>CM057351.1:169978963-170700798 GCA_030015575.1 Agapanthus africanus | reverse complement strand
AGGGTTGTGCACGCAAAATGAGGCAATTCCCTCCTGCTCTAGACGCAAATTGCGGCCAGAAGGAATAAAACTGCGGGCCAGAAAAATGAGGTGGGGGCTAGGGTTTTGGGTGATGGTACCAGTGTGCCTGCACAGCCTACTGCCAAGTCAATTTTATTTTAGGAGGTCCGGGTTGAGAGCAGTTTCCAGAAGATCACAAAATCGACAAAAAACGCTAATTTACACCAAGTCGAACAATCTGGTATTTTTGCTGGAATCTGGGGAAATCTTGGTTAGACTAGTCTCAAATACACCTAATAAGGCTATACTAACATTCAAACATCTCTTGGCCACATCTCACTCAAAATCACTAAAACTAGTACTAGATCACAATATAAACACTAAATTTCTGCTAAACAACCAGAACTCGACAATAAGGGAGTGGGGTTGTGTGTTTATACCTCAAGAGTGTCCTAGGAAGAAGGAGAAAGGAAGGAGGATGAAGTGGTAGGGTGGGTTGCTGCTGCTGAGCTCCTGCTTGTGGATATTCTTCATGTGTTGCTGCTGTTGCTGTTGGTTTAGTTTGGGCTGCTGCTGCTTGAATTTTCCTTTTTCTCTTGTTTTTCTTTGTGTGTTGCAGCAGCAGAAGTGTGCGGCTGTGGCTTATGATATTGTGGCTATTGTTGTGGGGGTGTTGTGGCTGATATGTTGGCAGAAAATGGGGCTGAATTTGTGCTGCTGTAGCTACTGTTCTGGTGGCTGAAAATGTGTTGATAAGGGGGGGGCTGATGTAGCTACTGAAGTGAGGGGTTTGGGGTGTAGGTTTTAGGCTATGGTGCTAGGGCTAGGGTGGCTGCAGCTGATGGATTGGGGGCTGATGTGGTGTGTAGGTGGCTGATGTGAGACATTGGGGCTGAAGCTGTTTCATCAGCTGATGTTGCTGATGTAGGGTGAGTGTGAGAGAGAGTTAGAAGATGTGAGAGGGGGTGTGAAGAGAACAAAGGGTAATAAAGAATGATATGGATCATGGCACCCCCTAGCCACCTCTCTTTCTCCTTCTTAACACATGCTAGCACCCACAAGCCATCATGGCTCACTCTCTCCCTACACAAGGTCAACTAACCCTAATCACCCTTAATTAAGCTCAATTAATCCTAATCAAATGGTTAGACCACCATGGTCATCTAAGCATGGTTCAACCTAGGCTTAACCCTAGCCACCAAGCACATGTGTGTGCAGCCCAGATAAATTTTCGATAAAATATCAATAAAACCAGATAAAATATTTAAAAGCCGCTTTGGTAAACTTTTTACCAAAAACCCTACATTAAACACAATTATCACTAAATAACATTTGTTTGAATTTCCATAATTTTTTTCCAGAATTTTCCCAAAATAATATTATATTTTTTCTGCAATGTTACAAATACCTACCAGTAAATCTCCTGCCTTGGCCAAGGACTTTCATGTACTTGCTCTCCTAGACACAGCGCGACCTCACCCCCAACACCGGGAGAGACGAACCCCTGCAGATGCGCTCAACTGCCTCCATGTGGCTCGGGACTGTACCCAACTAAAACCTGTTTGCACGTCTCCTTTGAGCGCGGTAGGGTAGTCATCAAAGCACGGTGGGAACTCACATGAGACAAATGACGATCTCAGGTCGATGAACTAACTGTACACATGTCACCAGGGAACTGCTATCTGACGTCGGGTATAAGACCAACTAGCATGTTCCCGGCGAGTCCTGTCCGGTGTACTCATAACCCAATGAGCACCTGTATACATCTTAGGTGAACCAACTGACACCAGTGGCTTGTGAGACCGGCCACCGCCTCTCGTCGGGGTCTCGACTGTATACACTAGTCTACTTTGGAGTATCGATGCCCTGTCTCGAAACTCCCACGACTAGGGACCTTTTAAGGATGTGCTTATAGACCCCAGCTCTCACGTATATGATCGCCCTCATACCGCTGGCAGTCAAGCAAGAATCCTAGGGGCTCTATCAACGTGCAATAGTGACCTGTAATGTCACCTAAAGCAGTACACGATGATAAAGATAAACCAGATAGCATACTATCATCTTGAGTAAGATTGTCCTACCGGTATATGTCCTCCCTCAATCATTGCAATCACGTGCCTGTGATCCAATAATTGACTCTGAGGGCACTATCTCCAACATAATCAAGATAATAATACGGAGGTATTGACCGAAACCCCGCTTGGTATACTGCGCTAGGGAACGTTGGTCCCGCTCCAACTTATAATTGTTATAAGACCGAGCAGGAAATAGGGGATTACCAGAATTCCTGTGCCGCCCAAACGAAGAAAGTGCATGCTGATGCATCTTCTTCAGGTGTGTTCATTACCAAGAACTGTTTCTCAGTATCCTTTACATCCTGGGTATGAGATACAGGATCCGGATCCAACATATGTAATATGTTACATGGGCTACTGAAAGGTAGAGAACTGAGAAAGGGTGATAAGTTTTAAGAGTTAAAAATGGTGCAAATGTTGCAGCCAAGTCTGTTGGCAGTTATCACCCTGTATTACTAAAATACATAGATTCTGAACGAATGTTATTAGGTACCGAACCTGATATACAATATCATATCAGTCTCTTTATTGGTAAAGAAGGATATAATTTTGTATTGTTGGACAATGTTTTGAACATTTCCTATATCAAGAGTTGATCGGTTCAGGCACATTATCTAAAAGCATAGACGTTCTAAATCAAACCACAGTTCTTAACGTAAAGAACACACACAAGAGGAAGAGTTCAGAAATGAACGAATCCATCTTGAGGCATTGTAGACTAGGTCATATCAATGTAACCCGACTAGCTGAAGTTACATAAAGATGTATATTTAAATCAGTTTGGATTTACATCTTGTAAAACTTGCCAGTCATGTCACAAAGATAAGTTGACCACAGCTCCGTTTATTGGAAACAGAGAAAGAGTTAGTGAGCTCTTGGGATTGATACGTGATGATGTATGTAAGTTTCCCTGTCTACACATGCCAGGACCGGTTCTTTGTTCTTCATTACATTCACTAATTATCTCTCAAGATTCGGACATATGTTCCTGTTGAAACACAAGTCTGAACCTTTTGAGAAATTCAATGAATATAAGTCAGAAGTAGAGAACCAAAATAGGTATAAGTATTATATCCTTTGATGTGATCAGGGAGGAGAATACTTTAGCACGAAATTTCTGGACTATTCTAAAGGAGAATGAGATTCTCTCTCAGCATTACTCCTCCGTATACACCACAGCACGTCGGTGTATCGGGGCGGAGCTATCGCACCCTATGTGATATGGTGTACTCTATGATGAGTACTACTGAGTTGCATATTTCCTTTTGGGGATATCCACTTGAAAAGCTGCATACCTATTGAATAGGGTTCTAATCAAATCAGGTGCCTACCACTCCATATGTGATATGGTATGGGAAGAGCCCATCTCTTAAAGATGTTAAGATTTGGGGTTGTCCGGCCTATGTCAAAAGCATGATCCGGACAAGCTCGAGGCAAGGTCAGTTTTGTGGAAGTTTGTTGGATATCCCAAGCATTAGCAAAGGAATATCTTCTACCGAACCGAGGAACAAAAGGTGTTTTATTTCTCGGCATGCCACCTTTTTGAGAAAAAGGGAATTTCTTGTGAAGAAATTAGTGGTCATGAGGTAGAACTGGAAAGAGTTCCAGCTATACAAACCACAGCTGATGATTTAGTAGAACCGGAGGATTCAATAGTTTCCAACGAACCTCAGCCTCTCCGCCGATCTAGTAGGGTTCCTCACCCACCTGAGAGATACTTCGGTTTTCTCTGTGACAGTGGGAGCAAAGATTGCATCATGAGATAATGACCCAACCAGTTTCGAGCAGGCCATCAGGAGTGGGGACTCTGTGAGAATGGCTGGATGCTTAGCGATCTGAGATGGAATCCATATACACCAACAAAGTATGGACTTTGGTTGCTTTATCTGAAGGGTTAAATCCCCATCAGGAGCAAGTATATCTTGAGAAGATTACTTGGTGTACATAGGAAAGTTGAGACTTTCAAAGTTATGCTTAAGTCCATCCAGATCCTACTTGCTACTGCTACATACCATGACTATGATATCTGGCGGTTGGGTGTCATGACTGCTTTTCTAAATAGTGATTTGGAAGAGAGCGTCTATAAGTACACAGCCAGAGGGCTTCGTAGACAGTGGGAGCAGCGGAAACGTGTGCAAGTTGTTTTATGGGATAAATCAGGTATCGCGGAGTTGGAACGTCTGTTTTGATGTGGCGGTCAAAGAATTTGACTTCATCAAAATGGTAGATGAACCTAGTATATACAAAAAGGTAGTAGGAAGTATGGTGGTAATCCTCGTATAGTACGTGGATTACATACTCTTGATATGGAAGGAGTTTCCTATGCTACGCTCGGTCAATCTTCTCTTATCACAAGGATTCTTCATATAGGATCAAGGTGATACCTCCTAAATCCTGCGTTTTTTTATCTATGAGATAGATCTAATTGGATGTTAGGATTCTCACTAGGTGTAGTGAGATGGTATCAATCGATTCTGGGGAGAATCACTGGAAAGCTTCCAGGGTGGTAAGGTCGACTGAATGTCAGTCACAGGCATTGTCTTTACCCTCAGTGGAGGGACTGTATATTAGAAGAGTTCCAAGCTAGATACTGTGGCAAACTAAACGATTAAAGGCTAAATACATCGTTACCAAGGATGCTACCAAAGAGGCAGTCTGGATATATATAAGTTCATGAGATGAACTTCGTTCCTACCATTGTGTAACAATGGAGCTGTGGCTTATGCCTAAGAACCCCCGTCCCATTAGAGATCCAGACACATTCTTAGTCAGTATCACCTGATCATGGAGATGGTTGATCTCCAGGGAGATCGAGGATAGGAAAGTAGATACAGAGGACAACAGCGCGGATCCACTCACAAAGGCCTATTTCCCAGTAGAGACTTTTATGGGATGGTTGAGTATGAGATACTTCAACCACAGCTGATTGTTGGGTATGAGATACGACAACAAATAGCCCTAGTGCAAGTGGGAGATTGTTAGTGATATGTATGCCCTAGAGGCCATTACTGTACATACGATGTATATTGTAGTGGATGCTTGGACATATATATGGAGGACTTTCTTGCTCGACATGATACTATGCTATCTGGTTGCTCTTTATCTTAACATGTACTCTGATTGTCTCTATGTTACATGTCGATAAAGCCCTTAGGATGAGTACTTGACTACCAGGACTATGATGTAGATCATACTAGTGGGGACAGAGTAGTCGCTAAGTACATCCTTCAAATATTCCTAATCGTAGGTGTATCGAGACAGGGCATCGATATACCAGAGTAGATTAGCGTATAGCTTCTCCACCCATGTAGATGGGCGATGGATGATACCATATCCATTGGTGTTTGATATCGGAGACAGTATACGGGTGCTCAGTAGAGACTGGGTACACTGTACGGACTCACCGAGAACTCCCAGATGGTATTATACCTCACGTCAGATGGCAGTTCTCTGGTAACACTGGTACAGGTTAGTCTGTAGACCTGAGATCGTCATAGAGTCTTGTGTGATTCCCACTGTGCTTTGATTTCCACCTTACCACGTTCAAGAGAACGTGCAAAACGGTGGCTTTTGAGTACAGTCCCGAATCACATAGAGGCAATGAGCGATAGGAGGGATTTCGTCTCTCCCGGTATTGGGAGTTGATGTAGCACTGTGTTCGATTGGATATAACTGGAAATCCCTGACCAGGGTTGTTGAGATTTGCTAATAAGTGTTATCAGTAGTTTCTCGAACGGTTATAGACCTCATATCGACACAACTTATCGGTTACTGGGGTCTGACGTTTACCACCCCTAGACTGGATATGCGACATATCAGATGAAGAGACCGGACTGTACGGGAGTGTTACTGATTGGATTCGCAGAAGAATGTACAGGCTTGCTTGTTGATCTTCTGATCGCTCAATACCTGGGTAACTGTTACGTTTAGCTGACCGCTTGGAGCTTATGGGTGTTTGATTTGATCATCACCTACTGTCGGTGTATTGACGATTCTTTAGAGTCCTACACAGAGGTTTCCTGGCTCAGGAAAAATGGAGTAAGAGCACATATGTGATATGTGCGGGACAGAGAATAATACGAGTATGTGATACCGTATTCGATTCTCGCGATATGTGATATCGGCCGGGTATATGTGATATAGCCAGGTCATCGGATCAAGTGTTGATTCGATGAACTGATACATTTTATATTAGTTGGTTATTTGTGAAATAGCCGGATTATCGGATCAAGAGTTGATTCGATAATTTAATGTATAATTATATATTTGATATATTACATTACATTAACTAATATAAGCTCACTTAAAGATTCTTTTTCTCACTTGGATAATACATTGATGTATATGCGATATATGTTAATTGTATTATTTTCTTTGTTTACAAAATATTGTATATGTGATATATAATATTGTAACATGTTAGGGTTACAATTGCAACTAGGGTTTATGAGACTTGAACCATGTTAGGGTTAGATTAGGGTTTATGATTATTATTAAGGAAATACAAAAATTGTGGAATTAGTCATGGTTGATGGAAGCCTTCTTTGACTTTGTCCACCCTTTTTGTCATCCTTAAGATATTTGTTAGCCTAACTCTGACCATAGCAAGTGGTTAAGTCTCTACAAGGGTTAAGGATGTCATCCTTAACCCATGGTTGCAATTCTAACCTAACAACAATTCATTATTCATCACAAAAGAAATTCTTCTTCTTCTTCTCTTGAAAGCTTTCTAGCTTTTCATTAGTGATGAATATTATGTGAGAAATTGAAAAAAAAAGGAGCAAAATTCCTACTTCATCATCCTCATCTATTCTAGCCACTTAGATTAGGGTGTTTGCTTTACTAATACATGATTAGTGAAGCAAGATCTTGGGTTAGTGTTTCTTCAAGGTAGATCATCTTAGTTTTTGAAGATTGGAAGCAAGGTTGTATCTTTCTCTTCATGGAGCCTCTCTAGAGTCCGGGTACTTGATGATCGCAGTGAAGGGACCTCAACACGGAGCTTATGAAGCGAAGGAACGGACTACAAAGGTTGTAATCCCAAACTCTTAGATGTTAAAGTGTTAACATGCTAGTTTTGTTTGATTCTCTAGTTAAAGTTCCTATGTTTACGGTTATCTATAATGGCAAAATTTAAAATTGGCATGAGAGATGCCACCCGAAACCTTGTTGCCGTTGTAGGTATCCCAAGATAAGCAACCCAAACCAAGGATCTAACTAGAGGATTAGGGTTATAACTAACATGTAAACAACTTTACACTAAGTGAAATGGGAATACAACCTTTGTAGACCGGTCCTTCACTTCTAAAGCTCCGTGTAGTGGTCCCTTTTGCTCCAAGTAGTGATGTCCTAGACTCTCCTTTGGCCCCACTAGGTAAAAGAAACGAGCTTGCTCAAGGATCTTCGAGGCCGAAGATGATCTACGTCGAAGAATCTCTAACTCAAGCTATCTCTTCACTAATTGATAAACTAGAGAAGAAACAACCTATACTAAATGGCTAGTTTGGTATATATTGGTGAAGTAGGAATTTTGCTCACTTTAGAATAATTTTTCTCTCTTTCTTTTTTTTTCTCACTCAAAGCTAGAGAGCAATTGGGGGAGATGAAGAAAATGAACAAGTGATCAACTCATGAACCATGGGTGAGAAAATATCATATATAACTCATGTAGAGACTAAAACATGGCTAAAGATAATGGTTAGATTAATAAATATCTAAAGTAAAACAAAATTAGTGGACTAAGTCAATGGTTTCCACAAGATTCTCCAAGCTTCACAAGACATGACAAATTTCCACCTAATTTTGATTTTCCCTTAATAATTAAAACCCCACATTATCTTAAGTATGGTATGAGTCTCATACACCCAAGTCCAATGTATCATCTAGCATGACACAAAATAAATACATTAACATATATCACATATATATTAAATGTATAAAGAGAAAAAAAATTCTTAAGTGAGCTAATATTAGTTAATATATATTAATATATCAAATATATAATTACACATTAAATTATTAAATCAACACTTAATTTAATAACCCGGTTGAATCGCATACAACCGACTAATATCATTTATATGCATATCACATATACATATAACATATCATTGAATAAACACTTGATTCAACAATCCGGTTATATCATATATAACCTATATCGCGAGATTAGAATAATGTATCACATACACGTATTAATCTGGGTCCTGCACATATCACATATGTGCCCTACTTCGTTTCGCATAAGCTAGCAAACCTCTGTGTAGGACTCTAATGACTCGTCAATACGCCGGTAGTAGGTGATGATCATATCAGTCACCCACAAGCCGTCAGCGGTACTAGCTGGACGTAACGGCTACCCGGGTATTGAGCGATCAGAAGATCCACAAGAAAGCTTGTCCATACTCCTGTGAATCCAACAGCAACACTACCGTACAATCCGGTCTCTTCGTATGATATGTCGCATATATAGTCTAGGGGTGGTAAACGTCAGACCCCAGTAACCTGATAAGTTATGCCGATATGAGGCTCATAACGGGTCAAGAAACTACTGATAACACTTACCAGTAAATCTCTGTATCATCCCTGGCCAGGGGCTTCCTGTTATGGCCAATCAAGCACAGCGCAATATCAACCCTGAATACCGGGAGAGACGAATCCTCTCCTATCGCTCATTGCCTCCATATGACTCGGGACTGTACCCAAAAACCACCGTTTTGCACGCTCTCTTGAATGTGGTAAGGTGGAAATCAAAGCACAGTGGGAATCACACAAGACTTTATGACGATCTCGAGTCTACAGACTGACCTGTACCAGTGTCACCAGAGAACTGCTATCTGACGTTAGGTATAATACCATCTAGGAGTTCTCGGCGAGTCATGTTCAGTGTACCCAGTCTCCACTGAGCACCCGTATACCATCTTTGATGTCAAACACCAATGGATATGGGATCATCCATCGCCCATCAAATGGGTCAAGAAGCGTATACGCCAGTATACTCTGGAATATTGATGCCCCGTCTCGATACACTCTCGACTAGGAACAATTAAAGGATGAACTTGTGGACTATCCTGGCCCTACTAGTATGATCTGAATCATAGTCCTGGTAGTCAAGTATACATCCTAAGGGCTTTATCAACATGTGAGAGAAAGACAGTATCTCAATACAAGTCTACATGTTAAGATAAAGAGCAACCAGATAGCATACTATCATGTCGAGCAAGAAAGTCCTCCCTATATATGTCCAAGCATCCATTGTAATATATAATCATGTACATCAATGGCCTCTAGAGCATACATATAACTAACATATATATGGTCTTAGTGCAAGTGGGAGATTGTTGGATATGTATGCCCTAGAGGCCATTATTGTATATGTATACATGTGGATGCTTGGATATATATATGTACTGGACAGTCTTGCTCGATATGATATTATGCTATATGGTTTGTCTTCATCTTAACATTTGCATATGTTTTACTTGTTATTTCTGTAACATTTCAGAAAATATAAAATAATATTTTTGGAATTTAATATTAAAATAATATATTTCATGAAAACTCCCCGATTTGCGAATTTGGGGTTTTCGTAAAATGGTATAAATATATACCAATATTTGTGAAATAATTGGTGATTAAAATGATTTATTCATTTAAAAATATATTTATCGGATTTGGCATTTTTATAATTAATTATATGCAGTTTGAATAAAAATTGATTAGTGCACTACTAATTAAGCCAAATCCGTGTTTCCATATTTTTCCATGGTTAGTGCATCATGACATGTTGCATTTGGTTGCATGTTGTTTCATTGGTATTTGTTTATATTTGGCTTTTAAAGAAAAGGAAAATAGAAAAGGGAAAAGGGAGACAATTATTGGAGAGAGAGTATGAGAAATGAGTTGAGAGAGGGTGAGAATAAGAAAGAGAGAGAAGGCAGCCATTCATTTCCTCCCCTTTAATTTTGCTTCATCTTCTTCCTCCTCATCTCCCTCCACCTCCACCTCTAAGAATCATCTCCATTTCTTCACCAAAACCCTACACCCTCTTCATTAAAGTTGATCCCCACCTCATCCTCAACACTTCGGACCTTTCAAAGTTGGATTTTGGAGACTTCGGGAAGCTAGGGTTTTTCTTGAATTGCATCCATGAGGTATATTCCTTTCATTTAGTTTATTTTTAAGTTTCCTAGCATTCTAGTTTAGTTTAGAATTTGTTTAAGAGTGGATTTGTGAACTTGGAAATTCCTAGAGAGGGTTTGGGTGATTTTGTGGACTCGTGATCTGTAGTGAGTGTGTACAAGACCATAGAGATCGATTTGTTGACCTAGAACAGAGAATACGAACTTAAGATTTGTTCCATGTCGGTTTTGTGTACAAATTGGAGACTACAGGGAATCTGGGATGACCTGGAACGTTTACTAGAAAAACTAGTAACTTCATTAATCTAATTAAGACACTAGGAGACGACCCTGCAAGTACGAACCCATTCCAAGCTTCCTCGGCCGAGCAGGCAGGTTTTGAGGGCAGTGTGGCCGGCCTCAGTGTGGGAAATTGTGTCTAGGTTTGGTCTGTAGCTCACTTACCCCCTATACAACCCCACTGTACTGCTAGTTTGGCCTGATTTTACCTGAACCAAAATCTGGGGGCTGTTGTGAGTGTTTTGGGCAAAGTTTTCCCGATGTTTGAATGCTTGGTTTTGGTGGTTGGATTTTTATTTGGTTGTTGGGCGTTTGTACGTCAACAACAAGGATTTTTTTGGTTGTTTTGCATGCGTAGGCTATAGGTTCTAAACTATGAGCGCACCGTGTGCCGTATTGGTTTTCCGGACTTGATTTTAATAGTATTGCGACTGTGAATATATTGTAGGTACCATCGAGTGGATTCCGAGACGACGAAGCACATCGACTACGGCTGAACAAGGAGTTCCGCAGGTGAGTATATTTATATCTATGGCGGAAGTCGGGTGGATGGCGTATAGCACCCCCGCAAGTTTGATGGAAACCGATATATATAACAAGGTTAAGGAAACCTAGATTAGTTAGAGATGATATGAATGATTGAATATATATATATATATATATATATATCGAGATATGAGATGAAAGCTTTAGGGATATGACTCTTGGAGATGATACGATAGAAATGATGTCTCGAATTGATATATAAGGATATGAAAAGTGAATGTGAATCACGATATATAGATATGTAGTTGCATGAGATTAAGTATGAGATTTAGAGTAGCATAACATGAGATTTATTACATAGAATGTATATGTAAAATGACTTGATATGAGATACTGATATGATGAAAAGAGTATACGATGAGATATGATGACTTGGTGTGATAAGTCGTTATATGGATGCGAGTCGATATGAGATAGTTGATACCTTTGTCGGTCCCGTGATATGAGATTGATACGGATGTGACCTGGGATATAGGTATATAGATATATATAATATAGTGAATCATGAGTGATATGTCGTACGAGACATTAGGTACGTACCCTCATTGTCTATAGGTTGATAGGATCCCTAATGGTAAATGCCTCCGTACGAAGGATACCGTACGTGATGAGTTTTACTTGATGATTGATCCATACCCTTGACTAGAGGATGCCGCACGATGGATTATACCATACGTGATGTTGTGAGGTTGGATGCCGATTGATAGATTCACCGAATCGGATATATGATAGATACGTATACCTTATAGCATTGCGCTCACGATTTACCTTATGCTACGTTCATGACATTCTCATTGCCTTACATATACCTGTGCTAGTATACCCACACAATTATCGATGATGCGTATGTTACACTTACACAGATTTCCGGCTCACACACTTTCATCATCGATAATTGCTATGTCACTTACACCGTAGAATTGCCACATCATTACGATATGTCGCATGATATACTGATATGCTCACATCACTGTTCCATGTTGCATGATATACGGATATGCTCACATTTCTTTTATATGTTTGCATACATCATACTTTACAATTATATGCATTGAGATGATGTTTTCATGAGATTCTGGATTTGAGAACCGTGGTTATATTTCAAAAGAAAGTATGTATTGTTTTAAAAACCCGGTTTCTATTGATATGATATTTCAGTGCATCCACCATGGGTTTTCTCGGTTCTGAGACGTATGATAGAAACCCGATTCGAGGAGCTGGATGATCCGTTTGCGGGTTCATAGTGGACCCGGTTTGGTACCCCGGGGCAAGAAAGGGATGTCGCGTAGTAGACGATGAACCTGGCAGAGGGACTACTACCTACCGGTGATTGGTTGGACCTGGCGGTTATCCGGAGGATACCGACCGGAGTCGAAATATGGATATGGGCCGATCTGTACTGCCGGAGCCCGAGGGCCTATCCGGACAGACGGAGCCCGTAGGACGATCCGGACTGACGGAGCCCGAGATATGAGGATTTACGTGTCGATGCTGGACACGGGTTTCATGATGTTTCGAGTGTCGATGCTGGACACTCAGGTTCCATGATTTTGATGTGTCATTGATGGACACACGTTAGTTGATATCCTCATATTTACATGCATATGGTTTCATGATATTTACAAGCATGATGTTGTTGTGTCATTGATGGACACGTAGATGTTCATTGATGGACACGTAGATGTTATCCTCATGCTGATAGGCATTGATTATATTGTTGGCACAGATGCAGATACGATCACTCTAGATATCATAGTATTACATTTATGATATAGTTGACCTAGGAATCATTGTTTTATTCTATTTCTACCTGATGATGTTTTCTACTCACGAGTTGGAAACTCACCCCCGTTGTGCCACAGTTCTTGCACGTTGACCGCATGGATCAGAAGCGGCATCACGGCACACAACTTGCTTTCGGGTGATTTTCTTTGGTAGGTGGTACATGTTGGATCGTGCCACTCTTGTATTATTATTTCTATTGTATCTAGTCAACTCCATCAATCAGAAACTAGTATTTGTATATGTAGTAAGACTTAGCAGACTTGTAGTTGCGAGACTTGAGCGATGGGTTATATGTTCGCTTGGTGGGTTGATGTCTTGCTTTATTCATTATTCTTTGTGTTGATCTTCGCCGTTGGGCGTCGTATACTTATATTGTGACTTGCGTGGTTGTGATTCCGCCGATTGGCAAAGAGCTAGCTCCCACATGGGGATTCCTGTCATGACCCGAAATTGGCATGTGACGGCCCTTAAACTACGCAACGTCTACAGGAATAACGCAATTTAAGTAAGCCAAAAACCCAGCAATCTAAACCATCAAAAGTAGTAAGTGATAAGAACAGTGTTAAAACTTTTGAAAATCTCGAGTACAAATTCTTTAAAGTCCAATTTAGTTTCTTAAAACTTTTGGAAGCACCTCCTTTGTAAAAACTAACCCCAAAAATGGATACAACATAAATATAAGTAAACCATCCCCAACGGGAGAAAAATCCATGCCCAAAGGCGGAAACAACCACCACAACAGATATACGACGCCGTAGCGAAGAAATAAAAGAAGATATAAATAAAAACTGCATAAAAGACCTATAAGTCACAAAATAACATACAATATCGTCATCACATCAAGTCTCTAAGTCATACATGAAAGTGGTAGATGGAGAGTACATGGTACAAAGATAACAATAAACAACATCGGATAGCCGCAAAACCCACCTATGGCAAAACTGCGCACAGTCAGCCGAAGCGGTATCCGCTGCGAAAGATGATATGATAGGTAGAATCCCTGCCTCGACTACTCTGAAGAACAACCTGCAAACCCTATGGCACAACGGGGGTGAGTTGCCAACTCGTGAATAGTAAATAACATATGCAGGTAATCGTAAATATGCACGTACAACGCGAATCTAATGCATGCAAGCTGATAGCAATAAATGGCAATATGTATGCAACAGTCATGTAAGATACTTTATCAGGCACTACTAATACATGAACAATAAATGGCAATATGTATGATGTAAGGTACTCTATCAGGTACTACTAATACATGAAGCAATAAATGGCAATATGTATGCAACAGCCATGTAAGGTACTCTATCAGGTACTACTAATACATGAAGCAATAAATGGCAATATGTATATGCAACAGTCATGAAAGGTACTCTATCAGGTACTACTAATACATGAAGCAATGCATATAAAATAAATGCGGTGTATGGGATAAAACACATCCTGTAAGTCTCACGGAAACCTGAGTGTTAAACACCGACACGCGAAAACATCATGAAAACCAGTGTCTAGCATCGACACATCAAACTCCTCAATCAGGTGCTGTCACCACGACTTGCCCTGATAGGTACGTATCATACGCTATCTGGAAAACCCGAGTGCCCAGCTTCGACCCTCGAAATTCCACGTATCCATACGTACATGACTCCGGTCGGTATCCCCACGATAACCGCCGAGTCTAAATACTATCACCGGTAGGTACTTTCCCACCTTCCAGGCTCATCAGCATGTACCGTTGATTTTCTTACCGAGGGGAACCGTACCGGGCTCCACCATGTACCCGTACACGGCCCACTGCACTCCTCGCATCGGGTATATATCACAATCTCAGAACCGAGAAATCTCATGGTGGACGCTGAAATATCATATCAAGAGAAACCGGGTTTTTCAAATAATGTATAATTTCATGAAACTACCACGGATCTCAAATCCTGAAACATCAAGTAATGAATAAGTATATTTGCATGAATCATTATGATGATATACATAAATTAGACATGTATACATATATATTAGCGTCCGTGTCACGACCCGAAAGTACGGAACATGACCGGCACTTAGGCTACGAACGTCTCAAGGCGTACGTGCTCTAAGTAAGCCGAGCCCAGAAATCCAAACCAAGAAAAGTAGTAGAGTGAAGGAAAAACCATATGTCAATCAACCAATTTGCAACATAATATACAACGCCTAAAGGCGAGGATCATAACAGAAAAGGAAACTCAACAGCATGAAACCCATAGAAATATAACGTGCGACTCTAAAGTCGAAAGAATAATCAACACTGGTCTCTATCTCAAATAAGTACATGTTTGGTTGATGGAACTTCTAGATACAACTGAAATATAATATACAATGTATAGGGATGGGTACGATAAAAATAAACCCACCTACTAGCAAGCACCTGAAAGAAGCAGTGCCGCAAGCCGTAATGAAACCTGTACGGCAAAACCTGCACAAACTAGGGCACAACGGGGGTGAGTTGCCAACTCGTGAAAAGAAAAACATCTATGAACAGAAAATCGCATGTATGACGCAATCCTAGGTCATACGATCGACATATATAAACCTCAAATGAATAAGTCTGAAGCATGCTAAGGTGGCAATGTAACATCTATACATGTATGTAGTGCCAAGTACTCGTGCCAGTGCCTCAGGTAATAACATGTCATAAAGATGAGGTATGTCTGCATGAAGTAATATGATGAAGTATCTAAATGGATATCAATACACATATATTAGCGTCCCATTCCACTAATATTGGTGTAAGGGTATATATAACAGCGTCCTCATCCACTGTTATATATACAGATGAGGTGTGATCGATGTAGTCAATATGAATCAATGTCAGCTATAACATGAAGTCTAGTAGTATGTGGATATCTTCCAACTAGGTAATCAATGTCTGTAAATAGGTGGATCCCGTCCACGTGTCACCCAATGACAATAAGCATCATGCATGTAAATATCGTAAAGCATATGCATGGAAATATGAGGATATAATCAAATCATGGAACCTGAGTGCCTAGCATCAACACTCGAAAACATCATGAACACATGTGCCTAGCATCGACACGTAAATCCTCATATATCTCAGGCGCCGCACACCCTGCTCGGCCCTCTTATCCATCTCATGACTCCAGTTGGTATCCTCCGGATAACCGACGGGTCCCAAATACTATCACCGGTAGGTAGTACTCCCCAGCCGGGCTCACCGTCTAGCATATACGAGTCTTCTTGCCCCGGGATACCTCACCGGGTCCGCCATGTACCCACAATCGGTGCCTACCGCTCCTCGAATCGAGTATACCCACACAAGCTCTCTGGAACCGAGAAAACTCATGGTGGACGCACTGAAATATCATATCAAGGGTAACCGGGTTTTTAAAACAATTACATATTTTCTTTTGAAATATCAACGGTCCCCAAATCCAAAAACATCATGGAAACAACATATCTCAATGCGTATAATCAGAACATGATGTATGCGACATGTAAACAAAGGTAAGAATATCAGTAAGTCATGCAACATGGAATAGTAATGTGCACATATCGAGGGAAACCGCTCTTTTTAAAATGAATCAGTTTTAAAGAATATCTTGCGGTTCCCAAATCTCTAATCAAGCCAGAATCATCTATGTATGTGTACAGGTATAAGTGTACAATATGCCATGCAAGAATCACATCATAAATGCAACAGTACTACAGTGTAGTGGCATGGCAATTATCGATGATGAAGTGTGTGAGCCGGCAAATAGTGTACGTGGAACATACGCATCATCGATAATGGTGTTGATGTCCTAACAGCATGATGGTAATATCTCAATAAACACAAGTAATGCGATGCAAATAATATGAATATGCGGAATCAAATAATCAACGCAATAGTGAAGAATCTACATCAATAAGTAAGTGTCATGCAGTTTTGCCTTTTTGAAATAAGACGAATCGGGGTTTTTAGTAAAATAAGGGCTACGGTGTTTTTAAGAAAAGATGCGCCTTTTGACGTCATCCGTAGAATCCATTTTTGCCTGTCTTTAAAATACTCCCGATTCGTTAGTTTTGAAATAGGTATGACTCGGGTCTAGTCTAACATCTACTATACTAACTACTGATCTAACTATCAAGTCAATATGGAAGGGTATGGAAACCACCTAAATCTGAGTCGATATATATAAATATAAAGATAGTAGTCGGTGATCCCGACGCAATAGTATCGCATACGATACTGTATATCATCTGACATCCTCAAGTCATGAGTGCGGATCAATCATCAATATAAAGCTCATACGGTAAATCATCGTACGACATCCCAATAGCTGGGTGTGGGTCAATAACACAATCATCACATCAATTATCTGGTATCCTTATCATCATATCACATAATCTGGGGTACTGATCTAACTCTAGTACGAATCGATACCATCTATATAAGTAAGAATCCATGTGTGAAACACACGTCCCAAGGCCCGCTAAAAATCATATATCGTATCCCAAATACGAATCACGTCACATCACCAATATCATGGCACTATGCCCAATCTCATCGACTCATATCAAATGTCCTCCAATATCCTCATCATCGCAGTATAAACATAGCAAATATGCACGTGTGTGCGGGTGAGTGTAAACCTATTCTAGGGTTCGCGACTAGGAACTACACTAGTTACTTCTAACCCTAATCTATGCATAGTACACCTAACACATCCTAAACAACCAAGTCTCACATAAGCTATCATATATAAGTATAGTATATATGGTATACTAGACATCGGACTGCGGGGGTGCTATACGCCATCCACCCGACTTCTCCCCGTAGATATAAATCTACTCACCTTTCTTATGTGTGCCGGTGCCTATGTCGCCATTTGCATCTCCAACGCTTTGACACCACGTGGGGTACCTACAAGGATATCACACGCTAAAACACATGAAAACCATGTCGGAAACCAAAATGGTGCACGCTACGCCCATAGGTAAAAACCTGTGGCCTCGCGTGCAAACACAGTCAACAACCCTCTGTCGTTGGCGTTCAAACGCCACCCGATAGAAACGAATCATCGAATACCAAAATCCATACGAAAACAAGTCGTAAATCATGCGCCAACTCAAGAAAATCAACCCAGATTCTACTCTGGTTGGAACCAGACAAAACTAGACATACCCAGGGTCAAGTTTACAGGTAAAAGAGCCGTGCACGCAAAACGAGGCAGTTCCCCTGCTCTGGCCGCAAATTGCGGCCAGAGGATTAAATTTGCGGCCGGAGTATGGTGGTTTGGGCTAGGGTTTTGGGTAATGCTTTCTATCTGCCTGCATACCTCACTGTCAAGTCAAAATTATTTTAGGAGGTCCGGGTTGATAGCAGTTTCCAGAAAAGCCACAAAGTCGACAAAATCGATAAAATACGCCAAGTTGAAACTTTCAGGTAACCACCTGGGAAACTGGGGTAATCTTGGTTAAACTGACCTCAAACACACCTAATAAGGTTACCCTAACAATCAAAACCATCACTTGGCCACATCTCACTCAAAATCAGTAAAACTAGCACAAGATCACAAATATAACACTAAATTTCAGCCTACTACCCATAACTTGCAAGATAGGAGTTGGGTTGCAAGATTATACCTCAAGAGATCCAAGATGAAGGAGAAGAGGGGAAGGAGAAGGATCTGTTGATGCTGCTGAGCTGCTTCTACAGCTCCTGTAGTTGCTGTTGCAGCTGATGCTGATGTTGTTTTTCTTGTGTTGTTGCTGTTGGCTTTTGCTGCTGCTAATAGCAATTCTCTTCTTTTCTTTTTTTCTACTGAGCAGCAGCTACTGCTGGGCTGTGGTGTTGTGAAGGGTTGTTTGATGTTGGGGTGATGTTGTAGTATATGATGGTGTGGTGTTGTGTGAGAGATGTGAGTGTGAGTGAGTGAGAGGGAGAGATGTGAGAGGCAAAAGTTTTGAAGTGAATGGTGATTGTGATATTACCTAGGAGCCACCTCCCTCTCACTCTTAATGAAAGCTAGCATGACCACTATCATGGCTCTCTCTCTCTAGCCACAAGTCAACCCTAACCCTATCACCTCTAACAAAGCTAAAAACCCTTAATTAACCCCATTAACATAACCAAATGGTTAACCCATCATGGTTGGATAGACATGGTTAACCCACCATGCTCATCTAAACATGGTAACCCTTGACTTACCCAAGCTAACATGCACAAGTGTGTGCAGTCCAGATAAAATTCCAATAAAATATTCATAAAACCAGATAAAATATTTAAAAGCCGTTTTGGTAAACTTTTTACCAAAAACCCTACATTAAACACAATTACCACTAAATAACATATTTTAGAATTTCCATAATTTTTCTTCAGAATTTTCCCCATTTATCGGTATTTAATTATACTGAAATATTAAAATATTCAATAAAATAATATTAAATTATAAAAATTCCCAAAAATAATATTATATTTTTCTGAAATGTTACAGTCTCATTCCACTAATATATATATATAACAGCGTCCCCATTCCACTGTTATATATACTTAGGAGTAAAAATATCAGAGGACGTCATATGAAAACCATCTATCAATGCGAAATCCATGAAATATAATATATGCAACATAAAACTGTAATGTGAGCATATAAAGGAAAAGCCATTATTTAACTGCAACAAGTTATTATATCATGCGGTTCCTAAATTTCTCCAAGTCCATATAACATCAAATAAAGGTGAACATGTAGCTATAGCCAGGTGTGCGTAACCATGTCGATATAGAAAGATATGTGTATCTACCTATCAATAATGATGTAATACCCTCCAGGTATATGTGTAAGTAGGTATGCAAGCTGTACATGTAGCTATGTCTCATGTGTGTATATACCTGTCACTAATGGTACGATACCATATAAGTATATAGGCAACTAGCATGTAGGCATGGCAAGGTATACTACCAATCATATGCGCCAACGCATAAGAATCAATGACCCCATGTCAATGACAAAACAGTACCACATAGGTATGTGTAGCACTAACTAGGTATGTGAGTATACAAGTAAGTATGTATGCACGGTGTACATGTAACTGTTGGAGATAGTGCCCTCAGAGTCAATTATTAGGTCACAGGTACGTGATTGCAATGATTGATGGAGGACCTATCCCGGTAGGACAATCTTACTCGAGATGATAGTATGCTATCTGGTTTACCTTTATCATCGTGTACTGCTTTAGGTGACCTGACAAGTCGCTATTGCACGTTGATAGAGCCCCTAGGATTCTTGCTTGACCACCAGCAGTATGAGGGCGATCATATAAGTGGGAGGTGGGGTCTATAAGCATATCCTTAAATGGTCCCTAGTCGTGTGAGTTTCGAGACAGGGCATCGATACTCCAAAGTAGACTAGTGTATACAGTCGAGACCCCGACGAGGGGCGGTGGCCGGTCTCACATGCCACTGGTGTCAGTTGGATCACCTAAGATGTATACAGGTGCTCATTGGGTTATGAGTACACCGGACAGGACTCGCCGGGAACATGCTAGTTGGTCATATACCAGACGTCAGATGGCAGTTCCCTGGTGACATGTGTACAGGTTAGTTCATCGACCTGGGGATCGTCATTTGTCTTGTGTGAGTTCCCACTGTACTTTGATTACTACCTTACCACGGCTCAAAGGAGTCGTGCAAACAGGTTTTAGTTGGGTACAGTCCCGAGCCACATGGAGGCAGTGAGCGTATCTTCAGGGGTTCGTCTCTACCGGTATTGGGGGTGAGGTCGCGCTGTGTCTAGGAGAGCCATTACACGAAGCCCTCGGCCGAGGCAAGGAGATTTACTGGTAGGTATTCCAGTAGTATCTCAGGGTGTTCTGGGCTACACTCCGACACGACTTGTACCGCTTTTGGGGGTCTGACTTTTACCAACCCCCTAGGCCCGCCATGCGATGCTCATAGACGAACGGACCGGACTGTACGGATATTGTCACTGACAGGCTCAGTAGGGTTGTCAGGCTGAGTTCGCTCACAGACGTCCCTTTTAGTCAATACCTGGTAGCCCGTTACGTATTGGCTTATACCTCTGACGTGCTAGTGGTTAAATCCACAACCAAGGTGTTGACGAGTCTTTAGAGTCCCCCACATTTAGTTACTCAGCTTTCGGGCGAAAGGTTGTAGAGGCCGTATGGAGATATGGCAAGGTCCGATCAGATACGTGCGGTATTGCACGGATCAGGATCGGACAGTTTGTACTATAGGCCGTATGGTTATATGGTAGGGTTCTATCAGATACGTACGGTATTGCACGGATCAGGATCGAACAGATATTACTAGCCGGCTTTGGTTTAAGCCGGATCCTAGTATAGTACAGTGGAGATTTTGTCTCATTGCATTTGTATTTCGGTCGGAATACAGATGCGGGTGTGTATGCACAGTATCGGGGTTTTCCTGTAATTTATTACGGGACCAGTTTTCTGGAGTTGCCAGTTTGCTTTCCGTTTCGGCCAATTTCCTTTGTATCGTTCATTGGCCGAAGATTGGTGGAGGAGGGCTTATTTGCATTGTTGCAAATAAGTGTTTGTGGAGGGGGTCTTTGCATTTTATCATGTCATGATACTTGTCCTATCATTTGACTTCATAAACTCATGATTGCTTGACTTTGTAAATCATCATGGTTGTTGATGATGAGGTTGGTGGTAGGTGGTTGAG
Organism: Agapanthus africanus; assembly: GCA_030015575.1. Lineage (NCBI taxonomy): Eukaryota > Viridiplantae > Streptophyta > Magnoliopsida > Asparagales > Amaryllidaceae > Agapanthus > Agapanthus africanus. The sequence goes on along the minus strand of CM057351.1, from coordinate 170,679,286 downwards.
TGTGGGTTTTGATTTGGTGATCATTTTCTTTTGTATAATAGCTTTCTCTCTCTCTCTCCATTGGATAATTAGATGGCTCTCTCATTATCCATCACACTACACTCTCATTCTCCTCTCTCCAAGAGTCATGGCCGGCCAAAGCATTAGGGGGCTGTCCAAATTTTTGCATGTGGGATTTTTGCTCTTTTGCTTTTGTAAAATCCCACAAGTCCCTCCACATTGTTCTCATATCATTTCCTCCACTAAAAGGCAATTCCTACAACCCCAAAATGAGACTTGTACACCATATTCTACAACGAATCTTGGGCACGTCGACTAGCCAGCTTCGTGCCCGAGTTGCCTCGGCATTGAGGTGGGATCCCATAAAAGAAGTAGGCGATGTGGTGCACTTCCGGCGACGAGGAGGAGACGGGACATTTCGCAGGAGATTGGGACGACGACGAGAAGACCGGAGGACTCGGATCTGTCGGTATATCTCTCTTCCCTTTCTTGTAGATAGCTAGGACTAGTTAGTGGTTCGATCCGGGTATTAGTGCGCGGCGGTTTTGCCAGTTCAAGTAAAATTAAAGTTTATCACCGCTTCCGCATTTGGCCGTCGGATTGACGGCCGGGGCGCCGCCGTGCACTTACAGTGGTATCAGAGCCTCGCCATTAACTTAGTCTAGCTTTGTGTAATGTGTTTTTCTGTTTCGATCGATCGAATGTTCCAAAACTACATTTTTGTTAGCATCAGTTTCTGTTGAAATTTTTTGGACTCGAAAAATTTTTCAGGTTGTAAAATATTGATGTATTGGAAAATCTAAGAGCTCTGTAAAAATTCGATGAAGTGACTCCACAGTGGGAGCGCGGAACCGCCGCAAATACCCCATTCCCGCGGCTGTTCCGCCGCGCACTGTGGAGATCCCTGCACCAAATTTCTACAGTGTCTCTGTGGGCTTAAAATATGGGTTTTGGAATATTAATTTTGGGCCCAGAATTTCTTGATGTGCTACAGTAGTACTTGGGGGCCCACTTGTTATAATTTTGATTGATCGGATATTTTAAACACATTATTTCACAGTATTTACATTATATCTGCGACCGTGAATGTCACTTGATCGGTAAATCCGGTCTAACTGCTATAGCCCGGTTAGACGGATTTGCGAACGTGACTTTCACGTTGATGTTATGTTTTTGCTGTGATGTTGCGGATCGGTCGTGGGGGATAGCCTGGATGCAATGCTAGTACAGTTCTGTTGTATTATGTACATTTGATATTGCGGGGCGAGCGTCCGACATGTGGACTGCCGTCACTGCCTGTTTGTATTATTATTTTGGGGCACGGCCTGGTTGCGGTCGATGTACCCGTTGTATGTATATTTTACTTTCTGTACTAGGATTACCCCGCGGTGGGGTGCACGGATAGCCGGGTTCTAGAAGGCAACAAGCCCGCATCTCATGGCATTGGGACGGAGGGGGCTTCACTCTAGGATTGGCGGGCTATTCGCCGCACTCGTAGGGGGTACAGGTTGACCCAGGAGGGGTGCCCAAGTTACCGGATTCCGTGAAGTGCTGGGTGGTCCATTCACGGTGCTGAAGGGGGCTGCCTCACTTCAGGTTTTGGTGGGTAACTTGCCGTGCCCGTAGGGGTCTAGGATTTCATTGCACAGGCTATCCACACGACCAGGGGAACGTCGGGTATCAGTAGTGGCTCTGTGAAACCCGGGGATCCCAGATATCTGTATTGTTTCTGTGATGCTGTACATTTTCTGTGATGTTGCATTTCTTTCACGCCTTGAGCGAAATATAATATATTGGTATATATATTAGTAGATGTTGTATATGTTTTGCATCCGCGCTAGTCCAGTCCCCGCTCTGTCGTTAGTTAGCTAACCTAACGGGTAATGACGGGACCCAGTGGCGAATGCGGATGGCATATACGTACATCAGTATATTTTCGTTCTTTTTGGTGTGATCAATTGATGGGACTGCGTTGATTCGGATCAATGCAAGTTAAAAACAAACCTAATCTGATGTTGTTGGAACACTTTTCAAAAAGCTGTTATTGCAAGGACGTTCACTTTTGTTTTGCATCGTGATATTCAGTTGGAATATCCTGCTCCTCAGTCGACGAGGCAAGGGCCGAGATCCCTTCACCGGGAGTGACCCCTTGGACAAAAGTTTGCGTCAGGGCAATGACTTCACTATAGCCGATTACTTTTGGTTTGCATCGCGGTATTCATTTGGAATATCCTGCACCCCATTCTACGGGGAAAGAGCCGAGATCCCTTCACCGGGAGTGACCTCTTTAGCAACGGTTTTCGTCACTATATTTTTAAAAGCTATCCATTCCTTCGACGATATTAAGTTCTTTACGTTAAAGGTTTTCGCCAGAAACCATTCGTAGCCCTCCATCATTTCAGTTAAATATTCGGTAGTATTCAAGCTATGTATTTTGACCTCACGCCAAGACATAGTGATTGGTAGCTGCCGGGTATTTATCTGTTGCATAGATAGATGCGTTGGTTTGGGACAGTCGTACTACTATTTTGGCCTACGTCAAGGGTATGTACGGGTGGATTCAAATTAACCTGGATAATGATGGGTAGAACTTGACATGTGACTTATGATATTTTGACCTCACGCCAAGGTCATAAGAGCATGGGGCAGAAATCTCATCGGGAGTTTCAAAAGAACTGAAACTTGCCAGATATGCGCATACCTTCTGGAGTGTGATGATGTGAGCGGATTCCGTCACGTTATCATGCGATGATAGTTGGATCCCGATTCCCACTGATGAGTTAGTTTACTCCTCGGGTGATCCCGACTAATTCTTCTTTCAGGTTTGGAGGGGAATTTGAGGTACAGTGGGAGATTTCCAGATTAGATAAATTGGTAACCATTCTGGTCTAGGATAGAGTGCACGCTGAGTGTTTCTTTTCTCTCTCTCTTTGGCAGCGACCATTGACCCGACCCTAAGACTATGACTTAGTGACCAAGTTGACCGAACCTTCTTAACACTGGTTTTTGGATTGTCAGAGTTGCAAACCTCATTGCCACTCCTACTTTTACCCTTTTCTCCAGGACACCCCGTACTACTACGAACGTCCACTTCCATTGGACAAAACCATCGTATGGTTAGATACGAACTCGAAGGGATTTATTCGAGGATGGTTTTCGGTTCTGGAGAAAACGGATAGGACTATTCAGTTGTCTTTTCTTTTCACCCTCTCTCAGGTTGCGAGTACTCCTTGGTTTAGGAGTAGTACACCTATTACGAAAATTGGATAGTCTTCTTCCAAACCATAGGCTGGTGTCGACCGGTAGGGAAGGAAGAAAGCCAATTAGCCTAAACGGTGTGCAGAAGGTATTAAGTTGAGACAAAGCAAGGGAATAGTAAGAGGGCAAAGTGAATTGCAACAGATATTCACGACCAAACCAAATATTCCTTCGCCAATCCTAAATCACCTTTGTATTTCTCCAGGACACTCCGTATCACTACGAAGATCCACAGTTTATTGGATACTCCATCGTATGGTTATATACGAACTCGAAAGGAACTTGTTCCAGTTCGGGGATGGATTCTGGTTCAAGAGAAATAGGAATAAGATTTATTCAGGTGTCTTTTATTTTCACCTTCTCTCGCATTGCGAGTGCTCCTAGGATTAGGACGGTACACCCATTATGCTTATTGGATAGTCTTCTTCCAAACCATAGGCTGGTGCCGAACGGTAGGGAAGGAAGAAAACCATTTGGCCTAAAGGGGTGTGCAGAAGGTAAAGACTAAAGACATATGAAGGGATTTGGAGAGGTGGCAAAGAATTATACGATTACAGTCGTGAATCTGGAAGAGGCATTACTAGGAATACCGGGATACCCCATCGAAACATTTCAATGTTTCAGTCTCACTGTGTACTGTTAAAGGAAAACTGATTTCCCGATTAGATACTTACTCCAGGGTATGTATTTACCAGGTACGATTCTCACATCTGTATGGTTTTACAGATGATGAGTGGGAGTAAGTTATTGGGAATTAGGTGATCATCCTCATTATATCGGGATTCATTGTAATCGGTGATATTTGAGGAAATCACCTGGGCTGTTTGCCGGTCGGCAAATATTTGGTTTTGAATATCCGATGTTATGCACCAATTTCAAATCGATATACCTGTACGTCTATTTTCATAGAGTGAGATATACCTTTTTGAAATTATGTCTGTGACATTTACCTATATCAGTGGATGGTTAGGTAAGGAGCATTAAACAGCGGTGTAATTCTTCTTAACCATAAGTACAGTTTTCAACCTACGACACACAGTGAATGAGTTATCAGACTCAAGGAACTTATACAGGGTATTGTATGTTGTCCATGGTCCATCAGGACAGAGGGGTTGGTCCTCGTACTATATTCATTTTACTTATGACTTCTCTAGTTTTTAGACAGGTGTTTCGTGGAAACACAGGGTCCGAATTTTGAGAAGTTATAGGTATTTGAATAGAGTAGAGAACCAGATGTAGCAAGTATCGGGATTCTTCAAAGTGATCGAAGATGTAGATACTTGTGTATGGTATTCAGTTATAGTAATGGTAAAGAGATCTTGCTTCTCTTTCAGGTTATTCATAAATGGAAGCATTCCTAAGTTGAGTAACGCTGATCGGCCTCCTTCCATTTAGTTGACATGCACTGGAGACAGCTGCATGATTTGAATCTAGTTCAATTAAATCAGTGCCTCTGGTTCTATATTGGATATAGAACAGTTCATATCTTAACGATGTTAAGGTACGGGGAGTTGTCCGGCTTATGATTAAAACCAGACACTGGACAACTCAAGGCACGTTTCTGTAATGGCTATTTGTGGGTTGACCCAGGCTATGACGAGGGTTGACTTTCTACCATCTGGATGAACAATAGAAATATTGTTCTAGACTCGCCACAGTTTTATTAAAAATGGATTTTTTCAGAAAACAGTAGTGAGAGTATGGTAGAACTGGAAGTGATTCCAGAACCACAAACGATTACTGAAGATTTGATAAGGAACCTAAAGATTCAATCTGGATTGACATTCCATTGGCCACTCCGCAGATAAGGTGGGTAACTTCAGACACCCGAGAGGTACTACGGTAGCCTCAAGGACGGTGACAGGGAAGTTCTTGTTTACCCACAATTACCATTGCTATTGTTCCAGGCTGCGAGACCCGGCGGGAGGATGAGTATAGCGTCGTTCTAAACTAGTTTTAGAAGTGTACGTCTATATGACTCTGCTAGAGGGTTGTCGTAGTCAGTGGGAGCAGCGGAAGCATTGGTGGACAGGTAGCTTATGTCTATTTATAGACTAAAGCAGATGTAGCAGAGATAGATCATCTATTTCTGACGTGACAGTCATGGGTTTGACTTCATCAGAATAGGGGATGGATCTGTTAAGAGGTAGTAGGGTGTGATATCCTGGTATTTGGATGACATACACAGAATAGGAAAAGAAACTCCTATACTACAATCGGTTATACTTTGGTCGTCACACAGTGTTTTCTCCATATGGGAAATGGATTTTGTATCAGACATACTGGTTACCAGATCTATGGTTTTAGATCTAGATTTGGGTGGTTTCCCAATCTGGGTACTTGGACAGCATTCTAAGGTTATTTAGAATGGACGACTCCATGCACGGTAGTGTACCTGCAGAAGATGGAGTCACCCTCTCTAAAGGTGTCTTACAGACCAAAAGGGAGAGGGATGTGCATGATTGGCAGATCACTTGCTTAGGCAATTGAGTCAATCATGAGATGTCAAGTACCACACCAGATGTTGTTCTTGCACTAGATGCAATAAGTTGACATTAATCCAATCCTGGAGAAACAGTCGGAAGCAGTTTTAGAACATAAGTGGATGTTCTAGGGATATGATAACGACAGCCTCATTCGGGAGACAGTTATCAGTCCAGGCTTCCAAGGTGACATGGACGACAAGGAGGTTGTCAGAATTATAGTTTTCCTTCTGATGAGGGGCAGTATTTTGGACAGGTGGTCCAAGGCAATACTGAGGGTGGCATGGCGCAGGATACTGATTAAGTTCAGTTGACGATACAGTCTAAGAAGTTTGGATTTGGAGTTCATTTATGAGCTATGTCCCATCAGACATCCAGACACATTCTAAGACAGGTATTGCTCATTTCGGGAGATGGGTTTCTCCACGAACTTGAGTTATAGAGAGACATAGAAAGAAACAACAAAGCGGATCCACTCACTGAGGCTATTCCTCGAATGCAATAGTTTCGCAAACGAGCTTTGTGAGACTGACTAGTAGAGGAGTTGGGTGTTCGGTATCACACGGGCTGTGAGTATGCGACATCGCAATAATTAGCCTTGAGTGCAAGTGGGAGATTGTTGGAGATAGTGCCCTCAGAGTCAATTATTAGGTCACAGGTACGTGATTGCAATGATTGATGGAGGACCTATCCCGGTAGGACAATCTTACTCGAGATGATAGTATGCTATCTGGTTTACCTTTATCATCGTGTACTGCTTTAGGTGACCTGACAAGTCGCTATTGCACGTTGATAGAGCCCCTAGGATTCTTGCTTGACCACCAGCAGTATGAGGGCGATCATATAAGTAGGAGGTGGGGTCTATAAGCATATCCTTAAATGGTCCCTAGTCGTGTGAGTTTCGAGACAGGGCATCGATACTCCAAAGTAGACTAGTGTATACAGTCGAGACCCCGACGAGGGGCGGTGGCCGGTCTCACATGCCACTGGTGTCAGTTGGATCACCTAAGATGTATACAGGTGCTCATTGGGTTATGAGTACACCGGACAGGACTCGCCGGGAACATGCTAGTTGGTCATATACCAGACGTCAGATGGCAGTTCCCTGGTGACATGTGTACAGGTTAGTTCATCGACCTGGGGATCGTCATTTGTCTTGTGTGAGTTCCCACTGTACTTTGATTACTACCTTACCACGGCTCAAAGGAGTCGTGCAAACAGGTTTTAGTTGGGTACAGTCCCGAGCCACATGGAGGCAGTGAGCGTATCTTCAGGGGTTCGTCTCTACCGGTATTGGGGGTGAGGTCGCGCTGTGTCTAGGAGAGCCATTACACGAAGCCCTCGGCCGAGGCAAGGAGATTTACTGGTAGGTATTCCAGTAGTATCTCAGGGTGTTCTGGGCTACACTCCGACACGACTTGTACCGCTTTTGGGGGTCTGACTTTTACCAACCCCCTAGGCCCGCCATGCGATGCTCATAGACGAACGGACCGGACTGTACGGATATTGTCACTGACAGGCTCAGTAAGGTTGTCAGGCTGAGTTCTCTCACAGACGTCCCTTTTAGTCAATACATGGTAGCCCGTTACGTATTGGCTTATACCTCTGACGTGCTAGTGGTTAAATCCACAACCAAGGTGTTGACGAGTCTTTAGAGTCCCCCACATTTAGTTACTCAGCTTTCGGGCGAAAGGTTGTAGAGGCCGTATGGAGATATGGCAAGGTCCGATCAGATACGTGCGGTATTGCACGGATCAGGATCGGACAGTTTGTACTATAGGCCGTATGGTTATATGGTAGGGTTCGATCAGATACGTACGGTATTGCACGGATCAGGATCGAACAGATATTACTAGCCGGCTTTGGTTTAAGCCGGATCCTAGTATAGTACAGTGGAGATTTTGTCTCATTGCATTTGTATTTCGGTCGGAATACAGATGCGGGTGTGTATGCACAGTATCGGGGTTTTCCTGTAATTTATTACGGGACCAGTTTTCTGGAGTTGCCAGTTTGCTTTCCGTTTCGGCCAATTTCCTTTGTATCGTTCATTGGCCGAAGATTGGTGGAGGAGGGCTTATTTGCATTGTTGCAAATAAGTGTTTGTGGAGGGGGTCTTTGCATTTTATCATGTCATGATACTTGTCCCATCATTTGATTTCATAAACTCATGATTGCTTGACTTTGTAAATCATCATGGTTGTTGATGATGAGGTTGGTGGTAGGTGGTTGAGTGTGGGTTTTGATTTGGTGATCATTTTCTTTTGTATGATAGCTTTCTCTCTCTCTCTCCATTGGATAATTAGATGGCTCTCTCATTATCCATCACACTACACTCTCATTCTCCTCTCTCCAAGAGTCATGGCCGGCCAAAGCATTAGGGGGCTGTCCAAATTTTTGCATGTGGGATTTTTGCTCTTTTGGTTTTGTAAAATCCCACAAGTCCCTCCACATTGTTCTCATATCATTTCCTCCACTAAAAGGCAATTCCTACAACCCCAAAATGAGACTTGTACACCATATTCTACAGCGAATCTTAGGCACGTGTACTATCCAGCTTCGTGCCCGAGTTGCCTCGGCATTGAGGTGGGAGCCCGTAAAAGAAGTAGGCGATGTGGTGCACTTCCGGCGACGAGGAGGAGACGGGACATTCCGCAGGAGATTGGGACGACGACGAGAAGACCGGAGGACTCGGATCTGTCGGTATATCTCTCTTCCCTTTCTTGTAGATAGCTAGGACTAGTTAGTGGTTCGATCCGGGTATTAGTGCGCGGCGGTTTTGCCAGTTCAAGTAAAATTAAAGTTTATCACCGCTTCCGCATTTGGCCGTCGGATTGACGGCCGGGGCGCCGCCGTGCACTTACAGTAACCAGCAAGGTATATAAGTGTACATGTAAGTATGTGTGCATAGCAAGGCATATGTGTAAGCATGTAGGTATACAAGTATGCTATATGTCATATGCAAAAAGGAATATAAGGACCATGTCTCAATGTCCCTAAACAATACAATATCACATGTGTATGGGTGTTGTGCGTGTCATGGCAATTATCGACGGTGTATGTGTAGCATACAATTAGTGCTCGTGAAACATGAACCGTCAATAATGGTGTTGTGTCTCATTAATACTAAGTCCATGCACAATAGGAAATGAGATATGCAACAAAGGTACACATGCACAATCAATATCCGTATACATCTAACTAATATTCATATCATTTAATCTAGCCCAGACGCATGATGCAATGCGGGCGATTCCCCTGTAGATGTTAAATCTACTCACAACAATCCTGGCTAAGTAAAGTCAACCACTCGCTTTTCCTTCTTCGCAGCGCCCGAAGTCCTCGCCTGCGATCCTGAAAGCATATAACAATATAACAAGTATATATTTGCAATTGACCAATAACACGTACAAACTACGTTTGACCGATGCACCAACACCAAACATACTCTCAAGTGTTTGTTAAGTGGCTAACGCATGTAGCGACACTACGAAACCAACTCAAGAGCAAAAGCTACACAAAGACACGAACGATATCGGCACAACCCCAGGTAGGAACGCAAAGAGACACAACTACCAAGCCTAGACCCTGATCGTTGTTGGATATAGTACCCTCATAGTCAATTATTGGATCGCAGGCACGTGATTGCAATGATTGAGGGAAGACCTATACCGGTAGGACGGTCTTACTCAGGATGATAGTATGCTATCTGGTTTATCTTTACCATCGTGTACATACTTTAGGTGATATTACAGATCACTATTACACGTTGATCGGGCCCTTAGGATTCTTGCTTGACTACCAGCAGTATGATGGCGATCATATACGTGAGAGTTGGGTAGTCTATAAGCACATCCTTAAAGTGGTCCCTAGTCGCGGGAGTTTCGAAACTGGGCATCGATACTCCATTATTAGACTAGTGTATACGATTGAGATGCCGACGAGGGGCGGTGGCTGGCCTCATGAGCCATTGGTGTCAGCTGGTTCACCTAAGACGTATACAGGTGCTCATTGGGTTATGAGTACACCGGACGGACTCGCCGGGAACATGATAGTTAGTATTATACCTGACGTCGCATAGCAGTTCCCTGGTGACATGTGTACAGGTTAGTCTATCGACCTGAGATCGTCATTTGTCTCATGTGAGTTCCTACTGTGCTTTGATTATTACCCTACCACGGCTCAAAGGAGTCGTGCAAACAGGTTTTAGTTGGGTACAGTCCCGAGCCGCATGGAGGCAGTGAGGGGATCGGTAGGAGATTCGTCTCTCCCGGAATTAGGGGTGAGATCGCGCTGTGTCTAGGAGAGCCATTACATGAAGTCCTTGGCCAAGGCAAGTGAGATTTACTGGTAGGTATTCCAGTAGTTTCTCACGGTGTTCTGGGCTACACTCCGACACGACTTGTACCACTTTTAGGGGTCTGACGTTTACCAGCCCTCTAGTCCCGACATGCGATACTCATAGATGAACGGACCGGACTGTACGGATATTGTCACTGACGGGCTCGGTAGGGTTACTGGATGAGTTCGCTCATCGGCCTCCCTTTTGGTCAATACCTCGGCAGAGGTTACGCACAGCTTGTGCCACTGACGTAGTGGTTAAATCCACAGCCAGTGTATTGACGAGTCTTTAGAGTCCCCCACAGACAGTTTTCCTAAGTTTCGGGCGAAACGTTGTAGAGGTCGTATGGTATTATGGCAGGGATCGATCATATACGTGCACTTGTGCATGGATCATGATCGGACGGATCATACTAGTGGGCTTTTAAGCCGGATCCTAGTATTAGATTTGTTGGATTACTTTCGTCTCATTGCATTTGCATTCAGTCGGAATGCGGATGCAGGTATGTATATACAGGTGAGGGGTATCCTTGTGATCCGTCACGAGTTTACTTTAGATGTTGCCATATCTTTTTATTGTTGCAAACATTTGGATTAATGTTTTCTTGTGGAAATTGTGAGTGGATATCATCATGAAGGGCATTAAATGTGACATGAACATGGATGATGACTCATGGTCTTATTCTTTGAACCATGTCAACATTTGTGATTGATTGTTGTGACGAAATTAGAGGTGGAGAGAGATAGGGCAGCCATATAGCCTTGGGCTTGCTCTTGAAATGATAATGCTTGCTCTCATTTTTTATCTCATCACAATAATAACAAAAGCCTCTTCTTCTTCTTCTTCTTCCTCTAGCTCACTACTTCCACCATGGCATCATCTTCAAGCTCCATCCATACACTCTCATGTGTTGAGAATCAATGGATGCTTGAGACAAAATTATCACACACATTCTCTACATCGCCTTGGACAAGTCGGCTAGCAAACTTCATGTACGAGTTGCTTCGGTTTGAAGTGGGAGCCCATAAAAAGACTTCTTGACGTGGTGCCCTTTTCGACGAGGAGACCGGAGAACGAGCGAGATCGGAGATGCCGCGAGGAGCTAGGGATGGTGTCTACAGACCGAAGGACACGGATCGATCGGTATAGCCATTCTAACTTCTTATAGATAGCTAGTATAGGTTAATGGTACAATCTGGGTTAAAGTCTGTGTTAGCGCCAGTTTCGTAAAAAGTTTTTGTTTCCGCGTTTGGCCTCGGATTGATGGCCGGAGCGCTACCGTAGACTTACATGGTATCAAAGACACGCCATTAACCCATTGCTAGCTTGTTTAGACAATATTAAAATATCGAAATCGAAACGACTACAATACACTGCACTGCACTTGATAGTTTCTGTTGATTTTCAATTGGTCTTCAAAAAATTTTTAAACATGTGAAGAAGACTACTGAAGTGAACCTAAGCCTGCACCTCAAAAACGACACCCACCCCTCGGTTTTTGGCCGAGCACATGGCTCCCAAAACCGAGGAGGCCAGCCTTCTTAGGGTGTTTGGGGTTGTATTTTTGGGTGCAGTCAGGTCTCTGGAAAGTTAGTGCAGTGGTATTGTTTGTTTGGCCAAATTTGGATATGGTTTTATCAGATTGTTTGGGCTATTCGGGGGTTATTTCTTCGATATTTTCTAATATTGTTTAAAGTTTCAGTGCATTACATTATATCTGCGACCGTGAATGACATTTAATCGGTAAATCTTACCTAATCGCTATAGCCCTTTTAGACGGATTTGCGAATGTTACATTCACGTTGATGTTCTGTGTTGTGTTGTGATGTTGCGGATTTGTCATGCTGGATAGCCTGGATGCAATGGTAGTACAGTTTGGTTATATTTGTACATTTGATATCGCGGGGCGAGCGTCCGACATGTGGACTTCCATCACTGCCTGTTTGTATATTATTTGTTGGGGGCACGACCGGGTTGAGGTCGATGTACCCGTTGTACATATTTTTATTTTCTGTACTAGGATTACCCTGTGGTGGAGTGCACGGATAGCCGGGTTCTAGGGGGCAACGGGCCAGCATCCCATGGCTTTGAGACAGAGGGGGTTTCACTCTAGAATTGGCGGGCTATTCGCCGCACTTGTAGGGGGTATAGGTTGACCCAAGGTGGGGTGCTCAAGTTACAGGATTTCGTGAAGTGCTGGGTGGTCCATTCACTTTGCTGAAGGGGGCTGCCTCGCTTCTGGTTTTGGCGGGTAACTTGCCGCGCCCGTAGGGGTCTAGGTTTTCATTGCACAGGCTATCCACACGACCACGGGAACGTCGGGTTTCACTTGCAGCTCAAAGGAAACCCGGGGATCCCAGATTATCTGTATTGTTCTGTGATACTTACTACTTTTCTGTGATGTTGCATTTATCACGCCATGAGCGATTATTATATATTGATATATATACTAGTAGATGTTGTATATGTTTTACATCCGCGCTAGTCCAGTCCCCGCTCTGTCGTTAGTTAAGTAACCTAACGGGTGATGACGGGACCCAGTTGAGAATGCGGATTGCATATACGTACATTATATTTTCCTTCTTTTGTGGTGTGATCAATTGATGGGACTGCGTTGATTCGGATCAATGCAAGGAAAACAAACCTATTTGATGTTGTTGGAACAATTTTCAAAAAGCTATTATTACAAGGACGTTCTCTTTTGTTTTGCACAGTGGTATTCGGTTAAGAATATCCAGCACCTCATTCGATGAGGCAAGGGCCGAGATCCCTTCATCGGGAGTGACCCCTTGGACAGAGATTTGCGTCAGGGTAATAACTTCACTATAGTCGATTACTTTTTGCTTTGCGTCGCGGTATTCAGTTTGGAATATCCTGCACCTCATTCTACGGGGAAATAGCCGAGATCCCTTCACTGGGAGTGATCTCTTAAGCAAAGGTTTTCGCCACTATATATTTATAAAAGCTATACGGTTCCTTCAACGATATCAAGTTCATTACGTTAAAGGTTTTTCGCCAAAAACTATTCGTAGCCCTCCGTCATTTCAGACATGTAGCACTTAGTATTCATGCTATGTATGTTGGCCTTCATCAAGGCATAGTGTATGGTAGCTATTTGTTACTTTTCTGTTGCATAGATAGATGCGTTGGTTTGGGACAGTCGTACTACTATTTTGGCCTTCATCAAGGGTATGTACGGGTGGGTTCAAATTAACCTGGATAATGACGGGTAGAACTTGACATGTTACTTATGATATGTTGGTCTTCGTCAAGGTCATAAGAGCATGGGGTAAAAATCACATCGGGAGTTTCTAAAGAAACTGAAACTTTCCAGGCATGCGCATACCTTCTGGAGTGTGGTGACTTGAGTGGATTCCATCAGGTTATCATGCAGTGATAGTTGGATCCCGATTCCCACCGATGAGTTGGTTTACTCCTCGGGTGATCCCGACTAATTCTTCTTTCAGGTTTGGAGGAGAATTTGAGGATACAGTGGGAGACATCCTGATTAGATAAATTGATATCCATTCTGATCTAGGTTAGAGTGCACGCAGAGTGTTTCTTTTCTCTCTCTCTCTCTTTGGCAGCGACCATGGCCCGACCCTAGACTATGACTTAGTGACCAAGTTAACCGAACCTTATTAAAACACTGGCCTTTGGATTGTCTAAGTTGCATACCTCATTGCCACTCCTACTTTTACCCTTTTTTCTCCGAAACATTTCGTATCACTGCGAACATCCACTTCTATTGGATAAAACCATCGTATGGTTATATACGAACTCGAAGGAACTTGTTCCAGATTCGAGGATGGTTTCCGGTTCTGGAGAAAATGAATATGACTATTTAGTTGTCTGTTCCATTTACCTTCTCTCAGGTTGCGAGGGCTCCTAGGATTAGGAGAGGGTACACCTATCATGCTAATTGGATAGTCTTCTTCCAAACCATAGGCATGTGCCGAAAGGTAGGGAATGAAGAAAACCGATTAGCCTAAGTGTGGTGTACATAAGGTAATAAGTAAAGAAAAATAATGGGATTAGTAAGAGGGCAAAGTAAATTGCGACTGCTACCATTCACGATCAAACCAAGTATTTCATCGCCACTCCTATTTCACCTTTGTATTTCTCCAGAACACTCTGTATCACTACGAAGATCCACGGTTATTGGATACTCCATCGTATGGTTATATACGAACTCGAAGGAACTTGTTCCAGTTCGGGGATGGATTCTGGTTCAGGAGAAATAGGAATAAGGTTTATTCAGTTGTCTTTTATCTTTACCCTCTCTCGCGTTGCTAGTGCTCCTAGGATTAGGAGAGTACACCCATTATGCTTATTGGATAGTCTTTTTCCAAACCATAGGCTGGTGCCGAACGGTAGGGAAGAAAGAAAACCATTTGGCCTAAAGGTGGTGTACAGAAGGTAATGACTAAAGACATATAAAGGGATTTGGAGAGATGGCAAAGAAATATACGGTTACAGTTGTGAATCTGATAATGGAAGAGACATTACTAGGAATACCCGGATACCCCTTCGAAATATTTACATGTTTCAGTTTCACTGTGTATTGTTAAAAGAAAACTGATTTCCCAATTAGCCCTTACTCCAGGGTATGTATTTACCAGGTTTGATTCTCACATCTGTATGGTTCTACATATGATGAGTGGGAGTAAGTTATTGGGAATTAGGTGATCATCCTCATTATATCGGGATTCGTTGTAATTGGTGATATTTGAGGAAATCGCCTGGGTTTTTGCCGGATGGCAAATACTTGGTTTTGAATATCCGTTGTTATGCACCAATTTCAAACTGATATATCTATACGTTTCTTTTTATAAAGTGAGATATAAATTTTTGAAATTTTGTCCATAACATTTACCTATATCAGTTGATGGTTAGGTAAGGAGCATTCAACAACGGTGTAATTCTTCATAACCATAGTACAGTTTTCAACCTACGACGCATAGGGTTTGAGTTATTCAACTCAGCGGACTTATACAAAGTATTGTATGTTGTTCAGTGTCCATTAGGACAGAGGGGTTGGTCCTCATACTATATTCTGTTTACTTGTGACTTCTCTAGTTTTAGACAAGTGTTTCATAGAAATACAAGGTCTAAGTTTTGAGAAGTTATAGGTATAAGAGTAAAGTAGAGAACCACATGTTGCAAGTATCAGGATTCTTCAAGGTAATCGAAGATGTAGATACTTGTGTATGGTATTCAGTTGATAGTAATGGTTTTGAGAACTTGCTTCTCTTTTAGGTTACTCATAAATGGATGCACTCCTAAGTTGAGTAATGATGATCGGCATCTCTCCATTTAGTTGACTACACTGGAGACAGCTGCATGATTTGAATCCGGTTCCAATTAAATCAGTGCATCTGTTTCTATATTGGATGTAGAACGGTTCATATCTTAATGATGTTAAGGTACGGGGAGTTGTCCGGCTTATGCTTAAGACTGGACTCTGGATAACTCGAGGCACGTTTCTGTAATGGCTGTTTGTGGGTTAACCCGGGTTATGACGAGGGTTAATTTTCTACCATCTGGAAGATTAATAGTGATATTGGTCTTAACTCGCCACGGATTTAATAAAATGGACTTTTTCGAAAAACAGTAGTGGGAGTATGGTAGAACTGGAAGAGATTCCAGAACCGCAAACGATTACTGAAAATTTAATAGGACCTAAAGATTCAATCAGGTTTGACATTCCATTAACCACTCCGCAGATATGGTGGGTAAGCTCAGGCACTCGAGAGGTACTTCGGTATGCTCAAAGACGGTGGCACGGAGGTTCTTGTTTACCCAGACTTGCCATTACTGCTGTTCCAGACTATAAGACCCGGCAGGAGGATGAGTATAGCGTCGTTCTGAACTAGCTTTAGAAGTGCACGTGTATATGACTCTGCCAGAGGGTTGTCATAGTCAGTGGGAGCAGCGGAAGCATAGTAGACAAATAGTTTATGTCTATTTATAGACTAAAGCAGATATAGTGGAGATAGATCATCTATTTTTGATGTGGCAGTCATAGGTTATGACTTCATCAGAATTGGGGATGGATCTGTTAAAAAGGTAGTAGGGTGTGTGTTTGTTATGTATATGCCCTAGAGGCCATTGTTGTACATATGATGTATATTATAATGGATGCTTGGTTATATATAGAGATGACTTTCTTGCTCGTCATGATAGTATGCTATTTGGTTTCACTTTATCTTAACATGTTGACTTGTATTGGTTTACTGTTTTACTCTCACATGTTGATAAAGCCCTTAGGATCTGTACTCGACTACTGGGACTATGATGAGATCATACTAGTGGGGCCACGGTAGTCGATGAGTACATCCTATAACTGTTCCCAGTCGAGGGTATATCGAGACAGGGCATCGATACACCAGAGTAGACTAGCGTATACGCATCTTGACCCATAAGATGGGCGATGGATGATCCCATATCCATCGGTGTTAGACATCAGAGATGGTGTACGGGTGCTCAGTGGAGACTGGGTACACTGGACGGACTCGCCGAGAACTCCCAGATGGTGATATACCACACGTCAGATGGCAGTTCTCCGGTGACACAGGTACAGGATGGTCTGTAGACCCGAGATCGTCATGGAGTCTTGTGTGATTCCCACTGTGCTTTGATTTCCACCTTACCATGTTCAAGAGGGCGTGCAAAACGGTGGCTTTTGGGTACAGTCCCGAATCACATGGAGGCAATGAGCGATAGGAGGGGATTCGTCTCTCCCGGTATAGGGAGTTGATGTTGTGCTGTGTTCGATTGGCTATAACTGGAAGTCCCTGGCCAGGGCTGATATAGAGATTTACTGGTAAGTGTTACTAGTAGTTTCTTGACCCGTTATGAGCCATACATGGACACGACTTATCGGTTACTGGGGTCTGACGTATACCACCCCTAGACTTGATATGCGACATATCAGACGAACAGACCGGACTGTACGGGAGTGTTACTGATCGGATTCACAGGAGAACTCGCAGGCTAGCTTGTTGATCTTCTGATCGCTCAATACCTGGGTGGCTGTTACGTTTAGCTGACCGCTTGCCGCTTGTGGGTGTTTGATATGATCATCACCTGCTACCGGCGTATTGACGATTCTTTAGAGTCCTACACAGAGGTTTCTTGGCTCAGGCGAAACGGAGTAGAGGCACATATGTGATATGTGCAGGACCGAGAATAATGCGATATAGGATACCGTATTATATTCTCGCGATATTTAGAAATGAACCGGGACATCGGATCAAGTGTTGATTCGATGAATCGGTACATGATATATTAGTCGGTAATATTCGATATAGCCGGATCATCGATTCAAGTGTTGATTCGATGATTTAATGTATAATAATATATATGATATATTGTATTACATTATCTAATATTGGCTCTCTTTATTATTTCATTTTCTCAGTGGATGATACATTGATATATATGCGATATATGTTAATTGTATTATTTTCCTTTGTTGCAAATGTATAATATATATGTGATATATATTATTGTGACATGATATGATTAATTGTTAAACATGTTTAAGGATGATTAATTAAGGTTAGGGTTTGATTAGGGTTAGTTGCTTCATGCACCTTCTAGAAGCTATTTCTTTTGTCATTGTAAAGATATTTATGGATGACACATTACTAAACCTAACCAAACCCTAACTCTAGTTATTTCTCTAGAAAATCTTGACCACTCATCCTTGACCATGGTTTGCAATTCAATCATATGATTTATATTCTATTCATCACAAAAGGATGAAAATGATTATTCATTTTCCATTATCTTCTTCTTCTCTCTTCAAGAAAGCTTGCTAGTTTTTCTTTAAGTGTTGAATAAATATGAGAAAATGATATAAAAAGAAAGCAAAATTACTACTCTCTCATCCTCATCTCATCTAGCCCATGGGATTAGTGTGTTCTTCTCTTTTGAGTGAGAAAGCTTGAGTCGTAGCAACTTCAAGGTAGATCATCGGAGATTTGGAATACTTAGAGCAAGCATGGATCGTTCGAGTCGTGGAGCCTCTCATGAGTCCGGGAGATCGTGGATCGCGGCAAAGGGACTTCTACTCGGAGCTTGTGAAGTGAAGGAGCGGACTACAAAGGTTGTAATCCCTCACACTTAGATAAAAGTTATCTTCTTGCATGTTAAACCCTAATAATCTAGCAAAGATCCCGGCTTTGGGTTGTTCGGCACGTCTAAAATTTAATCCGGGCATGTTTGATGCCTTTTGAACCTTCACAAGAGTGCCTAGGAACCCTACAGTGGTATCAGAGCCTAGCTAGAGCATTAGGCGATGTGTTTACATAGTTAAAACTCCGATCGAACCCGAAACGACGCAAAAAGACCCCTCTCTGGAAATTTTTTAAATTTTGGGATTTTTCTGAATTAAAAATATGTAAAAAAATCAGCAGGGAATTCTAAGAATCACCAAGAAGCCCGAGCCCCCAATTCGATCAAACGTCCGCGGAAGCGCGGCGCAAGCTTTCTTGCGCGGCGGTTCCGCGGCAGATTGATCGATTGGCGACACGTGGCTTCCTGGTTATAACCGTAGGTACTTGTTGACTTTTCTGGGTATTTTTAATCTGTTTCAGGTGTTTAAAATTCTGGGGTTTGTTTTGTAAAAGTAGATTCGATCGGAATATTTAAGTTCATATTTCTTTCCGGATATTTAGAAATTGTTAAACTATTTGAACGGATATCATTAACTCACTGTTTCCCGGTACGGCAAACTTTCAAGCGTTGAATTTTTAGCGGGTTTAAATCTTTCGGAAAAATTGTACAAGTTAAGCGGTGGACCCTCTAGAAGACAACAAACCTTAACTCGATTATGTGACCGTCTTGAACTGCCTTTTGAACCTTCGGATTTGGGGCAGTACGGCGTGCCACATGTGAGGCGTTGGCTTGACCCTTCTACTGCTGGATCACCGGTACTGTGACATATTCTGGGATTATTTGAACCCCGCTCAAGTATTGAGCAGTTTAGGAAATTTTGGGTGTTTGATTATCTGTTCGAAAAGTTTAATACTGTTTATTTATCTGGAATGTAATACAATATGTGGAATTCATAGAGTTAGGCATGAAATACGAAGTATGTGATATTTCGGATTTACGATGTCTAAAGTGATTGTGGATTCCAAATATTGTAGTTTTACACTTTCTTTTCTGTGACTGTAAGTGTAATATGTGATATCGCCGGTTTCGTTGCTATATGTCAACGACAATTGGGATGCGTATATTTACTTACGTTGATGATATGAGATATTATGTGTTGCTGTGATATATTATATTGGATCGTCGCGTTCTGAATAGCCGGGGGTTTTATGTAAGATGAGTTTTTTTATTTTCATTCATGTAAAATTCATTTGTAATGTAATATTCTTTTATTTGGGGCACTTCCAGGTTGCGGTTGCTGTCACCAGTGTATATTATTTACTTTTCCGCATTAGGTAGACCCAAGGAGGGGAGCACAAGTAACCGGGTTCTAGGGTCCAGTGGGAGGCCATCTCGAGGAGTCGAGACCGGGTCTCTGTAACGTTTTAGAAATCGTTTTGTGTTTGTTTCTGTTTTTGGGTGAAATTCGTCGGTATTTTCAGTTTTATACCGATTTTGATCAAACGGCCATATCGACTTGCCAGCACCTAGTTTTGATAAAAATAAAGCTAGTGCGCACACTTTGAGAGTATATGTGACGTTTTGGTCCAATTTGAATTTTTCCCAATTTTAATGTTATTTTAATCCGGTTTGCACATTTTTGGAATCTTCTCTTTTCAACTTTTCTTAAAAAATTTTCTTAAGTTAAACTTAACCATATATTATCTAAGTGAGTGTGTGGATAAGGTTTTAAGGGAAAAAGAAAAGAAAAGAATAGAAAAGAAAAGGTAAGAAGGTGCATGCATGTGTGTGAGTGAGTGTGATTGCATTTATTTGCAATTATTGTAGGAAATTGCTTGGAAATTCCCTCTCTCTCTCTCCCTCTCTCACTTGGCCGATCCCTCTTCCCTCTCTCCTGCCCTTATCCATTTCCTATCTCATTTCTTCATAATTCTTTCACAAAACAATCACAAATCCTTCTCTTTTCATCAAAAATCACAATTTTCTTCACTTCATCTCATTTTCTTGACTTGGAGCATGCAAGCTTGGGTTCTTGGTGTTCTTTTGTGTAGGTAAAATTCCTTTACTGTTATTTAAGTGTTTTTAGTGTAGTTTAGCTTTTTAATTGCAGTTTAGAATGTTTAAATTAGGTTTTGATGCGAAATATCGTATTTTAGTGTCGGTTAGTGGTTTCTAGGACCTGCTGTGATCCGGGTAGTTTACTGGAAAATTAAACATAGTGGTAGTGTTGTACTAGGGGACCTGGAGCACCACCTAGGAGATGGACCCTAGGCCACCGGCCAGGGCCGGCGACGGCTAAAGGAGGGGCCGGCGACGCCGGCCATAGTGAGGAGCTAGGGTTTGGGTTTTGGTCTGTAGGTGTCTGCTATGGTTTGGGTTCCTCTGGTCTTGTTTATTTGTTTAGTTTTCACAGTAGGCAAAATCTGGGATCAATTATGTAGTTTCTAGTGTTTCGTGTCCGCGCGATACGTGTTACGACACGGGTCGTGCAGTTTTCGTGGTTTCGCTCTTAAGTTGTTTTCGTCGTGTCGCTACTCTCGTTAGCCACGATACGAACACTTAAGAGGTGGTTGTGTGTTGTTGCGTCGGTTAGTTGTAGCTAGTTCGTATTTCGTAGCTGTTATTAATATATGTGTTTGTTGTTGTTTATATGTTGCAGGTTCGCAGGCGGAGACTACGGACACTGCCACAGGGGGATTCAGGTGGTAGACTTCATCTAGCTTGGAGTGTGGGTGAGTAGATTTAACATCTACAGGGGAATCGCCCGCATGGCGTTATGCGTCTGGGCTAGAAATTCTTTACCTTGTCGCACATTCTATGTCATGTTTAGAATTGCGCATATACCTTGCTGTTTAGTGATAGTTGTGATTGGATTAGTATCTTTAGGACACTGCACTATTATTAACGGCTCAGATTGCGAGAGCACTGATTGCATGCCACACACACCGTCAATAATTGCTATGTCATACACAAACCATATTTAGAAATGATATTGTATGGTTAGGGACATTGTGACTTTGATACATATTTCTTATCGTTATAACTTAGACTTTGATATGCTAGTTCCTGTTTACCTATAGGATTTTGTACCATTAGTGTTAGGTACATACACACCTAAGGACATAGTTACAGGTGTACTTGCATTCCATACTTTACTTATATCTGATAGGTATATCACATCATCATGTAGGTAGATACCTATATTTCTGCTATACCATTCATGTGTTTATTTATATCTGGTGAATGCTATGCGGTTCTTTTATACGCTTTCATTACAGTTTTCATATTGCGTATATTTTATTCATGGATTATCGCATTGTTATATGGATTTTTCATGATGTTTTCTGGATTTGGGGACCGTGGTAGTTCATGAAATTATGCATACATTGAAAAACCCGGTTTCCTTGAGATGATATTATAGCATCCACCATGAGATTTATCGGTGCTGATATATACCCCATGCGAGGAGGCGTCGTGAGCCGTATGAGGGTACATGGTGGGGCCCGGAGGTACCCCGAAGCAAGAACGTTGTCGCAGTGAGTCGACGTCGCAGTGAGGCGATGAGGCCTAAGGGAACCATACTTTCCGGTGATAGGACCATTGACTCATCGGCTATCGAGTGGATACCGACGGGAGTCATGTGCGTATGGATACGTCGTGAGGCGAGGGTCAGAGCTAGGCACTCGAACTTTCGGGATAGAGTATGATACGTACTTATCAGTATTTCTGTGTCGATGCTTGGCACATTGGTTTCATGATATTTCTAATTACTCATTTGTATATATAACAGGGGATTGAGCCGCTGTTATATATGCCCTTACACCAATATTAGTGGAATGGGACGCTAATATATGTGTATTGCCCTCATCATATTTATTATGACATTATATTAGGATGTTAGAACTGTGCTGGAGATTTGTTTTGGGATATAAGAGATTCATTGGGATTGGATAACTTATATTGTACATACTAGAGATGTGAGATCCACTTGAGGTTGTACATTTGATATATATGAGATATACTGATATTGTACATACTAGAGATGTGAGATCCACTTGAGGTTGTACATTTGATATATATATGAGATATACTGATATTGTACATACTAGAGATGTGAGATCCACTTGAGGTTGTACATTTGATATATGTGAGATATACTGATATTGTACATACGAGAGATGTGAGATCTACTTGATGTTGTACATTCGATACTTATGCGAGATATACTTGATATTGTGTAGTTGAGGAGATGTGACACTTAGATGATATGAGAGCCAATTTGGGGACTGATTGAGGGATTGGGATTTTGATTTGTCTTCCTGGATTGTGATCCTACCACGATGTCAGGATTCCGTGGAAATGACATATTTCACTCCATACCTCATCTTCACATACTTGTGCACTGTTCCATGTATTAGGAGTACCTGTGAGTGTACCTTCATGAGTGTTGCACATTTACTTTCTCATATCCCCAGTGCATGATTATTGCATATTGTTGTCATATCATTATTGCTTGATATATTGGTGGTACTTGTTAGTGTACTTTCCATTATTTCGTACTCATATGACCTGTTATTACTGCAATTGACAAATCTTAGATTCATGCTGTACGTACATTCTTGCGATTACCTGCATATGTTATTTACTATTCACGAGTTGGCAACTCACCCCCGTTGTGCCACAGGTATTGCAGGTGTTTCCCCAGAGTAGTCGAGGCAAGCTTTTAAGCTTTTAAGCTATTCAGCTTTTCACCTATCTATCATCTTTTGGCTGCGGATACCACTTCGCCTGTTAGTGTGCAGTTTTGCCCAGGTGGGTTTTGTGGTTATCTGAGATTGTATTGTATATATTCGTTGTATCTTGTACTCTCCATCTACTACCAGTTTGTTGTGACTTAGAGACTTGGTGAGGACGATTTTGTATATTATTGTGGATTTGTTGCTTTTATACAGTTTCCTTTCTTTTGTCTCTTATTTCTTCGCTACGGCGTCGTATATCTGTTGTGGTGTTGTTTTCCGCCGTTGGGCGTGGATTTTTCTCCCGTTTGGGATGCTTTACTTTATATTTATGTTGTACCCTTTTTGGGGGCTTGTTTTACAAAGGAGGTGCTGCCAAAATTTTAAAGAAAAAAAGTGGACTCTTTTAAAGAATTTGGGTTGTGATTTCAAATGTTTCCAAAACTTTTATTATCTTTTTCCGTATTTTTATGGTTTAGATTTCTGGGTTTTGGCTTTCTTTTACTGCGTTACGTCTGGAGGCGTTGCGTAGTATTAGGGCCATCACGTACCAATTTCGGGTCGTGACAGTCTCCTAACCCTAGAATAGACAGAGTTACTTGCCGCTCTCGTAGTGGTCTTGGGATGTGGGTTTGGCTATTCGTCGCGACCGTGGAATCCGTGTTTTATACAGGCTCGTATTGAAAACACGGACGTCCTAGTATATCCAATATTTCATATATGTTCTTCTGCTGCAATGTTCTGTGATGAGATCATATTACTGCCTGAGACGAATGCTTATACTATATATATATGCTGATATATAAATATTACTGCTTTCGTTTCTTCTATGATGCTTAGGAAGCATAAGCTGATGGGATTTTTATTAATGAGATTAATAAAAGAAAAGAAACCTAAAGATGTTGTAGAATCAAAACTTTATAAAAAGGGTAGCTACAGTTTTGCTTTGCACAGTGACATATATGATATGTCCTGCACCTTATTCGATGAGGAAAGGACCGAGATCCCTTCACCGGGAGTGACTCCTTTAGCGAAACTGGCAGATGCTACAAAACGCGGTTTGTCTTTTGATTGCTTTTAGTGTTTTGCTTTGCACAGCGGTATATATGATATATCCTGCACCTTATTCGATGAGGAAAGGGCCGACGATCCCTTCACCGGGAGTGACCCCTTTAGCGAAACTAAGAAAAGCCTAAAAAACACTCCTTTTCAAAAACACATGATTCTACGACGATATCAAGTTCATTACGCTCAGGGTTTTCTGAAAAACCTGCGTAGCCCTCCGTCATTTCAGATAAATACTACTTAGTATTCGTGCTACGGTAGTTTGGCCTTCGTCAAGGCGTAGTGTACGGTAGCTAACTAGTACTTATCTGTCAGCATACGATGCGATTGGATTAGGGTATTCGTACGGCGTAGTTTGGCCTTCGTCAAGGGTCGTATGGGTGGGTTTAATTCAATCAAGAAATGAACGGGTTGAACTTGACTAGCGCTCTATGAGTAGTTTGGCCTTCGTCAAGGTCATGGGACGCTAGGGGTAAAAGTTTTATCGGGAATTTCAAGTGTTGAAATTTGCAATGAGATTGCATACCTCCTATGAGATAGTTGGATCCCGATACCCACTGCGAGTAAGAGTTACTCCTGGGAGAGTTTTACACAGGACATTTAGTCATTCAAGTAGGTGTCTAGAAAAGTGTTAACGAGGTTACGCCTCTGGGAAAACGAGGTTTACTTTAATTAGGTCCGTGCGAAAGCACGGGGAACCTCCCTCAAAGTACCGACATTGATCTGGCTGAAAGATTGACGAAATTGTAGGGTGTAATTAATCCCGGCTAATCTTACCTTTTAGGGTTTTAAGATAGATTTGATAAAAACAGTGGGAGATATCCTGATTAGATAAGATAATAACCAATCTAATCTTGCAAGAGCATACGCTAAAGTGTTTTCTTCTCTCTCTCTCTCCAGGTAGCGACCATGTCAGGCCATAATCAAGATAATAATATTGACGTATTGACTGAACCCGATTATTGTACTGAGCAAGGGAACGTTGGACCCGTTCTTTCTTATAAGAGTTATAAGACTGAACAGGAAACAGGAGAATATCTAGATTCTCACGCCGCCCAAAAGAACATGCATGTTGATGCATCTTCTTCGGGTGTGTTAGTTATTGAGAACTGTTTCTCAGTTCACCCTACGTCCTGGGTATTAGATACCGGATCAGGATCCCACATATGTAAACAGTTACATGGGCTACGTAAAGGTAGAGAACTGGGAAAAGGTGATCATTCCGTTCAAGTAGGGAACGGTGCAAGTATTGTAGCCAAAGCAGTTGGCGAATATCACCTTGTATTGCCAAGTTGTAATACACTGATTCTAAATGAGTGCTATTATATACCGAACATGATGTGCAACATTATATCAGTTTCTTTATTGAGTAAAGAGGGATATAATTTTGTAGTACAGGATAATGTTATGAACATATTCCTAGATCAAAAGTTGATTGCATCAGGCTCGTTACATAATGGCATATTCATTCTAAATCAGAATACAGTCCTGAATATACAAAACACACACAAGAGGAAAAGTTCAGATATGAACGAATCCTTCTTGTGGCATTGTAGACTTGGTCATATCAATGCGACACGACTGGCTAAGTTACATAAGGATGGTTATTTGAATCCGTTCGAATTATCATCTTATGATACTTGCCATTCATGTCTCAAAGGAAAAATGACCAAAGCTCCGTTTAGTGGACACGGAGAAAGAGTTACTGAACCCTTAGGACTGATACATAGTGATGTTTGTGGTCCCATGTCTACGCATGCCAGGAACGGTTCTTCCTACTTCATTACATTCACTGACGATCTCTCTAGATACGGACATGTGTTTCTGATGAAACACAAGTCTGAAGCTTTTGAGAAATTCAGAGAATATAAGCACGAAGTAGAGAACCAAACGGGCAAAAGTATTAAGATTCTTCGATCTGATCGAGGAGGTGAATACTTAAGCGGTGAGTTCCTAGATTATCTAAAAGAGAATGGGATTCTCTCTCAGCTTACTCCTCCTTATACACCACAGCACAACGGTGTATCTGAGCGGAGGAATCGCACCCTATTAGATATGGTGCGCTCTATGACGAGCGAGGCTGAGTTACCTATTTCCTTCTGGGGGTATGCGCTTGAGACAGCCATACATCTATTAAATATGGTTCCTACCAAATCAGTGCCTACCACTCCATATGAGATATGGAAAGGGAAGAGACCATCTCTTATGTATATTAAGATATGGGGTTGTCCAGCCTATGTCAAAAGACAAAATCCGGACAAGCTTGAGGCAAGATCTGTTTTATGTAAGTTTATTGGATATCCCAAACATTCGCGAGGGTATATCTTCTACCACTCCGAGGAACAAAAAGTGTTTGTTTCTCGACATGCCACCTTTTTAGAAAGGGGTTTTCTTGCAAAAGAAATTGATGGCAATGAGGTAGAACTGGAAGAGGTTCCAGCGACACAAACTACAACAGATGATTTAGTGGAACCAGAGGATTCAGTAGTACCCGACGAACCCCAGCCTCTCCGCCGATCTAGTCGGGTTTCTCGTCCACCTGAGAGGTACTATGGTTTTCTAATTGATGGTGGAAGCGAGGATTGCATCATGGATGATGATGAGCCGACTAGTTTCGAGCAGGCCATCACTAGTGGTGACTCTGTGAAATGGCTGGATGCAATGCGATCTGAGATGGAATCCATGTACACCAACAAAGTATGGACTTTGGAAAATGCTCCTGAAGGGGTAAAACCCATAGGGAGCAAGTGGATCTTTAAAAAGAAATTTGGTGTAGATGGAAAAGTTGAGACTTTCAAAGCTAGACTTGTAGCAAAGGGTTTTCGTCAACGACGAGGTGTGGATTATGACGAAACCTTTTCTCCAGTGGCTATGCTTAAGTCCATCCGGATCTTACTTGCCATTGCTGCATACCATGACTACGAAATCTGGCAAATGGATGTTAAGACCGCCTTTCTAAACGGTGATTTAGAAGAGTGCGTGTACATGACTCAGCCAGAGGGCTTCGTAAATAGTGGGAGCAGCGGAAAGGTGTGCAAGCTGCTTAAATCCATTTATGGGTTAAAGCAAGCATCGCGGAGTTGGAACATCTGTTTTGATGTTGTAGTCAAAGAGTTTGACTTCATCAAAAATATAGATGAACCTTGTATCTATAAGAAGGTAGCAGAGGGTAAGGTTGTCTTCCTCGTATTGTACGTGGATGACATACTCTTGATAGGAAATGATATTCCTATGCTGCAATCAGTCAAGCTCTTCTTATCACAGAGATTCTCAATGAAAGATCTAGGTGATGCCTCCTGCATATTGGGAATTATGATCTATAGAGATAGATCTAAACGGATACTGGGATTGTCCCAATCCAGGTACATTGACACCATACTAAAGAGGTTTAGTATGGAAGAATCCAAGCGTGGGAACCAACCCACGATCTCTGGACTCACTCTCTCCAAAGAGATTTCTCCCAAGACTGATTTGGAGAGAGCTCGCATGCAAGGGATACCCTATGCTTCGGCAGTAGGCTCTATCATGTATGCGATGCTGTGTACCAGACCCAATGTAGCATACTCACTAAGTGTAGTGAGTCGGTATCAAGCAGATCCTGGAGAGAGTCACTGGACATTCTCAAGTACTTACGAAGGACTAAGGAGATGTTCTTGGTGTATGGTAATAGAGAACTCCAGGTGGAGTCCTCTACCGATTCCAGCTTCCAAAGTGATAAGGACGACTCTAATTCGCATTCGGGTTTTGTCTTTACCCTCAATGGAGGGGCGGTATGTTGGAAGAGTTCCAAACAGGATACCGTTGCAGACTCGACGATGGAGGCTGAATACATCGCTGCCAATGATGCTGCCAAAGAGGCTGTCTGGATCAAGAAGTTCATTAGTGAACTTGGTGTGGTCCCATCCATTGAGCATCCAATACCTCTGTATTGCGATAAAATGGAGCTGTGGCTTTGGCCAAGGAACCCAGGTCCCATCAGAAGTCCAGACATATTCTGAGGCGGTATCACCTGATCAGGGAGATAGTTGATCGCCGGGAGATCGAGGTCAGGAGAGTAGATACGAAGGACAACACTGCGGATCCATTCACAAAGGCTATTCCCCAGATATAGTTTGAGAGATTATTCGGGATGCTAGGTATGTGATACTACAGCAGCTGGCCTTAGTGCAAGTGGGGGATTGTTAGTTATGTATATGCCCTAGAGGCCATTGTTGTACATATGATGTATATTATAATGGATGCTTGGTTATATATAGAGATGACTTTCTTGCTCGTCATGATAGTATGCTATTTCGTTTCACTTTATCTTAACATGTTGACTTGTATTGGTTTACTGTTTTACTCTCACATGTTGATAAAGCCCTTAGGATCTGTACTCGACTACTGGGACTATGATGAGATCATACTAGTGGGGCCACGGTAGTCGATGAGTACATCCTATAACTGTTCCTAGTCGAGGGTATATCGAGACAGGGCATCGATACACCAGAGTAGACTAGCGTATACGCATCTTGACCCATATGATGGGCGATGGATGATCCCATATCCATCGGTGTTAGACATCAGAGATGGTGTACGGGTGCTCAGTGGAGACTGGGTACACTGGACGGACTCGCCGAGAACTCCCAGATGGTGATATACCACACGTCAGATGGCAGTTCTCCGGTGACACAGGTACAGGGTAGTCTGTAGACCCGAGATCGTCATGGAGTCTTGTGTGATTCCCACTGTGCTTTGATTTCCACCTTACCAAGTCCAAGAGGGCGTGCAAAACGGTGGCTTTTGGGTACAGTCCCGAATCACATGGAGGCAATGAGCGATAGGAGGGGATTCGTCTCTCCCGGTATAGGGAGTTGATGTTGTGCTGTGTTCAATTGGCTATAACTGGAAGTCCCTGGCCAGGGCTGATATAGAGATTTACTGGTAAGTGTTACTAGTAGTTTCTCGACCCGTTATGAGCCATACATCGACATGACTTATCGGTTACTGGGGTCTGACATATACCATCCCTAGACTTGATATGCGACATATCAGACGAACAGACCGGACTGTACGGGAGTGTTACTGATCGGATTCACAGGAGAACGCGTAGGCTAGCTTGTTGATCTTCTGATCGCTCAATACCTGGGTGGCTGTTACGTTTAGCTGACCGCTTGCAGCTTGTGGGTATTTGATATGAACATCACCTGCTACCGGCGTATTGACGATTCTTTAGAGTCCTACACAGAGGTTTCTTGGCTCAGGCGAAACGGAATAGAGGCACATATGTGATATATGCAGGACCGAGAATAATGCGATATGGGATACCGTATTATATTCTCGCGATATTTAGAAATGAACCGGGACATCGGATCAAGTGTTGATTCGATGAATCGGTACATGATATATTAGTCAGTAATATTCGATATAGCCGGATCATCGATTCAAGTGTTGATTCGATGATTTAATGTATAATAATATATATGATATATTGTATTACATTATCTAATATTGGCTTTCTTTATTATTTCGTTTTCTCAGTGAATGATACATTGATATATATGCGATATATGTTAATTGTATTATTTTCCTTTGTTGCAAATGTATAATATATATGTGATATATAGTATTGTGACATGATATGATTAATTGTTAAACATGTTTAAGGATGATTAATTGAGGTTAGGGTTTGATTAGGGTTAGTTGCTTCATGCACCTTCTAAAAGTTATTTCTTTTGCCATTGTAAAGATATTTATGGATGACACATTACTAAACCTAACCAAACCCTAACTCTAGTTATTTCTCTACAAAATCTTGACCACTCATCCTTGACCATGGTTTGCAATTCAATCATATGGTTTTGTCACGACCCGAGAATTCGACTCGTGACCGGCACTTAACCACGCAACGTCTACAGACGTAATGCGGCTAAGTAAGCCGAACCCAGAAATCAAAACCAATAAATATAGAGTGATTTAAAACATTTTGTAAAAACAATCGTACATGTCTGAAAAAATTCCATTTATTTAGTAGAGATCCTTTTTAAGTTCAAAAGTTATAAGTTTTATAATTTTGATAACATTTCCTTTTTTAAAACATTTGCCCCGCCAGTCGGATACAAACCAGGTGTAACAGAAATGACGAGTAAAATGAATGAAGCATCAAAATAAGATATACGACGCCGTAGCGAAGAATACACAGTAAAGCAAGGACAATATCATAAAAGATGAGACTGCAAAAGTAAAGTCGACTCACATGCGAGCTCGACACCAGAATATAAAACCATACATATCGTCCTCTCAACTGTCTCTAAGTCAATACAGAAAGGTAGATGGAGAGTACTAGATACATCAATATACAACTGAAAGATAACAGATACCGTACAAAACCCACCTATCAGCAAGAGGCTATCTCTGCTCAAAAAGGGTATCTGTGCCAAAAGATGCGGAAACAGCCAGCCGTGACTACTCCCAAGGGCAACCTGCAAACACTGTGGCACAACGGGGGTGAGTTGCCAACTCGTGAATAGAGATAACATATAAAGGTGATCGCAAGCATGCACATATAGCGTGGCTCTACTAATGCCAGCAGATGATATCAATGCATGTCACATAGAGGATGCAATAGTAATGCAAATACTCTAACAGGTAAATGCTACAGGATGAGATATATAGTAGTCAATGCTGAGTATGGGATAATAACATCTACATGGACTATGTCAACATGGAAAACCATAATCGGTGCCTCAGGCTGCACTCAAATCCCAAATACACTCAGGCGCCGGCACACCCATCGGCCCTCAAATCCTATACATCTCTGAGAAATCACGAGTGCCCAACATCGGCACCCAAAATATCATAAAATACTCGTGTCCAGCATCGACACGCAAATCCTCGTATATCGGGCTCCGTCAGTCCGGATCGGCCCACGGGGTCCGTCTGCGATGTCGGCCCTCGGCCCCGGCAGCACGGGTCATCCCGCATCCATCACTCGACTCTGGTCAGTATCCTCCGGACAACTGCCAGGTCCAACCAATCACCGGTAGGTACTCGCCCGCCTCCAGGCTCAATCGGCAAATCCCATCGATCATCTCGCCGAGGGGAACCATACCGGGCCCACCACGAACCCGCAAACGGAACATCCACTCCTCGAATCGGGTTTCAAGCACACGTCTCAGCACCGAGAAAACGCGTGGTGGACACACCAAAATATCATATCACGAGGTGCCGGGTTTTGCAAAATAGTGCTTTTTGTCTTAAATACTTCCACGGTCCTCAAAACAGAAATCACATGAAAATCCAACACCAATAGTAAATCCAAAGCGAGGTACAATGTAAATCAATCCATGGTATGAGCATAAGGGAAAAACCGCTTTTAAAAGTAGTTTCGTTTCCTGTTTTAAAAGATGTCATGCGGCTCCCACTATACATGAAAGGCATATCAAATCACATATGAAGCGAACTATAGCAATATAATCATGGCAGCTCTACAGTGAGTGTGGCATGGCAATTACTAACGGTGTGTGTGTAGCATGCAAATAGTGCCCGTGCAACATAAACCGTTAGTAATAGTGCGGTGTTCTATCAGTTCTAAGCAATATATGTACAAACACAGCAGGGAATGCAATATGCGATAACAGTCTATGGGGTGCATGCAACATATAATAATAAAGTCCTATCAGCCCTGACGCATAATGCCATGCGGGCGATATCCCCGTAGATGTGAAATCTACTCACCTAGCTTCGTGCTATGTGTATCCAACAACTTGCTTGCCCTTCTTCGCGGCGTCCGTCTCACTGGCCTGCGAACCTAAAATCACATAACATGGATCACACATAAGCTTAAATCACAAGAACGCGACAATACGGTCCAACTAGAAACTCGTGTCGCAAA
Source organism: Agapanthus africanus (assembly GCA_030015575.1). NCBI lineage: Eukaryota > Viridiplantae > Streptophyta > Magnoliopsida > Asparagales > Amaryllidaceae > Agapanthus > Agapanthus africanus. The sequence goes on along the minus strand of CM057351.1, from coordinate 170,647,408 downwards.
CCAATCGCGCGTGTGCACGATACGTTAAAACATGTGTGTGCTGAACCACGAACTACCCCGACGCGCTGTGGTGCGTAGCACGCACCAGACCACGGAAGCATGCATGCAAGTTGCACCAAACACACACCCCAACCTAAAGGAAACAGCTCCCAGATTCTTATCTGGAAGAAATCCCACAATTTAAATAAGACCAAACACATCAAAACACCCACATAAACTACCCTGCACAAATACGACATTTTGCATCGAATCGTGAAATTGGTGGTATTTTAGCGTAATAGGGGTTGGACTAGGTTGCTGTGGCCTCAACAACTCACTAATGACCTACTGAAACCACAACTCACTTCGTTTGCACAATATTCTCACAAATTACCCCATATCACACTAAAACGCACTAAAATCCGATAACCGAAGAAAATCTACACTAACTAAGCTAACTAGGGATCAAGTTAGGAAGTATACCTCACGCTCGACCCTAGGGAGCTGCAGGAAGGTGGAGAGGTGAAGGGGAGGGGCTGCACTAGGAGCTGGGGCTGCTGCTGCTCACTGGGGCCTTGCTGTTGCTGTTGCTGAATGTTGCTGCTGCTGCTGCTTCATGTTGCTGCTGCTGCTGCTGCTGCTCAGTTGTTGCTATTGCTTTGCTTGCTGCTGCTCAGTTGTTGCTATTGCTTTGCTTGCTGCTGCTACAGCTGAGTGCTTTCTTCAGTTGTTGCTGTTGCTTTGCTTGCTGCTGCTGCTGCTTCTTCTCTTGCTGCTGCTGTTGCTTCTTCTCTTGTTGCTGCTGTTGCTTCTTCTCTTGTTGCTGCTTCTGGGGGTTCTGCTGAGGTGAGTGATGTGTGTGTGAGTGTGTGGGTGTGTGAGAGTGTGTGAGAGTGTGTGAGAGTTTGAGAGAAAAACCAAAAAGAAATGAGAGGCTACAATCATCACACAAAAGTCACCCCCCCTCTCTCTCACTTCATTTAATGCAAGCATGGCCTAAAGCCATGATGCACTCTCTCTCACACACACAAGTCAACACACAAAAGAAAACTAATTCAAATTAAAGCAACTTTTTAATTAGCTAATTAAAACCCATTTAAGAATCCAAAAGACTTAATCCTATAATTAACCCACCATGGTTAATAATTATGGTATTTACTTCATTTAAAAACCCTAGTTTACATGCACATGTGTGTGCAAGCCTAGGAAAATTTTGGAAAAATATTTATTAAGCTAGGAAAAATATTTAAAACACAATTTGGTAAACTTTTTATTAAAAACCATTATTTAATTATAATTATTCACTAACCCTTATCCTAAGATGTTACAATCTCTCCCCCTTAAAGAAATTCGTCCCCGAATTTCAAAAATCTAACTACACATACCTTCAAAAAGATGGGGATACGTCTTCATCATCTCGCTTTCGGTCTCCCAAGTGACCTCCTCACGGTTCTGACCAAGCCAAAGTACCCTAACTGATGGAATGTCCTTCGATCTCAATTTCTTCACTCGTCGATCCAAGATCATCACCGGCTGCTCTGCATAGGAAAGGTCACGCTCAAGCTGGATCGTCGGATGCAGAATCGCATGCGAAGGATCATGAAGATATCTGCGGAGCATCGAGACATGGAATACGGGGTGCACATCTGGAAAGCTGGGCGGAAGGGCTAACCGGTAAGCCACTGCACCAACACGCTCGAGGATCTCGAAGGGGCCCAGATACCTGGGACTGAGCTTCCCCTTCTTTCCAAACCTCATCACACCTTTCATTGGGGAGACCCTCAAGAAAACATGATCACCAACAGAAAACTCAAGTCTGCGCCGTCGACGGTTTGCATAAGCTCTCTGCCTACACTGCGCTGCTCTCATCCTATCGCGAATCAACTGGATCTTCGCGGTCGTCTCCTCAACGATCTGTGGCCCTAAGATACTGCTCTCACTGAGCTCTGTCCAACAAGTAGGCGACCTGCATCTCCTCCCATAAAGAGCCTCAAATGGTGCCATCTGAATGGTCTCCTGGTAGCTGTTATTGTAGGAAAACTCTACCAAGGGCAAATGATGATCCCAGCTACCTCCGAAATCTAATACACAAGCTCTGAGCATGTCCTCGAGAGTCTGGATGGTCCGCTCTGACTGTCCGTCGGTCTGCGGATGAAAAGCCGTGCTGAAACTCAAGCGAGTGCCCAAAGCCTCCTGAAGCCTCTGCCATAGTCTACTGGTAAACTGGGTGCCTCTGTCGGACACAATGCACGTCGGGACTCCGTGTAGTCGCACTATCTCGTCAATATAGATCTGGGCATACTGAGTAAATCCGAAAGTCGTCTTCACCGGTAAGAAGTGAGCCGCTTTCGTCAAACGATCCACGATCACCCAGATGGAGTCATACCCCCTACTAGTCCTGGGTAGACCCACCACGAAATCCATCGAAATCTGTTCCCATTTCCACTCCGGAATGGGTAACGGCTGTAGCTCTCCCGCGGGCCTCTGGTGCTCAGCCTTGACTTGCTGACAAGTCAGGCATCTCGACACAAAATCTGCGATGTCCCTCTTCATTCCGTCCCACCAATAAACATCTCTCATATCATGATACATCTTGGTGGAACCGGGATGGACGCTATACACCGATCGATGTGCCTCCTCAAGAATCTCGCGTCTCAGCCCTTCAGCATCTGGTACGCACAGTCTGACTCCAAACCGTAGTACCCCCTGATCATCGATCACGAACTCGAAAAATCTTCCCTGTCCAATCTGTGCCATGATCTCTGAACATCGGTCATCACTGAGCTGTGCCTCACGTATACGATCGATCAACTGTGGGCGTGCACGGACATGCGCTATCTGTCCTCCAATTGGCATGAACTCGAACTGTACTCGACTGTCGCATAATATCTGCCAATCTGCGGATGACTGCTCCTGTACTGTGCTCAAACAAGATAAACTACTCCCGGGCCTCCTGCTCAAAGCATCCGCCACCACATTTGCCTTGCCCGGGTGATATAAGATATCGCAGTCATAATCCTTCACTAACTCCATCCATCGACGCTGTCGAAGGTTCAGGTCCCGCTGCTGGAATATGTATTTCAGGCTCTTGTGATCCGTGAATATCTGGCACGACTCGCCGTATAGGTAATGTCGCCAGATCTTAAGTGCGAAGACCACTGCTGCCATCTCTAAATCATGAGTGGGGTAGTTTTGTTCATGTCTCTTCAATTGTCGCGAAGCGTACGCGATCACCCTGTCGTGCTGCATCAAAACGCATCCCAACCCCACTCGAGAAGCATCACAGAAGACCACAAATCCGCCCGGTCCGGAAGGTAAAGATAACATTGGTGCCGTCGTCAGCCGAGTCCGTAACTGCTGGAAACTGTGCTCGCACTCCTCCGTCCAAACGAAAGGAACTCCCTTCCGGGTCAACCCGGTCAACGGTGTAGCAATACGGGAGAAGTCCTGCACAAAACGCCTGTAGTAACCGGCCAATCCCAAAAAGCTGCGAATCTCCGTCACCGATGTGGGTCTGGGCCAACGCTGAACGGCCTCGATCTTCCTCGGGTCAACACATATACCGTCTCGTGAAATCACGTGACCCAAGAAGTCCATGCTGTCCAGCCAAAAAGCACACTTGGAGAATTTCGCATAAAGCTGGTGCTCCCTCAAGGTCTGCAAAGTAATCCGCAGGTGCTGCTCGTGCTCGTCACTACTCCGGGAATACACCAAGATATCGTCGATGAAGACTATAATGAACAGATCCAAGTAAGGCCGGAAAATGCGGTTCATCAAGTCCATGAAGGCTGCTGGCGCATTGGTGAGTCCGAACGACATCACCAAAAACTCGTAATGGCCGTAGTGCGTACGGAAAGCGGTCCTGGGAATGTCCTCCTGTCGAACCCGCAGCTGATGATAGCCCGATCGCAAATCGATCCTCGAAAAGTACCCTGCCCCCTGGAGCTGGTCGAACAAATCGTCGATGCGCGGCAAAGGATACCTGTTCCGCACTGTCACCCTGTTCAGCTGGCGGTAGTCGATACAAAGACGCAAACTGCCGTCCTTCTTCCTGACGAACAGGACTGGAGCACCCCAAGGAGAAACACTGGGTCGAATAAGTCCTTTGTCCAGCAAATCTTGCAACTGACCCTTCAGCTCACGAAGTTCCGCCGGGGCCATCCGATAAGGCGGTATAGAAATAGGCCCCGAACCAGGAACCAAATCAATACAGAAAGAAATGTCGCGCTCGGGCGGCAACCCAGGAAGCTCGTCAGGGAACACATCAGGAAACTCGCTAACAACCGGAACCTGATCCAATGGAACCTCTGTAGCGCGAGCATCGCAAACATAGGCGAGAAATCCCTGACATCCCTTCCTCAAAAGCTGTCCAGCGCGAAAAGAAGAAATCACACTGTGAGGGGCGGCACCACGGTCCCCCAACACAACAAAAACCGACTCACCGGGGAAACAGAATCTAACTGTCTTCTCGCGGCAGTCCACAGAAGCATAGCACGTGGCTAACCAATCCATGCCCAAAAGAACGTCGAAGTCCAACATCTCCAGAAGGATCAAGTCGACAGGCAACTCTCTCTCACCAATACAGACGATACAGGATCGGAACACGTGCCTAGCAACAAACGACTCTCCCACAGGAGTAGTCACCACAAGCGGCTGATCAAGCAAGCCGGACTCTCTACCCAGACTCGGCACAAAGTGTGTGGATACGTACGAGTGTGTGGATCCGGGATCGAACAGTACATGTGCATCAACTGAACATACAGGAAGGATACCTGAGACCACAGCATTGGACGCCTGCGCGTCCTGATGTGTCAAAGCAAAGACCCTCGCCTGTCCACCACCTGTAACTGACTGACCTCTGCCTCGGTCATCTCGTCCCCTCTGAGCAACTCCCCCACGCCCACGACCTCTCTGTGCGCAAGTCTGGCGCGGAGCAACGGTAGGCACAACGGGCAACGCCCTCTGGGGTGGTGAAGGTGGTAAGGTAACATGCGGTGCTGCCGCCTCCCTCCGGTGTGTCTCTGGAAAATCTCGAATGAGGTGAAGTAGGCTGCCACATCTGAAGCAACCCCGCGGCGACTGCTGACCTTCCTGGGGATACGAACTAAACATCCGACCTCGTCCCGAATCTCTGCTACTCCTCATACCGGAACGATACCTGTCGCGGCGTCTGAATGACTGCCTCCGTGCGGAAATACTGGTACGAACTCTCTTCGGCTCTGGAAGTACCGAAGTCTCAGCAAGGTGCTCCTCGACCACTAGGGCTGCGTCTACGGCTGCTGCATAGGTCTCGTAGTGCTGCGCGCTGATCGCGAGGAACAATGGTGTAAGCAAGCCTCGAACAAATCTCCGGACTCGCAACTCCTCGGTAGCCACTAAATATGGGGCGTAGATTGCTAGCTCTGTAAACAGTACGTCATACTCTGCCACTGTCATCCCTGGCGTCTGGCGCAAGGACTCAAACCTGCATGCTCGGGCATCCCTAACACTCTAGGGAAGGAAACAGGCAAGAAATATGGTCACGAACTCCGTCCAGGTCATAGGAGGAAGACCTGCTGCTCTGCCCTTCTCCACTTAATCACACCACTTCTGCGCAAGACCTTCCAGGCGAAAGCTCGCGAACTCGACCCATCTCGCATCTGCGCATCTGAGGGAACGGCATATCCTGGCCATCCTGTCTATGAAAGACTGTGGGTCCTCGGCTGTATCGGTGCCTGTGAATAGTGGAGGCTTGAGCCTCATGAACTCTGACAGTGATACCGTGATCACCTCCGTGGCTGCAGGGGCAACTGGCTGTGCGGTAGGCACCATCGCGGTCTCTGGAACGGGTGGAGCTACCTCTGGTCGCTGCGCTCGAAGCGTCTCAACTAGAGATCCTATCATCTGGCGCATCTCCTGCATGCAAGATCCCACCGTCTGGCGCATCTCCTGCATACCAGCCCCTAGCGTGGCGATCTGCTCTGTCACGGCAGGAACAGCCTGCTCGGGTACAACCGGCGTACTGCCCGGATCAGTCCTCGTCTCGGACCAGTCAACTTGAATCTCGGCCCTCGCGGCCGATCTCTGTGCTCTCGTAGTCTTAGGCGGCATATTGGTCGAAAGAAAATTTGGATTCGATAAGAACACGGAAATCAAATCGCAAGAATATAAGGAGGAATCAAATCAATAAGTCCTAAGGTCGCGTAGGCGGAGTACCGTGTCGTGAGTATGCCGCGGAACATACACACGCTACGCTACCCTGCTGCAGCTACCTACTCCATCATACCAGGGTCATCCTACACTCCGAAGGTAAATCCTACGCTCGGATACCAACTTTGTCACAACCCGAGAATTCGACTCGTGACCGGCACTTAACCACGCAACGTCTACAGACGTAACGCGGCTAAGTAAGCCGAACCCAGAAATCAAAACCAATAAATATAGAGTGATTTAAAACATTTTGTAAAAACAATCGTACATGTCTGAAAAACTTCCATTTATTTAGTAGAAATCCTTTTTAAGTTCAAAAGTTATAAGTTTTATAATTTTGGTAACATTTCCTTTTTTAAAACATTTGCCCCGCCAGTCGGATACAAACCAGGTGTAACAGAAATGACGAGTAAAATGAATGAAGCATCAAAATAAGATATACGACGCCGTAGCGAAGAATACACAGTAAAGCAAGGACAATATCATAAAAGATGAGACTGCAAAAGTAAAGTCGACTCACATGCGAGCTCGACGCCAGAATATAAAACCATACATATCGTCCTCTCAACTGTCTCTAAGTCAATACAGAAAGGTAGATGGAGAGTACTAGATACATCAATATACAACTGAAAGATAACAGATACCGTACAAAACCCACCTATCAGCAAGAGGCTATCTCTGCTCAAAAAGGGTATCTGTGCCAAAAGATGCGGAAACAGCCAGCCGTGACTACTCCCAAGGGCAACCTGCAAACACTGTGGCACAACGGGGGTGAGTTGCCAACTCGTGAATAGAGATAACATATAAAGGTGATCGCAAGCATGCACATATAGCGTGGCTCTACTAATGCCGGCAGATGATATCAATGCATGTCACATAGAGGATGCAATAGTAATGCAAATACTCTAACAGGTAAATGCTACAGGATGAGATATATAGTAGTCAATGCTGAGTATGGGATAATAACATCTACATGGACTATGTCAACATGGAAAACTATAATCGGTGCCTCAGGCTGCACTCAAATCCGAAATACACTCAAGCGCCGGCACACCCATCGGCCCTCAAATCCTGTACATCTCTGAGAAATCACAAGTGCCCAACATCGGCACCCAAAATATCATAAAATACTCGTGTCCAGCATCGACACGCAAATCCTCGTATATCGGGCTCCGTCAGTCCGGATCGGCCCACGGGGTCCGTCTGCGGTGTCGGCCCTCGGCCCCGGCAGCACGGGTCATCTCGCATCCATCACTCGACTCTGGTCAGTATCCTCCGGACAACTGCCAGGTCCAACCAATCACCGGTAGGTACTCGCCCGCCTCCAGGCTCAATCGGCAAATCCCATCGATCATCTCGCCGAGAGAAACCATACCGGGCCCACCACGAACCCGCAAACGGAACATCCACTCCTCGAATCGGGTTTCAAGCACACGTCTCAGCACCGAGAAAACGCGTGGTGGACACACCAAAATATCATATCACGAGGTACCGGGTTTTGCAAAATAGTGCTTTTTGTCTTAAATACTTCCACGGTCCTCAAAACAGAAATCACATGAAAATCCAACACCAATAGTAAATCCAAAGCGAGGTACAATGTAAATCAATCCATGGTATGAGCATAAGGGAAAAACCTCTTTTAAAAGTAGTTTCGTTTCCGGTTTTAAAAGATATCATGCGGCTCCCACTATACATGAAAGTCATATCAAATTACATATGAAGCGAACTATAGCAATATAATCATGGCAGCTCTACAGTGAGTGTGGCATGGCAATTACTAACGGTGTGTGTGTAGCATGCAAATAGTGCCCGTGCAACATAAACCGTTTGTAATAGTGCGGTGTTCTATCAGTTCTAAGCAATATATGTACAAACACAGCAGGGAATGCAATATGCGATAACAGTCTATGGGGTGCATGCAACATATAATAATAAAGTCCTATCAGCCCTGACGCATAACGCCATGCGGGCGATATCCCCGTAGATGTGAAATCTACTCACCTAGCTTCGTGCTATGTGTATCCAACAACTTGCTTGCCCTTCTTCGCGGCGTCCGTCTCACTGGCCTGCGAACCTAAAATCACATAACATGGATCACACATAAGCTTAAATCACAAGAACGCGACAATACGGTCCAACTAGAAACTCGTGTCGCAAACCAATCGCGCGTGTGCACGATACGTTAAAACATGTGTGTGCTGAACCACGAACTACCCCGACGCGCTGTGGTGCGTAGCACGCACCAGACCACGGAAGCATGCATGCAAGTTGCACCAAACACACACCCCAACCTAAAGGAAACAGCTCCCAGATTCTTATCTGGAAGAAATCCCACAATTTAAATAAGACCAAACACATCAAAACACCCACATAAACTACCCTGCACAAATACGACATTTTGCATCGAATCGTGAAATTGGTGGTATTTTAGCGTAATAGGGGTTGGACTAGGTTGCTGTGGCCTCAACAACTCACTAATGACCTACTGAAACCACAACTCACTTCGTTTGCACAAGATTCTCACAAATTACCCCATATCACACTAAAACGCACTAAAATCCGATAACCGAAGCAAATCTACACTAACTAAGCTAACTAGGGATCAAGTTAGGAAGTATACCTCACTCTCGACCCTAGGGAGCTGCAGGAAGGTGGAGAGGTGAAGGGGAGGGGCTGCACTAGGAGCTGGGGCTGCTGCTGCTCACTGGGGCCTTGCTGTTGCTGTTGCTGAATGTTGCTGCTGCTGCTGCTTCATGTTGCTGCTGCTGCTGCTGCTCAGTTGTTGCTGTTGCTTTGCTTGCTGCTGCTACTGCTGAGTGCTTGCTTCAGTTGTTGCTGTTGCTTTGCTTGCTGCTGCTGCTGCTTCTTCTCTTGCTGCTGCTGTTGCTTCTTCTCTTGTTGCTGCTGTTGCTTCTTCTCTTGTTGCTGCTGCTGGGGGTTCTGCTGAGGTGAGTGCTGTGTGTGTGAGTGTGTGGGTGTGTGAGAGTGTGTGAGAGTGTGTGAGAGTTTGAGAGAAAAACCAAAAAGAAATGAGAGGCTACAATCATCACACAAAAGTCACCCCCCCTCTCTCTCACTTCATTTAATGCAAGCATGGCCTAAAGCCATGATGCACTCTCTCTCTCACACACAAGTCAACACACAAAAGAAAACTAATTCAAATTAAAGCAACTTTTTAATTAGCTAATTAAAACCCATTTAAGAATCCAAAAGACTTAATCCTATAATTAACCCACCATGGTTAATAATTATGGTATTTACTTCATTTAAAAACCCTAGTTTACATGCACATGTGTGTGCAAGCCTAGGAAAATATTGGAAAAATATTTATTAAGCTAGGAAAAATATTTAAAACACAATTTGGTAAACTTTTTATTAAAAACCATTATTTAATTATAATTATTCACTAACCCTTATCCTAAGATGTTACAGGTTTATATTCTATTCATCACAAAAGGATGAAAATGATTATTCATTTTCCATTATCTTCTTCTTCTCTCTTCAAGAAAGCTTGCTAGTTTTTCTTTAAGTGACGAATAAATATGAGAAAATGATATAAAAAGAAAGAAAAATTACTACTCTCTCATCCTCATCTCATCTAGCCCATGGGATTAGTGTGTTCTTCTCTTTTGAGTGAGAAAGCTTGAGTCGTAGCAACTTCAAGGTAGATCATCGGAGATTTGGAATACTTCGAGCTAGCATGGATCGTTCGAGTCGTGGAGCCTCTCATGAGTCCGGGAGATCATGGATCGCGGCAAAGGGACTTCTACTCGGAGCTTGTGAAGTGAAGGAGCGGACTACAAAGGTTGTAATCCGTCACACTTAGATAAAAGTTATCTTCTTGCATGTTAAACCCTAATAATCTAGCAAAGATCCCGGCTTTGGGTTGTTCGGCACGTCTAAAATTTAATCCGGGCATGTTTGAGGCCTTATGAACCTTCACAAGAGTGCCTAGGAACCCTACAGTGTGGTGTTCTGGTATTTGGATGACATACACAGAATAGGAAGTAAAATTCCTATACTACGATCGGTTATACTGTGGTTGTCACACAGTGTTTTCTCCGTATAGGACTTGGATAAAATATCAGGCATTATGGTTACTAGATCTATGGTTTTAGATCTGGATTTGGGAAGTGTCCCAATCTGGGTACTTAGACAGCATTCTAAAAGAATTTTGGAATGGACGACTCCTGGCATGGTGGTGTACCTACAGGTGATGGAGTCACCCTCTCTAGAGGTGTCTTACAGAGTAAAGGGGAGAGGGATGTGCATGATTGGCATATCACTTGCTTAGGCAATTGAGTCAATCATGAGATGTCAAGTACCACACCAGATGTTGTTTGTGCACTAGCTGCAATAAGTTGATATATTGATCCAATCCTGGAGAAACGTTCGGAAGCAGTTTATGAACATAAGCAGATGTTCTAGGGATATAGTAACAACAGCCTCCTTCGGGAGATGGTTATCATTCCAGGCTTCCAAGGTGACCTGAATGACAGAGTGACTGTCAGAGTTATAGTTTTCCCTCTGATGAGGGGCAGTAGTTTAGACAGATGGTCCAAGCGGATACTGAGGGAGGCATGGCGCAGGATACTGATTAAATTCAGTTGACGATACAGTCTAAGAAGTTTGGATTTGGAGTTCATTTGTGAAGTAGGTCCCATCAGATTGTAAGTCGATGTACAACACCCCACGACTTGCGGGGAGGCGGAATAATGAAAAACGATCTTGTTTTAGGCGTAAACAACGACTAACCGAGAATCTTTGCATAAACAATAACTAACAAGAAACCATAGAAGAGTTAACTACTATGATAAGTGATTATACCTATAGAACTGAGTCCTTCGTCTTGTAGTTCTCCACGTCCTCTCCGGCCTTCTCTATGTAGTAGAATATCCACCCGAGAGCTTAACTTCAAGCTTCACCTCTAACTTGTGGTAACTAGGTTTCTTAAATCGCTAATCTAAGTAACCTAGGTGATATAGAGAATGGTTAAGGATTAAGTAGTCTACTCTAATCCTTGGTCTCAACACATGAGAGGGGAGGATTAGGGTTTGAAGAGAGAGAGAGAGCTTGAGGAGAAAGAAAGTGAGCAAGAGAATGAGATGAGATAATGAGCTATCATAATATATATCAAGCATTATCATTTTTCCAATAAAAGAAAATAAAGGATTAATCATCATGCTTAATAAATATAAGAGGGTGATTCATCTCCATGAGTCATTAAGCATTTATGATGCATTAATGACATGGATGAATCACTCAAATGACTCACTAATCTCATTTAATGCATATGCCACCTTAACCCCCAAGTCACCATCTTCTAGAAGCTTCTCGCGCAATTACGAGAACGCCCCTCCTATCCATGAAAACACGGAAAAACTTTAGACTGTATAAATCCAATAACCGGATACTATAAACTGGCTTAAACCAAAGCCGGCTAGTAAAAACTGTCCGGATGTCGTACGTGTGTAAACACACGTATGCATCCGAACCCTTGTCGTAAAACCATACGACCTCTATATCTTTTCGCCTGGAGTAGGGAAACTCTCTGTGTGGGACTCTAGAGACTCGACTACTACGCTGGCAGTGGGTTTAACCACAGACCGCAAGCGGCACTAGCTGTACGTAACGGTTCCCAGGTAGATGTCGATAAGAAGGCCGATGAGGAAACCCATCCGAACTCCTACTGAGTCTGATGTAACAATCTACGTACAGTCCGGTCTGTTCTGTTAGTTATGTATATGCCCTAGAGGCCATTGTTGTACATATGATGTATATTATAATGGATGCTTGGTTATATATAGAGATGACTTTCTTGCTCGTCATGATAGTATGCTATTTGGTTTCACTTTATCTTAACATGTTGACTTATATTGGTTTACTGTTTTACTCTCACATGTTGATAAAACCCTTAGGACTTGTACTCGACTACTGGGACTATGATGAGATCATACTAGTGGTGCCGCGGTAGTCGATGAGTACATCCTATAACTGTTCCTAGTCGAGGGTATATCGAGACAGGGCATCGATACACCAGAGTAGACTAGCGTATACGCATCTTGACCCATATGATGGGCGATGGATGATCCCATATCCATCGGTGTTTGATATCAGAGATGGTGTATGGGTGCTCAGTGGAGACTGGTACACTGGACGGACTCACCGAGAACTCCCAGATGGTAATATACCACACGTCAGATGGCAGTTCTCCGGTGACACTGGTACAGGGTAGTCTGTAGACCCGAGATCGTCATAGAGTGTTGTGTGATTCCCACTGTGCTTTGATTTCCACCTTACCACGTCCAAGAGGGCGTGCAAAACGGTGGCTTTTGGGTACAGTCCCGAATCACATGGAGGCAATGAGCGATAGGAGGGGATTCGTCTCTCCCGGTATAGGGAGTTGATGTTGTGCTGTGTTCGATTGGCTATAACTGGAAGTCCCTGGCCAAGGCTGATATAGAGATTTACTGGTAAGTGTTACTAGTAGTTTCTCGACCCGTTATAAGCCACACATCGACACGACTTATCGGTTACTGGGGTCTTACGTATACCACCCCTAGACTTGATATGCGACATATCAGACGAACAGACCGGACTGTACGGGAGTGTTACTGATCGGATTCACAGGAGAACGCACAGGATGGCTTGTTGATCTTCTGATCGCTCAATACCTGGGTGGCTGTTACGTTTAGCTGACCGCTTGCAGCTTGTGGGTGTTTGATATGATCATCACCTGCTACCGGCGTATTGACGATTCTTTAGAGTCCTACACAGAGGTTTCTTGGCTCAGGCGAAACGGAGTAGAGGCACATATGTGATATGTGAAGGACCGAGAATAATGCGATATGGGATACCGTATTATATTCTCGCGATATTTAGATATGAACCGGGACATCGGATCAAGTGTTGATTCGATGAATCGGTACATGATATATTAGTCGGTTATATTCGATATAGCCGGATCATCGGATCAAGTGTTGATTCGATGATTTAATATATAATAATATATATGATATATTATTATATTAACTAATATTGGCTTGCTTTATTATTTCATTTTCTCACTGGATGATACATTGATATATATGCGATATATGTTAATTGTATTATTTTCTTTTGTTGCAAATATATAATATATATATGATATATATTATTGTGACATGATATGATTAATTGTTAAACATGTTTAAGGATGATTAATTGAGGTTAGGGTTTTATTAGGGTTAGATGCTTCAAGTTCCTTCTAGAAGCATTTTTCTTTTGTCATTTGTAAAGATATTTTGGATGACACATTTTTAACTTAACCAAACCCTAACTCTAGTTGTTTCTCTACTTATTCTTAGCCATTCATCCTTGAACATGGTTATATATCAATCATATGTTTTATTTCTATTCATCACAAAAGAAAAAGGATTATCATTATCTTTTCATGATCATCTTCTTCCTTCTTCAAGAAAGCTTGCTAGTTTTTCTTAAGTGATGAAATAAAATGAGAAAATGATATTAAAAGAAAGCAAAATTACTACTCTCTCATCCTCATCTCATCTAGCCCGTGGGATTAGTGTGTTCTTCTCTTTTGAGTGAGAAAGCTTGAGTCGAAGCAACTTCAAGGTAGATCATCGGAGATTTGGAATACTTCGAGCTAGCATGGATCGTTCGAGTCGTGGAGCCTCTCATGAGTCCGGGAGATCGTGGATCGCGGCAAAGGGACTTCTACTCGGAGCTTGTGAAGTGAAGGAGCGGACTACAAAGGTTGTAATCCCTCACACTTAGATAAAAGTTATCATCTTGCATATTAAACCCTAATAATCTAGCAAAGATCCCGGCTTTAGGTTGTTCGGCACGTCTAAAATTTAATCCGGGCATGTTTGATGCCTCATGAACCTTCACAAGAGTGCCTAGGAACCCTACATGTTCGTCTAAGACTATCGCATATCGGGCCTAGGGGGCGGCAAGCGTCGGTCCCCTAATAGCGGTATAAGTCGTGTCGGAGCAAAGCCCATTATACCCTGAGAAACTACTGGAACCTACCAGCAAATCTCGCTTGCCCTGGCCAGGGACTTTGCGTAATGGCTCTCTGACACAGCGCGATATCAACTCCCAATACCGGGAGAGACGAATCCTGTCTAACCGCCACTGCCTCCAAGTGCTCGGGACTGCACCCAACTGCTACCTGTTTGCACGACTCTTTTGAGCCGTGGTAGGGTAGCAATCTAAGAACATTGGGACACACTCGAGGCGAAGTAGCAGTGTCAAGTCTACGGACTATGCTGTACTCATGTCACCTGGGAACTGTTAACTGACGACTGGTATAAAACCAACCAGCAGTTCCCTATGAGTCCTGTCCGGTATACCCGTAACCCAACGAGCACCTGCATACTATCTCCAGTACGACGTACTGACGGCTGTGGGACAGACCATCTCCCCAACTGGGATGAGAAGCGTACACACTAGTCTACTCCAGAGTATCGATGCCCTGTCTCGATAATCCTACGACTAGGGACCTGAATAAGGATGTGCTTGTAGACTACCTAGCCCCCACTAGTGTGACTGCCATCACAACGCTGGTAGTCAAGCAAGATCCTAAGAGCTCTATCAATACGTATACTCACATATTAAGATAGAAAAACCAAGTAGCATACTACCATATTTAGCAAGACTGTTATATACATGTGAATATCCCAAGCTTCCATTAAGTAATATACAAACTAGTATGATACAATAATGGCCCCTAGGGCATATACACTAACAATCTCCCACTTGCACTAGGGCCATGTACTGGCATATCGAAGACCAATGATCTCGAGTAGCCTCTCGAATTGAATCTGAGGTAGGGCCTTCGTGAATGGATCAGCAATGTTCTCTTCAGTAGCAACTCTCCGAACCTCGATCTCCCGACGATCAATGATCTCCCTGATCAGGTGATACCGCCTTAAGATGTGTCTGGACTTCTGATGGGACCTTGGTTCCTTCGCTAAAGCTATAGCTCCGTTGTTGTCGCAATACAGAGGTATTGGATCAACAATGGTAGGAACCACCTGAAGTTCTGTTAAGAACTTCTTCATCCAGACCGCTTCTTTTGCGGCATCGCAAGCAGCAATATACTCCGCTTCCATCGTCGAGTCAGCTACAGTGTCCTGCTTGGAACTCTTCCAGCACACCGCCCCTCCATTGAGGGTAAAGACATAACCTGACTTGGACTTGGAATCGTCCTTATCACTCTGGAAGCCGGAATCAGCATAGGCCTCAATCTTAAGGTCTTTTCCGCCGTAAACCAAGAACATCTCCTTAGTCCTCCTTAGGTACTTGAGAATGTTCTTTACTGCTATCCAGTGCTTCTCCCCTGGGTCTGACTGATACCGACTTACCACGCTTAGTGCGTAAGCTACATCTGGTATGGTGCACAACATCGCATACATTATAGAGCCTACCGCAAAAGCGTAGGGTGTAATAGACATGCGTTCCCTTTCCAAATCAGTCTTGGGAGACATCTCTTTGGATAGGGTGATTCCGTGACAAGCCGGTAGATTACCGCGCTTAGAATGTTCCATACTGAATCTTTTCAGTACAGTATCGATATACCTGGACTGCGAAAGTCCCAACATCCTCTTGGATCTATCACGATAGATCCGGATCCCCAGAATGTAAAAGGCATCACCCAGGTCTTTCATGGAGAACCTGTGTGACAAGAATCCTTTGACAGATTATAGCATAGGAATGTCATTTCCTATCAATAGAATGTCATCCACGTACAAGACGAGGAATACGACAGTTCTTGCTACAACTTTACTGTATATGCACGGTTCATCTGGATTTTTGATAAAGTCGTATTCTTTGACTGTTTCATCAAAACAGATGTTCCAACTCCGCAATGCCTGCTTTAGTCCATAAATGGACTTAAGCAACTTGCATACTTTCCCGCTGCTCCCACTCTGATTGAAACCCTCTGGCTGATCCATATAGACGCACTCTTCTAAATTTCCATTCAGAAAAGCCGTCTTTACGTCCATCTGCCAGATTTCATAATCATGGAAGGCAGTAATAGCAAGAAGGACCCGAATAGATTTGAGCATAGCCACTGGAGAAAAAGTTTCGTCATAGTCCAAACCAGCTCTTTGACGAAAACCCTTTGCAACAAGTCTAGCTTTATAAGTTTCCACCTGTCCATCTACACCAATCTTTTTCTTGAAGATCCATTTGCATCCTATGGGTTTTACCTTATCTGGAGCAAAGTCCAAAGTCCATACTTTATTGGTGTACATAGACTCCATTTCGGTCCGCATTGCATCTAGCCATCATACCGAGTCGCCGCTCTGGATGGCCTGCTAGAAGCCAGTAGGTTCATCATCATCTATGATGCAATCCTCTCTATCCCCATCTATGAGAAAACCGTAGTATCTCTCAGGCGGATGAGACGGCCTACTACTCCTGCGGAAGGGTGCGGGAATGTCCTGTTCTTCTTGAACTACTTGTTCTACCAAACTTTCAGTATTAGTTTGTGGTTCTGGAATTTCTTCCAGTTCTATTTCGCTCCCACTTGTTTCCTTTTCTAAAAACTGATGTTCTAGAAAATGGGCATTACGAGAAACAAATACCTTTTGTTCCTCTGCGTAATAGAATAGATATCCCCTGGAGTTCTTTGGATATCCCACAAACTTACACTTTACTGATCGTGCCTCGAGCTTGTCCACATGCTGCTTTTTAACAAAAGCTGGACATCCCCAAATATTTATATACTGAAGATGGGGTTTCTTCCCACTCCACATCTGATATGGCGTGGTAGGTACAGTCTTGGTAGGTACCATGTTCAAAAGATATGCCGCTGATTCTAGCGCATAACCCTAAAAAGATCGCGGTAACTCAGCATTACTCATCATGGAACGTACCATATCTAATAGGTTTCGATTCCGTCTCTCCGATACACCGTTATGCTGTGGAGTGTATGGAGGAGTAAGCTGAGAGAGAATTCCTTTCTCTTTTAGGTAACCTAGGAACTCGGCACTCAAGTATTCACCACCTCGATCAGATCTTAGTGTCTTGATACTTTTGCCGGTTTGGTTTTCTACTTCATTCTTATACTCTTGGAATTTCTCAAAAGCCTCGGATTTATGTTTCATCAGATAAATGAATCCGTACCTTGAGTAATCATCCGTGAAAGTAATGAAATAGGAAAAACCACCTCTTGCATGTGTAGACATTGGACCACATACATCGCTGTGTATGAGTCCTAAGAGCTCGCTTGCTGTTACTCCATGTCCAGTAAATGGAGTCTTTGTCATCTTTCCTTTGAGACAAGATTGACAAGTGGCATAAGTTTGATATTCGAACGAGTCCAAATATCCTTCTCTATGTAACTTAGTCAACCTTCTCTCATTGATGTGACCCAGTCTACAATGCCATAAGAAAGCTTTATTTAAATCTGGAGACTTTCTTTTTAGTGTGTTCTGGACATTGAAAATTTGGAGTTGGTTTAACACATATATACCGTTATCCAGTGTACCGAACCTAATCAAACCATGATTAAGATGGATGTTGACAACATCACTTACAAACGTGAAATCATAACTATTATTTGATAACAAGGAAATAGATATGATATTACACGTTAAGCTGGGTACACAAAAACAGTTATGTAAAACCAAAATGTGTCCACTCATCAATCCCAGGTGATAATCCCCTACGGACACAGCTCCCACGCTAGCTCCGTTAGCAACCATCAGGGTCATATCACCTTCCTTCAGCACTCTACGGTTTCTCAGTGCCTGCAATGAATTGCAAATATGAGATCCTGATCCGGTATCCAATACCCAGGAAGTAGAGTTGATTGACAGACAATTCTCAATTACAAACACACCTGAAGTCGAAGCCACAGCTTGCTTCGGTTCCTGGTTCTTGGCGTTCCACGCCTTGCAATCCTTTTTCCAGTGCCCTTTCCTGTGACAATGGAAGCACTCATCCTGGGCCACTACTGGTACCGCAAACTTTTTCTTTCCCTTCCCTCCTACCTTACTTACACCTCCTCTAGGTTTGGTGGCGGCCTTCTTTTTCCTTCCTTTGGCCCTAGCCTTGGACCCGAAAGAAGAAGCACCGCTAACAACTTCTTTTCTTTGAATGTTGAAGTTCAGAATAAACTGGGCGTAGGTGGAAGGAAGGGACTGGAGAATAAGGTCTGTATAGAGCTCATTATCCAAAGTCGTCCCAAGGTCTGCGAGCTCTTCTATGTAGCCAATCATCTTTAGGACATGTTCTCCTACCGATGATCCGACAGCCAACCTCGCTCGAAACAAGTTCTTAGAGGTCTCGTATCTTGCTATACGAGATTGCTCTCCATAAAGTTCCTTTGTATGGAAAAATATGGCATCTAGTTCCATATCCTCGTGCCTCCTCTGATGTTCATTGTTCATCGAGGTAAGCACGATGCACTTGGCTTTCGCGCAATCATACTCCCAGGTTTTGCAGATTTCCTTATCCGCATTACTGGATTTGGGACCTGGGACTGCAGGTGCCTTAGCAGTGAGGACGTACCCCAATTTGTCATAGGTCAAAGCCATTTTGACATTCCGCAGCCAATCTTTATAGTTTGGCCCTTTCAGTA
Organism: Agapanthus africanus; assembly: GCA_030015575.1. NCBI lineage: Eukaryota > Viridiplantae > Streptophyta > Magnoliopsida > Asparagales > Amaryllidaceae > Agapanthus > Agapanthus africanus. The sequence continues at coordinate 170,628,642 of CM057351.1, read as the reverse complement.
TATTTTTCTCTAAAAGTAACTTAAGTCCAGTCATTTTCAGGGTCGCTGCAATTAGGAGAGAGAGAAGAAAACTCTTTAGCATGATGCTCTTGCAAGTTTAGAGTGGTTTTTAATTTATCTAAACTGGATGGCTCCCACCGTTTCTCGAATCCTTCCTCAAACCATAAAAGAAGAATTAGCCAGGACTATTCTCACTGTACAATACTTGCTTAACCGTTCGGCCAGGCTGGAGTCGGTACTTCGAGGGAGGTTTTCCAACGCTTTCGCGAAGTTCCTTAATTAAATAACCTCTTTTCTCTGGAGGCGTAACCCCGCTGACACCTACTTGGTTTATAGCATTGATCGTTAAGTGACGAATATCCTGAAGAGTAGCATTTACTCACAGTAGGATCGGGATCCAAATATCATCGTATGATAATGTTAAAGGAATCCTACCAACATTCATCAAACTCCAAATGGTATGCAACACTTTGCAAATTTCAGTTTCTTTAGAAATTCCCGATATATATTTTTGCCCCATGCTCTTATGACCTTGGCGTTAGGTCAAAATGTCATAAGTCACATGTCAAGTTCTACCCGCCATTATCTTGTTAATTTGAACCCATCCGTACATATCCTTGACGTTCGGCCAAAATGATAATACGACTGTCCCAAACTAACTCATCTATCTATGCGACAAATGAATACCCAGCAGCTACCAAACACTATACCTTGGCGTTAGGTCAAAATACATAGCTTGAATACTACTGAATACCCAAATGAAATGAAGGAGGGCTACGAATGGTTTTGGCGAAACCGTGAACGTAATGAACTTGATATGACCGAAGGAACCTGATAGCTTTTAAAAGGAGTGGTTAAAGCTCCGCAATTAAAAATATCATCTGTTTTAAAATAACCGAGTGGTTTCTTTTAAATTGTTCCAACGATGCATCTTTTGGTTTATTTTCTTTGCATTATAAATAATACGTCCCATCATTAACCTATCATTGCAGAAAACAACGAAAATACAACGTCCTCTTATGCCATCCGCATTCGCCACGGGGTCCCGTCATCACCCGTTAGGTTACTTAACTAACGGCAGAGCGGGGGCTGGGCTAGCGCGGGTGTAAAACATAAGTGACGTCTAAATAGCTATCATATATAGATATTGTACATTCGTCAGACGCAATAATAGGCATTCCAGATCTCATATGAACTTTATTGGATTAGCAAGCAATCCGCGTTTGTTTAGAGCCTGCAACAAAAGACAGATTACACAGTTGTGATGAATAGCCATTACCCCACCCTAGACCCCTAAGGGTACGGCAAACTACCTGTTAAATACCCGAAGCGAAGCGGTCTCCCTCAACAAAGTGAGTAGGCCACTAAACACTTCAAAGTACCTGGTAGTTTGTGCACCCCATCTTGGGTCTATCCTAGGAGCAAAAACAGTAAAATGAAATAATACAACGGTGGCTACAACCGCAACTTGGATGTGCCCTGCAAAATAATATTACAACATATTACAGTTACATCGAATGAATGAATATAACAACCCATCTCAAACCCCGGCTAATCATCACAACAGTCCAATACAATTCACAACCACAAACAGTAAAAACCAATACAGAAATGTGCAACCCCCTGCCAACCGACATACTAGCAGTTAGGGAAGGTTTACGAACACATTATATAAACACAGATATAATCATATTAGCAAACATCATAAAATTTCGATCGAGCAAACACTTTAGATTCTACTCCCAAAACTTCTTTGTGCACCTAAGACTTGAGCAGAAAATAAAATATCCCAGAAACATCACTATTTACACAGGAGAGTTACTGAAGGAATTTGGGCTGACTCGGCCCCAACACGGCCGCGGATCCGCGGCGGATCGCATGGATCCGCCGCGGTTCCGCGGTGAGTTGGCCGAGTTAGGAGTCCAAATTTCTTCAGTAGCCCTATTATTCTATGCATGTTAATCTGAAGGTCCCTGAAAAATTTTTAGGGCCTGTTTTAAATTCGACAGAAACTGTGTTAACACGATGATCTTTCCGGTTCTTTTTGCGTTCGAAATACTTACGACTTTGCTAATGAGTTAATTATTGTTTAGCGAGGCTCTGATACCACTGTAAGTCGATGTACAACACCCCACGACTTGCGGGGAGGCGGAATAATGAAAAACGATCTTGTTTTAGGCGTAAACATCGACTAACCGAGAATCTTTGCATAAACAATAACTAACAAGAAACCATAGAAGAGTTAACTACTATGATAAGTGATTATACCTATAGAACCGAGTCCTTCGTCTTGTCGTTCTCCACGTCCTCTCCGTCCTTCTCTATGTAGTAGAAGATCCACCCGAGAGCTTAACTTCAAGCTTCACCTCTAACTTGAGGTAACTAGGTTTCTTAAATCGCTAATCTAAGTAACCTAGGTGATATAGAGAATGGTTAAGGATTAAGTAGTCTACTCTAATCCTTGGTCTCAACACATGAGAGGGGAGGATTAGGGTTTGAAGAGAGAGAGAGAGCTTGAGGAGAAAGAAAGTGAGCAAGAGAATGAGATGAGATAATGAGCTATCATAATATATATCAAGCATTATCATTTTTCCAATAAAAGAAAATAAAGGATTAATCATCATGCTTAATAAATATAAGAGGGTGATTCATCTCCATGAGTCATTAAGCATTTATGATGCATTAATGACATGGATGAATCACTCAAATGACTCACTAATCTCATTTAATGCATATGCCACCTTAACCCCCAAGTCACCATCTTCTAGAAGCTTCTCGCGCAATTACGAGAACGCCCCTCCTATCCGTGAAAACACGGAAAAACTTTAAACTGTATAAATCCAATAACCGGATACTAGAAACTGGCTTAAACCAAAGCCGGCTAGTAAAACCTGTTCGGATGTCGTACGTGCGTAAACACACGTATGCGTCCGAACCCTTGTCGTAAAACCATACGACCTCTATATCGTTTCGCCTGGAGTAGGGAAACTCTCTGTGTGGGACTCTAGAGACTCGACTACTACACTGGCAGTGGGTTTAACCACAGACCGCAAGCGGCACTAGCTGTACGTAACGGTCCCAAGTAGATGTCGATAAGAAGGCCGATGAGGAAACCCATCCGAACTCCAACTGAGTCTGATGTGACAATCTCCGTACAGTCCGGTCTGTTCGTCTAAGACTATCGCATATCGGGCCTAGGGGCGGCAAGCGTCAGTCCCCTAATAGCAATATAAGTCGTGTCGGAGCGAAGCCCATTACACCCTGAGAAACTACTGGAACCTACCAGCAAATCTCGCTTTCCCTGGCCAGGGACTTTGCGTAATGGCTCTCTGACACAGCGCGATATCAACTCCCAATACCGGGAGAGACGAATCTTATCTAACCGCCACTGCCTCCAAGTGCTCGGGACTGCACCCAACTGCTACCTGTTTGCACGACTCCTTTGAGCCGTGGTAGGGTAGCAATCTAAGAACAATGGGACACACTCGAGGCGAAGTAGCAGTGTCAAGTCTACGGACTATGCTGTACTCATGTAACCTGGGAACTGTTAACTGACGACTGGTATAAAACCAACCAACAGTTCCCTGTGAGTCCTGTCCGGTGTACCCGTAACCCAACAAGCACCTGCATACTATCTCCAGTACGACGTACTAACGGCTGTAGGACAGACCATCTCCCCAACTGGGATGAGAAGCGTACACACTAGTCTACTCCGGAGTATCGATACCCTGTCTCGATAATCCTACGACTAGGGACCTGAATAAGGATGTGCTTGTAGACTTCCCAGCCCCTACTAGTGTGACAGCCATCACAACGCTGGTAGTCAAGCAAGATCCTAAGAGCTCTATCAATACGTATACTCATATTAAGATAGAAAAACCAAGTAGCATACTACCATGTTTAGCAAGACTGTTATATACATGTTAATATCCCAAGCTTCCATTAAGTAATATACAAACTAGTATGATACAATAATGGCCCCTAGGGCATATACACTAACACAGATATCCAGACATATTCTAAGATAGGTATTACTCAATTCGGGAGATGTCTTTCTCCGCGAACTTGAGATTAAGAGAGACATAGATAGAAAGATCAGGGCGGATCCACTCACTGAGGCTATTTCTCGAACGCAATAGTTTCGCAAACGAGCTTTGTGAAACTGATTAGTAGAGAAGTTGGGTGTTCGGTTTCACACGGGCTGTGAGTATGCGCCATCGCAATAAGTAGCCTTAAGTGCAAGTGGGAGATTGTTGGATATAGTGCCCTCATAGTCAATTATTGGATCGCAGGCACGTGATTGCAATGATTGAGGGAGGACCTATACCGGTAGGACGGTCTTACTCAAGATTATAGTATGCTATCTGGTTTATCTTTATCATCGTGTACATGCTTTAGGTGATATTACAGATCACTATTACACGTTGATAGAGCCCGTAGGATTCTTGCTTAACTACCAGCAGTATGATGGCGATCATATACGTGAGAGTTGGGTAGTCTATAAGCACATCCTTAAAGTGGTCCCAAGTCGCGGGAGTTTCGAGACTGGGCATCGATACTCCATTATTAGACTAGTGTATACGATCGAGACCCCAACGAGGGGCGGTGGCTGGCCTCATAAGCCATTGGTGTCAGTTGGTTCACCTAAGACGTATACAAGTGCTCATTGGGTTATGAGTACACCGGACGGACTCGCCGGGAATATGCTAGTTGGTATTATACCTGACGTCAGATAGCAGTTCCCTGGAGACATGTGTACAGGTTAGTCTATCGACCTGAGATCGTCATTTGTCTCGTGTGAGTTCCCACTGTGCTTTGATTATTACCCTACCACGGCTCAAAGGAGTCGTGCAAACAGGTTTTAGTTGGGTACAGTCCCGAGCCGCATGGAGGCAGTGAGCGGATCGGCATGGGATTCGTCTCTCCCGGCATTGGGGTGAGATCGCGCTGTGTCTAGGAGAGCCATTACATGAAGTCCTTGGCCAAGGCAAATGAGATTTACTGGCAGGTATTCCAGTAGTTTCTCAGGGTGTTCTGGGCTACACTCCGACACGACTTGTACCGCCTTTGGGGGTCTGACGTTTACCAGCCCCCTAGGCCCGACATGCGATACACATAGACGAACAGACCGGACTGTACAGATATTGTCACTGACGGGCTCAGTAGGGTTACTGGATGAGTTCGCTCATTGGCCTCCCTTTTGGTCAATACCTCGGCAGCCGTTACGCACAGCTTGTGCCACTAACGTGCTAGTGGTTAAATCCACAGCCAGTGTATTGACGAGTCTTTAGAGTCCCCCATAGACAATTTTCCCAAGTTTCGTGTGAAACATTGTAGAGACCGTATGGTATTATGGCAGGGTTCGATCATATACATGCACTTGTGCACGGATCATGATCGGACAGATCATACTAGTGGGCTTTAGTTTAAGCGGGGTCCTAGTATTAGATTTGTTGGATTACTTTCGTCTCATCGCATTTGCATGCAGTCGGAATGCGGATGCAGGTATGTATATACAGGTGAGGGGTATCCTTGTGATCCGTTACGAGTTTACTTTAGATGTTGCCATATATTTTTATTGTTGCAAACATTTGGAGTAATGCTTGCTTGTGGAAATTGTGAGTGGATATCATCATGAAGAGCATTAAATATGACATGAACATGGATGATGACTCATGGTCTTATTCTTTGAACCATGTCAACATTTGTGATTGATTGTTGTGATGAAATGAGAGGTGGAAAGAGTGGGCAGCCATATAGCCTTGGGCTTGCTCTTGAGATGATAATGCTTGCTCTAATTTTTTATCTCATCACAATAATAACAAAAGCCTCTTATTCTTCTTCTTCCTCTAGCTCACAACTTCCACCATGGCATCATCTTCAACCTCCATCCATACACTCTTGTTCATCTCATAAAACTGCATTTTATTACCTCTCACTCGTTATCTGTTTGCTATTTATCGGTACTATTAATCAGTGTTTCCTCAGTTATTACAGTTTACAGGTATTCGTGATACAATACTGGAAAACACATTCAAAATCACAGATATCACGTTTGGGAGCCGACACTGTAAACAGAACAGGAAACCGACCGATGTCCCAGAAGCTTTTTTGGAAATAATACAAGTGTACACATTTTTTGTGTAAAATTGGTCCAACACACTTGTGGACACATGCCATGGATCAGGTGAAGGGCTGCCCTAGACCATGTAGGCATCCTTGACATCATGAAGAAAGCAATTGGGCACACAACTTGTGCAAAGTGGGTGTGAATGCATTTATTGCATAAAGTGTGGGTGTGATGTCAAGACCATCCAATTCTCTGCATACAAAACTGGTTAAACCAAACCAAGCAAATAGATCCAGAGCAATAAGAGAGAGCACACAAGCACTCTACTACAACCCAGGCCCCCCTCCTCGGATCTGGGCCGGCGACGCACCTATCAATTCCGGCGAGCTCGGTTTCCGAGGCTCCAATGGGTACCATCTTTTCACAGTTCCTCCCTTGATGCCACATCAGTTTATTTATATTGTTTATTTATTTCTCTTTTGGGTCTATAAATAGCAGATGAGTGACAAGGGAAAAGGCTAGCATGTATTTACCACTTCTCATTTATAGTTTTAGTTAGTTTTTGGTTCAGACTTGAGGGGAGTGATCTTCAGTTGGTTTCTTCTTCTTCCCACTTGAAGCGCTCTTTGGAGAGCTTCATTAAGGAGGTTGAACAAGTCACCAAATCTTATATCTTGTTCTCAAGTGTTTATATAATTGTTGCTTTCTTTTTTACTTGCCTTCTTTACTTGCTTTCTTTAATCATGCTTAGCTAATTCTTTTATTTGGTTGTGGTGTGTGTGAGGAAGTGAGATGAAAGGCTTTGCCTCTTCCACCTCTTGTTTATGATTCATGCGCTAAATTTACGATTCTAACTTGAATATTGTTTATGTATTGATATGATACGGTATTTTGACACATGGTTACTTGTAACATCCTCATATGTTGTATTCATTCCCTTCCCACATTCTCAATGTTTAAGTTAAAATCTATTTGGTGTTAAGTTTGCTAAGGTAGGATATGGTATTTTGTGATAAAAATATTGACAAACTCTTTGTTTCAAATACTATATACCTTCACAAATACTTAGCAAATTCAACACCAAAATCATTTGCTCTCGCTAACCCCTTTGTGTTTTTGTTGTTGCGGTATGCTTGCTAACCCTCATGTTTAGTGATGATACCCCAACCGCGGACATACAAACGGTAAGTTATCAAACGGACATCTCATGACCAAGGGAGTGTAGAGGTAAACGTCGCGATTCGAGCTTCCGAACCAACCCACAACCATTCTTCCTTAAACTCCTTTTCTTGCTTTTTATTGTTTCCGTATTCTTATAATTTTTGTGACAAAACCAACTCCTTCATTTGTTAACCTTAAACAACAACACTTAATACCAATTCTCTGCGGATCGACCCGTGCTTGCCGGCTCGCTACGACGCGCCGTGCACTTGCGGTTATAAATAGTAAAACGAGAACGATCTCGTGCGCGCATTCCGTTTTCCATTAAAACGTACACATTTCCAAAACATACGCGTTTGCGCGCGCGGGTGGATTCCCAACAAGGTTTTGGCGCCGTTGCCGGGGAGTTGTAGTCGTTAGGGGTTGTTATTTCTGGTTTTACTAACAAAACTAACCTTCTAACTCAAATTCTTTCAAAACTAACACTAATTGAATGCTTTGCATTTTGTTCTCTGTTGTTAAGACCTGCAATCACCCTGAAATACAACATAAAAATCTAGTAAGACCACTAGAACACTAATATAGCCTAGAGATTCCACAAAAAATCCCCACACCTAACCCTTTGCAAAATCCGGTGACAATAGGTAAAATTCCAGCGTCGCCGGCCTGTTTATGAGGGTTTTGTTTTTTTCTTTTTTGGTGATCTCCAGTTCTGTGTTTGGGTTCTTTTGGTCTTGTTTGATTTTTTTAATTTTGTATGTGCAGGAATTGGGGCACACGTATCGCTTTTGACACTAAATATCGTATTTTTCCGACATTTAGGTTTTTCACTGAATTACGACCAGCGATCGTGTGGAGCGAGGTTCAAATGCAATTTCAAGACGTTAGGGAAGATTAGTGCCAAAGATCCGGATGGTTTGACCCGCGCAAGTGAACATTCAACGATTCGGATCACTTTCATAGTGGTTTTCTTAAACCAAATCAAATCGGTACGTATTTCCTAACACCTTCACTCGAATCCGACGCAATCCAATTTTCTATCTTTTCCAGAATTCTTCGCACAATTTTGTCGCCAATAGAACTAGAGAACTAACCGTATTTCTTGCAGCACATAATAAAAAAATTGAAAAAGAATTGCTTTAAATTAATTGATTTCTTAAATTCTTTTATTTGATTGCACATTGCATTTTAAATACGAAATTAAGGGCACAAAGACCAAAACAAGATACGGTAAAGGATTTCATCACCTTTTCTCCGTAGCCCACAAATCACAAAACTGCATTTTCGCATACCCCCAGTAATTTAAAATCAATTAGAACTTTGACTCTAAGGACTTCGCGCTCATTAGGAGAAGTTAACTGTATTTAGAACTTTGCTTAACGGTATATTGTTCACAGGGTGTCTAGGCAAGTGTTAACGGCCCAACCGCCAAAACAGAAAGGGTTATTTAATTAAGGACCTTCATGAAAGCGTTGGAAAACCTCCCCTTATCTCTTGCACTTACCTGGCTTTGTGATCAGTATATCTTGAGCTTATTTCTCTATACAGTTTTATTTCATCAATCAGGTTCTTGAGCAGGTCTAGTTGACTTAGCATAACATAGACTGCTAGGGGTGTGATATTCTTTGTTTTTGTGATATTTGTGAATTCTTGTTATTATGGGTGATACACAATACACTTCTATTTTTCACGATTCTTATTCATTTGTTTATACCCAGTCCCAATTCATTTGTTCAAATTGCCATGATTCTTCTCACACTCATGAAAATTGTCTTTTTCTAGGGGGTGACCAACCGTCCCAAATTGTTGCTGACGGTCACCCACCTAACACTCCTGAACCCAGTCACACTTCAACCATAGATCAAATGATTGAAGATTTAGAGAAAGAGGTCGACAGAATGACTGCTCTAGCATCTCCACCATTACAACCCCTCCAACCCGAAACAACTGAACCATCATTAGGATGTGACGGTGAGATAGATGCTAGGTTGACCACTTTTGAAAAGGGTATTGAAGTAATGACTGCGGTCGAGAACCAATCAGCTGCGACGCTAGCCCTATTTTTACAGCAGTCTGAGCAATTATTTCTTACTCAGGCCCAATCTTTAGCTAGAATCGAGGAACAAACGAAACATTTAGCTGAGAGGATTTAGGGGAGTGAACACAGTCAATTGGAGCCCCATAGTGTCAACATCTGTCAGCTAGGGAATCACCCGAGTGAAATAAATGATCAAATCAATTTGGATGATTTTTTAGATGATGATACCACTGTATTGACTAGGTGTTCCCAGGACACACAAGCAAACTCTCTAAGTCAGTCCACCATTAGCCTTCAGGTATCCACTGAGCCTCTTGTCACTTGTAATTTAGAGATTAATTTGACTGAAATAGTACTTGAAGAAGATATTCTTGAACCGACTGATTTTTGCTTTCCAACTTTAGAGGAGGAACCTTGTGAAATTGACGGGTATGGATGGGATAGATTGTTAGAAAAAATCAATGATCAGGAACCCACAATTTTTGTATCACCTAGTGATATTGTTTCGGAAGAAACATTAGGATGGGAACCTATTTTTTTAGATGATATGAGCCTACCCATTTGTGAATGTGATGAGGGAGAAATCTTTTTGGGAGAGAGTGTGAATAATGAGAGTAGGATTGTGATGAATAATAGGGAAGAAGACAGAACTGAACACTATTCTTTCTTGTCGAGTTTTGACGAAATTTTTGCCGATGAACTTGATATTCTTGGTGAGTTTGAGTCGGGATCATTTTTGGATCATCCTTTGAACCTTTCCTTTTCTGATTTTTTTAAAGATGAACTCCAGTTTTTAAACGAACCTGACTTTGAAACTTCACTTGTAATTCTGGTAAATTCATTTCATTCAAACAATAATTCTTTTCCTGTTAGTTATATGTATGCCCTAGAGGCCATTACTGTACATGAGATGTATAATGTAGTGGATGCTGGGACATATATAGGGAGGACTTTCTTGCTCGACATGATAGTACGCTATCTGGTTGCTTTTTATTTTAACATGTATACTTATTGTCTCTCTGTTACATGTTGATAAAGCCCTTAAGATGTGTACTCGACTTCCAGGACTATGATGTAGATCATACTAGTGGGGCCTGGGTAGTCCATAAGTACATCCTTCAATGTTCCTAGTCGTAGGAATATCGAGACGGGGGATCGATATTCCAGAGTAGACTAGCGTATATCTTCTCGACCCATGTGATGGGCGATGGATGATCACATATCCATTGGTGTTTGACATCAGAGACGGTATGCGGGTGCTCAGTGGAGACTGGGTACACTGGACGGACTCGCCGAGAACTCCCAGATGGTATTATACCTCACGTCAGATGGCAGTTCTCTGGTGACACTGGTACAGCTTAGTCTGTTGACCCGAGATCATCATAGAGTCTTGTGTGTCTCCCACTGTGCTTTGATTTACACCCTACCACGGCTCTACTGAGTCATGCAAACAGGTGGTTTTTGGGTACAGTCCCGATTCACATGGAGGCAATGAGCGATAGGAGGGGATTCGTCTCTCCCGGTATTGGGGGTTGATGTTGCGTTATGCTCGACTGGCCATAACTGAAAATCCCTGGCCAGGGTTGCACTGATTTACTGGTAAGTGTTATCGGTAGTTTCATGCTTGTTATGGACCTTACATCGGCATGACTTATCAAGCTGCTGGGGTCTGACGTTTACCACCCCTAGGCGAGATATACGACATATCAGACGAACAGACCGGACTGTGCGGTAAGTGTTACCGATTAGATTCGCAGGAGTGTGAGCAGGCTTGCTCGTTGATCTTCTGATCGCTCAATACCCGGGTGGCCGTTATGTTTAGCAGACCGCTTGCGGCTTGTGGGTGATTGATATGATCACCGCCTACTGCCGGCGTATTGACGAGTCTTTAGAGTCCTATATAAGTCCATATTGCGACCCCCGGTTCTTACGGGGAGGCGGAAACGGTATAAAAATCAAATTTTTATCGCAAGAGGCAACATGGACTAAACAATGTCGGGATCGTGTCTAAACTAAACTAGCATACAAGCTAAAGAGTCTTAGCTACTCGGATGAAGGTTATACCTAAACTTGAACTCCTTCTTCTTCAAACCTTGTAGAGGTTGATGGTTCTTGCCTTGTAGCCTTCTTCCGTCGAAGATGGATCCACCTCGAAGGTTCAACCTTTGGGCTCTTCCTCGATCTTTGAGTGAACTAGGGTTTCCGGCTTGCTAAACCTTGATCCTAGAATGAGTAGAGAGTAACTAGGGGTTGTTTTTCTTTTCAAGGTGATGGATTCTCAACACATGAGAAGGGTTCACCTTGAGCTTGAGGAAGAAGAAGATGAAGAGAGGAGAGAGAAGCTAAATGAGATAATGAGCTAGGTTTTTCTTTCTTGCAACCATAATGCCAAAAGAAAAGAATTATCTAAATAATAATAATTCAAAATAAGAATAGTTGATGGTAATTTAGAATGACCACTATCATGCTTCTTTAAATGAAGTGTAAGCATGAATCAAGGAGGATCTTTCAAAGCATGATGGTGGTCAATGGTCAACAAGTCAACCAAGGTCAATAAGTCAACAAAAAATCAACCATAACATAATTCTCATTTAATTACTATTATTAATAGATAATTCATAAATCCATTAGGGTTTGGAAAAAGATAACTGTCAACTGTGCATACGCACCCGTTCCGAAACCCTAATGAAAAAACTCATCCTCCGCCTCAAGCAACTGTGCATACACACCTGCATTCTCGTTCCGAGAAACAAGAATACCGAGATATAAAAGCAACCCCCAAAACATATACCAGTATCTGGCTCAAACCAGAGCCTGCCAGTATAATCCGTCCGGACTCCAAACGTGCACAAGTGCGCGGATGAGAACGAACCCTGTCGCAAAACCATGCGACCTCTACTCTGTTTTGCCCAGAGGCGAATACCCTCTGTGTGGGACTCTAAAGACTCGGCACTACGCTGGCAGTGGGTTTAACCACAGACCGCAAGCGGCACTAGCTGTGCGTAACGGTCCCCAGGTAGATGCCGACAAGAAGGCTGACGAGGTGAAACCCCATCTGTACTCCTACTGAGTCTGAATGTGACAGTCTCCGTACAGTCCGGTCTGTTCGTCTGATACATCGCATGTCGGGCCTAGGGGGCGGTAAAACGTCAGTCCCCCAATAGCGGTACAAGTCGTGTCGGAGTGAAGCCCAAAACACCCTGAGATAACACTGGAACCTACCAGTATATCTCGCTTGCCCTGGCCAGGGACTACTCGTGTAATGGCTCTCCTAGACACAGCGCGATGTCAACCCCCAATACCGGGAGAGACGAATCCTGTCTAACCGGCACTGCCTCCAAGTGCTTCGGGACTGCACCCAACCACCACCTGTTTGCACGACTCCTTTGAGCCGTGGTAGGGTAGTGATCAAAGTGCAGTGGGAACACACTCGAGGCGAAGTGCTAGTATCAAGTCAGCGGACTAAGCTGTACTCATGTCACCTGGGAACTGATGACTGACGATAGGTATAATACCAACCTGTCAGTTCCCGACGAGTCCTGTCCAGTGTACTCGTAACCTAACGAGCACCCGTATACTATCTCTAGTACGACGTACTGATGGCTGTGGGACAGACCATCTCCCACACTGGGATGAGAAGCGCATACGCTAGTCTACTCCGGAGTATCGATGCCCTGTCTCGATAGTCCTGCGACTAGGGACCTGTATAAGGATGTGCTTATAGATTACCCAGCCCCCACTAGTGCGACTGCCATCACAACGCTGGTAATCAAGCAAAGATCCTAAGGGCTCCACTAATGCGTATAAGTGATATAGTAAAATAAACACAAGTACACATTGAAGTAGAAACAAACCAAGTAGCATACTACTATATTGAGCAAGATTGTTTATACAAGGTGAATATCCCAAGCTTCCATTAAGTAATATACAAACTAGTATGATACAGTAATGGCCTCTAGGGCATATACACTAACAATCTCCCACTTGCACTAAGGCCATGTACTGGCGTATCGAAGACCTATCATCTCGATCAGCCGCTCGAACTGAGTCTGGGGTAGGGCCTTGGTGAATGGATCTGCAGTGTTCTCTTCTGAAGCAACCCTCCGAACCTCGGTCTCCTTGCGATCCACGATCTCCCTGATCAGGTGATACCGCCTCAAGATGTGCCTGGATCTCTGATGGGACCTGGGTTCCTTTGCTAAAGCTATAGCCCCATTGTTGTCGCAATACAGAGGTATTGGGTCAACAATGGACGGAACCACCTGAAGTTCTTTTAAGAACTTCCTTATCCAGACAGCTTCTTTTGCGGCATCAGATGCAGCAATGTATTCTGCTTCCATAGTCGAGTCTGCAACGGTTTCCTGTTTGGAGCTCTTCCAACACACCGCCCCTCCATTGAGGGTAAAGACAAAACCCGACATGGACTTGGAATCATCCTTGTCACTCTGGAAGCTAGAGTCAGCAAAGGCCTCGATCTGGAGGTCTTTTCCGCCATACACCAAGAACATCTCCTTAGTCCTTCTCAGGTACTTGAGAATGTTCTTTACCGCTATCCAGTGTTTCTCCCCAGGGTTTGACTGATACCGGCTTACCACACTCAGTGCATAAGCTACATCCGGTCTGGTACACAACATCGCATACATTATAGAGCCTACCGCAGAAGCGTAGGGTATAATAGACATGCGATCCCTCTCCAAATCAGTCTTGGGAGACATCTCTTTAGAGAGGGTGATCCCGTGACAAGCCGGTAGGTTACCGCGCTTGGAATCTTCCATACTGAATCTCTTCACTATGGTGTCGATGTACCTGGACTGAGAAAGTCCTAATATCCTCTTGGATCTATCACGATGGATCCGGATCCCCAGGATGTATGAGGCATCACCCAGGTCTTTCATGGAGAACCTGTGTGACAAGAACCCCTTGACAGATTGTAGCATAGGAATGTCATTTCCTATTAAGAGAATGTCATCCACGTATAAAACGAGGAATACTACAGTTCTCGCTACAAATCTACTATAGATGCATGGTTCATCTGGATTTTCGATAAAGTCAAATTCCTTGACTGTCTCATCAAAACAGATGTTCCAACTCCGCGATGCCTGCTTTAGTCCATAGATGGACTTAATCAACTTGCACACCTTTCCGCTGCTCCCACTCTGAATGAAACCCTCTGGCTGATCCATATAGACACACTCCTCTAAATTTCCATTTAGAAAAGCGGTCTTTACGTCCATCTGCCAAATCTCATAATCGTGGAAGGCAGCAATGGCAAGAAGGATCCGAATGGATTTCAGCATAGCCACTGGAGAAAAGGTTTCGTCATAGTCCAAGCCAGGTCTTTGACGGAAACCCTTTGCTACAAGTCTAGCTTTATAGGTCTCAACCTGTCCATCTACACCAATCTTCCTTTTGAAGATCCACTTGCATCCTACGGGTTTTACCCCGTCTGGAGCAATGTCCAACGTCCATACTTTGTTGGTGTACATGGACTCCATTTCGGTCCGCATTGCATCCAGCCATTTTACCGAGTCAACGCTCTGAACGGCCTGCTGGAAGCTAGTAGGCTCATCATAATCTATGATGCAATCCTCTCGATCCCCGTCTATGAGAAAACCGTAGTATCTCTCGGGCGGATGAGACTGCCTACTACTCCTGCGGAGCGGCGTAGGAATGTCCTGTTCTTTTGAACCCTCTGGTTCCTCCAAGCTTTCAGTAATAGCTCGTGGTTCTGGAATTTCTTCCAGTTCTACTGTGCTCCCACTTATCTGGTTTTCCAAAAACTCAGTTTCCAAGAAGTAGGCATGACGAGAAACAAGAACTTTTTGTTCCTCTTCACAGTAGAAGAAATATCCCTTGGAATTCTTTGGATATCCCACGAACTTACACTGTACTGAGCGTGCCTCGAGCTTGTCCACATGCTTCTTTTTAACAAAAGCTGGACATCCCCATGTCTTAATGTGCTTAAGATAGGGTCTCTTCCCACTCCACATTTCATATGGCGTGGTAGGCACAGTCTTAGTAGGAACTCGGTTCAAAAGGTACGCAGCTGATTCTAGCGCATACCCCCAGAATGATCGCGGTAACTCAGCGTTGCTCATCATGGACCGTACCATATCCAATAGGGTTCGGTTCCGTCTCTCCGATACACCGTTGTGTTGCGGAGTGTATGGAGGAGTAAGCTGAGAGAGAATTCCGTTCTCTTTTAAATAATTCAGGAACTCGGCACTTAAGTATTCTCCACCTCGATCCGATCTTAGAATCTTGATACTTTTGCCGGTCTGTTTCTCTACTTCATTCTTATATTCCTGGAATCTTTCAAAGGCCTCGGACTTATGTTTCATTAAGAAGACATAACCGTACCTTGAGAAATCATCCGTAAAAGTAATGAAGTAAGAGTAACCGCTTCGCGCATGTGTAGACATTGGACCGCACACGTCGCTGTGTACGAGTCCCAAGAGCTCGCTCGCTCTTTCTCCGTGTCCAGTGAACGGAGTCTTTGTCATCTTTCCCATGAGACAAGATTCACAAGTGGCATAAGACTGATACTCGAACGGATCCAAGTATCCTTCTTTATGTAACTTAGTCAACCGTGCCTCATTGATGTGACCCAGTCTACAATGCCATAAGAAAGCCTGATTGATATCTGGAGACTTTCTTTTGTGTGTATTCTGGACATTGAAAATCTGTGGTTGGTTCATTACGTATATACCATTGCTCAGTGTACCTGACCCAATCAGAACTTGATTAAGGTGAATGTTTACAACATTACTTACAAACGCAAATTCATAACCTTCTTTAGAAACCAAAGATACAGAAATGATATTACAAGTTGCGTTGGGTACAAAAAAGCAATTACGCAAAACCAAAACATGCCCATCTGACATTCCCAGGTGATAGTCCCCCACGGCTTTAGCATCCATGCTAGCTCCGTTTGCAACTCTGAGGGTCATGTCACCTTCCTTCAAAAACCTACGATTTCTCAACGCCTGCAATGAATTACAGATATGAGATCCTGATCCGGTATCCAATACCCAGGAAGTAGAGTTTATAGAAAGACAGTTTTCAATAACATACACACCTGAAGCTGAAGCCGCAACCTGCTTCAGTTCCTGTGTCTTGGCCTTCCAAGCCCTGCAATCTTTCTTCCAGTGTCCACTCTTATGACAATAGAAGCATTCTTCTTTACCCACAAGCTTCCCCGCAATCTTTGTTGCCAATTCTTTTCCCTTCGTACCCACTTTACTAACACCGCCTCTTGGTTTGGCGGGGGCTTTCCTCCTCTTTCCCTTGGCTTTCGCCTTGGACCTAGAGGAAGAAGATCCTCCTACAAACAAAGCGGGTGTTTCCCTACCCTTCTGTAGGGTGCCCTCTGCGCTCCTCAGCATGTTGAGGAGTTCTGAAAGTTCAACTTCCTTTTCTTGCAAGTTGAAATTCAGTATGAACTGGGCGTAAGTGGATGGAAGGGACTGGAGAATTATATCCGTATAGAGTTCACTGTCCAACGTGGTCCCAAGTTCCGTGAGCTCCTCAGTGTAGCCAATCATCTTAAGCACGTGGTCCGCTACCGATGATCCGACGGCCAATTTTGTCGAAAACAACTTCTTCGACACTTCGTATCTTGCGATACGAGACTGCTCTCCATACAGTTCTTTTGTATGAAGAAATATGGATTCCAAATCCATATTCTCATGCCTCCTCTGATGTTCGTTGTCCATCGAGGCAAGTACGAGGCACCTGGCCTTCGCGCTGTCAATCTCCCAAGTCTTACGGATTTCCTTATCCGTGACGCTGGAGGTGGGACCTAGGACGGGGGGAGCTTTGGTGGTAAGAAGATACCCCAGCTTGTCGTAAGTGATTGCCAACTTGACATTCCTGAGCCAATCTTTGTAGTTTGGCCCTGTCAATATGTTTTTATCTAGAATCAACTTAAGTCCAGTCATTTCGATTTGGTCGCTGCAGGGGGGAGAGAAGGAACACTTTAGCACGATGCTCTTGCAAGTTTAGAATGGTTTTTAATTTGTCTAAACAGGATGGCTCCCACTGTCTCTCGAATCCCTCCTCAAACCACAAAGGAAGAATTAGCCGGGATCAATCCCACCGTGCAATACTTGCTTAACCGTTCAGCCAGGCCAGTGTCGGTACTTCGAGGGAGGTTTTCCAATGCTTTCGCGAAGTTCCTTAATTAAATAACCTCTTTTCCTTGGGGGCGTAGCCCCGCTAACACCTTTCTAGGCACCTACTAGGTTTATAGCATTGATCGTCTAGTGAGAAATTTCCCGAGGAGTAGCATATACTCACAGTAGGATCGGGATCCAAATATCATCGCGTGACGAAACTGAAGGAATCCTACCAGAATCACCACACTCCAAATGGTATGCAAATCTAGCAAGTTTCAGTACTTATGAAACTCCCGATGTGGATTTTTGCCCCATGCTCTTATGACCTTGACTTTGGCCAACAAATCATAAGTCACATGTCAAGTTCTACCCGTCGTTCTCCAGGTTAATTTGAATCCACCCGTATCTACCCTTGACTTTGGCCAACAAGGCAGTACGACTGTTCCAAACCAACGCATCTATCTATGCTGCACATGAATACCCAATAGCTACCAATCACTATGCCTTGACTTTGGCCAACAAACACAGCTTGAATACTATTGACTATTCATGTGAAACGACGGAGGGTTACGAATGGTTTTGGTGAAACCGTGAACGTAGTGAACTTGATATAATCGATGGAACGAGATAGCTTTTAGAAGGAGTGGCTCAAGCTCCGCATTTAAAAGTTAGTTTTGAAAAGAACCGAGTGGTTTTTCGAAAGTGTTCCAACGACTTTAGCTTGGTTTATTATCTTGCATTAGTTCTTTTAATGCGTGATATTCTTGCATTAGTACTTTTAATGCGTCCCATCATTTAAATCCTACCATTGCAGAAAACAACCAAAATATGACGTACGCTTATGCCATTCGCATTCGCCACGGGGTCCCGTCATCACTCGTTAGGTTACTTAACTAACGACAGAGCGGGGGCTGGGCTAGCGCGGCTGTAAAACATAAGCAACGCCTAAATAGAAAGCAATGATAGACATTACAGATCACAGATGAATACATTGGATATACTAGTAATCCGCAATCCTTTCGAGCCTGAAACGAAAAGCGGATAACACGGTCGCGGTGAATAGCCAATACCCCACCCAAGACCCCTACGGGTGCGGCAAACTACCCGCCAAGTACCCGGCAGTTTGTGCACCCCTCCATGGGTCTATCCTAGGAGCAAAAACAGTAAAAAGAATTATACAATGACGGCTACAACCCCGACCCGGTTGTGCGGCCAAACAAATAATAATTATTACATCAATTTACATTTACAATGAATGAAAGAAAAACAAAAGCTCATCTCACATCCACCCCGGCTATTCACCCGCGACAGTCCAACACATTCATATACACATTCCAATATCAAACACATATCATGTATAACCCCGACTAATCGTCTTATAGCGATTAGCCGACGTTCAATACATGCAAGCATCACAGATATAACCATCATAGTCAAAGTGCAGTGAAGTTCGGAAAAATACGGAATTATAGGACCCCGAAAGCAAATTTCTGTTCTGGAAAATCTGGGCACATATAATATATTTTAAAAATCCCAAAACCAACACACAAACACACTGCAACGAAAAACGATGCACAGAAGACGGCAAACCGCGGCGCTTCCGCGGCAGATGCCTAGCTCGTGCGGCGGAAGGGCGGCGGTTTGAACGAATTACTGTGTCGTTTTTCTTGGGTGTTCTTACAAAACCCTGAGCCGAATTTACAAGTATAAAGTTTTTCATTTAGAGCAGAAAAAAATTTAACAGAAACTTAGGGTTTTGTTTTTCCGGTTTTGTGACTTTTTCAGTTCCGAACTTCGTTACACTTCACTACCAAGCTAGTTTAAGTTTAGTTAGGCTCTGATACCACTATAAGTCCATATTGCGACCCCCGGTTCTTACGGGGAGGCGGAAACGGTATAAAAAACAAATTTTTATCGCAAGAGGCAACATGGACTAAACAATGTCGGGATCGTGTCTAAACTAAACTAGCATACAAGCTAAAGAGTCTTAGCTACTCGGATGAAGGTTATACCTAAACTTGAACTCCTTCTTCTTCAAACCTTGTAGAGGTTGATGGTTCTTGCCTTGTAGCCTTCTTCCGTCGAAGATGGATCCACCTCGAAGGTTCAACCTTTGGGCTCTTCCTCGATCTTTGAGTGAACTAGGGTTTCCGGCTTGCTAAACCTTGATCCTAGAATGAGTAGAGAGTAACTAGGGGTTGTTTTTCTTTTCAAGGTGATGGATTCTCAACACATGAGAAGGGTTCACCTTGAGCTTGAGGAAGAAGAAGATGAAGAGAGGAGAGAGAAGCTAAATGAGATAATGAGCTAGGTTTTTCTTTCTTGCAACCATAATGCCAAAAGAAAAGAATTATCTAAATAATAATAATTCAAAATAAGAATAGTTGATGGTAATTTAGAATGACCACTATCATGCTTCTTTAAATGAAGTGTAAGCATGAATCAAGGAGGATCTTTCAAAGCATGATGGTGGTCAATGGTCAACAAGTCAACCAAGGTCAATAAGTCAACAAAAAATCAACCATAACATAATTCTCATTTAATTACTATTATTAATAGATAATTCATAAATCCATTAGGGTTTGGAAAAAGATAACTGTCAACTGTGCATACGCACCCGTTCCGAAACCCTAATGAAAAAACTCATGCTCCGCCTCAAGCAACTGTGCATACACACCTGCATTCTCGTTCCGAGAAACAAGAATACCGAGATATAAAAGCAACCCCCAAAACATATACCAGTATCTGGCTCAAACCAGAGCCTGCCAGTATAATCCGTCCGGACTCCAAACGTGCACAAGTGCGCGGATGAGAACGAACCCTGTCGCAAAACCATGCGACCTCTACTCTGTTTTGCCCAGAGGCGAATACCCTCTGTGTGGGACTCTAAAGACTCGGCACTACGCTGGCAGTGGGTTTAACCACAGACCGCAAGCGGCACTAGCTGTGCGTAACGGTCCCCAGGTAGATGCCGACAAGAAGGCTGACGAGGTGAAACCCCATCTGTACTCCTACTGAGTCTGAATATGACAGTCTCCGTACAGTCCGGTCTGTTCGTCTGATACATCGCATGTCGGGCCTAGGGGGCGGTAAAACGTCAGTCCCCCAATAGCGGTACAAGTCGTGTCGGAGTGAAGCCCAAAACACCCTGAGATAACACTGGAACCTACCAGTATATCTCGCTTGCCCTGGCCAGGGACTACTCGTGCAATGGCTCTCCTAGACACAGCGCGATGTCAACCCCCAATACCGGGAGAGACGAATCCTGTCTAACCGGCATTGCTTCCAAGTGCTTCGGGACTGCACCCAACCACCACCTGTTTGCACGACTCCTTTGAGCCGTGGTAGGGTAGTGATCAAAGTGCAGTGGGAACACACTCGAGGCGAAGTGCTAGTATCAAGTCAGCGGACTAAGCTGTACTCATGTCACCTGGGAACTGATGACTGACGATAGGTATAATACCAACCTGTCAGTTCCCGACGAGTCCTGTCCAGTGTACTCATAACCTAACGAGCACCCGTATACTATCTCTAGTACGACGTACTGATGGCTGTGGGACAGACCATCTCCCACACTGGGATGAGAAGCGCATACGCTAGTCTACTCCGGAGTATCGATGCCCTGTCTTGATAGTCCTGCGACTAGGGACCTGTATAAGGATGTGCTTATAGATTACCCAGCCCCCACTAGTGCGACTGCCATCACAACGCTGGTAATCAAGCAAAGATCCTAAGGGCTCCACTAATGCGTATAAGTGATATAGTAAAATAAACACAAGTACACATTGAAGTAGAAACAAACCAAGTAGCATACTACTATATTGAGCAAGATTGTTTATACAAGGTGAATATCCCAAGCTTCCATTAAGTAATATACAAACTAGTATGATACAGTAATGGCCTCTAGGGCATATACACTAACATCCTACACAGAGGTTTCCTGGCTCAAGCGAAACGAAATAGGAGCGCATATGAGATATGTGCGGGACTGAGAATAATACCAGTATGTGATACTGTATTCTATCCTCGCGATTTGTATCATCGGACGGTTATATGAGATATAGCCGGGTTACCGAATCAAGTGTTGATTTGATACATTGATACACTAGATATTAGTTGGTTATATGCGATATGACCGGATCATTAAATCAAGTGCTGATTTAATGATTTAATTTATAATTATATATTTGATATATTACTTTACATTAACTAGTATTGGTTCACTTAAGATTGATTTTCTCACTTGATGTGCACAAGTTGTATATATGATATATTTTTGTGCACTAGATTGTATCATGTTTGATGATACATGCAAACTTGGGTGTGTGTATGACTTACACCATATTTAAGATAATGGTTTTGGGTTTTTATTTATTTTGGTAAAACAAAATGGTGGCTTTCTTTGTCTTTGCTTGAAGCTTCATGAAGCTTTCAAGCATCTTTGACAAAGTCCACTAATTTTGTTTTGCATAAGATTTTCATTAACATAACCATTACCTCAAACTATGGTTTAGTCTCTACAAAGGTAAACTCACCCATGGTTGCAATATGATAGACTTCACTTGATTATTCTTTTGCCATAATTCATTATTCATTTCTTATTCTTTTCTTCTTCTTCTTCTTCTTCTTCAAGAAGAAGAAAGCTTGCTAGAAAAATTTTCAAGTGAAGATTTAGAGTGAGAAATCCAAATCTAAAGTGAACCCATTTCCTATTTCATCATCTTCTACTACTTTCCATTTAGTTTAGGGTGTTCTCTTCACAAAGTTCTTGACCTAGTGAAGATGGAGCTTGAGTTTGAGTCTCCTCGACGTAGATCATCTTCGGCCTCGAAGTCAACGACCTAGCCCGCTCATTTCTCCGAAGAAACCATCGCTAGAGTCCGGGATCCCGATGATCGCAGTGAAGGGACGTCAACACGGAGCTTTAGAAGTGAAGGACCGGATCTACAAAGGTTGTAATCCCTTTCACTTGTAGTTAAAATGTTTAACTTGTACTTTCGACGGTCTTCTAAGTCGTGCAAGTAACGCGATGGACCCTCTAGAAGACAATAAACCTTAACTCGATTATGTGACCGTCTTGATCTGACTTTTGAACCTTAGGGTTTGGGGCAGTACGGCGTTGCCACATGTGAGGCGTTGGCTTGACCCTTTTTCTATCACATTCCACATGTGAGGCGTTGGTACTGTGGCATGAAATGGATGTTTTTTTAAACTCCCCTCAAGTGTTGAGCTATTTGGGAAAACTTGGGTGTTTGATTATTCGATTGGAAAGTTTAACATTGTCTATTTATCTGGAATGTGATACAATATTTGGAATCCACAAGTAGTTATGAGATAACTAATTTGAATGTTATAAATCTAGCACTTTAGTCTCATTTGATCGGTTGCCACGGAATTTTGATGTGATCAAAAGTCCGTCGCAATCACGTAGCGTACGCGGATACTCGCCGGGTAAACTTAATAGACAGCCACGCCCCATAGCCCCGACCAAGTGACTGTAGGAGAACCCCGTCGCCAAAAGCATCCGTTCGGGTGATCGCGGCAGCGGTGTTCCGCCTTAGTGCACTTCGTCGACGGCATCCGGAGGTGCGGCCGTCTACTAAAGTTTGCGACGGGCATTTTGTATTTTTCTTTCCTTTTGCATGTAGCTGCACTTCATATCTGCTTTTGTACTGCACTGTATAGAAAAATTGAAAAATTTATAAAAATTGAAAAATTCTTGAAAAATCATAAAAACTTTGGCGTGTTGGTAATCTGGGGAATTTTGATTCAAATGTTGATGGTTCGGTTGATAAGGTAGAAATAACTAAATCCTTGCTGTGAGATTGACGACCTAAAAGATAACCCTCCTGTTTGTTTAACTATTGCTGATATGCATCTTTTATAACACTTTTTCACATGTCGTATGTTTTTGAGAAAGTGATGAAAGTCTGACATGTCTATAACTTTTAAATTGATACACATCTTTAGGATCAAACAGGTTTGGCCGAGTCAAGCACAATATCAAGATTAGTTCATACAGTGAAGTGGAGATGTAGAATTTTATAGAGATTTTAACAGAAGCTAAAAGTCTGAAAAATAACCCATCTGAAACCTTGTTGGAGTAATTACACACCTTATCACTTGTAACGTCTTCAGATTTAAAAGAAAAAGCTGGTTATATCTCCGTTTTCACTAAGTATAAAAATTCAAATTAAAATGAGTCTTTTGTTTTGTGGCCTTGGTAACTTGGGTAATTAAGTCCTTGGGGTGTCTCCACACCTAATTCCCTAAAACCATCTGGTTTGGGAGCCATTGACACAAAGCTCGCTAAGTTTCCAATCACCAGATAAAACAGGCTAAGAAAGTGTTCTCTCCAAGTTAAAATTCCTAACGGTTCTTTGTGTGAGAATAATCTTGGCGGTGACGAATTTTCTATTTAAAACAGTTTTTTCGCGGAGATATGAAGGTTTGTATTTATTAAGATGTTTTGCACGATAATGAAAGGGGTGTATGAACAAAAACAGGTGAAAGGTAGGAGTGAAAAATAAGACTTGGGTTCTCTGTTAAAATTGATATATATTTCTGACTTGAAACCTAACTAGAGAATAAAACTTGAGAAAATCTTAACTCCTTTCAAACTTGTGTGATCCTTTAGAAGTTTATTCTGGTCCATAATTTTCGACATGATAACCCTAGTCAAGCTCTTAAAAACCTGTCGACACTACCGCACAATCACGAAAAGACGCATATTACCTTGTTAAACAAATTGCGAGGAGTGAAAAATAAGGTTTAATGTTTCTAACTTAGGTGATAGAACTTCTAGCTTTGATTCATAACTTTAGGATTTGAATCAACAGTTTCTCCGTAACTAACTTGACTGGATTTTGTGGGTGTAATCCGCTGAAACCCTCAGGAGACAACACTCCTCCTACTAGGGACACCTAGAGGTTTAACGGCTTGTTGCACGTGCTCAGTGCAATCGCGTTCCCTGCGAAAGTGAGGTTAGGATTTTTGTTTTGCTCGGGACGAGCAAAAGATAAGTTTGGGGGTATTTGTTCATCTCATAAAACTGCATTTTATTACCTCTCACTCATTATATGTTTTGCTATATATCGGTACTATTAATCAGTGTTTGCTCAGTTATTACAGTTTACAGGTATTCGTGATACAATACTGGAAAACACATTGAAAATCACAGATATCACGTTTGGGAGCCGACACTGTAAACAGAACAGGAAACCGACCGATGTCCCAGAAGCTTTTTTGGAAATAATACAAGTGTACACAATTTTGTGTAAAATTGGTCCAACACACTTGTGGCACATGCCATGGATCAGGTGAAGGGCTGCCCTAGACCATGTAGGCTTCCTTGACATCATGAAGAAAGCAAGTGGGCACACAACTTGTGCAAAGTGGGTGTGAATGCATTTAATGCATAAAGTGTGGATGTGATGTAAAGACCAAGTTTCCCTCCAATTCTCTGCATACAAAACTGGTTAAACCAAACCAAGCAAACAGATCCAGAGCAATAAGAGAGAGCACACAAGCACTCCACTACAACCCAGGCCCCCTGTAACATTTCAGAAAAATATAATATTATTTTGGGAAAATTCTGGACAAAAATTATGGAAATTCAAAAAAAATGTTATTTATTGGTAATTGTGTTTAATGTAGGGTTTTTTGGTAAAAAGTTTACCAAAATGGCTTTTAAATATTTTATCTGGTTTTATTGATATTTTATCGGAATTTTATCTGGGCTGCACACACATGTGCATGGTAGCTAGGGTTAAGCCTAGGGTTGAACCATGCTTAGATGACCATGGTGGTCTAACCATTTGATTAGGATTAATTGAGCTTGATTAATGGTGTTTAGGTTGGGGTTGACTTGTGGCTAGAGAGGGAGAGAGGAGGCATGATGGATGTGCCATGACTTGCATTTATTGTTGAGTGAAGATGATAGGAGTTAACCTCACTTCACTTCAAATCTTTATCCTTATCTCTCTCACATTTCTAGCTCTCGTTCACCACACATCAGCCACATCAGCATAACTTCAGCACCCATATCAACACATCAGCAACAATATTCAGCAGCCCTACACCAGCCCCTAGCTGACCTGCACACTCCCATCATCACTTTTCAGCCCCCAATAGCTGACTTCAGCCACAAAACAGCCCCTACACCTACAGCTACATCAGCTGCTGAAAACATGCATCAATTCAACACCTTTCAGCCACAATATCTGACCCATCAGCAATTACTTCAGCCACCAGAACAGCCCCCTACACTTACAGCTATATTAGCTGCTGAAACCATGCATTTCAGCCCATTGTATCAGCAAAACAGCAGCACCATCATTGCATCAGCCTAATTCCTGCCCAACTTTAGCCACAAGGTCAGCAATAGTTGCTACAATAAACCACCCCATATCAGCCACAACAACAGCCACAATATTAAGCAATAGCCCAACACTTCTGTTGCTGCAATACACATAGAAAACACAAAAGAAAAAGGAAATTGCAAGCAGCAGCAGCAGCTGCAGAACCAGCCCAGCAACACCATAAACCCTTGCAGCAACATACAACATCACCACACCACCACAACCTTTCCCACAACACCAAAACCACAACAACAGCAACCAAAACAACAATTCCTGTAGCAGCAGTTTTGCAGTTTCATCCCAGAAAAGCAACTTGAAGCTGCTACAGAGCACTTCAGCAACCCTTCCTCCTTCCTCCTTTCCTTCTCCTTCATCTAAGATCCCTTGAGGTATAATCTTGCAACCCAACTCCTATCTTGCTAAGTCATAGTTGTTTAGCTGAAAACTTAGTGTTATTATGTGGATTAGTGCTAGTTCAGGCAAATTTTAGTGAGACTTGACCGAGGGTTGGTTTTGATGGTTGGTATAACCTTATTAGGTGTATTTGAGACCAGTGTAACCAAGATTGCCCCAGATTTCCAGTTAGTTACCAGAATTGTTATACTTGGCGTATTTTAGCGATTTTGTCGATTTTGTGACCTTTCTGGTATCTGCTTCAACCCGAGACCTCCTAAAATAAAATTAACTTGGCAATAAGCTGTGCAGGCATCCTGGAACCATCCCACAAAGCCCTAGCCCCCAACACCCATACCAGGCCGCAGATATATTCCTTCTGGCCGCAATTTGCGGCCAGAGCAGGAGGAAACCGCCTCGTTTTGCGTGCACGGCCCTATTTCATGTAAACTTGACCCTGGGTATGTCTAGTTTTGACTTATTCCAGTTAGGGTAGAATCTGGGTTGATTTTCTTGAGTTGGCGTATGATTTACGACTTGTTTTCGTATGGGATTTTGGTATCGATGATTCGTTCTGTCGGGTGGCGTTTGGACGTCAACGACAGTGGATATTAGCGTGTGATATCCTTGAGTGGATATTAGCGTGGATATTAGCGTGGATATTAGCGTGTGGTTTTTACCTATGGGCGTAGCGTGCGCCATTTTGGTTTCCGACATGATTTTCATGTGTTTTAGCGTGTGATATCCTTGTAGGTACCCCACGTGGCGTCGAAGCGTTGGAGATGCGAATGGAAATATCGGTACCGGCACGCATAAAGAAAGGTGAGTAGATTTATATCTACGGGGAGAAGTCGGGTGGATGGCGTATAGCACCCCCGCAATTCGTCATGATGTATACGGATACGTATACACACTTACATTTAATATATGTTGTTTGGGATAAATTATTGATGTTAAGATGGATATCGGTGTGTTGGATTGATAAAGGTTACGAAACCCTAGGTAGTGGGTGCACTACACATACATACTTGCATACATCCTTATTTCATATGTGGTTATGTGATTCTATAGTTATGTGTTCACACGGGTATGGGACTATGTGTTCACATACGGTTTTGAGGATGATACTTGGGTTTGAGATGAGTTGATGATATTTGATCCGAGATTATGATATCGGTGATATGGTATAATTCATATTTGAGATATGTCTTGATGCTTTAGCAGATTTTTGGGATGATGTTGCCACAGGAATAGTGATATATACAAAATGGTCGACATGTGAGTACGTTACGAGAAGTGACATGATATGATATAACAAGATTAGTATGATAGGCCGCATTCGGCGATGTTTACTCCTTGTGACGATTTGTGATGATGATATCAATTCATACGAGACTGTTGATCAGTAGTCAGATCATGATGATAGTGATGATATTAGCTTTGTACTAGACGTAGGTCAGTACCCAGATTATGATATTTGATATAGAGAATACTAGATAGATGATATGACGAATGTGATATTGACCGTACCCAGATTTGGGGATGCCGTACGATGGATTTACCTACGAGCTTTAATTCGATGTTTGATCCGCACTCTTGACTTGGGGATAACCGATTATAGCAATACGGTATCGGATGTGATATTATCGAGGCGGGATCACCGACTATATGTATATATATGTATCGACTCAGAGGTTAGGCGGTTTCCCTTACCTACTGTTAGCTTTAGCTCTGCCTTATAGTGGTGTAGCTATACGACTCTTATGACATTAGATGCAGTTTAGTTATCCTGGTATTTGGTATTCAGCTCCCGCTTATTATTATTGTTGTTCTGCATCGCATACTTATTGTGATTCATATTCTATTGTTGACATCATGCTGTTAGGACACCAGCACCATTACCGATGATGCGTATGTACCACGTACACTTACTTGCCAGTTCACACACATCTTCATCGGTAATGGCCATGTCACTACACAGTAGTATTATTGCTGCAGGATATGACCCTTGTATGTGCATACTATTATTCCATGTTGCATGATATACTGTTATACTTGCACTTCATTGATATGTCACATACATCATGTTTTCTGATTATGTGCATTGAGATATGTTGTTCTATGATATTTCTGGATTTGGGAACCGTGGGTATTTCAAAGAGATTATGTAATTGTTGTAAAAACCTGGCGTCCACCATGTTTTTTCTCGGTGCTGAGAGCGACATGTGAAACCCGATTCGAGGAGGAGGATGAGGCCGATTGCGGGTGCATGGTAGGCCCGGTGCGGTACCCCGGGGCAAGAAGATCGCAGGAGATGGCGTTGAGCCTGGCAGGGGAGCACTACCGACCGGTGATATTACCCGACGCGTCGGATATCCGGAGGATACCGTCGTGGTCTTGAGATTAATGGTAGGGGCCAGTCTGGATTGACGGCGCCCTAGATAGTGAGACTTATCAAAGATATTGAGATTGAGGCTATGTTTCGTGCCGATGCTGGGCACAGGTTTCATGATGTGTTTTCATGATTTTGACTATATCCTCGTATTTACATGCATGATGCTTATTGTCATTGGGTGACACGTGGACGGGGTCCACTTATATACAGACATTGATCACATACAGACTTTGATCACATTGATCATACTTTTCATGCATTCATACATCATTCATATGATACATTGCTACCTGAGGCACTGACATTGACACGGGTACATGGGATTACATTTGGGTTAGGTAGTTACCCTAGTCATGGTTATAGAATACTGGTTATATATTTGAGGATTATATATTATGATTGTATGACCTAGGATTGCGTCATACATACGTTTTCCTATTCGTAGATGTTTTCTATTCACGAGTTGGCAACTCACCCCCGTTGTGCCCCAGTTTCTTGCAGGTTTTACCGTACGGGTTTCATTACGGCTTTGCGGGCACAGCTTCTTTCAGGTGACTTGCTAGTAGGTGGGTTTATTTGTATCGTACCCATCATTATACCTTGTATATTATATTTCAGTTGTATTTAGAAGTTCCATCAACCAAACATGTACTTATTTAAGATAGAGACCAGTGATGTTTATTCTTTCGACCTTAGAGTCGCGCGTCATATTTCTCTGGGTTTCATGCTGTTGAGTTACCTCTTTTGTTGTGATCCTCGCCTTTAGGCGTTGTATATTATGTTGCAAACTAGTTGATTTACATATGGTTTTTCCTTCACTCCACTACTTTTCTTGGTTTGGATTTCTGGGCTCGGTTTACTTAGAGCATGTACGCCTTGAGACGTTCATAGCCTAAGTGTCGGTCATGTTCCGTACTTTCGGGTCGTGACACCCCCTCCTCGAATCTGGGCCGGCGACCACCCATCAATTCCGGCGAGCTCGGTTCCCGACGCTCCAATGGGTCCCATCTTTTCACAGTTCCTCCCTTGATGCCACATCAGTTTATTTATATTGTTTATTTATTTCTCTTTTGGGTCTATAAATAGCAGATGAGTGGCAAGGGAAAGGTCTAGCATGTATTTACCACTTCTCATTTTTATAGTTTTAGTTAGTTTTTGGTTCAGACTTGAGGGGAGTGATCTTCAGTTGGTTTCTTCTTCTTCTTCCCTCTTGAAGCTCTCTTTGGAGAGCTTCATTAAGGAGGTTGAACAAGTCACCAAATCTTGTATCTTGGTCTCAAGTGTTTATATAATTGTTGCTTTCTTTTATTTACTTACCTTCTTTACT
This sequence comes from Agapanthus africanus, assembly GCA_030015575.1. Lineage (NCBI taxonomy): Eukaryota > Viridiplantae > Streptophyta > Magnoliopsida > Asparagales > Amaryllidaceae > Agapanthus > Agapanthus africanus. Next base: position 170,598,781 of record CM057351.1, on the reverse strand, counting down.
TGCTTTCTTTAATCATGCTTAGCTAATTCTTTTATTTGGTTGTGGTGTGTGTGAGGAAGTGAGATGAAAGGTTTTGCCTCCTCCACCTCTTGTTTGCGATTCATGCGCTAAATTTACGATTCTAACTTGAATATTGTTTATGTATTGATATGATACGGTATTTTGACTCATGGTTACTTGTAACCTCCTCATATGCCGTATTCATTCCCTTCCCCCATTCTCAATGTTTAAGTTAAAATCTATTTGGTATTAAGTTTGCTAAGCTAGGATATGGTATTTTGTGATAAAAAGCTTGACAAACTCTTTGTTTCAAATACTATATACCTTCACAAATACTTAACAAATTCAACACCAAAATCATTTGCTCTCGCTAACCCCTTTGTGTTTTTGTTGTTGCGGTATGCTTTCTAACCCTCGTGTTTAGTAATGATACCCCAAGCGCGGACATACAAACGGTAAGTGATCAAACGGACATCTCATGACCAAGAGTGTGTAGAGGTAAATGTCGTGATTCGAGCTTCCGAACCAACCCACAACCATTCTTCCTTAAACTCCTTTTCTTGCTTTTTATTGTTTCCGTATTCTTATAATTTTTTTGACAAAACCAACTCCTTCATTTGTTAACCTTAAACAACAACACTTAATACCAATTCCCTGCGGATCGACCCGTGCTTGCCGGCTCGCTACAACGCGCCGTGCACTTGCAGTTATAAATAGTAAAACGAGAACGATCTCGTGCACGCATTCCGTTTTCCATTAAAACGTACACATTTTCAAAACATACGCGTTTGCGCGCGCGGGTGGATTCCCAACAACTCTTATGTGTTGAGAATCAATGGATGCTTGAGACAAAGTTATCATACACATTCTCTACATCGCCTTGGACATGTCGGCTAGCAAAATTCATGTCCGAGTTGCTTTGGTTTGAAGCGGGAGCCCGTAAAAAAACTTCTTGATGTGGTACCCTTTTCGACGAGGAGACCGGAGATCGAGTGAGATCAGAGATGCCACGAGGAGCTAGGGATGGTGGCTAAAGACCCAAGGACACGAATCGATCGGTATAGCCATTCTAACTACTTGTAGATTGCTATTATAGGTTAATGGTACGATCCGGGTTAAAGTCTGCGTTAGCGCCAGTTTCGTAAAATGTTTTTGTTTCCGCGTTTGGCCTCGGATTGATGGCCGGGGCGCTAACGTAGACTTATAATCGTACCGATCATGCATTCACAACACAAGATATAGCGTGGAATCTGATATAAATAACGTCTCAACGTCAAAAGAAACTCAGGCGAAAACTTACCGAAATCAAGTAAGCAACATATATCATTTTACCTCAAAACTACAAGTTTTTACCAAAACTACAATTTACAAACATCACTAAATAGCAAGATTAAACCATCCAAACCATTACTAGAATTTTAATCTCACTTAAATAGGATTAGTAAAAGCTTAGTTTATAATTAAGCTAATTATACAATTAGTAAAATATCATATAACAAATCTAGCAAGTAAGTTAAGCTTTCTTCAAGCACAACTTAACAATTAACATTTTTTACTAATTAAAACCTAACTTGATTTCCAAAACCTTTTCTAGAAATTCTAAACATGCAACTAAAAGCTTTAAATTAACAACTAATAAGCTAATTAAAGTATTAGAACAACAAATAGAGATTAGGGTTAGGGTTTTATACCTCCACAAAAGATCAAAATCAAGCAACTAGAAATCAAATTTTCCCTCCAAAATGCTGACTTTAAAGAAGATCCAAGCAAGTTTTGTGAAGAAGAATGAAGGGAAATGATTTGTATTTGAGTTTGTATGAATTATTTAGGATTTTTGGTGATTTATTTGGACTTGAAATTGATGAAATGGGGTGAAGAATAACAAAGGGCAGCAAGGGTTCAAGTGGCCGGCCATGGGGAAAGAAGTGGGGGGGGGTTTGTGATTTTTGTGGAATTTTCTAGCAAAACAAATGTAATAAAAGCTCATTAATGCAAAATGCCACCTTTCTTTTCTTTTCTTTTCTTAAAAATTCATTTTAATCCACAAATATCTAGATATTTTAGTGAGAAAGGTTTAAAACTTAATCTAGTGATTAACTTAGCATAGATCAACATTAGCAGTAATTAACCCAAACAAAAATGTAATTATCACCAATAAAGTGCACAAATAAATCATTAAAATAATATTTTAATTAGGGAAAAATTCTATGCGAACCAAAATTTCCAATTGACCCCCAAAGCCCGCGCACTAGCTTCATTCTAGCTAAAGTAGGTGCCGTCAAGTCTATACAGAAGTTTGATCACAATCGGGTTAAAACGGAAAACACCGACTATTTTACCCTAAAAACGGAAAATCACCTAAACGATTTCTAAAATGTTACAATATTCCCCCCTTAGAGAAATTCGGTCCCCGAATTTAAAATTCTCACTAAGCGGACCTTCAAAGAGATGAGTACAAAAACTCCCAAATCTCGCTCGCAGCCTCCCAAGTGATCACCTCACTATACGGCTACGCCAAGAACCTTCACATATAGCAAGACCCTTGACCGAAGTCTCTCCACCTTCCGATCCACTAAAACTATCGGCTGCTGGTGAACGAAAGATGGCGTCCAAAAGAATGGTCTGGTGCTGAATCATGTGAGAAAGGTCATGAAAGTATTTGCGAAGTATCGACACAAGGAAAACGGGTGAATACTCAATAATCTGGGCGGAAGTGTCATATTATAGGCTACGGAACTAACTCGCTCAAGGATCTCAAAGTACCAACAATATGGGACTAAGCTTCCCTAAACTCAACACGCCATTTCATCGGAAAAATCCGTAGGAATACATGATCTCCCATTGCGAACTCAAGTCTGCGACCACCACGGTCGGCATAAGACTTCTGTCTGCACTGGGATGCTCTCATCCTGACCTGAATCAACCGGATCTTCTCCGTAGTCACATGACTAGCTGGGGTCCACAAATCCTACTCTCGCAGAGTCAGAAAAACAGAATGGCGATCGACACGACCTACCAAACAAAACCTAAAGGTTGCCAATTGGAACGTCTCCTGATAACAGCTATCGAAGGAAAACCCTATCCATGGCAAGTGACGATCCCAACTGCCAACAACCAATTAGTACGTACGCACAAGCATATCCTCCAGAGTCTATATAGTCCGCTCTAACTGACCATCGGCCTATAGATGGAAAAGCCGAGCTAAAGCTCAACCAGTACCCAAGGCTTCCTGAAGCTTCTGCCAACGACGGCTAGCCAACTGGGTGCCTCTATTGGATACAACACATGAAGGAACTCCATGCAAACGCGCAAACTTAACAAAGAACAACTGAGCAAACTGAGCATAACTGGACAACAACACCCAAATGGAGTCACACCCTGTCTAGACCTGGGTAGACACCACCACGAAAAACATGGAGATCTGCTCCCATTCCCACTCCAGAACGGTTAAAGGTTGCAACTCTCCAGCCGGTCTCAATGCTCAACCTTAGCTCGCAACAAGACAAGCACCTCGAAACGAAATCCGAAACTTCACTCTTCATCCCTGCCCAGCCGTAACTATCTCACAAGTCACGTCACATCTTGGTGGCACTTGGGGTGAACACAGAAAACTGACTGATGTGCCTGCCCTGGGACCTCGTGTCTCTACCTATCAGTATCAAGTACACACAACGCGTCCCTAAACGTAGCACACCCTAGTCACAAATCAAGGACTCCGAATCATTACCCTGCCGAACATGCTCAAGTATCACAGACAACGAGCATCGGCGGGCTGTGCCTCGCGAAAGCGATTAAGGAAAAGTGGTCGAGCGCGGACATGAGCAAGATATTCCCCCCTTTAGAAGAGGCAAACCTAGTTGTACTCCACGATCACATAAGAACTGTAAATCTGCAGAAGACTGTCTCTGAACTGCGCACAACTGGAACAAGCTACCCCCGGGCCTACGACTCAAAGCATCAGCTACCACAATCGCCTTGCCACGGAAAACAAAGGATCTCACAATCACAATCCTTCACAAGCTCCATCCAACGGCGCTGTCTCAACAATCAAAACCCGCTGCAGGAAGATGTACATTAAGCTCTAGTGGCCGTGAAAATCTGACACGACTCTCCACACAAGTAGTGTCCTAAATCTTCAACGCACGACCATAGCGGCCATCTCCAGATCATGAGTAAGATATCCTGCTCGTACTTCCTCCAACTGTCGGGAAGCAAAAGCGATAACTCTATAGTGCCACATCAGTACACAATCGAGCCCCACTCGCGAAACATCACAGTTAAACAACAAAGTTGCCCGATCCAGAAGCAAAGATAGAGCCGGTGCAGTCGTCAACCGAGTCTTCAACTGCTGAAAACTCCGCACGCATGCCTCAGTCCAAGAAAAGGAACCTCCTTCCCGGTCAGTCCAGTCAACGGTGCAGCGATACACAAACAATTCTGCACGAAACGGAGGTAAAAACCTGCTAAGCCTAAAACTGCGGACAACTGTCCCCGTTGCAAGTCTGGGCCAAGCTGTACGGCCTCGATCTTCATCGGGTCCATACGAATACCGTCTCCCGTAACTACAAGACCTAGGAAGACAACATAATCAAGCCTGAAGGAATACTCTGACAATTTAGCAAACCGCTGGGGCTCTCCCAATGTCTGCAAAGCAAATCCTCAAGTGCTACTCAAGTTCCTCATGACACATTGGAATAGACCAGAATGTCATCAATAACACAACAATCAACTGGTCGAGGAACGGCCAGAAGAAACCTGGTTCATCACATCCTTGAATGCTGCTGGGGCATTGGTGAGTCCAACGACACCACCAAAACTCATACTGCCCGTAGCGCGCACAAAAAGCAGCCTTCGGAATGCCATCACTCCGAACCCGCAACCTATGATGACCCGATCCCAAACATACCTAAAAAATGTCTCGCACCCTGGAGCTGATCGAACAAATCGTCAATGCGAGGTAAAGGATACTTATCCGCACCATAACTCGGTTCAATTGACGATCAATCGATGCACAACCTCAAACTGCCGTCTTTCTCCTTGACGAACTGAATAGGAGTTCCCCAAAGTGAAACACATGGACGTACAAGTCCCCCAACAAACAACTCTGTAGCTGGTCCTTAAGCTCCCTAAGCTCCGCCGGCTCATCTGGAACAATGTCGGAAAACTCTCGCACGATGGAAAGCCGGTCTAACAAACCCACTGTGGCTCCAGCATCCCAAATGAAAGCCAAGAATCCTCGACATCCTCTCCTCAAAAGCCGACTAGCGAAAAAGGCTGAACTGTGAGGGGAGGCACCACTGTCCTCCCGCACAACAAGAATTGACTCGCCGGGAAAACAAAACCTGACTGTTTTCTCGCGGCAGTCCACAGACGCCTAGCACGTAGCTAACCAGTCCGTGCCCAGCAGAACGTCAAATCCAATATCTCTAGAAGGATCAAAACGACGGACAAATCTCTATCTCCTATCCGATTGGCACACGACCGAAATACGTGTCGCGCAACAAAGGAATCGCTGACAGAATTAACAAAACAAACGGCTGATCTAGCTAACACATCTCTCGTCCTAAGCATCTGCTCCTCCCGTAACGTGTACGAAACCTGTCACGACGACCGAACCTCTGTCTCTGGGCTGGTACACCTGCACGAGCCCTCCTCTGTCCTCGAACTCCTAAAGTCTCGGAAAGACACTCCTCGTCAAATAGGGTTGCGTCCACTGGTGTTGTGTGAGTAACACGATGCTGAGTGCTGATCGCAAGGAACAACTGGGTAACAGGGGTGGCAACCTCCTGTCGCCACGCTCTACTGGCCTCAACCAAAGACCTCATCGTCTGGCGCAAGTCCTGCATCTCTGCCTCAAGCCTAGCGATACGATCTATCGAAGGCGGATCCATCTGCTCCTGTGCAACGAGCGTACCATCTTGGTCAGTCCTCATCCCACACGAGTCAACTCTGACCTCGACTGTTGCTGCATCACTCTGAGTCCTCATGGTCATCGGCGGCAAAGGCTATAAATGGAAATAGGATTCGATATGAACACGGAAATCGAATCACAAGGATATGTATCATCAAGGAATGAATTTCAAGAAATTAGTACTTAGGTCACTTTAGGCAGAGTACCGTGTCGTGAGTATGTCGCGGACATACACACACTACGTTACTCTGCTTAAGCTATATACTCCATCATACCAAGGTCATCCTACACTCCGAAAGGTAAAACCTAGCGCTCTGATACCAACTTTGTCACGACCCGAAATTGGCACGTGACGGCCCTTAAACTACGCAACGTCTACAGGCGTAACGCAATTTAAGTAAGCCAAAAACCCAGCAATCTAAACCATCAAAAGTAGTAAGTGATAAGAACATTGTTAAAACTTTTGAAAACCTCGAGTACAAATTCTTTACAGTCCAATTTAGTTTCTTAAAACTTTTGGCAGCACCTCCTTTGTAAAAACTAACCCCAAAAATGGTACAACATAAATATAATTAAAACATCCCCAACGGGAGCAAAATCCACGCCCAAAGGCGGAAACAACCACCAAAACAGATATACGACGCCGTAGCGAAGAAATAAAAGACGATATAAATAAAAACTGCATAAAAGACCTCCAAGTCACAAAATAACATACAATATCGTCCTCACATCAGGTCTCTAAGTCATACATGAAAGTGGTAGATGGAGAGTACATGGTACAAAGATAACAATAAACAACATCGGATAGCCGCAAAACCCACCTATGGCAAAACTGCGCACAGTCAGCCGAAGCTGTATCCGCTGCAAAAGATGATATGATAGGTAGAAGCCCTGCCTCGACTACTCTGAAGAACAACCTGCAAACCCTGTGGCACAACGGGGGTGAGTTGCCAACTCATGAATAGTAAATAACATATGCAGGTAATCGCAAGTATGCGCGTACAGCGCGAATCTAATGCATGCAAGCTGATAGCAATAAATGGCAATATGTATGCAATAGTCATGTAAGATACTCTATCAGGTACTACTAATACATGAACAATAAATGGAAATATGTATGCAACAATCATGTAAGGTACTCTATCAGGTACTACTAATACAAGAAGCAATAAATGGCAATATGTATGCAACAGTCATGTAAGGTACTCTATCAGGTACTACTAATATATGAAGCAATAAATGGCAATATGTATATGCAACAGCCATAAAAGGTACTCTATCAGGTACTACTAATACATGAAGCAATGCATATAAAATAAATGCGGGGTATGGGATAAAACACATCCTGTAAGTCTCATGGAAACTTGAGTGTCAAACACCGACACCCGAAAACATCATGAAAACCAGTGTCTAGCATCGACACATAAATACTCCTCTATCAGGTGTTGTCACCACGATTGGCCCTGATAGGTACGTATCATACGCTATCTGGAAAACCCGAGTGCCCATCTTCGACCCTCGAAATTCCACATATCCATACGTACATGACTCCGGTCGGTATCCCCACGATAACCGCCGAGTCTAAATACTATCAACGTTAGGTACTTGCCCACCTTCCAAGCTCATCGGCATGTACCGTCGATCTTCTTACCGAGGGGAACCGTACCGGGCTCCACCATGTACCCGCACACGGCCCACTGCACTCCTCACATCGGGTATATATCACAATCTCAGAACTGACAAATCTCATGTTAGACGCTGAAATATCATATCAAGAGAAACCGGGTTTTTCAAATAATGCATAATTTCATGAAACTACCACGGTCCTCAAATCCAGAAAACATAAAGTAATGAATAAGTATATTTGCATGAATCATTATGATGATATACATAAATTAGACATGTATACATATATATTAGCGTCCCATTCCACTAATATATATATATATGCATATATAAAAGCGTCCCCATTCCACTGTTATATATACTTAGAAGTAAAAATATCAGAGGACATCATATGAAAACCATCTATCAATGCGAAATCCATGAAATATAATATATGCAACATAAAACTGTAATGTGAGCATATAAAGGAAAAGCCCATATTTAACTGCAACAAGTTAATATATTGTAACATTTTCAAAAAGGTAAAATATTAATTTTGGGAATTTTTATAATTTAATATTATTTTATTGAATATTTTAATATTTTAGTACTATTAAATGCAAATAAATAGGAAAAATGTTAGAAAAATTATGGAAAATTCTAAAATAGGGTAAATTAGAGAATTTTGACATTTTAAAGTTTTTGTGATTAGTTTGACACTAATTTAGTGCTAATCGCGATTAAAAATCGCTAATCGGATTTTTGGCAATTTTGTGCTAAACTTGCACACATCATTTTTATCACACTTGTGCATTTTCTTTCATGTTATTTGGAGCTACTATTCTTGTGAGAAGGGATTTGGAGGAAAAGAAAAAGGAAAAAGAAAGAAAAGAGAAAAGAATAAAGAAAATGGGGGTTGGTGGGAATGAGAGGCATGGGGCACCATTGACCAAAGGACTTAGCCATTTTTATCCCTCATTTCTTCCCCTCTCCTTTGGCTTGCTGCTGCTGCCTCTCCTTCATCTCCCTCCCCTCTTCAACTCCTCACTTCACCTCTAAAACAACCCCAAAACGACACATCCATTTCATTAAAAATGTGCACAATCCCTAGATCTACACATGGAGCTAAAGAAGCAAGGATTTTGGCCACTAGGGGCAACTCAAGAAAATTCTTGAGTTGCCAAATGAGGTATTTTTCTGAACCATTAGCTTAGCTATAGCATTCCCTTTATCCCATGTTTAGTTTTGAATCGATAATGTGCGATATTATGGACTTGAGGATAACCAAGTTAGGGTTTGAGGAAATTGGTGTTGTATTATGAAATTGAGCTCAGTAGAGGTTTTACCAACACCCTAGTGTATGAATTGGAACCCAAAACCTGAAGCTTAACCAAGAATACGGATTTTAGAAACCGATATCGGGGAATTTGTGAAATCTGTGCAGGGTATATTGAATCTGCTATCACCCGAGACACCCTAAAATAAAGTTGAGTGGACAGTGAGATGTGCAGGCACCATAGAACCACCACACCAAACCCTAGCTCCCCACTCCACTTTGAGGCCGCCGATTTTCCCTTTCTGGCCGCAATTTGCGGCCAGAGCAGTGAGGAATTTCCTCGTTTTGCGTGCATGGCCCTATTTCCTCTATTCTTGGCCCAGGGTACTTCTAGCTTTGACTGATTCCATCTAGGGTGAAATCTGGGACATATATCCTAAGTTGCTATTTTGGATTCGTGTTTCCGTATTCCGTATTTTTGATTCTGAAATTGTGGATTGTGTTTTGCCTCGACTATTTGGCGTTTATACGACGATATAGAGGATTTATTGGTGGTTTTGAAGGCGTGCCATAGGTTCTCACCTATAGGCCCCCTTATCGTATCGTTTGGGTTTCGTGTGCCGTTTTAGCTTTGAATTGGTTTTAATGCGCATATACGATATTTTGATATGTAGGTACCCATGAAGACCTCGGGACGACAAGCAAATGCGTGGTGACGTCCGCAAATGATGATGCAGGTGAGTAGATTATATCTACAGGGGGAAGTCGGGTGGATGGCGTATAGCACCCCCGCAGTCCGTAGTTGTTATTTTATATGATAGTTAGGTGTATTATGGATAGTGTAGGGTTAGAAGTGACTAGTGTAGTTCATAGTCGCGAACCCTAGAATAGAATTACACCTACACGCATACCCTTGCATATTACTTATACTTGCACTGTGTTTGATGATACGGGATGACTTTGGAGATGAGTCGATGATGTGGGCTTGGTGCCGCGAGATCGGTGATTTGATATGATTCATATTTGGGATATGACTTGTGATTCTTGCGGGCTTGGGATGTGTGTTTACCCCCACATGCATACTTCATTGATGGTATCGATTTGTACTAGACATAGAGTAGTACCCCCAGATTATATGATCTGATGATAGTGATACATGTTATGTGACGAGATAGTGAGATGTTGACCCGTACCCAGCTATGGGGATGTCGTACGATGATTTATCGTACGAGCCGATATTGATGATAGATCCGCACTCATAACTTGAGGATGTCCTACGACATGTTGTTGAGGCGGGATCACCGACTATATATCTATATTTATCGACTCAGATTTAGGTGGTTTCCACACCTACCCCTCCTGATTGACATGATACTTAGATCCGTAGTATGCATAGTAGATTCTTCACTGTGGTGTTGACTATTTGATTTCCGCGTATTCATGCTATTCGCATTGCTGGCAGATGTTTATTGCTATATTATTATCATGCTGTTAGGACACCAGCACCATTATCGATGATGCGTATGTTCCACGTACACTATATGCCGGCTCACACACTTCATCATCGATAATTGCCATGCCACTACACTGTAGTACTGTTGCATGACTTCTGACATGATTACCTTTCTTTGCATGTCGCATACATCATGGATTGATTGCATAGCACATCGCATTGGATTTACTTCTTAATGTTGGATTTTCATGTGATTTCTGATTTTGAGGACCGTGGGATTATTTAATAAAGGATGCTCTATTTTGAAAAACCCGGTACCTCGTGATATGATATTCTGGTGCGTCCACCACGCGTTTTCTCGGTGCTGAGACGTGTGCTTGAAACCCGATTCGAGGAGTGGATGATCCGTTTGCGGGTTCGTGGTGGGCTCGGTATGGTTCCTCTCGGCAAGATGATCGATGGGTTTTGCCGATTGAGCCTGGAGGCGGGCGAGTACCAACCGGTGATTGTATTTGAGCTCGGCGGATATCTGGAGGATACCGACTGTTAGTTATGTATATGCCCTAGAGGCCATTGTTGTACATATGATGTATATTATAATGGATGCTTGGTTATATATAGAGAAGACTTTCTTGCTCGTCATGATAGTATGCTATTTGGTTTCCCTTTATCTTAACATGTTGACTTGTATTGGTTTACTGTTTTACTCTCACATGTTGATAAAGCCCTTAGGATCTGTACTCGACTACTGGTACTATGATGAGATCATACTAGTGGGGCCGCGGTAGTCGATGAGTACATCCTATAACTGTTCCTAGTCGAGGGTATATCGAGACAGGGCAACGATACACCAGAGTAGACTAGCGTATACGCATCTTGACCCATATGATGGGTGATGGATGATCCCATATCCATCGGTGTTTGACATCAGAGATGGTGTACGGGGGCTCAGTTAAGACTGGGTACACTGGACGGACTCGCCGAGAACTCCCAGATGGTGATATACCACACGTCAGATGGCAGTTCTCCGGTGACACAGGTACAGGGTAGTCTGAAGACCCGAGATCATCATAGAGTCTTGTGTGATTCCCACTGTGATTTGATTTCCACCTTACCACGTCCAAGAGGGCGTGCAAAACGGTGGCTTTTGGGTACAGTCCCGAATCATATGGAGGCAATGAGCGATAGGAGGGGATTCGTCTCTCCCGGTATAGGGAGTTGATGTTGCGCTGTGTTCGATTGGCTATAACTGGAAGTCCCTGGCCAGGGCTGATATAGAGATTTACTGGTAAGTGTTACTAGTAGTTTCTCGACCCGTTATGAGCCACACATCGACACGACTTATCGGTTACTGGGGTCTGACGTATACCACCCCTAGACTTGATATGCGACATATCAGACGAACAGACCGGACTGTACGGGAGTGTTACTGGTTGGATTCACAGGAGAACGCACAGGCTAGCTTGTTGATCTTCTGATCGCTCAATACCTGGGTGGCTGTTACGTTTAGCTGACCGCTTGCAGCTTGTGGGTGTTTGATATGATCATCACCTGCTACCGGCGTATTGACGATTCTTTAGAGTCCTATACAGAGGTTTCTTGGCTCAGGCGAAACAGAGTAGTGGCACATATGTGATATGCGCAGGAACGAGAATAATGCGATATGGGATACCGTATTATATTCTCAGGATATTTAGATATGAACCGGGTCATCGGATCAAGTATTGATTCGATGAATCGGTACATGATATATTAGTCGGTAATATTCGATATAGTCGGATCGTCGGATCAAGTGTTGATTCGATGATTTAATATATAATAATATATATGATATATTATTATATTAACTAATATTGGCTTGCTTTATTATTTCATTTTCTCAGTGGATGATACATTGATATATATGCGATATATGTTAATTGTATTATTTTCTTTTGTTGCAAATATATAATATATATGTGATATATATTATTGTGACATGATATGATTAATTGTTAAACGTGTTTAAGGATGATTAATTGAGGTTAGGGTTTAATTTGGGTTAGTTGCTTCATGCACCTTCTAGAAGGTTTCTTCTTTTGTCATTACAAAGATCTTTTGTGATGACACATTCTAAACCAAACCAAACCCTAACCCTAGTTGTTTCTCTACTCATTCTCATCCACTCATCCTTGACCATGGTTTACAATTCAATCATATATTCTTTCTATTCATCACAAAAGGTTTTTAATCTCATTATTGATTTTCCATTAGCTTCTTCTTCTCTCTTAAGAAGCTTTCTTGAAAATCCTAAAGTGATGATAAAATATGAGAAAATGATATAAAAAGAAAGCAAAAATTACTACTCTCACATCCTCATCTCATCTAGCCCTTGAGATTAGTGTGTTCTTCTCTTTTGAGTGAGAAAGCTTGAGTCAAAGCAACTTCAAGGTAGATCATCGGAGATTTGGATTACGACAAGCTAGAATGGATCGTTCGAGTCGTGGAGCCTCTCATGAGTACGGGAGATCGCGGATCGTGGCAAAGGGACTTCTACTCGGAGCTTGTGAAGTGAATGAGCGGACTACAAAGGTTGTAATCCCTCACACTTAGATAAAAGTTATCTTATTGCATGTTAAACCCTAATAATCTAGCAAAGATCCCGGCTTTGGGTTGTTCGGCACGTCTAAAATTTAATCCGAGCATGTTTGATGCCTTTTGAACCTTCACAAGAGTGCCTAGGAACCCTACAGTGGTATCAGAGCCTAGCTAGAGCATTAGGCGATGTGTTTACGAAGTTAAAACTCCGATCGAACCCGAAACGACGAAACTTGACCCCTCTCTGGAAATTTTTTAAATTTTGGGATTGTTCTGAATTAAAAATATGTAAAAAAATCAGCAGGGAATTCTAAGAATTACCATGAAACACGTGCCCACAATTCCACCAACTGAGCGCGGAACCGCGGCATGAACATGGTTCTCGCGGCGGTTCCGCGGCTGAATTGTAAGATTGGGACACGTGGCTTCATGGTATAGACCGTAGGTACTTGCTGACTATTCTGGGTATTTTTAATCTGTTTCAGGTGTTTAAAATTCTGGGGTTTGTTTTGTAATAGTAGACTCGATCGGAAATTTTAAATTCGTATTTCTTTCCGGATATTTAGAAACTGTTAAACTATTTGAACGGATATCATTAACTTACTGTTTCCCGGTACGGCAAACTTTCAAGTGTTGAAATTTATTCGGGTTTAAATCTTTCCGAAAAAATTGTACAAGTTAAGCGGTGGACCCTCTAGAAGACAACAAACCTTAACTCGATTATGTGACCGTCTTGAACTGCCTTTTGAACCTTCGGGTTTGGGGCAGTACGGCGTGCCACATGTGAGGCGTTGGCTTGACCCTTCTACGGCTGGATCACCGGTACTGTGACATATTCTGGGATTATTTGAACCCCGCTCAAGTGTTGAGCAGTTTGGGAAATTTTGGGTGTTTGATTATCTGTTCGGAAAGTTTAATACTGTATATTTATCTGGAATGTGATAAATATGTGGAATTCATAGAGTTAGGCATGAAATGCGGAGTATGTGATATTTCGGATTTACGATGTCTAAAGTGATTGTGGATTCCAAATATTGTAGTTTTACACTTTCTTTTCTGTGACCGTAAGTGTAATATGTGATATCGCCGGTTTCGTTGCTATATGTCAACGACAATTGGGATGCGCATATTTACTTACGTTGATGATATGAGATATTATGTGTTGCTGTGATATGTTATATTGGATCGTCGCGTTCTGAATAGCCGGGGGTTTTATGTGAGATGAGGGTTTTTATTTTCATTCATGTAAAATTCATTTGTAATGTAATATTCTTTAATTTGTGGCACTTCCAGGTTGCGGTTGCTGTCACCAGTGTATATTATTTACTTTTCCGCATTAGGTAGACCCAAGGTGGGGAGCACAAGTAACCGGGTTCTAGGGTCCAGTGGGAGGCCATCTCGAGGAGTCGAGACCGGGTCTTCTAACCCTAGAATTGGCAGTGTTACTTGCCGCTCTCGTAGGGGTCTTGGGATGTGGGTTTGGCTATTCGTCACGACCGTGGAATCCGTGTTTTATACAGGCTCGTATTGAAAACACGGACGTCCTAGTATATCCAATATTTCATATGTGTTCTTCTGCTGCAATGTTATGTGATGAGATCATATTACTGCCTGAGACGAATGCTTATACTATATATCTATGCTGATATATAAATATTACTGCTTTCGTTTCTTCTGTGATGCTTAGGAAGCATAAGCTGATGGGATTTTTATTAATGAGATTAATAAAAGAAAAGAAACCTAAAGATGTTGTAGAATCAAAAACTTTATAAAAGGGTAGCTACAGTTTTGCTTTGCACAGTGATATATATGATATATCCTGCACCTTATTCGATGAGGAAAGGACCGAGATCCCTTCACCGGGAGTGACTCCTTTAGCGAAACTGGCAGATGCTACAAAACGCGGTTTGTCTTTTGATTGCTTTAAGTGTTTTGCTTTGCACAGCGGTATATATGATATATCCTGCACCTTATTCGATGAGGAAAGGGCCGACGATCCCTTCACCGGGAGTGACCCCTTTAGCGAAACTAAGAAAAGCCTCAAAACACTCCTTTTCAAAATTACTCGATTCTACGACGATATCAAGTTCATTACGCTCAGGGTTTTCTGAAAAACCTGCGTAGCCCTCCGTCATTTCAGATAGAGACTAGTTAGTATTCGTGCTGCGTTTGTTGACCTTAGCCAAGGCGTAGTGTACGGTAGCTAATTAGTATTTATCTGCTAGAACATGAGATGTGATTGAGTTAGGGTAGTCGTGCGACTTTGTTGACCTTAGCCAAGGGTCGTATGGGTGGGTTTAATTCAATCAAGAAATGACGGGTTGAACTTGACTAGCGCTTATGATTTGTTGACCTTAGCCAAGGTCATAAGTTGCTAGGGGTAAAAGTTTTATCGGGAATTTCAAGCGTTGAAATTTGCAATGAGATTGCATACCTCCTATGAGATAGTTGGATCCTGATACCCACTGCGAGTAAGAGTTACTCCTGGGAGAGTTTTACACAGGACAATTAGTCATTCAAGTAGGTGTCTAGAAAAGTGTTAACGAGGTTACGACTCTGGGAAAAACGAGGTTTACTTTAATTAGGTCCGTGCGAAAGCACGGGGAACCTCCCTCAAAGTACCGACACTGATCTGGCTGAAAGATTGACGAAATTGTAGGGTGTAATTAATCCCGGCTAATCTTACCTTTTAAGGTTTTAAGGTAGATTTGATAAAAACAGTGGGAGACATCCTGATTAGATAAGATAATAACCAATCTAATCTTGCAAGAGCATACGCTAAAGTGTTTTTCTTCTCTCTCTCTCCAGGTAGCGACCATGTCATTCCATAATCAAGATAATAATATGGATGTATTGACTGAACCTGATTATTGTACTGAGCAAGGGAACGTTAGACCCATTCTTTCTTATAAGAGTTATAAGACTGAACAGGAAACAGGAGAATATCTGGATTCTCACGCCGCCCAAAAGAACATGCATGTTGATGCATCTTCTTCAGGTGTGTTTGTTATTGAGAACTGTTTCTCAGTTCACCCTACGTCCTGGGTATTAGATACCGGATCAGGATCCCACATATGCAAACAGTTGCATGGGCTACGTAAAGGTAGAGAACTGGGAAAAGGTGATCATTCCATTCAAGTAGGGAACGGTGCAAGTATTGTAGCCAAAGCAGTTGGCGAATATCACCTTGTATTACCAAGTCGTAATACACTGATTCTAAATGAGTGCTATTATATACCGAACATGATGTGCAACATTATATCAGTTTCTTTATTGAGTAAAGAGGGATATAATTTTGTAGTACAGGATAATGTTATGAACATATTCCTAGATCAAAAGTTGATTGCATCAGGCTCGTTACATAATGGCATATTCATTCTAAATCAGAATACAGTCCTCAATATACAAAACACACACAAGAGGAAAAGTTCAGATATGAACGAATCCTACTTGTGGCATTGTAGACTTGGTCATATCAATGCGACACGACTGGCTAAGTTACATAGAGATGGTTATTTGAATCCGTTCGAATTATCATCTTATGATACTTGCCATTCATGTCTCAAAGGAAAAATGACCAAAGCTCCGTTTAGTGGACACGGAGAAAGAGTTGCTGAACTCTTAGGACTGGTACATAGTGATGTATGCGGTCCCATGTCTACGCATGCCTGGAACGGTTCTTCCTACTTTATTACATTCACTGACGATCTCTCAAGATTCGGATATGTGTTCCTGATGAAACACAAGTCTGAAGCTTTTGAGAAATTCAGAGAATATAAGCACGAAGTAGAGAACCAAACGGGCAAAAGTATTAAGATTCTTCGATCTGATCGAGGAGGTGAATACTTAAGCGGTGAGTTCCTAGATTATCTAAAAGAGAATGGGATTCACTCTCAGCTTACTCCTCCTTATACACCACAGCACAACGGTGTATCTGAGCGGAGGAATCGCACCCTATTAGATATGGTGCGCTCAATGATGAGTACAGCTGAGTTACCTATTTCCTTTTGGGGGTATGCACTGGAGACAGCCATATACCTATTGAATAGAGTTCCAACTAAATCAGTGACTACCACTCCATATGAGATATGGAATGGGAAGAGACCATCTCTTAAAAGAGTTAAGATATGGGGTTGTCCGACCTATGTTAAAAAGCAAAATCCGGACAAACTCGAGGCACGATCAGTTCTTTGTAAGTTTGTAGGATATCCAAGCAATTCGTATGGATATCTATTCTACCACGTTGAACAACAAAAGGTGTTTGTTGCTCAACATGTCACCTTTTTAGAAAATGAATTTCTTGAAAAAGAAATTAGTGGCAATGAGGTAGAGCTGGAAGAGGTTCCAGCAACACAAACTACAACTGAAGATTTAGTGGAACCAGAGGATTCAGTAGTACCCGACGAACCCCAGCCTCTCCGCCGATCTAGTAGGGTTTCTCGTCCACCTGAGAGATACTACGGTTTTCTCATTGATGGAGGAAGCAAGGATTGCATCATGGATGATGATGACCCCACTAGTTTCGAGCAGGCCATCACGAGTGGTGACTCTGTGAAATGGCTGGATGCAATGCGATCTGAGATGGAATCCATGTACACCAATAAAGTATGGATTTTAGAAAATGCTCCTGAAGGGGTAAAACCCATTGGGAGCAAGTGGATTTTTAAAAAGAAATTTGGTGTAGATGGAAAGGTTGAGACTTTCAAAGCTAGACTTGTAGCAAAGGGTTTTCGTCAACGTCCAGGTGTGGATTATGACGAAACCTTTTCTCCAGTAGCTATGCTTAAGTCCATCCGGATCTTACTTGCCATTGCTGCATACCATGACTACGAAATCTGGCAAATGGATGTTAAGACCACCTTTCTAAACGGTGATTTCGAAGAGTGCGTGTACATGACTCAGCCAGAGGGCTTCGTAGATAGTGGGAGCAGCGGAAAGGTGTGCAAGCTGCTTAAATCCATTTATGGGTTAAAGCAAGCATCGCGGAGTTGGAACATCTATTTTGATGTTGTAGTCAAAGAGTTTGACTTCATCAAAAATATAGATGAACCTTGTATCTATAAGAAGGTAGCAGAGGGTAAGGTTGTCTTCCTCGTATTGTACGTGGATGACATACTCTTGATAGGAAATGATATTCCTATGCTGCAATCAGTCAAGCTCTTCTTATCACAGAGATTCTCAATGAAAGATCTAGGTGATGCCTCCTGCATATTGGGAATCATGATCTATAGAGAAAGATCTAAACGGATATTGGGATTGTCCCAATCCAGGTACATTGACACCATACTAAAGAGGTTTAGTATGGAAGAATCCAAGCGTGGGAACCAACCCACGATCTCTGGACTCACTCTCTCCAAAGAGATGTCTCCCAAGACTGATTTGGAGAGAGCTCGCATGCAAGGGATACCCTATGCTTCGGCAGTAGGCTCTATCATGTATGCGATGCTATGTACCAGACCCGATGTAGCATACTCACTAAGTGTAGTGAGTCGGTATCAAGCAGATCCTGGAGAGAGTCATTGGACAGCAGTGAAGAACATTCTCAAGTACTTACGAAGGACTAAGGAGATGTTCTTGGTATATGGTAACGGAGAACTCCAGGTGGAGTCCTTTACCGATTCCAGCTTCCAAAGTGATAAGGACGACTCTAAGTCGCATTCGGGTTTTGTCTTTACCCTCAATGGAGGGGCGGTATGTTGGAAGAGTTCCAAACAGGATACCGTTGCAGACTCAACGATAGAGGCTGAATACATCGCTGCCAACGATGCTGCCAAAGAGGCTGTCTGGATAAAAAAGTTCATTAGTGAACTTGGTGTGGTTCCATCCATTGAGCATCCAATACCTCTGTATTGTGATAACAATGGAGCTGTGGCGTTAGCCAAGGAACCCAGGTCCCATCAGAAGTCCAGACATATTCTGAGGCGGTATCACCTGATCAGGGAAATAGTTGATCGCCGGGAGATCGAGGTCAGGAGAGTAGATACGAAGGACAACACTGCGGATCCATTCACGAAGGCTATTCCCCAGATACAGTTTGAGAGATTATTCGGGATGCTAGGTATGAGATACTACAGCAGCTGGCCTTAGTGCAAGTGGGAGATTGTTAGTTATGTATATGCCCTAGAGGCCATTGTTGTACATATGATGTATATTATAATGGATGCTTGGTTATATATAGAGAAGACTTTCTTGCTCGTCATGATAGTATGCTATTTGGTTTCCCTTTATCTTAACATGTTGACTTGTATTGGTTTATTGTTTTACTCTCACATGTTGATAAAGCCCTTAGGATCTGTACTCGACTACTGGGACTATGATGAGATCATACTAGTGGGGCCGCGGTAGTCGATGAGTACATCCTATAACTGTTCCTAGTCGAGGGTATATCGAGACAGGGCATCGATACACCAGAGTAGACTAGCGTATACGCATCTTGACCCATATGATGGGCGATGGATGATCCCATATCCATCGGTGTTTGACATCAGAGATGGTGTACGGGTGCTCAGTTAAGACTGGGTACACTGGACGGACTCGCCGAGAACTCCCAGATGGTGATATACCACACGTCAGATGGCAGTTCTCCGGTGACACAGGTACAGGGTAGTCTGAAGACCCGAGATCGTCATAGAGTCTTGTGTGATTCCCACTGTGCTTTGATTTCCACCTTACCACGTCCAAGAGGGCGTGCAAAATGATGGCTTTTGGGTACAGTCCCGAATCACATGGAGGCAATGAGCGATAGGAGGGGATTCGTCTCTCCCGGTATAGGGAGTTGATGTTGCGCTGTGTTCGATTGGCTATAACTGGAAGTCCCTGGCCAGGGCTGATATAGAGATTTACTGGTAAGTGTTACTAGTAGTTTCTCGACCCGTTATGAGCCACACATCGACACGACTTATCGGTTACTGGGGTCTGACGTATACCACCCCTAGACTTGATATGCGACATATCAGACGAACAGACCGGACTGTACGGGAGTGTTACTGGTTGGATTCACAGGAGAACGCACAGGCTAGCTTGTTGATCTTCTGATCGCTCAATACCTGGGTGGCTGTTACGTTTAGCTGACCGCTTGCAGCTTGTGGGTGTTTGATATGATCATCACCTGCTACCGGCGTATTGACGATTCTTTAGAGTCCTACACAGAGATTTCTTGGCTCAGGCGAAACAGAGTAGTGGCACATATGTGATATGCGCAGGAATGAGAATAATGCGATATGGGATACCGTATTATATTCTCAGGATATTTAGATATGAACCGGGTCATCGGATCAAGTGTTGATTCGATGAATCGGTACATGATATATTAGTCGGTAATATTCGATATTGCCGGATCGTCGGATCAAGTGTTGATTCGATGATTTAATATATAATAATATATATGATATATTATTATATTAACTAATATTGGCTTGCTTTATTATTTCATTTTCTCAGTGGATGATACATTGATATATATGCGATATATGTTAATTGTATTATTTTCTTTTGTTGCAAATATATAATATATATGTGATATATATTATTGTGACATGATATGATTAATTGTTAAAAGTGTTTAAGGATGATTAATTGAGGTTAGAGTTTAATTTGGGTTAGTTTCTTCATGCACCTTCTAGAAGGTTTCTTCTTTTGTCATTACAAAGATCTTTTGTGATGACACATTCTAAACCAAACCAAAACCTAACCCTAGTTGTTTCTCTACTCATTCTCATCCACTCATCCTTGACCATGGTTTACAATTCAATCATATATTCTTTCTATTCATCACAAAAGGTTTTTAATCTCATTATTGATTTTCCATTAGCTTCTTCTTCTCTCTTAAGAAGCTTTCTTGAAAATCCTAAAGTGATGATAAAATATGAGAAAATGATATAAAAAGAAAGAAAAAATTACTACTCTCACATCCTCATCTCATCTAGCCCTTGAGATTAGTGTGTTCTTCTCTTTTGAGTAAGAAAGCTTGAGTCAAAGCAACTTCAAGGTAGATCATCGGAGATTTGGATTACGACAAACTAGAATGGATCGTTCGAGTCGTTGAGCCTCTCATGAGTCCGGGAGATCGTGGATCGCGGCAAAGGGACTTCTACTAGGAGCTTGTGAAGTGAAGGAGCGGACTACAAAGGTTGTAATCCCTCACACTTAGATAAAAGTTATCTTATTGCATGTTAAACCCTAATAATCTAGCAAAGATCCCGGCTTTGGGTTGTTCGGCACGTCTAAAATTTAATCCGGGCATGTTTGATGCCTTTTGAACCTTCACAAGAGTGCCTAGGAACCCTACAGATACCGACCGGAGTCGAGAGATGGGCGTACTGCCGAGGCCGAGGGCCGATTCCGCAGACATAGCCCGCGGGCCGATCCGGACTGACGGAGCCCGATGGATGAGGATTTACGTGTCGACGCTAGGCACGGGTTTCATGATGTTTTTCCATGCTTTTGTTTATATCCTCATATTGCATACATGATGCTTATTGTCAGTGGGTGACGGGTGGACGGGTTCCACATGTATACAGACATGGATCATATACAGACTGGATTTACACTGATCATACTTCATTTGTATATATAACAGGGTATGAGGGCGCTGTTATATATACCCTTACACCAATATTAGTGGTATGGGACGCTAATATATGTGTATTGATATCATTGATACTTCATCATATTTACTTCATGCAGACATACCTTATACTGATGACATGTTATTACCTGAGTACCTGGCACTACATACATATTTAGATGTTACCTTGCCACCTTATCATACTTCAGATGTACTCTTGTGGTTATATTACTGATTGTTGACCTAGGTTTATGTCTTGCATTCGGTTTCTGCTTGTAGATATTTCTATTCACGAGTTGGCAACTCACCCCCGTTGTGCCACAGTTCTTGCAGGTTCTGCCGTACAGGTTTCATTGCGGCATTTCTGGCACACTACCTTCTTGCGGGTGAATTGCTTTGGTAGGTGGATTCTTTTGCATCAGGAACCACCATTGTATTTATTTTATTCATTGTATCTAGAATTTCCATCAACCAAAAACTTGTATATTGTTTCAGACCTAGAATTTAGTGATGTATTATTCGACCTTAGAGTCGCGCTTAGTAGTATTGCGGTTTTCTTGTTGCTTTTGAGTTTCTTTTGGTTTGACCCTCGCCTTTCGGCGTTGTATATTCTTATTACTTGCGTGGTTGTGGCCGTCATTTGACGAAGAGCTAGCTCCCGCTTGGGGATGCCTTTATCATTGCATATATTGTTATCCTTGTTGTACCCCATTCGGGGCCAGTTTTACAAAAGAAACTCTGCCGAAATTTATAGAAAAGACTGTAGTGTTTTAAAATGCATATTCGGCTTAGTTATTTAAAAACCTTGATTTCAAACATGTAGTTCTTCACTTCTTTAAACCAGTTTCTTTACTTATTCTTAAAAATGGTTTTAGATTTCTGGGTTTTTGGCTTACTTGGATCAGATGGAGTCCTATAGACTTTATATGGTTCAAGGGCCTGTCACGTGCTCTTTCGGGTCGTGACAAAGTTGGTATCAGAGCGCTAGGTTGACCTTGGTTCGAGTCTAAGTTTGACTATGTGGAGCCTAAGGCGTTTATATATATACAGAACTTAGGCTTGACCTTACGGAACTTAGACTTGGTCGAGGGAGTATTAGACCCGAACTTTCGTCGCGTAGGGTGACCCTTGGTTGATGGAATAGGTGACTAAAGTAGAGTGACGTACCGTTGGTATGTTCCGCGGCATACTTACGACACGCCACTCCGTATAAGGAACCTTAGGATGTACATATTTTCGAGATCAGTGATTCTCTTTATATCCAGGATTATGCATCCATTTGAGATCCCCGATTCTATTGGTTTCATGATCATACCCTTATTGATGTTGTTCCTTCTTATGATCATGTATTCCCTTTGGATCTGCTGTTCTCTTCCTTACCATTGATGTGCTCTCTTTGATACTCGATTGAGGTTCCTGTCACCATGTTTGAGCGCAGTTTGGGCTGCTGCTAGGGTTACGGCCGGTGTGAGCTCGTCTAGTACGAGGGCCGACCATTGTGTTTTCTGCTGACATGGGAACGTCTCGAGTTAGTATTGGTGATTGTGACCTCTAGTGGAGGCGAGTGCTTGGTTTTGCACCGGATGATCGGGCCATTGTTAGAGCTGCCAGTTGAGAGAGGACTGTTGATGTACAGCATACCTCAGAGATTATGATATCGCCTACCGTGCAGACAGATGGACCAGCTGTTGCTGAGATTGACA
Source organism: Agapanthus africanus (assembly GCA_030015575.1). Taxonomy (NCBI): domain Eukaryota; kingdom Viridiplantae; phylum Streptophyta; class Magnoliopsida; order Asparagales; family Amaryllidaceae; genus Agapanthus; species Agapanthus africanus. Next base: position 170,575,690 of record CM057351.1, on the reverse strand, counting down.
GGATGTCGCTTCCGAAGCTTACGAGCTGAGATTGCCGGAGCTTTCAGGCAGATATGAGACAGATGATAGCTAGTCTACCCGATTTGAGAGACGAAGGTGATTCGTCCGATTTATGCGCCGGAACGGGCCCAGATGAGTTGAAGATTTCCAGTGTGGAGAGTCTTACTCAGATCTAGAGCAGACCGACTCAGAGATGACCGCCTATGTATTGCCTTTCCTGGAGGATTGAGGCGTTGTTCGGCGTACAGGCGAATGAGCCAGTTGCTGCTGCAAATGACGAGATATCGCCCAGATGGTTGGAGCTACTGCAGCGTGAGCATATACTTAGAGAGATGATAGCGAGTCGCTAGTCACCTGAGGATGAATGACTAGGACATGTGGTTCGTTCGTTTACCGATGCGAGGTCATCAGATAGATTGTTTCCAGCTAGAGACGACTTCACGCAGTTTCGTTGAGAGTCGATAGAGACGATCGAATGTCAGAAGCCCATTTTCCAAGTTTAAAGTATACGGAAAGACATGCAGGTGATTCTATGGACCCTCTAGAAGAATGAAACCCTAACTCGACTTAATGACCGTGTGAAAGCCTTTGAACCTTAGGGTTTGCGGCAGTTCCGCGGCGCCATTAGTGAGGCTTGGGTTTGCCCTTCTATGGCTGGACCACCGACGCTGTGGCATGTACTCGATGCTATTAAATTGTACCCATGATGTGATCTCTTGGGGGATTATGAGGTTCTGACGAGTCGATCGGATGATTCGACATCATTCGGACATTATGTGATGGGATGCGTTGCTTGGGATACTCCAGATACGAGGATAGCCGTTGGAGCACTGTCCATGCAGCCATGATGAGACGAGTCCGGATCAGTCGACATTGACGCAGAGTGAAGAAAAGAGTTCGCAAGATATTTCGACGAGATGACGTCCCACTCCGCCGACATCAGAGATGTGATATTCACCCAGAGGCGTTGTATACGGATATATCTTCCAGAAAGAAGCGTGATAAGTATGCAGCCGTTCTGGAATAAGACCTAGCTTCAGCAATGGATGATGACTTCCGGGCAATTCGGCAGGAATGAGATTTGAGAGAGGAACCTCGACAGGACCCTTCTGGAAAACGATACGAGAAGACCTAAACCCAGGAGTGGTCGTATTGCGCACACCCAGCAGGACAGAGTTCGGCGCCGTCGACGAGGTAGTTGACCAGGCTCGGATAAGGAACTTACCCAGATACATTGCGAATTGATCAAGGACGGACGAGTGACGAGTATTCCTCCGATGGTTGGGACGTGTTCCCGAGGACCTGTTCGGCCTGACATCTTCTATAGAAGGATGAAGCTACAGAATACGCGATTTCGAGTCCGTGTGAGAGACTTCAGATTGACAGTGGCCGAGAACAGTGCAGTGCGTAGATATGCATGGCGTGACGTCATAGTGAATGACGATAGAGACAGGTGAAACCAGAGGTTTGAGCGAGACGCTGACGAGCTGTCATTACTTCCCGTCAAGACTAGAGACCTGATATGCTTACAGAGACGTTGGGATGTGACCAGTTTCCGAGAAAATGTTGTGCCGAGGACACAGATGTCTATCGAGTGAGGAGAGATTATGCAAGAGAGCCAGCCTCTGTACAGATCGGCATAGGCATGATTGGAAGAGACCCTGAGCAGGATTCCTTCCGGGACATTGCTGCAATGATGTTTGCACCCAGGATCAGATGTGTGACGTGCATTCAGAGAGCCAGAGGCCGACGCCAGTGATATGCTGCCTTACGAGTGGTCGTGAGGATTGACCGAGAGATGACCAGAGAAGTGCCAGAACGGAATTGTTCCCGTTAGCACACCTGACAGGGCCGATGAGCCGATTGACTGCAAGATAGGAAATCCGCAAAGAAGATAAGGACCCAGAGTCAGAGGACGCAAGACCGTGAGCAAGAGGCAAGTAGATATCCTGCGCTGCTAGCAGTGGATGCACCGACTCCTTCTCGACCTCGAAGGAGGAACTACCGACGACGGTATTTATGATTTGTGATTTTGTGATTCGATTATCACGTATCCGTCATTTTGGATTTCGGTATTTTGGGCGTTCTGTTTGCATGATTTAGTTTTGATGACTGAGTTTCATGATATTGGTTTCATGCACCCACTGGATATTTATATATTTTGCGCAGAGTTATTACATTTGAGATATTGATTGAGATTTCATGCCTACCGTATGCGGTGATTTGATTTGCACTTCCAGCGTAGTTTTCATGCACCTTTAGTGTTTTGATATACGATTTTGGTGCACGCCAGATGCACTAAATCGGGATTCTTCGTGCATGTCACATGCACCTGATTTTTTCTGTCAGGCACACACGTTGCCTACGACAGATGATTCGTGCACACCAGTTGCACCTAGATGTTGTTTTGTACACCTGTTTGACACATATTTGGATTTTGATTCCTTGCGCATCAGACGCATAGGATATTCTTATATATGCATTTTGGGGATTGATTTCTAGTAGAGCAGTACATTTTTATGATATTCTCTATGTATTGATGTTTTCGGAGCCCCGACAAATTGGATTATTACTGAAATTGCTTTAGTATTAGGGGTTTAAATTTAAATTCGGGGACCAAATTTCTTTAAGTGGGGTAGATTGTAACATTTTCAAAAAGGTAAAATATTAATTTTTGGAATTTTTATAATTTAATATTATTTTATTGAATATTTTAATATTTTGGTATTATTAAATGCAAATAAATAGGAAAAATGTTAGAAAAATTATGGAAAATTCTAAAATAGGGTAAATTAGAGAATTTTGACATTTTAAAGTTTTTGTGATTAGTTTGACGCTAATTTAGTGCTAATCGCGATTAAAAATCGCTAATCGGATTTTTGGCAATTTTGTGCAAAACTTGCACACATCATTTTTATCACACTTGTGCATTTTCTTTCATGTTATTTGGAGCTACTATTCTTGTGAGAAGGGTTTTGGAGGAAAAGAAAAAGGAAAAGAGAAAGAAAAGAGAAAAGAATAAAGAAAATGGGGGTTGGTGGGAATGAGAGGCATGGGGCACCATTGACCAAAGGACTTAGCCATTTTTATCCCTCATTTCTCTCCCTCTCCCTTGGCTTGCTGCTGCTGCCTCTCCTTCATCTCCCTCCCCTCTTCAACTCCTTACTTCACCTCTAAAACAACCCCAAAACCACACATCCATTTCATTAAAAATGTGCACAATCCCTAGATCTACACATGGAGCTAAAGAAGCAAGGTTTTTGGCCACTAGGGGCAACTCAAGAAAATTCTTGAGTTGCCAAATGAGGTATTTTTCTGAACCATTAGCTTAGCTATAGCATTCCCTTTACCCCATGTTTAGTTTTGAATCGATAATGTGCGATATTATGGACTTGAGGATAACCAAGTTAGGGTTTGAGGAAATTGGTGTTATATTATGAAATTGAGCTCAGTAGAGGTTTTACCAACACCCTAGTGTATGAATTGGAACCCAAAACCTGAAGCTTAACCAAGAATACGGATTTTAGAAACCGATATCGGGGAATTTGTGAAATCTGTGCAGGGTATATTGAATCTGCTATCACCTGAGACACCCTAAAATAAAGTTGAGTGGACAGTGAGATGTGCAGGCACCATAGAACCACCACACCAAACCCTAGCTCCCCACTCCACTTTGAGGCCGCCGATTTTCCCTTTCTGGCCGCAATTTGCGGCCAGAGCAGTGAGGAATTTCCTCGTTTTGCGTGCATGACCCTATTTCCTCTATTCTTGGCCCAGGGTACTTCTAGTTTTGACTGATTCCATCTAGGGTGAAATCTGGGACATATATCCTAAGTTGCTATTTTGGATTCGTGTTTCCGTATTCCGTATTTTTGATTCTGAAATTGTGGATTGTGTTTTGCCTCGACTATTTGGCGTTTATACGACGATATAGAGGATTTATTGGTGGTTTTGAAGGCGTGCCATAGGTTCTCACCTATAGGCCCCCTTATCGTATCGTTTGGGTTTCGTGTGCCGTTTTAGCTTTGAATTGGTTTTAATGCGCATATACGATATTTTGATATGTAGGTACCCATGAAGACCTCGGGATGACAAGCAAATGCGTGGTGAAGTCCGCAAATGATGATGCAGGTGAGTAGATTATATCTACAGGGGGAAGTCGGGTGGAAGACGTATAGCACCCCCGCAGTCCGTAGTTGTTATTTTATATGATAGTTAGGTGTATTATGGATAGTGTAGGGTTAGAAGTGACTAGTGTAGTTCATAGTCGCGAACCCTAGAATAGAATTACACCTACACGCACACCCTTGCATATTACTTATACTTGCACTGTGTTTGATGATACGGGATGACTTTGGAGATGAGTCGATGATGTGGGCTTGGTGCCGCGAGATCGGTGATTTGATATGATTCATATTTGGGATATGACTTGTGATTCTTGCGGGCTTGGGATGTGTGTTTACCCCCGCATGCAAACTTCATTGATGGTATCGATTTGTACTAGACATAGAGTAGTACCCCCAGATTATATGATCTGATGATAGTGATACCTGTTATGTGACGAGATAGTGAGATGTTAACCCGTACCTAGCTATGGGGATGCCGTACGATGATTTACCGTACGAGCCGATATTGATGATAGATCCGCACTCATAACTCGAGGATGTCCTACGACATGTTGTTGAGGCGGGATCACCGACTATATATCTATATTTATCGACTCAGATTTAGGTGGTTTCCACACCTACCCCTCCTGATTGACCTGATACTTAGATCTGTAGTCTGAATAGTAGATTCTTCACTGTGGTATTGACTATTTGATTTCCGCATATTCATGCTATTCGCATTGCTGGCAGATGTTTATTGCTATATTATTATCATGCTGTTAGGACACCAGCACCATTATCGATGATGCGTATGTTCCACGTACACTATTTGCCGCCTCACATGAGACTTCATCATCGATAATTGCCATGCCACTACACTGTAGTACTGTTGCATGACTTCTGACATGATTACCTTTCTTTGTATGTCGCATACATCATAGATTGATTGCATAGCACATCGCATTGGATTTACTTCTTAATGTTGGATTTTCATGTGATTTCTGATTTTGAGGACCGTGGGATTATTTAAGAAAGGATGCTCTATTTTGAAAAACCCGGTACCTCGTGATATGATATTCTGGTGCGTCCACCACGCGTTTTCTCGGTGCTGAGACGTGTGCTTGAAACCCGATTCGAGGAGTGGATGATCCGTTTGCGGGTTCGTGGTGGGCCCGGTATGGTTCCCCTCGGCAAGATGATCGATGGGTTTTGCCGATTGAGCCTGGAGGCAGGCGAGTACCTACCGGTGATTGTATTTGAGCTCGGCAGATATCTGGAGGATACCGACCGGAGTCGAGAGATGGGCGTACTGCTGGGGCCGAGGGCCGATTCCGCAGACATAGCCCGCGGGCCGATCCGGACTGACGGAGCCCGATGGATGAGGATTTACGTGTCGATGCTAGGCACGGGTTTCATGATGTTTTTCCATGCTTTTGTTTATATCCTCATATTGCATGCATGATGCTTATTGTCAGTGGGTGACGGGTGGACGGGTTCCACATGTATACAGACATGGATCATATACAGACTGGATTTACACTGATCATACTTCATTTGTATATATAACAGGGTACGAGGGCGCTGTTATATATACCCTTACACCAATATTAGTGGCATGGGACGCTAATATATGTGTATTGATATCATTGATACTTCATCATATTTACTTCATGCAGACATACCTTATACTGATGACATGTTATTACCTGAGTACCTGGCACTACATACATATTTTGATGTTACCTTGCCACCTTATCATACTTCAGATGTACTCTTGTGGTTATATTACTGATTGTTGACCTAGGTTTATGTCTTGCATTCGGTTTCTGCTTGTAGATATTTCTATTCACGAGTTGGCAACTCACCCCCGTTGTGCCACAGTTCTTGCAGGTTCTGCCGTACAGGTTTCATTGCGGCATTTCTGGCACACTACCTTCTTGCGGGTGAATTGCTTTGGTAGGTGGATTCTTTTGCATCAGGAACCACCATTGTATTTATTTTATTCATTGTATCTAGATTTTCCATCAACCAAAAACTTGTATATTGTTTCAGACCTAGACTTTAGTAATGTATTATTCGACCTTAGAGTCGCGCTTAGTAGTATTGCGGTTTTCTTGTTGCTTTTGAGTTTCTTTTGGTTTGACCCTCGCCTTTCGGCGTTGTATATTCTTATTGCTTGTGTGGTTGTGGCCGTCATTTGACGAAGAGCTAGCTCCCGCTTGGGGATGCCTTTATCATTGCATATATTGTTATCCTTGTTGTACCCCATTCGGGGCCAGTTTTACAAAAGAAACTCTGCCGAAATTTTTAGAAAAGACTGTACTGTTTTAAAATGCATATTCGGCTTAGTTATTTAAAAACCTTGATTTCAAACATGTAGTTCTTCACTTCTTTAAACCAGTTTCTTTACTTATTCTTAAAAATGGTTTTAGATTTCTGGGCTTTTGGCTTACTTGGATCAGATGGAGTCCTATAGACTTCATATGGTTCAAGGGCCAGTCACGTGCTCTTTCGGGTCGTGACATATATATCATGCGGTTCCTAAATTTCTCCAAGTCCATATAACATCAAATAAAAGTGAACATGTAGCTATAGCCTGGTGTGCGTAACCATGTCGATATAGCAAGATATGTGTATCTACCTATCAATAATGATGTAATACCCTCCAGGTATATGTGTAAGTAGGTATGCAAGCTGTACATGTAGTTATGTCTCATGTGTGTATATACCTGTCACTAATGGTACGATACCATATAGGTATATAAGCAACTAGCATGTAGGCATGGCAAGGTATACTACCTATCATATGGGCTAACGCATAAGAATCAATGACCCCACGTCAATGAAAAAACAGTACCATATAGGTATGTGTAGCCCTAACTAGGTATGTGAGTATACATGTAAGTATGTACGCACGGTGTACATATAACTAGCAAGGTATATGAGTGTACATGTAAGTATGTGTGCATAGCAAGGCATCTGTGTAAGCATGTAGGTATACACGTATGCTATATGTCATATGCAAAAAGGAATATAAGGATCATGTCTCAATGTCCCTAAACAATACAATATCACATCTGTATAGGTGTTGTGCGTGTCATGGCAATTATCGACGGTGTGTGTAGCATATAATTAGTGCTCGTGAAACATGAACCGTCAATAATGGTGTTGTGTCTCATTAATACTAAGTCCATGCACAATAGGAAATGAGATATGCAACAAAGGCACACATGCACAATCAATATCCGTGTACATCTAACTAACAGTCATATCATTTAATCTAGCCCAGACACATAACGCCATGCGGGCGATTCCCCTGTAGATGTTAAATCTACTCACAACAATCCTGGCTAAGTATAGCCAACCACTCGCTTTTCCTTCTTCGCAGCGTCCGAAGTCCCCGCCTACGATCCCGAAAGCATATAACAATATAACAAGTATTTATTAGCAATTGACCAATAACACGTACAAACTACGTTTGACCGACGCACAAACTCCAAACATACTCTCAATTGTTCGTTAAGTGGCTAACGCGCGTAGCGACACTACGAAACCAACTCAAGAGCAAAAGCTACACAAAGACACAAACGACATCGGCACAACCCTAGGTAGGAACGCAAAGTGACACAACTACCAAGCCTAGACCCTGATCGTACCAATAGCACATTCACAACACAAGATATAGCGTGGAATCTAATATAAATAACGTTGCAACGTCAAAAGAAACCCACACCAAAACTTACCGAAATCAAGTAAGCAACATATATCATTTTAGCTCAAAACTACAAGTTTTTACCAAAACTAGAATTTACAAAAATCACCAAATAGAAAGATTAAACCATCCAAACCATTACTAGAATTTTAATCTCACTTAAATAGGATTAGTAAAAGCTTAGTTTGTAATTAACCTAATTATACAATTTGTAAAATATCATATAACAAATCTAGCAAGTAGGTTAAGTTTTCTTCAAGCACAACTTAACAATTAACCCTTTTTACTAATTAAAACCCAACTTGATTACTAAAACCCTTTCTAGAAATTCTAAACATGCAACTAAAAGCTTTAAATTAACAACTAATAAGCTAATTAAAGTATTAGAACAACAAATAGAGATTAGGGTTAGGGTTTTATACCTCCACAAAAGATCAAAATCAAGCAACTAGAAATCCAATTTTGCCTCCAAAATGCTGACTTTAAAGAAGATCCAAGTAAGTTTTGTGAAGAAGAATGAAGGGAAATGATTTGTATTTGAGTTTGTATGAATTATTTAGGATTTTTGGTGATTTATTTGGACATGAAATTGATGAAATAGGGTGAAGAACAACAAAGGGCAGCAAGGGTTCAAGTGGCCGGCCATGGGGAAAGAAGTGGGGGGTTTTGTGATTTGTGTGGAATTTTCTAGCAAAACAAATGTAATAAAAGCTCATTAATGCAAAATGCCACCTTTCTTTTCTTTTCTTTTCTTAAAAATTCATTTTAATCCGCAAATATCAAGATATTTTGGTGAGAAAGGTTTAAAGCTTAATCTAGTGATTAACTTAGCATAAATCCACATTAGTAGTAATTAATCCAAACAAAAATGTAATTATCATCAATAAAGTGCACAAATAAAGTATTAAAATATTATTTTAATTAGGGAAAAATTCTATGCAAACCAAAACTTCCAATTGACCCCCAAAGCCCACGCACTAGCTTCATTCTAGCTAAACTAGGTGTCGTCAAGTCTATACAGAAGTTTGATCACAATCGGGTTAAAACGGAAAACATCGACTATTTTACCCTAAAAATGGAAAATCACCTAAACGATTTCTAAATTGTTACAATGCCTTTTATATTATCATATGTATGTGGTTTTGGATCAAATATACAAAGGAGGTGCTGGCCAAATTTTTAAAAAAGACGAAACATGTTTTTCAACTAATAAATTCCACTTGCATTTTTCATGTTCCACTATTTATGCATTAAGAAAACGTTTGATTTCAACATACCTTTATTTCAAAACTTCACCTCTTTTATTTTCTTAAAAAGGTTTAGATTTCTGGGTTTCGGCTTACTTGAATTACGTTACGCTTTTAGACGTTGCGTGATTTAAGTGCCAGTCACGAACTAAATTTTCGGGTGGTGACAAAGTTGGTATCATATTGCTAGGTTTAACTTTGGTTCGAGTCTAGGTTTGACTATGTGGAGTCTGGGGCGTAAATTATTTTGGAACCTAGGCTTGACCTTCCGGAACTTAGACTTGAACAGGGGGGTATTAGACCCGAACTTTCGTTTCATAGGTTGACCCTGATTGATGGAGTAGGTAGATTGAGTATGGTGACGTACCGTACGTATGTTCCGCGGCATATTTACGATACGATACTCCTCTTAAGTGACCTTAGGATGTACATACTTTGAGATCTGTGATTCTCTTCGTCTCCGTGATTATACATCCATTTGAGATCCTTGATTCTATTCGTTTCCATGATCATACTCTCATTGATTCTATTCCTCCTTATGATCATGTATCCATTTTGGGATCTGTTGATTCCTTTCGTTCCTTTGACCTATCTTCATCGATACATGCTTGAGGTTCCTGTCACCATGGTTTGAGCGCAGATTGGGTTGCTTCTAGTGATGTAGTCATGACGAGCTCGTCACGGACGAGGACTGACCATCGTGTTTTCTAGTGACATGGGAACCTATCGATTTAGTGTTTGTGTTGTGACCTCTTTTTTGAGGCGAGTGTTCGGTTTTGCACCGGATGACCGGGCCATTGTTCGAGGCTGCTAGATCGTGAGAGGACTGTTGATGTACAACCTACCTCAGAGATTGTGATGTCGTCTACCTTGCAGACAGATGACCCAGCTGTTGCTGAGAGTGATGGGATGTCGCTTCCCGAGCTTATGAGCTGAGATCACTGGAGCTTTCAGGCAGAGATGCGACAGAAGATAGCTAGATTATCTAGAGTTGAGTTGAGCGGCTTAGATGATTCGTCCGATTTGATGCGCCGACGCAGGCCCAGTTGAGTTGAAGATTTCCAGTGTGGAGAATCTTATTCAGATCTAAAGTAGATCGATCCAGAGATGACGTTGTTAGTTGGATGATCCGATAAGAGATCAGCAGGTTGACCGATTTCGGATAAAGGACCTCACCCAGATGCGTTGTGAGTTGATCGAGAGCGGATGAATAAAGTATATTCCTCCAATGGTTGGGACGAATTCCCGAGGACGTGTTCGGCTAGATATCTTCTACAGAGTGATGAAGATACCGAGTTCGTAATTTCGAGTCCGTGTGAGAGACTCTGGATTGACTGTAGCCGAGAACAATTGTAGTACGCAGATAGCCTGAAATGACGTCGAAGCGGACGAAAATAAAGACGAGTGGAACAAGAGGTTGGTGCGAGATGTTAACGAGTTGTTGTTACTCCCCGTTGAGATTAGAGATCTGATATGTACACAGAGACGTTGGGATACGGCCAGTTCCCGAGGAAATGCTGTGCTGAGAACGCAGATGTCCAGAAAACGAGAAAAGATTATGCAAAAGTACCAGCCTCCGTATAGTTCGGCATAGGCGAGATCGAAAGAGACCTTGAGCAGGTTCCTTCCAGGACATTGCTGCGATAGGAGTTTGCACCGAGGATCAGTTGTGTCATGTGTATTCAGAGGGCCAGAGGCCGACGCCAGTGACGTGCTGCTTTACGAGTGGTCATACTAATTAGCCGAGAAATGACCAGAGGAGTGTCAGAGCGGAATCTTTTCCGTTAGCACACATGACCGGGCCGACGAGCCGATGGATTGCGAGATTGGTAATCTACAGAGAAATGAGGACCCGGAGACAGAGGACACCAGACCGTGAGCAGGAGGCAAGCGGATGTTCTTGCTCTGCCAGGTTTGGGCGCACCGACATTTTTCGACATTGTAGGAGGTGTACCTCAATATCATTTGTTGCGATTTGTGTTTGTGATCCGAGTATCACGCTTATATCGCTTGGATTTGAGTTTTGATGATTGAGTTTCATGATATTGTCTTCGTGCACCATGGCTGCACCTACTGGGTATTTACATTTTGTGCATAGTTATTGCACTTGATTTATGTTTATACGTCGCTCCATCGGTTTGCGATTTGTGCATATCTATTGCACTTGATATCGGTTTTGTGCCTTGGCTACACGTGTTTATGATTTCGTGGATTTCATGCAATCGATTTGATTTTTGCACTCGGTATAGCTCGCATGTGGTTGCAGTGCATTGGTACGGATTTTGTGCACATAATTGCACACGTTTTTTTGGATTTTATACACCTTGATACACTCTGTTAGTTAAATGTATGCCCTAGAGGCCATTACTGTACATAGGATGTATATTGTAGTGGATGCTGGGACATATATAGGTAGGACTTTCCTGCTCGACATGATAGTACGCTATCTGGTTGCTCTTTATCTTAACATGTATACTTTCTGTCTCTCTGTTACATGTTGATGAAGACCTTAGGATGTGTACTCGACTTGCAGGACTATGATGTAGATCATACTAGTGGGGCCTGGGTAGTCAATGAGTACATCCTTCAATGTTCCTAGTCGTGGGAATATCGAGACGGGGCATCGATATTCCAGAGTAGACTAGCGTATATCTTCTCGACCCATGTGATGGGCGATGGATGATCCCATATCCATTGGTGTTTGGCATCAGAGATGGTATGCGGGTGCTCAGTGGTGACTGGGTACACTGAACGGACTCGCCGAGAACTCCCAGATGGTATTATACCTCACGTCAGATGGCAGTTCTCTGGTGACACTGGTACAGCTTAGTCTGTTGACCCGAGATCGTCATAGAGTCTTGTGTGTCTCCCACTGTGCTTTGATTTCCACCCTACCACGGCTCTACTGAGTCGTGCAAACAGGTGGTTTTTGGGTACAGTCCCGATTCAGATGGCGGCAATGAGCGATAGGAAGGGATTCGTCTCTCCCGGTATTGGGGGTTGATGTTGCGCTATGCTCGACTGGCCATAACTGGAAATCCCTGGCCAGGGTTGCACTGATTTACTGGTAAGTGTTATCAGTAGTTTCATGCTTGTTATGGACCTTACATCGGCATGACTTATCGAGCTGCTGGGGTCTGACGTTTACCACCCCTAGGCGAAATATGCGACATATCAGACGAACAGACCGGACTGTGCGGTAAGTGTTACCGATTAGATTCGCAGGAGTGTGAGCAGGCTTGCTCGTTGATCTTCTGATCGCTCAATACCCGGGTGGCCGTTATGTTTAGCAGACCGCTTGCGGCTTGTGGGTGATTGATATGATCACCGCCTACTGCCGGCATATTGACGAGTCTTTAGAGTCCTACACAGAGGTTTCCTGGCTCAAGCGAAACGAAATAGGAGCGCATATGAGATATGTGCGGGACCGAGAATAATACCAGTATGTGATACTGGATTCTATTCTCGCAATTTGTATCATCGGACGGTTATATAAGATATAGCCGGATTACCGAATCAAATGTTGATTCGATATATTGATACACTTGATATTAGTCGGTTATATGCGTTATGACCGGATCATTAAATCAAGTGTTGATTTAATGATTTAATGTATAATTATATATTTGATATATTACTTTACATTAACTAGTATTTGTTCACTTAAGATTGATTTTCTCACATGATGTGCACAAGTAGTATATGTGATATATTTTTGTGCACTTGTTTGTATCATGTTTGATGATACATGCAAACTTGGGTGTGTGTATGCTATACACCATGTTTAGATAAATGGTTAGGGTTTTATTTGCTTTGTTTATTTTGGTTAAAAAGATAAAACAAAATGGTTGCTTTTGTTTTATGCAAGAAGCTTCTTGATGCTTCATGCATTTTTGAAAAAGTCTACCATTTTGTTTTATACTTAACCTAACCATTTAACTAAACCCTAGTTTATTCTCTACAAAAGTAAACTAACCCATGGTTGCTATATGATAAGAATCACTTGATTTATTATTTTCAAGAATTGATTATTCATTTTTCTTTTCTCCTTCTTCTCCTTCTTCATGAAGAGAAGAAAGCATTCTTGAAAATTTCCAAGTGATGAATCCAAGTGAGAAATCCAATTCCAAAGTGAACCCACTTCCTATTTCTTCATCCTCTACCACTTGCCATGTAGTAGAGAGTGTTATCTTCACAAGTTTCATGACCAAGTGAAGATGGAGCTTGAGTTAGAGTTGCCTCGACGTAGATCATCTTCGGCATCGAAGTCATCGACCTAGCTCGTCCATTTCTCCGATGAAACCGACAATAGAGTCCGGGATTCCGATGATCGCAGCGGAGGGACGTCAACATGGAGCTAGAGAAGTGGAGGACCGGATCTACAAAGGTTGTAGTTACTTTCACTTTTAGTTAAAGTTGTTAACTTACTAGTTTTTCGCCTATCCTCTAGTTAACGATCTTGCATAGGGTTTCTCGACACATAATTTTTTTGAATTTGGCATGGTTGATGCCTTGTGGAACCTCATGGGTGTGCCTAGGAACCCTACACACTCGGGTTTTTTTTTATACGCATTTGAGTTATTGATGTATTTTCGTGAACTTGTTGCACCCGATTTGTATTTTATGCATTTGTTGCACTAGATTTTTTTTACGCCGTGCATTTGTTGCACCGGATTTGTATTTCGTGCACTGGATGCACCGGATTTGTATTTCGTACATTGGATGCACCAGATTTATACTCCGTACCTTGGTTGCACCCGATTTATGTTTTTGAGCATTTTTGTTACCAGATTTGTGCTTTTGTGCGCATTTGCACTTGACGTTCGTTTTCGTGCATGCTACTGCACTAGATGCTTTTTACGGACCTGACGCGCTTGGGTTGGATTTTTGCGCATGTTAGGCGCTTAGTATTGGATTTTTGTGCGCATAGGATGCACTTAACTTAGATTTTATTCGTGCATGTTGGATGCACTTGATTTAGATTTTATTCGTGGATGTTGGATGCACTTGATTAGATTTCATTCGTGCATGACGAATGCACTTGATTTGGATTTTCGTGCATGTTGGGCGCATGATATGAGATGTGATTTTGTGCACACCGGATGCACTCGATTGGGATTTTCATTCGTGCATGTTAGTTGGACTGGATTGAGATTTTCGTGCACAATAGATGCACTAGATGTTGTTGTCGTGCACACCCGTTGCACTGGATAGATGCTTTCGTGCACACCCATTGCACTTAGTTTTTCTTTTGTGCATATTGTGGAACTTGTATTTGGATTTGATTTCCGTACACACCAGACGCATGTGATTGTTGGATACGCCTTTGAGGCTGATTTTGCTCTTGAGCACCTTGTTTCCATGATGGGCATTATATTGTGTAGTAGCCAAACAGGACTGATCTGAGGACAGTACCTGAGTACCTTGCATGCATTAAAAGTTTAACACGAGGTATTCAAAAAGGAGCTATAGTCTCACTATTTCCTACGTGTCCGCGAGCGACACGAACGTTTACAAAGGAAAACCTTTTGGGATATTTCAAAACGATGGAACGTATGATTTGAGCAAAAACATATATAAGTATATTTACTATTTTACAATTGAGCGTCTGTCACTTGTGTCGTGAGTTACGCATCACACGGCGATTCCAAAAATATTTTTCATCTGTTTTATTCAGTTTTTGAAGGTTTTTCCAAGGATGCGTACTACACACATATTATAGTATTTGACTAGTGCATATTGGATTTCAGTAGTGGATTTCAAGATCTGTATCTCCATTGTAACTCCGATGATTTACGTGCAAATACGATTATTTGCATGACGCTTGACGGAGTTCGATTTTGAGTTTCGTACTCGTTTTTAGGCGCACACAATGCGCCGTGGTATTTCTATATCTTCCGTGATTTCGGAGCCCCGTTGATTTGAGCTGATTGTTGAATGTTTTAGCATTTGGGGGTTTAAATTTAAATTCGGGGACCGAATTTATTTAAAGGGGGAAGATTGTAACATTTCAAAAAATATAAAATAGTATTTTTGGAATTTAATATTAAAATAATATATTTCGCGAAAACTACCCGATTTGCGAATTTGAGGTTTTCGTAAAATGGTATAAATATATACCAATATTTGTGAAATAATTGGAGATTAAAATGATTTATTCATTTAAAAATATATTTATCGGATTTTTCATTTTTATAATTAATTATATGCAGTTTAAATAAAAATTGATTAGCGCACTACTAATCGCGATTAAGCCAAATCCGTGTTTCTATATTTTTCCATGGTTAGTGCACCATGACATGTTGCATTTCGTTGCATGTTGTTTCATTGGTATTTTTTGATATTTGGCTTTTAAAGAAAAGAAAATGAGAAAAGGGAAAAAGGAGACAATTATTGAAGAGAGTGAGAGTGAGAAATGAGTTGAGAGAGGGTGAGAATAAGAGGGGGGGCAGCCATTCATTTCCTCCCCTTTAATTTTGCTTCATCTTCTTCCTCCTCATCTCCCTCCACCTCCACCTCCAAGAATCATCTCCATTTCTTCACCAAAACCCTACACCATCTTCATTAAAGTTGATCTCCACCTCATCCTCAACACTTGGACCTTTCAAAGTTGGATTTTGGAGACTTTAGGAAGCTAGGGTTTTTCTTGAGTTGCATCAATGAGGTATATTCCTTTCATTTAGTTTAGTTTTAAGTTTCTTAACATTCTATTTTAGTTTAAAATTTGTTTAAGTGTGGATTTGTGAACTTGGAAATTCCTAGAGAGTGTTTGGGTGATTTTGTGGACTCGTGATCTGTAGTGAGTGTGTACAAGACCCTAGAGATCGATTTGTGGACCTAGAACAGAGAATACGAACTTAAGATTTGTTCCATGTCGGTTTTGTGTACAAATTGGGGACTACAGGGAATCTGGGATGACCTGGAACGTTTACTAGAAAAACTAGCAACTTCATTAACCTAATTAAGACACTAGGAGACCACCCTGCAAGTACGAACCCATTCTAAGCATCCTTGGCCGAGCAGACCGGTTTTGAGGGTAGTGTGGCCGGCCTCAGTGTGGGCAATTGTGTCTAGGTTTGGTCTGTAGCTCACTTAGCCCCTATACAACCCCACTGTACTGCTAGTTTGGCCTGATTTTACCTGAACCAAAATCTGGGGGCTGTTGTGAGTGTTTTGGGCAAAGTTTTCCCGATGTTTGAATGCTTGGTTTTGGTGGTTGGATTTGTATTTGGTTGTTGGGCGTTTGTACATCAACAACAAGGATTTGTTTGGTTGTTTTCCATGCGTAGGCTATAGGTTCTAACCTATGAGCGCACCGTGTACCGTATTGGTTTTCCGGACTTGATTTTAATGGTATTGCGACTATGTATATATTGTAGGTACCTTCACGTGGATTCCGAGACGACGAAGCACATCGACTATGGCTGAA
Source organism: Agapanthus africanus (assembly GCA_030015575.1). NCBI lineage: Eukaryota > Viridiplantae > Streptophyta > Magnoliopsida > Asparagales > Amaryllidaceae > Agapanthus > Agapanthus africanus. The sequence continues at coordinate 170,559,196 of CM057351.1, read as the reverse complement.
CAAGGAGTTCCTCAGGTGGGTAGATTTATATATACGGGGGAAGTCGGGTGGATGATGTATAGCACCCCCGCAAGTTTGATGGAAACCAATATATAGAACATGGTTAAGGAAACCTAGATTAGAAAACTATGGATATTGTTAAAAGATAGTTAGAAATGATAAGAATGATTGAATATATATATATATATATATATATATATCTATCGAGATATGAGATGAAAGCTATAGGGATATGACTCTTTGACATGATATGATAGAAATGATGTCTCGAATTGATATATAAGGATATGAAAAGTGAATGTGAATCGCGATATATAGATATGTAGTTGTACGATATTAAGTATGAGATTTAGAGTAGAATAACATGATATTTATTAGATAGAATGTATATGTAAAATGACTTGATGTGAGATATTGATGTGATGAAAAGAGTATACAATGAGATATGATGACTTGGTGTGATATGTTGTTATATGGATACGAGTTGATATGAGATAGTTGATACCTTTTTCGGTCCCGCGATATGAGATTGATGTAAGTGCACGGCGGCGCCCCGGCCGTCAATCCGACGGCCAAATGCGGAAACGGTGATAAACTTTAATTTTGCGGACTTAGCAAACCGGCACCACCGCGCACTAAACCCCGGATCGTGCCATTAAACTTATTCTAGCTAAGTACAAGATGGGGAAGAGATATACCGAGTGATCCGAGTCCTCCGGTCTTCTCGTCGCCGTCCCGATCTCATGCGGAAACTCCGGTGGTCGCCTCCTCGCCGGAAGGGCACCACGTAGCCGGATTCTTTTACGGGCTCCCACCTCTATACCGAGGCAACTCGGGCGCGAAGTTGGCTAGCCGACGCGCCCAAGATTTGCTGTAGAATAATGTAGAACCGTTGTCTCTTTGGGGTTTAAGAGGTTGCCATTTATGGAGGAATTTGTACAAGGATTTTTCATGAACACTTGATGAAAAATGGAGCTTGCCATGGAAAAAAATGAGCTCGGCCAAAGGCATTTGTGCTCACTGGAAATTGAAATGAAGCCAGCACTCTTTTATGAATGAATGAATGTTATGAATTAATACCAAAGAAGAAATGAAAAATTCCTTCACTGCACACAAAAATGGAGGGGGTCCACCACTTAATCAAGAAGGAATTATTCACACACAAATATACCTCACTCCACTCATGCTCACAACAGTGGCCGGCCCATACCAAATTTCCATCACAAATTCACATCAAACCCATACCCTCTCAAATCACAATTAATGCAAGTGATGGTGGAAAAGATAAGACGCCAAGATAATCTCTCATCTCACAAATAAACCCTCCACAAAATGTTATTCGCAAACTGCAAATAACACCCTCCAACGAAAAGTCCGGCCGTCAAGGAACAATGAAAAAATCGGCCGGAACGGAATGCAAACTGGCAACCCCAGAAAACTGGTCCCATAATAAATTACAGGAAAACCCCGATACTGTGCATACACACCCGCATTTGTATTCCGACCGAAATACAAATGTAAAGAGACAAAACTACACTGTCAAATACTAAGATCCGGCTTAAGCCAAAGCCGGCTAGTAAAAACGGTCCGATCACAATCCGTGCAATACCGCACGTATCTGATCGAACCCTGCCATATCTCCATACGGCCTCTACAGCGTTTCGCCCGAAAGCTTGAGTAACTGTAAGTGTGGTGGACTCTAAAGACTCGTCAATACTATGGCTGTGGATTTAACCACTAGCACGTCAGAGGTATAAGCCAATACGTGACGGGCCACCAGCTATTGACTAAAAGGGACGTCGATGAGTGAACTCATCCTGACACCCTACTGAGCCTGTCAGTGACAATATCCGTACAGTCCGGTCCGTTCGTCTATGAGCATCGCATGGCGGGCCTAGGGGGTTGGTAAAAGTCAGACCCCCAAAAGCGGTACAAGTCGTGTCGGAGTGCAGCCCAGAACACCCTGAGATACTACTGGAATACCTACCAGCAAATCTCCTGCCTTGGCCAAGGACTTTTCATGTTCTGGCTCTCCTCGACACAGCGCGACCTCACCCCCAATACCGGGAGAGACGAACCCCTGCAGATCCGCTCACTGCCTCCATGTGGCTCGGGACTGTACCCAACTAAAACCTGTTTGCACGACTCCTTTGAGCCGTGGTAGGGTAGTAATCAGAGCACAGTGGGAACTCACACGAGACAAATGACGATCCCAGGTCGATGAACTAACCTGTACACATGTCACCAGGGAACTGCTATCTGACGTCAGGTATAAGACCAACTAGCATGTTCCCGGCGAGTCCTGTCCGGTGTACTCATAACCCAATGAGCACCTGTATACATCTTAGGTGATCCAACTGACACCAGTGGCTTGTGAGACCGGCCACCGCCCCTAGTCGGGGTCTCGACTGTATACACTAGTTTACTCTGGAGTATCGATGCCCTGTCTCGAAACTCCCACGACTAGGGACCTTTTAAGGATGTGCTTATAGACTACCAGCTCCCACGTATATGATCGCCCTCATACTGCCGGTAGTCAAGCAAGAATCCTAGGGGCTCTATCAACATGCAATAGCGACCTGTCATGTCACCTAAAGCAGTACACGATGATAAAGGTAAACCAGATAGCATACTATCATCTCGAGTAAGACTGTCTTACCGGGATAGGTCCTCCCTCAATCATTGCAATCACGTGCCTGTGATCCAATAATCGACTCTGAGGGCACTATCTCCAACAATTGATACGGATGTGACCTGGGATATAGGTATATAGATATATATATAATGTAGTGAATCATGAGTGATATGTCGTACGAGACATTAGGTCCATACCCTCATTGTCTATAGGTTGATAGGATCCCTAATTGTAAATGCCGCCGTACGACGGATACCGTACGTGATGATTTTTACTTGATGATTGATCCATACCCTTGACTAGAGGATGTCGTACGATGGATTATACCGTACGTGATGTTGTGAGGCTGGATGCCGATTGATAGATTCACCGACTCGGATATGTGATAGAGACGTATACCTTATAGCATTGCGCTCACGATTTACCTTATGCTACGTTCATGACATTCTCATTGCATTACATATACATGTGCTAGTACACCCACACAATTATCGATGATGCGTATGTTACACTTACACAGATTTCCGGCTCACACACTTTCATCATCGATAATTGCTATGTCACTTATACCGTAGAATTGCCACATCATTACGATATGTCGCATGATATACTGATATGCTCACATCACTGCTCCATGTTGCATGATATACGGATATGCTCGCATTTCTGTTATATGTTTGCATACATCATGCTTTACGATTATATGCATTGAGATGCCATATTCATGAGATTCTGGATTTGAGAACCGTGGTTATATTTCAAAAGAAAGTATGTATTGTTTTAAAAACCCGGTTTCTCTTGATATGATATTTCAGTGCGTCCACCATGGGTTTTCTCGGTTCTGAGACGTATGATAGAAACCCGATTCGAGGAGCTGGATGATCCGTTTGCGGGTTCATGGTGGACCCGGTATGGTACCCCGGGGCAAGAAAGGGATGTCGCGCAGTAGACGATGAGCCTGGCAGAGGGACTACTACCTACCGGTGATTGGTTGGACCTGGAGGTTATCCGGAGGATACCGACCGGAGTCGAGAAATGGATATGGGCCGATCCGTACTGCCGGAGCCCGTGGGCCGATCCAGACTGACGGAGCCCGAGATATGAGGATTTACGTGTCGATGCTGAACACGGGTTTCATGATGTTTTGAGTGTCGATGCTGGACACTCAGGTTTCATGATTTTGATGTGTCATTGATGGACACACGTTAGTTGATATCCTCATATTTACATCCATATGCTTTCATGATATTTACATGCATGATGTTGTTGTGTCATTGATGGACAGGTAGATGTTATCCTCATGCTGATAGGCATTGATTATATTGTTGGCACAGATACAGATACGGTCACCCTAGATATCATAGTATTACCTTTATGATATAATTGACCTAGGAATTGTTGTTTTATTCGATTTCTACCTGATGATGTTTTCTACTCACGAGTTGGAAACCCACCCCCGTTGTGCTACGGTTCTTGCAGGTTGACCGCATGGATCAGTAGCGGCATCGCTGGCACACAGCTTGCTTTCGGGTGATTTGCATTGGTAGGTGGTACATGTTGGATCGTGCCACTCTTGTATTATTATTTCTATTGTATCTAGTCAACTCCATCAATCAGAAACTAGTATTTGTATATGCAGTAAGACTTAGCAAGACTTGTAGTTGCGAGACTTGAGCGATGGGTTATATGTTCGCTTAGTGGGTTGATGTCTTGCTTTATTCATTATTCTTTGTGTTGATCTTCGCCGTTGGGCATCGTATACTTAAATTGTGACTTACATGGTTGTGATTCCGCCGATTGGCGAAGAGCTAGCTCCCGCTTGGGGATGCCTTTTATATTATCATATGTATGTGGTTTTGGATCAAATATACAAAGGAGGTGCTGCCCAAATTTTTAAAATGGACGAAACATGTTTTTGTAGGGTTCCTATCGACAGCAGCAAGGTTTCGGGAGGCATCGTCCATGCCATTTTAAAATTTTGCCGTTAAAAGGAACTCTAAACATGATCGTTAACTAGAATACAATATGGAAAACATATAGTAAACCATTTACTATCTAAGTGAAGAAGAAAATACAACCTTTGTAGATCGGTCCTTCACTTCAATAACCCCTTGTTGTAGTCCTTTCGCTGCGATCGTGGTTATCCTGGACTCTTGCATGGCTTCAAGAGGCGAAAGGAGCGTCCTTGCTTAAAGGCTTCGAGGCCGAAGATGATCTACGTCGAGGGGATGCCAACTCAAGCTACTACTTCACTAACTTAAGAATTAATGAAAAAAACACCCTATACTAAAGTGCTAATCTAGTAGAGGATGGATAAATAGGAAGTGGGCTCACTTTATAATTTCTTTTCTCACTTTACTTTCTCACTTAATCAAAACCCTAGCAAGATTTTTGAGCTTGAGGAAGAAGATGAACTAAAATGAGATGAGAATAATGATCAAGTGAGAGAGTGAACCATGGTGAGTGAGTATCATATACTAACTCATGTAGAGACATAACCATGGCTAATTGTGATGGTTAGGTTACTAAATATCTTAAGTAAAATAAAACTAATGAACTTAGTCAAAGCATCCATAAGCTTTCACTAGCTTCATGCTTTCAACTAATATTCCATTAATTTTGTTTTCACTTTAAATAATAAAATCCATTATCACAAATAGAATGGTGTATGTCTTACACACCCATGTTTGATGTATCAATAACCATGATACAAAAAGAAAACACATTTTTAATATATATCACATATATATATTAAGTTGTGCACAAGTGAGAAAAACAAATGCTTAAGTCAACCAATGTTAGTTAATGTAAATTAGTATATTACATATACAATTATACACTAAATTATTAAATCAACATTTGACTTAATAATCCGGATATATCACATATAACCGACTAACATACAATGTATCGTTTTATCGAATTTGATTCGATAACCCGGCTATATCGCATATAACCGACTGATACAAAAGACGCGAGGATAGAATACGGTATCACATACTCGCATTATTTTCGGTCCCGCACATATCACATATGTGCCCCTATTTCGTTTTGCCTGAGCCAGTAAAACCTCTATGTAGGACTCTAAAGACTCGTCAATACACTGGCAGTAGGTGATGATCACATCAAGCACCCACAAGCCGTCAGCGGTACTATCTGGACGTAACGGCTACCCGGGTATTGAGCGATCAGAAGATCAGCAAGCAAGCCCGCTCCAACTCCTGCAAAAGCCTGACGGTAACACTTGCCGTACAGTCCGGTCTCCTCGTCTGATATGTCGTATATCATGTCTAGGGGTGGTATACGTCAGACCCCAATAACCGATAAGTCATGCCGATGTGAGGCTCATAACGGGTCGAGAAACTACTGGTAACTCTTACCAGTAAATCTCTAAAACAGTCATGGCCATGGACTTCCCTGTTATGGCCAATCGAGCACAGCGCAACATCATCCCCAATACCGGGAGAGACGAAACCCATCCTATCGCTCATTGCCTCCATATGACTCGGGACTGTACCTAAAAACCACCGTTTTGCACGCCCTTTTGGACGTGGTAAGGTGGAAATCAAAGCACAGTGGGAATCACATAAGACTCTATGACAATCTCGGGTCTACAGACTAACCTGTACCAGTATCACCAGAGAACTGCCATCTGACGTGAGGTATAATACCATCTGGGAGTTCTCGGCGAGTCCGTCCAGTGTACCCAGTCACCACTGAGCACCCGTATACCATCTCTGATGTCAAACACCAATGGATATGGGATCATCCAACGCCCAACTCATGGGTCGAGAAGCGTATACGCTAGTCTATGCTGGTGTATCGATGCCCCGTCTCGATATACCCATGACTAGGGACATTAAAGGATGTACTTATGGACTACCATGTCCCCACTAGTATGATCTGCAACATAGTCCTGGTAGTCAAGTACACATCCTAAGGGCTTTACCAACATGTAACCATAAGACAGTATCAAGAGACGAGTATACATGTTAAGATAAAGAGCAACCAGATGGCATACTATCATATCGAGCAAGAAAGTCCTCTCTATATATGTCCAAGCATCCAATATAATATACATCATATGTACAATACTGGCCCCTAAGGCATACATACAACTAACAATCTCCCACTTGCACTAGGGCCAGCTGTTGTAGTATCGCATACCGAGCATCCCGAAGAGTCTCTCGAACTGTATCTGGGGAATGGCCTTCGTGAGTGGATCCGCTGTGTTATTCTTCGTGTCAACCCTCCTGACCTCGATCTTCCGACGATCAACTATCTCCCGGAACAGGTGATACTGAGTCAGAATATGCCTGGATCGCTGATGGGACCTAGGTTCCTTAGCCAAAGCCACCGCTCCATTTTTATCACTGTAGGGTGTTTTTCGTCACCCCATTGAGATGGGAATACGCGCGCGCTTGTCAGGCGTACTACAGATTCCCCCTGCCTAGGGTAGGCCGGGGTTTAATGATTGTGGGGATCCGAATCTCCGGCAGCCGCGGACTAAGCTGCCGTTAATTACCGCTCGCCTTTGGAGCGAGGGAACCTCCGATTAACGGGTTAAACTAGTCATGCGAACTCAATATGCGGTGTGCGTGTGTTATGTTTTGAAAGGGGGGTTTTGGATATATCGGGAGCCACGCAGAGTTTTTACAGGGGTCCCGCTAAAGGATGCGTGGGGGCAGCACCTTGGGCGCTGTGCACCTAGGTGCAGTGCGCTCAGGCGCTAGAGTGCCACGTGTCGGCACGTGGGCGCTCTGCGCTTGAGCGCTGGGCGCTTGAGCGCTGGGCGCTTGAGCGCAAGTGCGCCACGTGTCGGCACGGGGGCGACTTGCGCTCTGAGCGCCTGCGCTTGAGCGCAAGCACGCCACGTGTCGGCACGGGGGCGACTTGCACTCTGAGCGCCTGCACTTGAGCGCAAGCGCGCCACGTGTCGGCACGGGGGAGACTTGCGCTCGAGCGCTTGCGCTTGGGCGCAAGCACGCCACGTGTCGGCACCGGGGCGACTTGCGCTCGAGCGCTTGCGCTTGAACGCAAGCGCGCCACGTGTCGGCACCGGGGCGACTTGCGCTCGGGCGCTTGCGCTTGAGCGCAAGCGCGCCACGTGTCGGCACATGGGCGACTTGCGCTCGGGTGCTTGCGCTTGAGCGCAAGCGCGCCACGTGTCGGCACGCGGGCGCTCTGCGCTTGAGCGCCGTCGAGAAAAGGAGGCTTTTAGCCTAAGAAACAGAAGCTATGCTTCAGAAAGGAAATATTTATTGTTATATATATATATGTTATGGAGTTAAAACTCCTAGGATGTTTTGAAGCTGATGAAGGGGGTTCTTCTTCTTCCTCCTGTTGTTTGGCCGGATCTTGAAGATTAAGAGATGTGAGATCTTAAAATCTCTCCTTTTTGAGATCTGATGAAAGATCCAAGTTCCCCTTTGTGGGTTTCGTGGTGGAAAACTACTTAGTTTTGGAAAAGAAAGAGTAAAACTCTTGATTTAATTCAAAAGAAATGAGAAGGTTTAGAACATTGGAGAAGGAGCAGGAGGCACAAAAGATCTCAGATCTAAAATTTTTGTGGAGAGAATGAAAAAGTTCTTTTTTATTCATCATCATTTTGCCTTATATAGGCTTACATATTTACATATAGCCCCTTGGGCTTTACAAAAATGGCATTTTTGCCAATCCCATGGCTCATGTGCCATTTCATTTTGCACATAAGCCATGAGCTTACAAAAATTTGGCTTTATGCCCATTTTGCATACATTCATGTATAAAAAATTACATGAAAATTATTTATTACATGATCTATATTTTAGCATGGAGGAGGCTGGCCGCGGGCTCGACTTGGGCATGGGCTAACCTGACCTGGGCTTGGGCCAACCTGGCTTAGGGTTGACCTTGACTTTGACTCGGTCAACGGGGGTGTAAATTTTTACCCCAACAATCACAATACAAAGGTATTGGATCCTTAATGGATGGAACCACTCCAAGTTCAGTTATGAACTTCTTGATCCAGACAGCCTCTTTAGCACATCGTTGGCAGCGATGTATTCAGCCTCCATCGTCGAGTCTGCCACGGTTTCCTGCTTGGAACTCTTCCAGCATACCGCCCATCCGTAGAGGGTAAAGACAAATCCCGAGTGCGACTTAGAGTCGTCCTTATCACTCTGGAAGCTCGAATCGGTAAAGGACTCCACTTGGAGTTCTCCGTTACCATATACCAAGAGCATATCTTTAGTCTTTCGCAAGTACTTGAGAATGCTCTTCACAGTTGTCCAGTGACTCTCTCTAGGATCTGCTTGATACCTACTCACTACACTTAGTGAGTGTGCTACATCGGGTCTGGTACATAGCATCGCATACATGATAGAGCCTACTGCCGAAGCATAGGGTATCACTTGCATGCGATCTCTCTCCAAATTAGTCTTGGGAGACATCTCTTTGGAGAGAGTGAATGTAGAGATCGTGGGTAAAAACCCACGCTTGGATTCTTCCATACTAAACAGTTTTAGTATGGTGTCAATGTACCTGGATTGGGACAATCCCAGTATCCGTTTAGATCTATCTATATAGATCTTAATTCCCAAGATGTAGGAAGCATCCCCTAGATCTTTCATTGAGAATCTTTGTGATAAGAAGAGCTTGACCGATTGCAGCATAGGAATGTCATTTCCTATCAAGAGTATGTCGTCCACATACAATATGAGGAAGACAACCTTACTCTCTGCCACCTTCTTGTATATACAAGGTTCATTTACGTTTTTGACGAAATCAAACTCTTTGATAACGACATCAAAGCAGATGTTCCAACTCCGCGATGCTTGCTTTAATCCATAAATGGATTTAAGCAGCTTGCACACCTTCCCGCTACTCCCACTAGCTACGAAGCCCTCCGGCTGAGTTATGTACATGCTCTCTTCTAAATCACCGTTTAGAATAGCGGTCTTAACATCCATTTGCCAGATTTCGTAGTCATGATACGCGGCGATGGCAAGCATGATCCGGATGGATTTAAGCATAGCCACTGGAGAAATGGTTTCGTCATAATCCACACCTGGTCGTTGACGAAAACCCTTTGCAACAAGTCTAGCTTTGAAAGTCTCCACTTTCCCATCCACACCAAGTTTTTTCTTGAAGATCCACTCGCTCCCAATGGGTTTTACCCCTTCAGGAGCATCTTCCAAAGTCCATACTTTGTTGGTGTACATGGATTCCATCTCGGACCGCATTGCATCCAGCCATTTCACTGAGTCACCACTCGTGATGGCCTGCTCGAAGCTAGTTGGGTCATCATCCTCCATGATGCAATCCTCGCTCCCACCATCCATGAGAAAACCGTAGTATCTCTCAGGTGGGTGAGGAACCCTACTAAATCGGCGAAGTGGCTGGGGTTCATCGGGAACTACCGAATCCTCTAGTTCCACCAAATCTTCTGTTGTGGTTTGTACAGCTGGAACCTCTTCCAGTTTTACCTCAGAGCCACTAATCTCTTTTGCAAGAAATTCCTTTTCTAAAAAGGTGGCGTGTTGAGCAACAAACACCCTTTGTTCCTCACTGTGGTAGAAGATATACCCTCGCGAATGCTTGGGATATCCAACAAACTTACACAAAACAGACCTTGCCTCGAGTTTGTCCGGTTTTTGTCTTTTGACATAGGCTGGGCAACACCATATCTTAATAAAATTAAGATATGGTCTCTTCCCCTCCTATAACTCATATGGGGTGGTAGGCACGGATTTGGTAGGAACTCTATTCAGTAGGTATGCTGATGCCTCCAGTGCATACCCCTAGAAGGAAATAGGTAACTCAGCTGTGCTCATCATAGAGCACACCATATCTAATAGGGTGCGGTTCCTCCGTTCTGATACACCATTGTGCTGTGGTGTATATGGAGGAGTTAGCTGAGAGAGAATCCCATTATCTTTTAGGAAGTCCAGGAATTCATTGCTCAAGTATTTACCTCCTCGATCAGATCGAAGGATTTTAATACTTTTCCCGGTTTGGTTCTCGACTTCTTGTTTATATTCTCTAAATTTCTCAAAAGCTTCTGATTTGTGTTTCATCAGGAACACATATCCGAATCTAGAGAGATCGTCAGTGAATGTAATGAAGTACGAAGAACCATCCCTGGCATGTGTAGACATGGGACCGCATACATCACTATGTATCAGTCCCAAGAGTTCCGTAACTCTTTCTCCGTGTCCCGTAAACGGAGTTTTGGTCATCTTGCCTTTGAGACATGACTGGCAAGTGTCATAAGATGAAAGTTCGAAAGGATTCAAATATCCATCCTTATACAACTTAGCTAGCCGTGTCGCATTGATATGACCAAGTCTATAATGCCACAAGAAGGATTCGTTAATTTTTGAACTCTTCCTTTTGTGTGTGTTTGTTATGCTCAGAACTATTGATTGATTTAGAATATAAATTCCATTGCACAACGTGCCTGATCCAACCAACTTTTGGTTCAGGAAAATGTTCATAACATTATCCTGTAATACAAAATTATATCCCTCTTTACTCAACAAAGAAACCGATATAATTTTGCATATCAGGTTCGGCATGTAATAGCATTCGTTCAGAATCAATGTATTACCAATTGGTAATACAAGGTGATATTCCCCGACGGATTTAGCTGCAACAATTGCACCATTTCCAACCCTTATGTCTTTATCACCTTCTCCAAGTTCTCTACCTTTTCTCAGCCCATGTAACTGATTACATATATGGGATCCTGACCCGGTATCTAATACCCAGGACGTAGAGCAAATGCAGAAACAGTTCTCTGTAACGAACACACCCGAAGAAAATGCATTATCATGTACTTTCTTCATTTGGGTGGCATGGGAATCCTGGTATTCCCCTATATCCTGTTCAGTCTTATAACTTTTATAAGAAAGAACGGAACCAATGTTCCCCAGCACAGTATAACATGCGGGTTCGGTCAATACATCCATATTATTATCTTGATTAAGGCATGATATGGTCGCTACCTGGAGAGAGAAAGAAGAAAACACTTTAGCGTATGCTCTTGCAAGATCAAATTGGTTATTATTTTATCTAATCAGGATGGCTCCCACTATTTTTATCAAATCTTCCTTCAAACCCAAAAAGAAAAGACTAGCCGGGATTAATTACACCCTACAATTTCGCCAATCTTTCAGCTAGGCCAATGTCGGTACTTTGAGGGAGGTTCCCCGTGCTTTCGCACGGACCTAATTAAAATAAACCTCATTTTCCCATAGGCATAACCCCGTTGACACCTTTCTAGACACCTACTTGATCGGCTAATTGTCCTGTGTAAAACTCTCCCAGGAGCAACAATTACTCGCAGTGGATATCGAGGTCCAACTATCTCATAGAAGGTATGCAATCTCATTGCAAATTTCAAAACTTGAAATTTCCGATAATATTTTGCCCCAAGCATCCCATGACCTTGACGGAGGTCAACAAACCATAGGGTGCAAGTCAAGTTCAACCCGTCATTTCTTGATTGAATCAAACCCACACGCACGACCCTTGATGGAGATCAACAAGGTCGTACGACTACCCTAATCCAATCTGCATCATATGCATAAGCAAATAAATACTAATCAGCTACCGTACACTACGCCTTGACGGAGGTCAACAAATGTAGCATGAATACTAAGTTAGGACTTATCTGAAATGACGGAGGGCTACGACAGGTTTTTATGAAAACCTTTTGTGTAATGAACTTGATATCGTTGTAGAAACAAGTGAATTTTGAAAAAGGAGTGTTTTTTAGGCTTTCATTAGTTTTGCTAAAGAGGTCATTCCCGGTGAAGGGATCTCGGCTCTTTCCTCATCGAATAAGGTGCGGGATATATCATATATATCACTATGCAAAGCAAAACTCCATAAGCAATCAAAAAAACAAACCGAGTGTTGTAGCATCTGCCAGATTTTCTAAAGAGATCATTCCCGATAAAGAGATCTCGGCTCTTTCCTCATCGAATAAGGTGCGGGATATATCATATATATCACTGTGCAAAGCAAAAACTGTAGCTACCCTTTTTTTTGAAAATTTGATTCTACAACATCTTTTAGGTTTCTTTTCTTTCATTAATCACATTAATGAAGTCCCATCATTTAAATCATCTAAACATCACCGATAAATACAACGTACACTTATGCCATCCGCATTCGCCTCGATGTCCCGTCATGCACCGTTAGGTTAGGTAACTAACGGCAGAGCGGGGCAGGGCTAGCGCATGTGTAAAACATAAGCAATGTCTATATAATATACATAAATACCATATACTGTATCTATCACAACATATCAAATGATCACATCACAGATATCGCAGCAGAAGAAACATATGAAATATTGGATATACTAGGAGGTCCGTGTTTTATTTCGAGCCTCTATAAAACACGGATTCCACGGTCGCGATGAATAGCCAAACCCACACCCATAAACCCCTACGAGAGCCGAAAGCAACCCTACCAATTCTAGAGTTAGGAGACCCGGACTCGACTCCTCGAGTTGGTCTCCCACTGGACTCTAGAACCCGGTTACTTGTACTCTCCTCCTTGGGTCTATCCTAATGCGGAAAAGTAAATAATATACATATGGTGACATCAACCTCAACCCGGAAGTGTCCCAATAAAAGAATATTACATACATTTAATTTTACATGAATGAAAATAAAAACTCTCATCTCACATAAAACCCCCGGCTATTCAAAACGCGATGATCCAATATAACATATCCAGCCGTACATAACATCACATGTCATCACAGCACAGAAAAACTAGACGATGTTAAACATTCCAATCGAATCATCGAACACCCAAGATTACCCAGAAAACTCAACACTTGAGCGTAGTTTAAAGTTATTCAGCACACGCCACAGTACCAATGGACCAGCCGTAGAAGGGCAAACCCAAGCCTCATTTGTAGCGCCACTAACTACGGTAAACCCTAAGGTTCGGTCACAGATCGGTGGTCACATCTCGAGTTAGGGTTTCATTCTTCTAGAGGGTCCATCGAATAACTTGCATTATCTTTGAAAGCTTTTTAACTACGGGAAAAATTCAACACTTGTAAATTTTCCCGGCAAGGGTTAAAGTGGGTATTTGACATCCGATTGAACTTTTTAACGTCGTCTAAAATTACCCGAAAATGGTTAAAATTACGACTACGAAACACTCCGAATTGTCATTATAGTAAATTAACATCACATGACAATTTAGCAAAAATAAACAACACCTGAAGCACCAAAACCCATGTAACAGAACACTGGAAAAATTTGGAGGGGGCTTGGATTGGACCGATGAGGGGGGGTCTGTGGCCGGCCCAAACAGTACAGAATGCCTCCAAATTTCTTCAGTGTTCATTGTATCATACATATATGATTCTGTACTTGTTTAAAAAAATTTTAGGGCTCGTTTTAAAATCGACAGAAACATGATTTTTAGGGTTTCAAGTTCGGAGTTTGTTTCGTGTTCGTAATCTAACATTATCCGTATTATTTTCTAGCTAGGCTCTGACACTACTGTAGGGTTCCTGTCGACGGCAGCAAAGTTTCGGGAGGCATCGTCCATACCATTTTAAAATTTTGCCGTTAAAAGGAACTCTAAACAAGATCGTTAACTAGAATACAATACGGAAAACATATAGTAAACCATTTACTATCTAAGTGAAGAAGAAAATACAACCTTTGTAGATCCGTCCTTCACTTCAATAGATCCTTATTGTAGTCCCTTCGCTGCGATCGTGGTTCTCCCGGACTCTTGCATGGCTTCACGAGGCGAAAGGAGCGTCCTTGCTTGAAGTCTTCGAGGCCGAAGATGATCTACGTCGAGGGGATGCCAACTCAAGCTACTACTTCACTAACTTAAGAATTAGTGAAGCAAACTCCCTATACTAAAGTGCTGATCTAGTAGAGGATGGAGAAATAGGAAGTGGGCTCACTTTATAATTTCTTTTCTCACTTTACTTTCTCACTTAATCAAAACCCTAGCAAGGTTTTTGAGCTTGAGGAAGAAGATGAACTAAAATGAGATGAGAATAATGATCAAGTGAGAGAGTGAACCATGGTGAGTGAGTATCATATACTAACTCATGTAGAGACATAAACATGGCTAATTGTGATGGTTAGGTTACTAAATATCTTAAGTAAAACAAAACTAATGAACTTAGTCAAAGCATCCACAAGCTTCCACTAGCTTCATGCTTTCAACTAATATTCCATTAATTTTGTTTTCACTTTAAATAATAAAACCCATTATCACAAATAGAATGATGTATGTCTTACACACCCATGTTTGATGTATCAACAACCATGATACAAAAAGAAAACACATTTTAATATATATCACATATATATATTAAGTTGTTCACAAGTGAGAAAAACAAATGCTTAAGTCAACCAATGTTAGTTAATGTAAATTAGTATATCACATATACAATTATACACTAAATTATTAAATCAACATTTGACTTAATAATCCGAATATATCACATATAACCGACTAACATCCAATGTATCGTTTTATCGAATCAACCCTTGATTCGATAACCCGGCTATATCGCATATAACCGACCGATACAAAAGACGCGAGGATAGAATACGGTATCACATACTCGCATTATTTTCGGTCCCGCACATATCACATATGTGCCCCTATTTCGTTTTGCCTAAGCCAGTAAAACTTCTATGTAGGACTCTAAAGACTCGTCAATATGCTGGCAGTAGGTGATGATCACATCAAGCACCCACAAGCCGTCAGCGGTACTAGCTGGACGTAACGGCTACCCGGATATTGAGCGATCAGAAGATCAGCAAGCAAGCCCGCTCCAACTCCTGCAAAAGCCTGACGGTAACACTTTCCGTACAATCCGGTCTTCTCGTCTGATATGTCGCATATCAAGTCTAGGAGTGGTATACATCAGACCCCAATAACCGATAAGTCATTCCGATGTGAGGCTCATAACGGGTCGAGAAACTACTGGTAACTCTTACCAGTAAATCTCTAAAACAGCCCTGGCCAGGGACTTCCTGTTATGGCCAATCGAGCATAGTGCAACATCAACCCTAATACCGGGAGAGACGAAACCCCTCCTATCGCTCATTGCCTCCATGTGACTCGGGACTATACCCAAAAACCACCGTTTTGCACGCCTTCTTGGATGTGGTAAGGTGGAAATCAAAGCACAGTGGGAATCACACAAGACTCTATGACGATCTCGGGTCTACAAACTAACCTGTACCAGTGTCACCAGAGAATTGCCATCTGACATGAGGTATAATACCATCTGGGAGTTCTCGGCGAGTCCATCCAGTGTACCTAGTCTCTACTGAGCACCAGTATATCATCTCTGATGTCAAACACCAATGGATATGGGATCATCCATCGCCCATCTCATGGGTCGAGAAGCGTATACGCTAGTCTATGCTGGTGTATCGATGCCCCGTCTCGATATACCCATGACTAGGGACATTAAAGGATGTACTTATGGACTACCATGGCCCCACTAGTATGATCTATATCATACCCCTGGTAGTCAAGTACACATCCTAAGGGCTTTACCAACATGTAACCATAAGACAGTATCAAGAGACGAGTATACATGTTAAGATAAAGAGCAACCAGATGGCATACTATCATATCGAGCAAGAAAGTCCTCTCTATATATGTCCAAGCTTCCAATATAATATACATCATATGTACAATACTGGCCTCTAGGGCATACATACAACTAACAGTTTTTCAACTAATAAATTCCACTTGCATTTTTCATGTTCCACTATTTATGCATTAAGAAAACGTTTGATTTCACCATACCTTTATTTCAAAACTTTACCTCTTTTATTTTCTTAAAAAGGTTTATATTTCTGGGTTCGGCTTACTTGAATTACGTTACGCTTTTAGACATTGCGTGATTTAAGTGCCGGTCACGAACTAAATTTTCGGGTCGTGACAATTACGTATCATTCATACATGTTGATAAATCCCGTAGGATCATTTCTAGACTACCTGCGTTATGATGGCGATCATACTTATGGGAGCTGGGTAGTCGGAAAGCACATCCTTAAAAAGTCCCTAGTCGTGGGAGTATCGAGACTGGGCATCGATATTCCGGAGTAGACTGGTGTTTACGTTTCTAGACCCCGACGAGGGGAAATGGTACGGTCCCACAACCATTGGTCTTTTGCACCTAAGATCGTATACATGTGCTTACTGGGGGTGAGTACACTGGATGGACTCGCCGAGAACTTATAGATGGTATTATACCTATCGTCAGATGGAAGTTCTTAAGTGACATGAGTACAGGTTAGTCTTTAGACCTGAGATCGTCATTTTTCTCGTGTGAGTTCCCACTATGCTTTGATCACTACCCTACCATGGCTCTACTGAGTCGTGCAAACAGGTTTTGGTTGGGTACAGTCCCGAGCCACATGGAGGCAGTGAGCGATTGTTGGGGATTCGTCTCTCCTGGTATAGGGAGTCGATATTGCACTGTGTTTGATTAGTCAGGATCATAAGACATTAGCCAAGGCAGTTGGGATTTACTGATAGGCTGATCAGTAGTTTCCCGGATTGGTCATGAGCCGCATCAGCACGAATTATCGGGTTATTAGGGTCTGACGTTTACCAACCCCTAGACCCGGTATGCGATACTTTCAGACGAAGAGACCGGACTGTACGGAAATTGTCACGGATAGGCTCAGTAGGGATCCGAATGAGTTTACTCGTCGGCCTTCCTTTTCGACAGGTACCCGGGTAGCCGTTACGTATAGCTAGTGCCGCTGACGTGCTTGTGGTTATGGATTTATCCAGTAACTCACTGCCGGCGTACTGTCGAGTCTTTAGAGTCCCACACAGAGGGTTTCCCTGGTTCATACGAAATGATGTAGTAGCCGTATTGGATACGTGCAGGGTTCTGATCGATTGATGTACTTTGTACCCGGACTTTCGATCGGACAGTTGATAATACTAGCCGGCTCAGGTTTGAGCCAGATTATTAAATCAGGTATTGATTTAATAATTTGCATATATGTATTTCGATATGTATATTCTAGTATTATATTCTTCGTGTTATTCTATCTCTTTGGGCATTCGTGTTTTTATCCAAATGCAAATATATATACAGTAGACCGTAATCCGTATTTTATTACGGATAACATTCTAGAAGGTGGACACCTCATTAGTCTTTTTCCATTTATTCATTAAAATGGAAATGAGGTGTAAATTGAAGGAGATGGGGGTATGGTGAGAGCCATGGATTCAATAGTTGACAAATGAATTATTTATTCATTTGTGGCAACTATTGAAGCATGGTTGATATTGTTTATTATTGGATATTGTTATACAAAACCAATGTGAGCTATTTTCTCTCACATGGTTGCTCATTTTTTCTTGCTCTCGCCATTTTGCTTCACCCTCCTCTCCTTCTCTTGAGTTCTTCCACCTTCATCATCTTCCTCCTCTCGACACTCCCATGTGTTGAGAAACAACAGATGAGACAAGATAGAGATAGTAAAACACCTAGAACCTCACACTACATCCTGGACTTCTTGGATTAGCAACCCAAGTTCTCTAGTTGCTCCACTTGACATTTAGTGTGGAGCTAGAGCCATGGATCTGTTAGTGTTTGTAGGGTTCCTAGGCACTCCCAAGAGGTCTCACAAGGCATCAACCATGCCAATTTCTAAATTTATATGTGCCGAGAAACCCTAACAAGATCGTTTGCTAGAAGTTTAGGCGAAAAAGAAACTAGTTAACAACTTAACTAAATGGTAAACGGAAATACAACCTTTGTAGATCCGGTTCTCCACCTCCATGGCTCCGCGATGAAGTCTTCTCGCTGTACAAATCGGATCTTGGGCTCTAGCGTCGGCTTCATCGGAGAAAAAGCGGGCTAGGTCATCGACGACGATGCCGAAGATGATCTACGTCGAGGCATCGCTAGATCAAGCTCCAACTTCACCAAGTCATGAAACTTGTGAAGAAAACACACTCTACTAGGCAAGAGGTAGAAGATGAAGAAATAGGAAGTGGGTTCACTTTAGAATTGGATTTCTCACTCATTTCATCAAGTCACCATTGATGAAGTCTAGGTTTTCTTCTTTGAAGAAGATGAAGAAGAAGAAGAAAAAGATGATAAGTATTATGATAAGTTATTTCCAAAAGAATAATAAAATCATTCTTATCATAATATTAACCATGGTAATGTGTAGAGAATTGACCAAGGTTAGTTGAATGGTTAGGGTTATGAGAAGAAGACAAGAATGGTAGCTTTGGTCAAACCTTCATGAAGCTTCAATTACAAACAAAGAAAGCCACCATTCTTCTCTATTTAATCTTTTCCAAAATAAATAAATAAATAAATAAGTATGAAAAACAAAACCCTAACCATTTAAATAACCATGGTTCAATCTTTACACAAACTCAAGTAAACATGTATCATCAAACATGATACATTCAAGTGCACAAACTATATCACATATACAATGTGCACATGAAGTGAGAAAATCCATTTAAAGTGAACCAATACTAGTTAATGCAAAGTAATATATCAAATATATAATTATGCATTAAATCATTAAATCAACACTTGATTTAACGATCCGGTCATATCGCATATAACCGACTAATATTCAATGTATCGGCTTATCGAATCAATCCTCGATTCGATAACTAGGTTATATCGCATACAACCATTCGATACATTCATCGCGAGAATAGAATACGGTATCACATACTCGAATCATTCTCGGTCCCGCGCATATCTCATATGCACTCCTATTTCGTTTCGCTTGAGCCAGGAAACCTCTGTGCAGGACTCTAAAGACTCGTCAATACGCCGGTAGCAGATGATGATCATATCAAGCACCCACAATCCGCAAGCGGTCTGCTAAACGTAAAGGCCACCCGGGTATTGAGCGATCAGAAGATCGATGAGCAAGCCCGCTCACACTCCAGTGAATCCAACCAGTAACACTACCGTACAGTCCGGTCTGATCGTCTGATATGTCGCATATCTCGCCTAGGGGTGGTAAACGTCAAACCCCAATAGCTCGATAAGTCGTGTCGATATGAGGTCTATAACAGTTCGAGAAACTACTGGTAACACTTACCAGTAAATCTCAGCAACCCTGGCCAGGGATTTCCGGTTATAGCCAATCGAACACAGCGCAACATCAACTCCCTATACCAGGAGAGACGGTATAGGGAGAGACGAATCCCCTCCTATCGCTCATTGCCTCCATGTGACTCGGGACTGTACCCAAAAACCACCGTTTTGCACGCCCTCTTGGACGTGGTAAGGTGGAAATCAAAGCACAGTAGGAACCACACAAGACTCTATGACGATCTCGGGTCAACAGACTACTCTGTACCAGTGTCACCAGAGAACTGCCATCTGACGTAAGGTATAATACCATCTGGGAGTTCTCGGCGAGTCCGTCCAGTGTACCCAGTCTCTACTGAGCACCCGTATATCATCTCCGATGTCAAACACCAATGGATATGGGATCATCCATCGCTCATCTGTATGGGTCGAGAAGGTATACGCTAGTCTACTCTGGTATATCGATGCCCCATCTCGATACACCCACGACTAGGGACTTTCAAGGATGTACTTATAGACTACCATATCCCCACTAGTATGATCCGCATCATAGTCCAGGTAGTCAAGTACACATCCTAAGGGCTTTACCAACATGTAATAGAGAGACAATCTGTGTACACGTTAAGGTAAAGAGCAACCAGATAGCATACTATCATGTCGAGCAAGAAAGTCCTCCCTATATATGTCCAAGGATCCACTACAATATACATCCTGTGTATAGTAATGGCCTCTAGGGCATACATATAACTAACAATCTCCCACTTGCACTAGGGCCATCTGTAGCAGTGGTTGTAGTATCCCATACTCAACCATCCCATAAAAGTCTCTATCTGGGAATAGGCCTTCGTAGGTGGATCCGCCGTGTTATCCTCTGAGTCTGCTCTCCTAACCTCGATCACCCTGGAGATCAACTATCTCCATGGTCAGGTGATACTGCCTTGGAATATGTCTGGATCACTGATGGGACGGACGTTCCCGGCGTAAGCCACAACTCCATTGTCACACAATGGGAGGAACTAAGTTCATCTCATGAACAAATATACATCCAGACCGCCTCTTTGGTAGCATCTTAAGTAGCGATGTATCCAGCCTTTATCATCTAGTATGCCACGGTATCTAGCTTGGAACTCTTCCAACATGCCGTCCCTTTACTGAGGGTAAATACAATGTCTGTGACTGACATTCAGTCGTCTTTATCACCCTGGAACCCTTCCAGTGATTCTCCCCAGGATCAACTGATACCATCTCACTACAACTAGTGAGTATCCTAACATCCAATTAGATCTATCTCATAGATCCAAAATCCAGGAATTAGTAGGTATCACTTTGATCCTATATGGAGAATCATTGTGATAAGCGGAGATTGATCGAGCGTAGCATAGGAAACTCTTTCCCTATCAAGAGTATGTCATCCACGTACTCTACGAGAATCGCCACCATACTCCCTACTACCTTTTTGTATATACAAGGTTCATCTACCATTTTGATGAAGTCAAATTTTTTGACTAACACATCAAAACAGACGTTCCAACTCCGCGATACCTGCTTTATCCTATAAAGCATCTTGCACACATTTCCGCTGCTCCCACTGTCTACGAAGCCCTCTGGCTGTGTACTTATAGACGCACTCTTCTAAAACATCATTTAGAAAAGCAGTCATGACACCCAACCAACAGATATCGTAGTCATGGTATGTAGCCGTGACAAGTAGGATCTGGATGGACTTAAGCATAGCTACTTGAAAAGGTTTCAATAAAATCCATACCTGGTCAATGATGCAAACCTTTAACAAGTCTAGCTTTGAAAGTCTCAACTTTTCCAAGTACGCCAAGTAATCTTCTCAAGATATACTTGCTCCTGATGGGGATTTAACCCTTCAGATGTAGCAACCAAAGTCCATACTTTGTTGGTGTATAAGGATTCCATCTCAGATCGCTAAGCATCTAGCAATTCTTACAGAGTCTTACTCCTGATGGCCAGCTCGAAGCTAGTTGGGTCATCATCTCATGATGCAATCCACGCTCCCACTGTCATAGAGAAACCGAAGTATCTCTCAGGTGGGTGAGGAACCCTACTAGATCGGCGGAGAGGCTGAGGTTCGTTGGTAACTATTGAATCCTTTGGTTCTACCAAATCATCTGTTGTAGTTTGTATAGCTGGAACCTTTCCAGTTCTACATTACAAACTTTGCCTCGAGCTTGTCCAGATTTTGCTTTTAGACATAGGCCGGACAACCCCAAATCTTAACTAGCTTAAGACATGGGCTCTTCCCATACCATATCTTATATGGAGTGGTAGGCTGTGATCTGATTTGAACCTAATTCAATAGGTATGCAGCTTCTCAAGTGCATAACCCCCAAAGGAAAAAGGTAACTCAGTAGTACTCATCATAGAGCACACCATATCAAATAGGGTGTATCTGCTCCGCCCCGACATACCATCGTGCTATGGTGTATCCGGAGGAGTAATGCTGAGAGAGAATCTCATTCTCCTTTAGAATAGACCGGGATTTCCGTGCTCAAGTATTCTCCTCCTCGATCACATCAAAGGACATAATACTTATACCCGTATTTTGGTTCTCTACTTCTAACTTATATTCTATGAATATCTCAAAAGGTTCGGACTTGTGTTTAAACAGAAACATATGTCTGAATCTCGAGAGATTATCAGAGAATGTAATGAAGTACAAAGAACCGGTCTTGGCATGTGTAGACTGGGGACCTACATACATCAACATGTATCATCCCAAGAGTTTACTTACTCATTCTCCATTTCCAGTAAACAGAGTTATGGTCATCTTATCTCTGCGACATGACTGGCAAGTTTCACAAGATGTAAATTCAAACTAATTTAAATATGCATCTAAATGTAACTTTAGCCAGTCGGGT
This sequence comes from Agapanthus africanus, assembly GCA_030015575.1. Taxonomy (NCBI): domain Eukaryota; kingdom Viridiplantae; phylum Streptophyta; class Magnoliopsida; order Asparagales; family Amaryllidaceae; genus Agapanthus; species Agapanthus africanus. The sequence goes on along the minus strand of CM057351.1, from coordinate 170,536,578 downwards.
CGCATTGATATGACCTAGTCTACAATGCCTCAAAAAGGATCCGTTCATTTCTGAACTCTTCCTCTTATGTGCGTTCCGTATACTAAGAACTGTAGTTTGATTTAGAACATTAATGCTTTTAGATAACGTGCCTGAACCGATCAACTTTTGATATAGGAAATGTTCAAAACATTATCCAACTATACAAAATTTTATCATTTCTTTACTAATAAAGAGACTGATATGATTTTGTATATCAGCTTCGGTATCTAATAACATTCGTTCAGAATCAATGTATTGGTAATACAGGGTGACAGTGACCCACAGACTTGGCTGCAACACTTGCCCCGTTTTCTGCCTCATGAAACTTATCACCCGTTCTCAGTTTTCTACCTTTTTGTAGCCCTATGTAACATATTACATATCTGGGATCCTGATCCGGTATCAAATACCCAGGAATCAGAGGATACTGAGAAACAGTTCTTTATAATGAACACACCCGAAGATGATGCATCAACATGCACTCTCTTCGTTTGGGCGGCACGGGAATTCTGGTAATCCCCAATTTCCTGCTCTGTCTTATAACAATTATAAGTTGGAGCGGGACCAACGTTCCCCAGCTCAGTATAACAAGCGGGTTCGGTCAATAATCCGTTTTATTATCTTGATTAAGGCGTGATATGGTCGCTACCAGGAGAGAGAGAGAAGAAAACACTCATCATGCGCTCTTGCAAGATCAGATTGGTTATTATTTTATCTAATCAGGATGTCTCCCACTGCTTTTTATCAAATCTTCCTTCAAACCCTAAAAGGAAAGACTAGCCGGGATTAATTACACACTACAAGTTCGCCAATCTTTCAGCCAGGCCAGTGTCGGTACTTTGAGGGAGGTCCCCCGTGCTTTCGCACGAACCTAATTAATGTAAACTTCGTTTTCCCAGAGGCGTAACCCCGTTGACACCTTTCTAGACACCTACTTGATCGGCTAATTGTAATGTGTAAAACTCTCCCAGGAGTAACAATTACTCGCAGTGGGTATCGGGATCCAACTATCTCATAGAAGGTATGCAATCTCATTGCAAATTTCAACACTTGAAATTCCCGATAATATTTTGCCCCTAGCAGCTATATGACCTTAACATAGTCAACAAATCATAAGTGCTAGTCAAGTTCAACCCGTCATTTCCCGATTGAATTAAACCCACCCGCACGACCCTTAACATAGTCAACAAAGTCGCACGACTACCCTAATCCAATCACATCATATGCTTATGCAGATAAGCACCAATTAGCTACCGCACACTACGCCTTAACATAGTCAACAAACGTAGCACGAATACTAACTAGTACTTATCTGAAATGACGGAGGGCTACGACAGGTTTTTCTGAAAACCTATTGCGTAATGAACTTGATATCGTTGTAGAATCAAATGATTTTGAAATGGAGTGTTTTTTAGGCTTTTGTTGTTTTGCTAAAGGAGTCACTCCCGGTGAAGGGATCGTCGGTCCTTTCCTCGTCGAATGAGGTGCAGGATATATCATATATATCACTGTGCAAAGCAGAACTCTTAAAAGCAATCAAAAGACAAACCGAGTGTGTAGCATCTGCCAGTTATTGCTAAAGGAGTCACTCCCGGTGAAGGGATCTCGGTCCTTTCCTCATCGAATAAGGTGCAGGATATATCGTATATACCGCTGTGCAAAGCAAGAACTGTAGCTACCTGTTTTATTTTGAAATTCGATTCTACAACATCTTAGGTTTCTTTTATTTCATTAATCATATTAATGAAGTCCCATCATTTAAGTACCTAAACATCACAGATAAATACGATGTACACTTATGCCATCCGCATTCGCCTCGATGTCCCCTCATGCACCGTTAGGTTAGGTAACTAACGACAGAGCGGGGCAGGGCTAGCGCGGGTGTAAAACATAAGTAACGTCTATATAATATATCATATATACTATATACTGTATCTATCACAGAACATCACATGATCACATCATAGATATCGCAGCAGAAGAATCATATTAAATATTGGATATACTAGGACGTCCGTGTTTTCAATACGAGACAGTATAAAACACGGATTCCACGGTCGCGACGAATAGCCAAACCCACACCCCAAGACCCCTACGAGAGCGGGAAGTAACCCTACCAATTCTAGAGTTAGGAGACCCGGACTCGACTCCTCGAGTTGGTCTCCCACTGGACTCCAGAACCCGGTTACTTGTGCCCTCCTCCTTGGGTCTATCCTAGTGCAGAAAAGTAAATAATATACAAAGGGTGACAACTTCCGCAACCTGGAAGTGCCCCAATAAAAGAATATTACATACAAGTTTTTACATGAATGAAAATGAAAAACACTCATCTCACAAAAAAAACCCGGGCTATTCAAACACGACGATCCAATATAACATATCCAGCAACACATAACATCATATGTCATCAACGTAAGTAAATATGCGCATCCCAATTGTCGTTGACATATAGCAACGAAACCGGCGATATCACATATTACACTTACGATCACAGAAAAGAAAGTGTAAAACTACAACAGTTGGAATCCGCAATCTCCTCAGACATCGCATGCCTGACCAAATGAATTCCTTAGACATCGCATGCGTAACAATTATAAACCTCGCATTTTAGTCTCATTTATCGAAAACACTTTTCAATACCAAGTCGGGCAATTCAGCAAGATTCCCGACATCCTGATCGAATGCTTGTCGCAAACTTTAGTAGACGGTCGCACCCCCGATACCGTCGACGAAGTGCACCAAGGCGGAACACCGCTACCGGGAGCACCCGTACGGATGCTTTCGGCGACGGGGTTCTCCTACAGTCACTTGGTCGGGGCTATGGAGTGAGGCTGTCTATTAAGTTTACCCGGCGAGTATCCGCGTACACTACGTGATTGCGACGGACTTTTGATCACATCAAAATTCCGTGCCAACCGATCAAGTGAGACTAAAGTGCTGTGTTTATAACATTCATTCAGTTATCTCATAACTGTTTGTGAATTCCAATTATTGTATCACATTCCAGATAATTAGAAAATGTTAAACTTTCCGATCGAACATTCGAACACCCAAGTTTTCCCGATACAGATCAACACATGAAACAAGTCTAAAAACATTCAGTTCGTGCCTCAGTACCAACGGTCCAGCCGTAGAAGGGTCAAGCCAACGCCTCACATGTGGCACGCCGTACTGCCCCAAACCCGAAGGTTCAAAGGGCAGTTCAAGACGATCACATAATCGAGTTAAGGTTTGTTGTCTTCTAGAGGGTCTATCGCGTTACTTGCACTACTTAGAACGTCTTTAAACCACGGAAAAATCCAACACTTGGAAATTTCCCGACAGGGGAAAAGGTGGGTATTTATATCCGGTCGAACTTTTTAACATATTCAAAAATACCCGGAAAGCCACATAGACGAAGTCTGACAATCCGATCGAATAATCGATTCCCAAAGCAACCCCAGAAAATTCAACTCTTGAATAAATATTAAAAATTCCCAGAAAAACCAGCACTGTTATGTAAGAATTACTGTGTAAAACTTTTTGAACAATGAGCCATTTTGACCGCGGAACCGCCGCAATAAGCATGCTATTGCCGCGGAACCGCCGCAATAGGCATGCTATTGCCGCGGTTCCGCCGCACTATAGTGGAGTTGGACACTCGAATTTTACAGTAACTCTTAGAAATTCCTTCTGAGTTTTCTGCATATTTTTAATTCTCAAAAATCCATAATTTTCAAAAAAGGACAGAGAGCAATATGGAGTTAGGGATTTCGGTTCGATCGGGTTTCAAACATCGTCTAAGCATCGCCAAAGGCTCTAGCTAGGTTCTGATACCACTGTAGGGTTCCTAGGCACTCCCAAGAGGTCTCACAAGGCATCAACCATGCCAATTTCTAAATTTTATATGTGCCGAGAAACCCTAACAAGATCGTTTGCTAGAAGTTTAGGCGAAAAAGAAACTAGTTAACAACTTAACTAAATGGTAAACGGAAATACAACCTTTGTAGATCCGGTTCTCCACCTCCATGGCTCCGCGATGAAGTCTTCTCGCTGTACAAATCGGATCTTGGGCTCTAGCATCGGCTTCATCGGAGAAAAAGCGGGCTAGGTCATCGACGACGATGCCGAAGATGATCTACGTCGAGGCATCGCTAGATCAAGCTCCAACTTCACCAAGTCATGAAACTTGTGAAGAAAACACACTCTACTACTTGGCAAGAGGTAGAGGATGAAGAAATAGGAAGTGGGTTCACTTTAGAATTGGATTTCTCACTCATTTCATCAAGTCACCATTGATGAAGTCTAGGTTTCTTCTTTGAAGAAGATGAAGAAGAAGAAGAAAAAGATGATAAGTATTATGATAAGTTATTTCCAAAAGAATAATAAAATCATTCTTATCATAATATTAACCATGGTAATGTGTAGAGAATTAACCAAGGTTAGTTGAATGGTTAGGGTTATGAGAAGAAGACAAGAATGGTAGCTTTGGTCAAACCTTCATGAAGCTTCAATTACAAACAAAGAAAGCCACCATTCTTCTCTATTTAATCTTTTCCAAAATAAATAAATAAATAAATAAGTATGAAAAACAAAACCCTAACCATTTAAATAACCATGGTTCAATCTTTACACAAACTCAAGTAAACATGTATCATCAAACATGATACATTCAAGTGCACAAACTATATCACATATACAATGTGCACATGAAGTGAGAAAATCCATTTAAAGTGAACCAATACTAGTTAATGCAAAGTAATATATCAAATATATAATTATGCATTAAATCATTAAATCAACACTTGATTTAACGATCCGGTCATATCGCATATAACCGACTAATATTCAATGTATCGGCTTATCGAATCAATCCTCGATTCGATAACTAGGTTATATCGCATACAACCATTCGATACATTCATCGCGAGAATAGAATACGGTATCACATACTCGAATCATTCTCGGTCCCGCGCATATCTCATATGCACTCCTATTTCGTTTCGCTTGAGCCAGGAAACCTCTGTGTAGGACTCTAAAGACTCGTCAATACGCCGGCAGCAGATGATGATCATATCAAGCACCCACAAGCCGCAAGTGGTCTACTAAACGTAACGGCCACCCGGGTATTTAGCGATCAGAAGATCGACGGGCAAACCCGCTCACACTCCAGTGAATCTAACCAGTAACACTACCGTACAGTCCGATCTGATCGTCTGATATGTCGCATATCTCGCCTAGGGGTGGTAAACGTCAGACTCCAATAGCTCGATAAGTCGTGTCGATATGAGGTCTATAACAGTTCGAGAAACTACTGGTAACACTTACCAGTAAATCTCAGCAACCCTGGCCAGGGATTTCCGGTTATAGCCAATCGAACACAGCGCAACATCAACTCCCTATACCAGGAGAGACGGTATAGGGAGAGACGAATCCCCTCCTATCGCTCATTGCCTCTATGTGACTCGGGACTGTACCCAAAAACCACCGTTTTGCACGCCCTCTTGGACGTGGTAAGGTGGAAATCAAAGCACAGTGGGAACCACACAAGACTCTATGACGATCTCGGGTCAACAGACTACTCTGTACCAGTGTCACCAGAGAACTGCCATCTGACGTAAGGTATAATACCATCTGGGAGTTCTCGGCGAGTCCGTCCAGTGTACCCAGTCTCTACAGAGCACCCGTATATCATCTCCGATGTCAAACACCAATGGATATGGGATCATCCATCGCCTATCTGTATGGGTCGAGAAGGTATACGCTAGTCTACTCTGGTATATCGATGCCCCATCTCGATACACCCACGACTTGGGACTTTCAAGGATGTACTTATGGACTACCATGTCCCCACTAGTATGATCCGCATCATAGTCCAGGTAGTCAAGTACACATCCTAAGGGCTTTACCAACATGTAATAGAGAACAATTTGTGTACACGTTAAGGTAAAGAGCAACCAGATAGCATACTATCATGTCGAGCAAGAAAGTCCTCCCTATATATGTCCAAGGATCCACTATAAAATACATCCTGTGTATAGTAATGGCCTCTAGGGCATACATATAACTAACAGTGTTTATGCCCTAGAGGCCATTACTGTATCATACTAGTTTGTATATTACTTAATGGAAACTTGGGATATTCACAGTTGAATTGACAGTCTTGCTAAAAATGGTAGTATGCTACTTGGTTTGTTTCTACTTTAATATGTGCATGTGTTTCTTTTAACATATCGCTTATACATATTAGTAGAGCCCTTAGGATCTTTGCTTGATTACCAGCGTTGTGATGGAAGTCACACTAGTGGGGGCTGGGTAGTCTGTAAGCAACATCCTATACAGGTCCCTGGTCGTATAATTATCGAGATAGGGCATCGATACTCCGGATTAGACTAGTGTGTACGCTTCTCATCCCAGTTGGGGAGATGGTCTGTCCCACAGCCTTCAGTACGTCGTACTAGAGATAGTATGCAGGGGCTCGTTAGGTTACGGGTACACCGGACAGGACTCGTCGGGAACTGCAGGTTGGTTTTATACCCATCGTCAGATAGCAGTTCCCAGGTGACATGAGTACAGCTTAGTTCGTCGACTTGACACTGCTACTTCGCCTCGGGTGTGTTCCCACTGTTCTTAGATTACTACCCTACCACGGCTCAAAGAAGTCATGCAAATAGGTAGTAGTTGGGTGCAGTCCCGAAGCACTTGGAGGCAGTGGCGGTTAGACAGGATTCGTCTCTCCCGGTATTGGGGGTTGATATCGCGTTGTTTATGGAGAGCCATTACGCAAAGTCCCTGGCCAGGGCAAGCGAGATTTACTGGTAGGTTCCAGTAGTTTCTCAAGGTATAATGGGCTTCACTCCGACACAACTTATACCGCTATTAGGGGTCTGACGTTTACCGCCCCCTAGGCCCGATATGCGATATACCTAGACGAACAGACCGGACTGTACGGAGATTGTCACATCAGGCTCAGTTGGAGTTCGGATGGGTTTCCTCATCGTCCTTCTTATCGACATCTACCTGGGGACCGTTACGTACAGCTAGTACCGCTTGCGGCCTGTGGTTAAACCCACTTCCAGCGTAGTGTCGAGTCTTTAGAGTCCCACACAGAGAGTTTCCCTGCACCGGGCAAAAGGTGTAGAGGCTGTATGGTTTTACGGCAGGATCGCGATCACTTAGTACACGTGTGCACGTATTATGATTGGGCAGATAATACTAGCGGGCTTTGGTTTAAGCCAGATTCTAGTATTATACAGATGGATTTATTCAGTCAAAGATTATCCGTGTTTTTCGGAAATACGGATGGGAGGGGCAGTCTCGTAATTTGTCGGGAAGCTTCTAGAAGAAGATGACTCATTTGTTTTTATTTCTTTATGGATTAAACACAAATGAAGTGGAGAGATGAGTTGTAAGTTTTCATTAAATGCTTAATGACTCATGAGGTGATTCACCCTTAGTATTAAATGAAGCTCACAAGATATTTCTAGATATTTGATCAAGAGATATTTGTATGCTTCATTATATTCTTTCATGAGTTATTATTCATATCATTATCACAAAAGCTTTCTCTCTCCTCAAGTCTTCATCTTCTTCCTAAAACCCTAATAGCTCTCATGAGTTGAGAAACCTAGGGTTTAAGTGACTAAGTAATCCATCTAAATACTCTATACCCTCTAGGACTTCTAGATTAGCGATCTAGAAGCCGTAGTTATCTCAGATTCGAGATAGAAGCTCGGACTATAGACTCTCGGGTGGATCGTCTTTGACTCGAGAAGGCCGTTGAGGTGCCCATGTTCCATAGAGCCTATGAGGTGTGGAGGATAGCGATGAAGACCCGAAGGACAAGTAACGTGAGGTATAACTTTGAATCCGAGTAGTTAAACCTCTCGTAGTTTGCTAGTAATGGTTTAGACACGATCCGTGTGCTCAAGTCCGTGTTACGAAGCTTTGATAATTGTTTTTCATGTATTCTGCCTCCGTGCAAGCTCGTAGGGTGCGTGACATGGACTTACTGTGGTATCAGAGCCTACTAAGCCTTTACTAGCTTGTTAGCAACTAATTAGAACTTCGATCGTTGGAAAAACGCGAAAACATAACCCCGGACCCCTTAAGTTTCTGTCAATTTTAAACGTGTCGAAAAAATTATTTGATAGGTATGAAAATTCACAGCAGGGAATTCTAAGAATACTGGAAAAATACGAGGAGCTAACTCGTTTAGACTGACGCGGAAGCGCGGCGGATTGGTGCGATCCGCCGCGGATCCACGGCCGAGTCAACTCAGAGTTGACTCGTATTTGCACAGTAACTCTTATTTTGTGGTGTTTTGTTTTCTTGTATATTCTGTTTCTGCCCAGGTTATTTCAATGCTGGATTGCATTTGGGGTAGACTCGGAAAAAGGTTGTCGATCGAAATTCTAAGTTATTTGCTAATCAAGTTTTATCTGTAATGTTTAATGTGTTCGTAAACCTCCCCTAATTTCTAGTATGTCGGTTAGCAGGGGGTTGCACATTTCTGTAATGGTTTTTACTGGTTTGTGTATATGAACTTCATTGGATCGTTATGATGATTAGCCGGGGGTTGAGATGAGTTTTTATATTCATTCATTCGATGTAAATTGTAATATGATGTAATATTCTTTTGCGGGGCACATACGGGCTGAGGTTGTAGCCACCGTTGTATTATTTCATTTACTGTTTTATGCTCCTAGGATAGACCCAAGGTGGGGTGCACAAACTACCGGGTACTTTGAAGTGTTTAGAGGCCTACTCACGTTGTTGAGGGAGACCTCTTCACTTCGGGTACTTGGCGGGTAGTTTGCCGTACCCGTAGGGGTCTAGGGTGGGGTAATGGCTATTCATCACAACTGTGTAATCCGTCTTTCGTTGCAGGCTCAAAGGAAATGCGGATTGCTTGTATATCCAATAATGTTCATCTGAGATCTGGAATGCCTATTATTGCGTCTAACGAATGTACAATATCTATATATGATATCTATTAGGCGTTACTTATGTTTTACACCCGCGCTAGCCCAGCACCCGCTCTGTCGTTAGTTAAGTAACCTAACGGGTGAATGAAGGGACCCAGTGGCGAATGCGGATGGCATAAGAGTATATTGTATTTTCGTTGTTTTCTGCAATGATAGGTTAATTGATGGGATGCATTATTTTAATGCAAAGAAAACAAACCAAAGTTGAATCGTTGGAACAATTTAAAAGAAACCACTCGGTTATTTTAAAAAGAGCAGAATTTTTAATTGCGGAGCTTTAACCACTCCTTTTAAAAACCTATCAGGTTCCTTCGATTATATCAAGTTCACTACGTTCACGGTTTCGCCAAACCAGTCGTAGCCCTCCGTCATTTCTTATGGATGGTCAGTAGTATTCAAGTTATGTTTGTTGGCCTTCATTAAGGCATAGTGTTTGGTAGCTGCTGGGTATTCATTTGTTGCATATATAGATGAGTTGGTTTGGGACAGTCGTATTACCTTGTTGGCCTTCGTCAAGGGTATGTACGGGTGGGTTCAAATTAACAAGATAATGATGGGCAGAATTTGACATGTGACTTATGATTTGTTGGCCTTCGTCAAGGTCATAAGAGCATGGGGCAAAAATCCACATCGGGAGTTTCTAAAGAAACTGAAACTTGCTAGTGTTGCATACCATTTGGAGTTTGATGAATGTTGGTAGTATTCCTTCAGCATTATCACACGATGATATTTGGATCCTGATCCTACTGTGAGTATCCTCTACTCATCAGGAGATTCGTCACTTAACGATCAATGCTATAAACCAAGTAGGTGTCTAAAACAGTGTCAGCGGGGCTACGCCTCCATAGAAAAGAGGTTAGTTAATTAAGGAACTTCGCGAAAGCGTCGTAAAACCTCCCTCGAAGTACCGACACTATCCTGGTTGAACGGTTAAGCAAGTATTGTACGGTGAGATCAGTCCTGACTAATTCTTCTTTTATGGTTTGAGGAAGGATTCAAAAAACAGTGGGAGCCATCCAGTTTAGATAAACTAAAAACCAATCTAAACTTGCAAGAGCATCATGCTAAAGTGTTCCCTCTCTTTCTCTTTGCAGCGACCTTGTGACCATGACTAGATTACATCTAGATAACAAAATGACTGAATCTAACTTATATGATTGGCAAAGGTCTGTCCAGATGTCCATTGCCTATGACAAGCTGGAACACCCTATTACTACTCAAGCCCCCACCGTCCCAGGTCCAGTTTCCACCGTCGCGGATATGGATATCCGTCAGACAAGGGAAAAGGATAGTGCGAATGCCCAGTGCCTCATGTTGGCTTCAGTTGATGGTATATACCAGAAGCAGCACGAGAAGATGGACTAGTTTCCATCTTTCTCCATAACAAAGATTCATATGGAGAGCAATCTCATATCGCAAGATATGAGACTTCGAATGAATTACTTCAAGCGAGCTTGGCTTTCGGGTCATCTGTAAGGGACGACGTCCTTACGATGACTAGCTATATTGATGAGCTCACGGACCTGGAGACTACGTTGGGAAATAGGTCATGCGCTGACTTATTTCCCCAGTCCCTACCCTCTACTTACACCCTGAAAGAAACCAGGGAGACACCCGCTCTGCTTACTGGGGGACCTTCTTCTTCTGCATCCAGGGCGAAAGCAAAGGGTGAAAAGAAGAAGACCTCCACAAAGCCGATATACGGTATCAGTGAAGTAGAAGGAAAGGGAAGAGCAAAAGTTTCGGGACTTGGTGTAGGTAAGGAGGGATGTTCCTATTGTTATGGGAACAGGCATTGGCAGAAGGATTGCAGGGCTTTGGAAGCCAGTAGCCAGGATTCGAAGCATGTTGTGGCTTCGGCCTCGAGTGTGTTTGTGATTGAGAACTGTTTGTCAATTAACTCTACTTCCTGGGTACTAGATACAGGATCAGGATCTCATATCTGTAATTCATTACATGCTTTGAGAAACCGTAGAGTTATCAGGGTAGGTGATTTGTCTCTCAGAGTTGCAAACGGAATGAGCATGGACGCTGAATCCGTGGAAGAATATCGCCTAGGATTGACAAGTAGGCAGATATTGATTCTACGTAACTGTTTGTATGTACCTAGTTTGACTTGTAATATCATCGAGAGAGGGATATGACTTTACATTCATAAGCGATGTAGTTCACATCCACCTAAATCAAGTTCTGATTGGGTCCGGTACATTAGATGACGGTATATACGTATTGAATCAAGCTCAGGTTTTCAATGTCCAGAACACACTTAAAAGAAAGTCTCCAGAAGTAAATCAGGCTTTCTTATGGCATTGTAGACTAGGTCACATCAATGAAACACGATTAACTAAGTTACATAGAGAAAGATATTTGAATCCGTTCGAATATCAATCTTATGCTACTTGTGAATCTTGTCTCATGGGAAAGATGACAAAGACTCCGTTTACTGGACACGGAGTAAGAGCAAGCGAGCTCTTCGGACTCATACACAGCGATGTGTGTGGTCCAATGTCTACACATGCGCGAGGTAGTTATTCCTACTTCATTACTTTTACGGATGATTTCTCTAGGTATGGACATATCTTCTTGATGAAGCATAAATCCGAGGCCTTTGAGAAATTCCAGGAATACAAGAATGAAGTGGAAAACCAAACAGGCAAAAGTATCAAGACACTGAGATCTGATCGAGGTGGTGAATACTTAAGTGTCGAGTTCCTGGGTTACTTAAAAGAGAATTGAATTCTCTCTCAGCTTACTCCTCCATACACACCACAACACAACGGTGTATCGGAAAGGCAGAATCGAACTGTCACGACCCAAAGTTTGGCCCGTGACTGGCACTTAACCACATAACGTCTACAGGCGTAACGCGACTAAGTGAACCGAAAACCCAGAAATCAAACCAGTAAAAGTATAGAATGTTATAAGTTTTAAATGAAAGCACTTACTAACATGTTAAGAAATCTAAGTAAATAATCACCAAGATAGCAATATACGACGCCGGAGCGAAGATCAAGATCCACAAGTGAGAACATCACAGATAGAATAAACAGCAAAGTACAGTCGGCTCACAACAAGCACGACCCCAGAAAACAAACAATATACATCATCGTCCTCACACTGTCTCTAAGTCAAATACATACATGGTAGATGGAGAATACTAGATACAACAATATACATAACTGAAAGATAAACAGATACCGCACAAAACCCACCTATCAGCAAAAAAGCTAGTACACCAACTATGAGGGTATCTGTGTCAAAAGATGCAAAACGCAGCCTGCCGCGACTACTCCGAAGGGCAACCTGTAAAGACTGTGGCACAACGGGGGTGAGTTACCAACTCGTGAATAGAGATAACATATAAAGGTAATCGCGAGCATGCACGTACTGCGCTATTCTATCATATGCCAACAGATGATATCAATGTGTGATAAGCAGTATGTGCAAAAATCATGCAAGTGCTCTATCAGGTAATATTACTACAGGATGAGATGCAATAATGAATGCTGAGCAGGGGAATATAACACCTACACGAAATGTCAATGTGGAATATATATATATATATGCACCGCAAATCCCAACAACCCAGACGCCAGCACTCCCATCGGCCCTCAAATCCTGTACATCCCTGAGAATCACGAGTGCCCAACATCGGCACCCAAATATCATAAATACTCGTGTCTAGTATCGACACGCAAATCCTCCTATATCGGGCATCTGTCAGTCCGGGTCAGCCCACTCTCAATATATCGGGCATCCGTCAGTCCGGGTCAGCCCTCTCTCAATATATCGAGCATCCGTCAGTCCGGGTCAGCCCTCTCTCAATATATCGGGCATCCGTCAGTCCGGGTCAGCCCTCTCTCAATATATATCCCTCTAGCACCGAGAAAACATAGGGTGAACGCACCGAAATATCATATCAAGGGAACCGGGTTTTTAAATGATTACATATTTGAAATAGCCACGGTTCCCAAATCCAGAAATCACATGTAATCCAAACCAATATGCAAGTCAATGTGATGTGATATGTGCATCAAGTATGAATATCATGTCAAGTCACATAAAGATGAGCTACAACATAATGATCCGATGTGATATATGCATCAAGTATGAATATCATGTCTAGTCACATAAAGATGAGCTACAACATAATGATCATGGAAATTCTACAGTGTGAGTGTCATGGCAATTACTAACGGTGTGTGTGTAACATGCAGGATAGTGCTCGTGCAACATGAACCGTTAGTAAGGGTGCGGTGTTCTATCAATTCTAGTTTATATACATACATCAGGGAATGTGGTATGCACTAAATAGTAGCCATGAACAGTCAATGTATGGAAATGTAGCTATAAGATCCTATCAGCCCTGACGTAGAACGCCATGCGGGCGATATCCCCGTAGATGTTAAATCTACTCACCGTAGTCTCTCGCTAGGTATAGCCGACGACTTGTTCCCCTCCTTCGCGGCGTCCGTCGCACTCGCCTGCGAATCCTAGAATTTCACAATATATCACACATAACCTCAAAACCATACAAACACAACATTAAAGCCGAACTAGTAACTCGTGTCGTGAACGAAGCGCGCGTGTGCGCGATACGCTAAAACGTGTGATTACGCGCGCCTGAAGCCACTCTGACGCGTCGCGATACGCAGAAACCCCCAAACCCACACACACGTATCACGCGTGTCGCGAAAGATTAAAAATACGAAAAATAGGGTATTCTACTCCAGATTTTGATACAAAACAGATATTACAAATATATATATACCAAAATAACCCACATAGCAGCAGACTCCAGTGGACCCAACCCCAACCCCCATATCACCCATCTGGCCGCAAATTGCGGCCAGAACGATTATTCCGGCGGCCTCACTTGGGAATTGAGCCCCCAGGTTTGGTGTGTGCACTCTATACCCTCCATACATGCTACAGAAAAATCTAGTTTCACTCTGAAATATCTCGGGTAGTAGCAGATCCAACAGAACCCTATTTCTAGTTAAAAACCCCACTTTTGCACTAAAATGGAACTTAAGGGTATTTTTGTGTAGACCTGAAACAAAACCTGGTCTAAACAGCTCTAATAACACTTAAAAGAGTTAACTAAACCATGAGAACACCAATCTATCACATACTTCACAAATATCCTCTAATATCACCAATAATGCATAAAAACATGATTTTTAGCTACGATACTACAAGATATGGAAAAGAGTGTTAACTTTGAGCCATATACCTTCAAGAGACCTTAAGAAACACCAAAATTCTCAGCCCTTGCCTCAAGTGTGCAGATTTGCCTCTAAACACCTCAAAAGGCCCCTTTTTCCATGGTTTTTGTGAAGAAAATGTGTTGATTTGTGTAGGGTTTTGTGTCGAGATCAAAGGGAAGTGAAAAGAGAAGAGGAGAAGAAGAAGAAGCTGGTGTTTTGGCTGGAATTTCTGCAGGAAATTTTGAATGAGGAGAAGAGAGAGAGAAGAGAGAAAGAAAAGGGTCAAAAGTCAACTTCTTTACCTAACCCCCATTCCTCATTTTTCTATTGCTAAAAGAATATTTAAAAAGGGTTTTGTTTTGATTAAAAATGGTGGGGATTTAACAAGGAAACATGCAAGGAAAGAATGGCTAACACTTTAACCTAGGTTACAACATGGCTAAGTGTGCAAGTGTACACTACAAAATGGAAAATTTTCCAATTAGGGTAACCCGACTAAAAATAACTAATAAACCCAAGTACGCATATAAAATAACACGCACAAATTGCTAATTAACACGAAAAACACTCTAGCGAAATTTCAAAGTGTTACAATCTACCCCCCTTAAAGAAATTCGGTCCCCGAATTTAAAATCTAACTACACGCACCCTCAAAAAGATGGGGATACCTCTTCCTCACCTCGCTCTCGGTCTCCCAAGTGACCTCCTCTCTGCTCGGACCACGCCAAAGAACCTTGACGGACGTTATGTCCTTCGATCTCAATTTCTTCACTTGTCTATCCAAAATGATCACCGGCTGCTCTGCATAGGAAAGGTCACGTCAAGATGGATCGTCGGGTGCTGAATCGCATGCGAAGGATCATGAAGATATTTGCGGAGCATCGAAACATGAAGTACGGGGTTCACGTCTGGAAAACTGGGCGGAAGGGCCAACCGATATGCAACTGCACCAACACGTTCGAGGATCTCAAAGGGGCCCACATATCTGGGACTAAGCTTCCCCTTCTTCCCAAATCTCATCACACCTTTCATTGGGGAGACCCTCAAGAAAACATGGTCACCAACAGAAAACTCAAGTCTGCGCCGCCGACGGTCCGCATAAGATCTCTGCCTACTCTGAGCTGCTCTCATCCTATCGTGAATCAACTGGATCTTCGCGGTCGTCTCATCCACAATCTGCGGCCCTAGGATACTGCCCTCACTGAGCTCTGTCCAACAAGTGGGAAATCTGCATCTCCTCCCATAAAGAGCCTCAAACGGTGCCATCTGAATGGTCTCCTGGTATCCGTTGTTGTAGGAAAACTCTACTAAGGGTAAATGGTAATCCCAGCTACCTCCGAAGTCTAATACGCACGCTCTGAGCATGTCCTCGAGAGTCTGAATAGTCCGCTCTGACTGTCCGTCGGTCTGCGGAGGAAATGCTGTGCTGAAACTCAAGCGAGTGCCCAAAGCCTCCTGAAGTCTCTGCCATAGCCGGCTGGTAAACTGGGTGCCTCTGTCGGACACGATACATGTCGGAACTCCGTGCAATCGTACAATCTCGTCGATGTAAATCTGGGCATACTGAGCAAATCCGAAAGTCGTCTTCACCGGTAGAAAGTGAGCCGCTTTCGTCAAACGATCCACGATCACCCAGATGGAGTCATACCCTCGACTAGTCCTGGGTAGACCCACAATGAAGTCCATAGAAATCTGCTCCCATTTCCTTTCCGGAATGGTAACGGCTGTAGCTCTCTCGTGGCCTCTGGTGCTCAGCCTTGACTTGCTGACAAGTCAGGCATCTCGACACAAGATCTACGATGTCTCTCTTCATTCAGTCCCACCAGTAAACACCTCTCATATCATGGTATATCTTAGTGGAACCGGGATGAACACTATATACCGATCGATGTGCCTCCTCAAGAATCTCGCGCCGCAATCCCTCAGCATCTGGTACGCACAGTCTAGTCCCGGATCGTAGTATCCCCTGATCATCGATCACGAACTCGGAAAATCTGCCCTGTCCAATCCGTGCCCTGACCTATGAGTGTCGGTCATCTCTGTGCTGTGCCTCATGTATACGGTCAAGCAACTGTGGGCGTGCACGAACATGCTCAATCTGTTCTCCGATCGGCGTAAACTCGAACTATACACGGCTGTCGCATAAGATCTGCCAATCTGCCGACGACTGCCTCTGTACTACGCTCAAATAAGATAGAATACCCCCGGGCTTCCTGCTCAAAGCATCCGCCACTACATTAAGCCCTGCCCGGGCGATACCAGATCTCACAATCGTAGTCCTTCACTAACTCCATCCATCGGCGCTGTCTACGGTTCAGGTCGCGGTGCTGAAATATACACTGTAAGCTCTTGTGATCAGTGAATATCTGGCACGACTCGCCATATAGATAATGTCTCCAGATCTTAAATGCAAAGACCACTGCAGCCATCTCCAAATCCTAAGTTGGGTAATTCTGTTCATGTTCTTTAATTGCCGCGAAGCATACGCGATCACCCTGTCATGCTGCATCAATACGCACCCTAGCCCCACTCGTGAAGCGTCACTGTAGACCACAAATCTGCCTGATCCTGAAGGCAATGATAGCACTGGTGTCGTAGTCAGTAGAGCCCGTAGCTACTGGAAACTGTGCTCACACTCTTCCGTCCAATCAAAACGAACCCCCTTCCTGGTCAACTCGGTCAAAGGTGTAGCAATGCGAGAGAAGTCCTGCACGAATCGCCTGTAATAGCCTGCCAGCCCTAGAAAGCTGCGAACCTCCATCACTGACGTGGGTCTAGGCCAACTTCGAACGGCCTCAATCTTCCTCGGGTCTACACATATACCATTTCGTGTAATCAGGTGCTCCAAGAAGTCTACGCTGTCCAGCCAGAAAGCACATTTGGAGAATTTGGCGAAAAGCTGATGCTCCCTCAAGGTCTGCAGTGTAATCCGCAGGTGCTGTTCGTGCTCCTCTCTACTCTGAGAATACTCCAGAATATCGTCAATGAACACTATGATGAACAGATCAAGATACGGCCGGAAAATACGGTTCATCAAGTCCATGAATGCTGCTGGCGCGTTGGTGAGTCCGAACGACATCACCAAAAACTCATAATGGCCGTAACGCGTGCGGAAAGCTGTCCTAGGAATGTCCTTCCCGTCAAACCCGCAGCTGATGGTAGCCTGATCGCAAATCGATCCTCGAAAAGTATCCTGCCCCCTGGAGCTTGTCGAACAAATCGTCGATGCGTGGCAAAGGATACATGTTCCGCACTGTCACCCTGTTCAGCTGACGGGGTAGTCGATACACAGACGCAAACTGCCGTCCTTCTTCTTGACGAACAGGACTGGAACTGTTAGTTGTATGTATGCCCTAGAGGCCACTATTGTACAGATGATGTATATTATATTGGATGCTTGGACATATATAGAGATGACTTTCTTGCTCGATATGATAGTATGCTATCCGGTTGCTCTTTATCTTAACATGTACACTTGTCTCTTTAAACTGTCTTATAGTAACATGTTGGTAAAGCCCTAAGGATGTGTACTTGACTACCTGGACTATGATGCAGATCATACTAGTGGGGACATGGTAGTCCATAAGTACATCCTTCAAGGTCCCTAGTCGTGGGTGTATCGAGACGGGGCATCGATATACCAGAGTAGACTAGTGTATACGCTTCTCGACCCATGAGATGGGCGATGGATGATCCCATATCCATTGGTGTTTGACATCAGAGATGGTATACGGGTGCTCAGTGGAGACTAGGTACACTGGACGGACTCACCGAGAACTCCCAGATGGTATTATACCTCACGTCAGATGGCAGTTCTCAGGTGACACTTGTACAGGTTAGTCTGTAGACCCGAGATCGTCATAGAGTCTTATGTGATTCCTACTGTGCTTTGATCTCCACCTTACCATGTCCATGAGGGCGTGCAAAACGGTGGTCTTTGGGTACAGTCCCGAGTCACATGGAGGCAATGAGCGATAGGAGGGGTTTCGTCTCTCCCGGTATTGGGGGTTGATGTTGCGCTGTGCTCGATTGGCCGTAACAGGGAAGTCCCTGGCCAGGGCTGATCAGAGATTTGCTGGTAAGTGTTACCAGTAGTTTCTCGACCCGTTATGAGCCTCACATCGGCACGACTTATCGGTTATTGGGGTCTGACGTTTACCACCCCTAGACTTGATATGCGACATATCAGACGAACAGACCGGACTGTATGGTAAGTGTTACTGGTTGGATTCACAGGAGTGTGAGCGGGCTAGCTCGTCGATCATCTGATCGCTTAATACCCGGGTGGCCGTTACGTTTAGCAGACCGCTTGCGGCTTGTGGGTGATTGATATGATCATCATCTGCTACCGGCGTATTGACGAGTCTTTAGAGTCCTACACAGAGGTTTCCTGGCTCAAGCGAAACGAAATAGGAACGCATATGAGATATGTGCGGGACCGAGAATAATGCGTGTATGTGATACCGCATTTTATTCTCGCGATGAATGTTTCGATTGGTTGTATGCGATATGACCTAGTTATCGAATCATTGATTCGATAAATCGATACATTGGATACTAGTCGGTTATGTGCGACATGACCGGATCATTGAATCAAATGTTGATTTAATGATTTAATGTATAATTATATATTTGATATATTTCATTGCATTAACTAGTATTGGTTCACTTTAAATGGATTTTCTCACTTGAAGTTCACAAGTTGTATATGTGATATACTTTTGTGCACTTGATTGTATCATGTTTGATGATGCATGAATTTTGGTTTTGTGTTAAGACTTAAACCATGGTTATGATAATAGTTAGGGTTTTGATTCATTTACTTATTTATTTATCTATTCTTTCTTGATAAATAAATAAAAGAAAACAAAATGGTTTCATTCTAACATGAAGCTTGTTGAAGCTTCAAGAAGGTTTGACTAATGTGACCATTTTGTCTTCATACTTAACCCTAACCATTCTCACTTGACCATGGTCTATTCTCTACACTTAACCAAGGTTAGAAGATGATAAGTATTCATTTTTATTATTCTTTTAAAAACACTTATCATATTCATTCTTCTTCTTGATCATCTTCTTCTTCAAGAAAAGCTTAAGCCCATCAATGGCAACTTGAGCAAAAGTGAGTGAAATCCAATTCTAAAGTGAACCCACCTCCTATTTCTTCACCCTCTACCTCTTGCCAAGTTGTTTTGGGTGTTTTCTTCACAAGTTTCACAACTTGGTGAAGTTGGAGCTTGAACTTGTGCAACCTCGACGTAGATCATCTTCGGCACGAAGCCGACGACCTATTCTGCTCATTTCTCCGATGAAGCCGACGCGAGAGTCCGAGATTCGAGATGGACAGCGAGGGGACGACTACGTGGAGCTAAGGAAGTGGATAACCGGATCTACAAAGGTTGTAGCTTCTTATCTTTAGTTAAGTTGTTAACTAGATTCGTTATTCGCCTAAACTTCTAGTCAACGATCCGTATTAGGGTTTCTCGGCACCCGTAAAATTTGAAATTGGCATGGTTGATGCCTTGTGAGACCTCTTGAGTGTGTCTAGGAACCATACAGTGGTATCAGAGCCTAGCTAGAGCCTTAGGCGAAGTCTAGACGACGTTTGAAACCCGAATGAACCCGAAACCCTAAAACCCAAGTGCTCTCTGGACTTTTTCTAAAAACTGGGATTTTTCTAGATTAAAAATGCTTTAAAAATTCAGCAGGGAATTCTAAGAATTACGGTGCAAATTCTTTCCAATGAACAGTATAATGTGCGGCGGAACCGCGGCAGAAGCATGGCTTCTGCGGCGGTTCCGCGGCCTAATGATGATGTCAGCCCTCCTACTTTGCACAGTAATTCATCATTTCAGCAGCTGAGTTTTATGGGTATTTTTAATATTTATTCAAGAGTTGAATTTTCTGGGGTGTTTTAGAGCTTCGATGTTTCAACCGGATTATCAAATTTCGTCTTTGTGTATTTCCGGATGACTTTAGAATATGTTAAAAAGTTCGACCGGATATAAATACCCAACTTTTCCCCTGCCGGAAAAATATCCAAGTGTTGGATTTTTGTGTGGTTTAAGGACGTTCTGAGTAGTGCAAGTAACGCGATGGTCCCTCTAGAAGACAACAAACCTTAACTCGATTATATGACCGTCTTGAACTGCCCTTTGAACCTTCGGGTTTGGGGCAGTACGGCGTGCCACATGTGAGGCGTTGGCTTGACCCTTCTACGGCTGGACCGTTGGTACTGAGGTATGAAGTGAATGTCTTTGAACCTATTTTATGTGTTGAACGGTTTCGGGAAAACTTAGGTGTTCGAATGTTCGATCGGAAAGTTTAATATATTCTATTTATTTGGAATGGGATGCAATAATTGGAATTCACAAACAGTTATGAGATAACTGAATGAATGTTATAAATCTAGCGGTTTAGTTTCACTTGATATTGAAAAGAGTTTTCGATAATGAGACTAAAATGCGGGGTTTATAACTGTTAGGCATGTGATGTCTAAGTATTTTATTTGATTAGGCATGTGATGTATAAAAGGGTTGCGGATTCCAACTGTTGTAGTTTTACACTTTCTTTTCTGTGACCGTAAGTGTAATATGTGTTATCGCCGGTTTCGTTGCTATATGTCAACGACAATTGGGGTATTCATACTTACTTGCGTTGATGACATGTGATGTTATGTGTTGCTGGATATGTTATATTGGATAGTCGTGTTCGAATAGCCGGGGGTTTTTATGTGAGATGAGTGTTTTTTCATTTTCATTCATGTAAAAACTTGTATGTAATATTCTTTTTATTTGGGGCACTTCCAGGTAGCGGAAGTTGTCACCTTTTGTATATTATTTACATTTCCGCATTAGGATAGACCCAAGGAGGGGAGCACAAGTAACCGGGTTCTAGGGTCAGTGGGGACCATCTCGAGGAGTCGAGTCCGGATCTCCTAACCCTAGAATTGGTAGGGTTGCTTGCCGCTCTCGTAGGGGTCTAGGGGTGTGGGATTGGCTATTCATCACGACCGTGGAATCCATATTTTATACTGGCTCGTATTAAAAACACGGACGTCCTAGTATATCCAATATTTCATATGATATTTTCTGCTGCGATATCTGTGATGTGATCATGGGATGTTCTGTGATAGATACTTTATATAGTATATATGATATATTATATAGGCGTTACTTATGTTTTACACCCGCGCTAGCCCTGCCCCGCTCTGCCGTTAGTTACCTAACCTAACGATGCACGAGGGGACATCGAGGCGAATGCGGATGGCATAAGTGTACGTCGTATTTATCTGTGATGTTTAGGTGACTTAAATGATGGGACTTCATTAATGTGATTAATGAAAGAAAAGAAACCTAAGATGTTGTAGAATCGAATTTCAAAATAAAAAACAGGTAGCTACAGTTCTTGCTTTGCACAGCGGTATATGTGATATATCCTGCACCTTATTCGATGAGGAAAGGACCGAGATCCCTTCACCGGGAGTGACTCCTTTAGCAATAACTGGCAGATACTGCACACTCGGTTTGTTTTTGATAGCTTCTATAGTTTCTGCTTTGCAAAGTGATATATATGATATATCCCGCACCTCATTCGACGAGGAAAGGGCCGACGATCCCTTCGCCGGGAGTGACCCCTTTAGTAAAACTAGAAAAGCCTCAAAATCACTCCATTTCAAAACTTCATTTGATTCTACAACGATATCAAGTTCATTACGCTCATGGTTTTCTGAAAACCTGCGTAGCCCTCCGTCATTTCAGATAAGTACTACTTAGTATTCGTGCTACGGTAGTTTGGCATTCGTCAAGGCGTAGTGTACGGTAGCTAACTAGTATTTATCTGCTTATGCATATGATGCAGATTGGATTAGGGTATTCGTACGGCGTTGTTTGGCATTCGTCAAGGGTCGTGCGGGTGGGTTTAATTCAATCAAGAAATGTACGGGTTGAACTTGACTAGTGGACTATGGGTTGTTTGGCATTCGTCAAGGTCATAGAACACTAGGGGTAAAATATTATTGGGAATTTCAAGTGTTGAAATTTGCAATGAGATTGCATACCTTCTATGAGATAGTTGGATCCCGATACCCACTGCGAGTAAGAGTTACTCCTGGGAGAGTTTTACACATTACAATTAGCCGATCAAGTAGGTGTCTAGAAAGGTGTCAACGGGGTTAGGCTCTGGGAAAACGAGGTTTACTATAATTAGGTCCGTGCGAAAGCACGGGGAACCTCCCTCAAAGTACCGACACTGGCCTGGCTGAAAGATCGACGAAGTTGTAGGGTGTAATTAATCCCGGCTAGTCTTTCCTTTTAGGGTTTGAAGGAAGATTTGATAAAAACCAGTGGGAGCCATCCTGATTAGATAAGATAATAACCAATCTGATCTTGCACGAGCATACGCTAAAGTGTTTTCTTCTCTCTCTCTCCAGGTAGCGACCATGTCCTGCCCTAATGAAGATAATAATATGGATGTATTGACCGAACCCGCATGTTATACTGTGCTGGGGAACGTTGAACCCGTTCTATCTTATAAGTGTTATAAGAATGAACAGGAAACAGGAGAATATCTGGATTCTCACACCGCCCAAACGGAGAACATGCATGTTGATGCGTCATCTTCGGGTGTGTTTGTCATTGAGAACTGTTTCTCAGTTCAACCTACGTCCTGGGTATTAGATACCGGATCAGGATCCCACATATGTAAGATGTTACATGGGCTGCGGAAAGGTAGAGAACTGGGAAAAGGTGATCATTCCGTTCAAGTAGGGAACGGTGCAAATGTTGCAGCCAAAGCAGTTGGCGAATATCACCTAGTATTACCAAGTGGTGATACAATAATTCTGAATGAGTGCTATTATATACCGAACATGATGTGCAACATTATATCAGTTTCTTTATTGAGTAAAGAAGGATATAATTTTGTAGTACAGGATAATGTTATGAACATATTCCTAGATCAAAAGTTGATTGCATCAGGCTCGTTACATAATGGCATATTCATTCTAAATCAAAATACATTCCTCAATTTACAAAACACGCACAAGAGGAAAAGTTCAGAAATGAATGAATCCTACTTGTGGCATTGTAGACTTGGTCATATCAATGTGACACGACTGGCTAAGTTACATAAGGATGGTTATTTGAATCCGTTCGAATTATCATCTTATGATACTTGCCATTCATGTCTCAAAGGAAAAATGACCAAAGCTCCGTTTAGTGGACACGGAGAAAGAGTTACTGAACTCTTAGGACTGGTACATAGTGATATATGCGGTCCCATGTCTACCCATGCCAGGAACGGTTCTTCCTACTTCATTACATTCACTGACGATCTCTCTAGATACGGGCATGTGTTCCTATTGAAACACAAGTCTGAAGCTTTTGAGAAATTCAGAGAATATAAGCAAGAAGTAGAGAACCAAACGGGCAAAAGTATTAAGATCCTACGATCTGATCAAGGAGGAGAATACTTGAGCAATGAGTTCCAAGATTATCTAAAAGAGAATGGGATTCTCTCTCAGCTTACTCCACCTTATACACCACAGCACAACGGTGTATCGGAACGAAGGAATCGCATCCTATTAGATATGGTGCGTTCAATGATGAGTACAGCTGAGTTACCTATTTCCTTCTGGGGGTATGCGCTTGAGACAGCCATACACCTATTGAATATGGTTCCTACCAAATCAGTGCCTACCACTCCATATGAGGTATGGAAAGGGAAAAGACCATCTCTTAAGTATGTTAAGATATGGGGTTGTCCAGCCTATGTCAAAAGACAAAATCCGGACAAACTCGAGGCAAGATCAGTCTTATGTAAGTTTGTTGGATATCCCAAAAATTCATAAGGGTATATCTTCTACCACCCCGAGGAACAAAAGGTGTTTGTTTCTCGACATGCCACTTTCTTAGAAAAAGGTTTTCTTATGAAACAGATTAGTGGCATTGAGGTAGAACTGGAAGAGGTTCCAGCAACACAAACTATAACAGAAGACTTGGTAGAACCAGAGGATTCAGTAGTACCCGACGAACCCCAGCCTCTCCGCCGATCTAGTAGGGCTTCTCGTCCACCTGAGAGATACTACGGTTTTCTCATTGACGGTGGAAGCGAGGATTGCATCATGGAGGATGATGACCCAACTAGCTTCGAGCAGGCCATCACGAGTAGGGACTCAGTGAAATGGCTGGATGCTATGCGGTCTGAGATGGAATCCATGTACACCAACAAAGTATGGACTTTAGAAGTTGCTCCTGAAGGGGTAAAACCCATTGTGAGCAAATGGATCTTCAAGAAGAAACTTGGTGTAGATGGGAAAGTGGAGACTTTCAAAGCTAGACTTGTTGCAAAGGGATTTCGTCAAAGACCAGGTGTGGACTATGACGAAACATTTTCTCCAGTGGCTATGCTTAAATCCATCCGGATCATGCTTGCCATCGCTGCATATCATGACTACGAAATCTGGCAAATGGATGTTAAGACCGCCTTTCTAAACGGTGATTTAGAAGAGTGCGTGTACATGACTCAGCCAGAGGGCTTCGTAGACAGTGGGAGCAGCGGGAAGGTGTGCAAGCTGCTTAAATCCATTTATGGATTAAAGCAAGCATCGCGGAGTTGGAACATCTGCTTTGACGTCGTTATTAAAGAGTTTGATTTCGTCAAAAACCCAGATGAACCTTGTATCTACAAGAAGGTAGCAGAGAGTAAGGTTGTCTTCCTCATATTGTACGTGAACGACATACTCTTGATAGGAAATGATATTCATATGCTGCAAGCGGTCAAGCTCTTCTTATCACAAAGATTCTCAATGAAAGATCTTGGTGATGCCTCCTGCATATTGGTAATTAGGATCTATAGAGATAGATCCAAAAGGATTTTGGGATTGTCCCAATCCAGGTACATTGACACCATACTAAAGAGGTTTAGTATGGAAGAATCCAAGCGTGGGAACTTGCCCACGATCTCTGGAGTCACTCTCTCTAAAGAGAAGTCTCCCAAGACTGATTTGGAGAGAGCTCGCATGCAAGGGATACCCTATGCTTCGGCTGTAGGCTCTATCATGTATGCGATGCTATGTACCAGACCCGATGTAGCATACTCACTAAGTATAGTGAGCAGGTATCAAGCTGATCCTGGAGAGAGTCACTGGACAGCTGTGAAGAGCATTCTCAAGTACTTACGAAGGACTAAAGAGATGCTCTTGGTGTATGGTAACGGAGAACTCCAAGTGGAGTCCTTTACCGATTCGAGCTTCCAGAGTGATAAGGACGACTCTAAGTCGCAGTCGGGATTTGTCTTTACCCTTTACGAAGGGGCAGTTAGCTGGAAGAGTTCCAATCAGGAAACCATGGCAGACTCGACGATGGAGGCTGAATACATCGCTGCCAACGATGCTGCCAAAGAGGCTGTCTGGATCAAGAAGTTCATTACTGAACTTGGAGTGGTTCCATCCATTGAGCATCCAATACCTTTGTATTGCGATAACAATGGAGCGGTGGCTTTGGCCAAGGAACCCAGGTCCCATCAGCGATCCAGGAATATTCTGAGGCGGTATCACCTGATCCGGGAGATAGTTGATCGCCGGGAGATCGAGGTCAGGAGGGTTGACACGAAGAACAACACGGCGGATCCACTCACGAAAGCCATTCCCCAGATACAGTTTGAGAGACTCTTCGGGATGCTCGGTATGCGATACTACAGCAGCTGGCCCTAGTGCAAGTGGGAGATTATTAGTTGTATGTATGCCCTAGAGGCCAGTATTGTACAGATGATGTATATTATATTGGATGCTTGGACATATATAGAGATGACTTTCTTGCTCGATATGATAGTATGCTATCTGGTTGCTCTTTATCTTAACATGTACACTTGTCTCTTTAAACTGTCTTATAGTTACATGTTGGTAAAGCCCTTAGGATGTGCACTTGACTACCTGGACTATGATGCAGATCATACTAGTGGGGACATGGTAGTCCATAAGTACATCCTTCAAGGTCCCTAGTCGTGGGTGTATCGAGACGGGGCATCGATATACCAGAGTAGACTAGTGTATACGCTTCTCGACCCATGAGATGGGCGATGGATGATCCCATATCCATTAGTGTTTGACATCAGAGATGGTATACGGGTGCTCAGTGGAGACTGGGTACACTGGACGGACTCGCCGAGAACTCCCAGATGGTATTATACCTCACGTCAGATGGCAGTTCTCAGGTGACACTTGTACAGGTTAGTCTGTAGACCCGAGATCGTCATAGAGTCTTATATGATTCCCACTGTGCTTTGATCTCCACCTTACCACGTCCATGAGGGCGTGCAAAACGGTGGTCTTTGGGTACAGTCCCGAGTCACATGGAGGCAATGAGCGATAGGAGGGGTTTCGTCTCTCCCGGTATTGGGGGTTGATGTTGCGCTGTGCTCGATTGGCCGTAACAGGGAAGTCCCTGGCCAGGGCTGATCAGAGATTTGCTGGTAAGTGTTACCAGTAGTTTCTCGACCCGTTATGAGCCTCACATCGGCACGACTTATCGGTTATTGGGGTCTGACGTTTACCACCCCTAGACTTGATATGCGACATATCAGACGAACAGACCGGACTGTATGGTAAGTGTTACTGGTTGGATTCACAGGAGTGTAAGCGGGCTAGCTCGTCGATCATCTGATCGCTTAATACCCGGATGGCCGTTACGTTTAGCAGACCGCTTGCGGCTTGTGGGTGATTGATATGATCATCATCTGCTACCGGCGTATTGACGAGTCTTTAGAGTCCTACACAGAGGTTTCCTGGCTCAAGCGAAACGAAATAGGAGCGCATATGAGATATGTGCGGGACCGAGAATAATGCGTGTATGTGATACCGCATTTTATTCTCGCGATGAATGTTTCAATTGGTTGTATGCGATATGACCTAGTTATCGAATCATTGATTCGATAAATCGATACATTGGATACTAGTCGTTTATGTGCGACATGACCGGATCATTGAATCAAATGTTGATTTAATGATTTAATGTATAATTATATATTTGATATATTGCTTTGCATTAACTAGTATTGGTTCACTTTAAATGGATTTTCTCACTTGAAGTTCACAAGTTGTATATGTGATATACTTTTGTGCACTTGATTGTATCATGTTTGATGATGCATGAATTTTGGTTTTGAGTTAAGACTTAAACCGTGGTTATGATAATAGTTAGGGTTTTGATTCATTTACTTATTTATTTATCTATTCTTTCTTGATAAATAAATAAAAGAAAACAAAATGGTTTCATTCTAACATGAAGCTTGTTGAAGCTTCAAGAAGGTTTGACTAATGTGACCATTTTGTCTTCATACTTAACCCTAACCATTCTCACTTGACCATGGTCTATTCTCTACACTTAACCAAGGTTAGAAGATGATAAGTATTCATTTTTATTATTCTTTTAAAAACACTTATCATATTCTTTCTTCTTCTTGATCATCTTCTTCTTCAAGAAAAGCTTAAGCCCATCAATGGCAACTTGAGCAAAAGTGAGTGAAATCCAATTCTAATGTGAACCCACCTCCTATTTCTTCACCCTCTACCTCTTGCCAAGTTGTTTTGGGTGTTTTCTACATAAGTTTCACAACTTGGTGAAGTTGGAGCTTGAACTTGTGCAACCTCGACGTAGATCATCTTCGGCACGAAGCCGACGACCTATTCCGCTCATTGCTCTGATGAAACCGACACGAGAGTCCGAGATTCGAGATGGACAGTGAGGGGACGACTACGTGGAGCTAAGGAAGTGGATAACCGGATCTACAAAGGTTATAGCTTCTTATCTTTAGTTAAGTTGTTAACTAGATTCTTTATTCGCCTAAACTTCTAGTCAACGATCCGTATTAGGGTTTCTCGGCACCCGTAAAATTTGAAATTGGCATGGTTGATGCCTTGTGAGACCTCTTGAGAGTGCCTAGGAACCCTACAGGAACACCCCAAGGAGAAACACTTGGTCGAATATGTCCCTTATCTAGCAAATCTCGCAACCCTTCAATTCTCTAAGTTCCGCCGGGGCCATCCGATACGGCGGTACAGAAATAGGCCCCGTGCCAGGAACCAAATCAATACAGAAGGAAATATCACGCTCGGGCGGTAGCCCAGGAAGCTCGTCAGGGAACACATCAGGGAACTCGCTAACGACCGGAACCTGATCCAATGGAACCTTTGTAGCTCTAGTATCGCAAACATAAGCGAGAAATACCTGACATCCCTTCCTCAAAAGCTGTCCAGCGCGAAAAGAAGAAATCACACTGTGAGGGGTGGCACCACGGTCCCCCAACACAACAAAAACCGACTCGCCGGGAAAACAAAATCTAACTGTCTTCTCGCAGCAGTCAACAGAAGCATAGCACGAGGCTAACCAATCCATGCCTAAAGAACGTCGAAGTCCAACCTCTCAAGAAGGATCAAATCGACCGGCAACTCTCTCTCGCCAATACGGACGGTACAGGATCGGAACACGTGACTAGCGACAAACGACTCTCCCACGGGAGTAGTCACAACTAGCGGCTGATCAAGAAAACCGGACTCTCTACCCAAACTCGGCACAACGTGTGTGGATACGTACAAGTACGTGGAAACATATGAGCACAAGGATCCGGATCAGACAATACGTGTGCAACAAAGGACATACTTAAAGAGTACCTGAAAGCTCTGCGTTGGACGCCCTCGCGTCCCGATGAGTCGAAGCGAAAACTTGTGCATGTCCTTCATCTGCGACTGACCGAACTCCTCCTCTACTAACCTGATCCCTCTGCGCGAACCCTCCGCGTCCACGGCGTCTCAGAATACGACCCTGGCGTGGTGTGAAGGAACACTGCCTGATGAGGTGTTGAAGGCTCCCACATCGTAAACATCTACGCGCTGGCTGCCGTCCTCCATGGGGATGAGAGCCAAACAACTGTCCTTGTCCTAAGCCTTTGCTCTGGGCCGGTACACCAGTACGATTCCTCAACTGTTCTGGAACTCTCACAGTCTCTGGAAGACGTATCCGGTAAACTGGGGCTGCCTCCACCGGTGCTATGTAGGGGACAGAATACTGCATGATGATCGCAAGGAACAACTGGGTAACAGGGGTGACAACAACCTGTCGCTGCGCTCGAACGACCTCCACCAACGAGCTCATCGCCTAGCGCAAGCCCTGCATCTCTACCACTAGTCTAGCGATCTGAGCTGTCGTAGGGGGAACAATCTGTCCTAGTACAACAGGGGCACTACTAGGATCAGTCCTCATCTCAGATGAATCAACTCGAACCTCGGTTCTCACGGCCGCTCTCTGCACTCTCATAGTCCTTGGCGGCATAATGGCTGAAAAGAAGGTAGGATTCGATGAGGATACAGAAATCGAATCGCAAGGATGTATACAATCATGAGGGAATTTCAATCAACAAGTCCTAAGGTCGCTTAGGCGGAGTACCGTGTCGTGAGTATGCCGCATAACATACGCACGCTACGCCACTCTGCTGCAGCTACCTACTCCATCATACCAGGGTTATCCTACACTCCGAAGGTAAAACCTACGCTCTGATACCAACTTTGTCACGACCCAAAGTTTGGCCCGTGACCGGCACTTAACCAAGTAACGTCTACAGGCGTAACGCGACTAAGTGAACCGAAAACCCAGAAATCAAACCAGTAAAAGTATAGAATGTTATAAGTTTTAAATGAAAGCACTTACTAACATGTTAAGAAATCTAAGTAAATAATCACCAAGAGAGCAATATACGACGCCGGAGCGAAGATCAAGATCCACAAGTGCGAACATCACAGATAGAATAAACAGCAAAGTACAGTCGGCTCACAACAAGCACGACCCCAGAAAACAAACAATATACATCATCGTCCTCACACTGTCTCTAAGTCAAATACATACATGGTAGATGGAGAATACTAGATACAACAATATACATAACTGAAAGATAAACAGATACCGCACAAAACCCACCTATCAGTAGAAGAGCTAGTACAACAACTATGAGGGTATCTGTGTCAAAAGATGCAAAACGCAGCCTGCCGCGACTACTCCGAAGGGCAACCTGCAAACACTGTGGCACAACGGGGGTGAGTTGCCAACTCGTGAATAGAGATAACATATAGAGGTAATCGCGAGCATGCACGTACTGCGCTACTCTATCATATGCCAACAGATGATATCAATGTGTGATAAGCAGTATGTGCAAAAATCATGCAAGTGCTCTATCAGGTAATATTACTACAGGATGAGATGCAATAATGAATGCTGAGCAGGGGAATATAACACCTACACGAAATGTCAATATGGAATATATATATATATGCACCGCAAATCCCAACAACCCAGACGCCGGCACTCCCATCGGCCCTCAAATCCTGTACATCCCTGAGAATCACGAGTGCCCAACATCGGCACCCAAATATCAAAAATACTCGTGTCTAGTATCGACACGCAAATCCTCCTATATCGGGCATCCGTCAGTCCGGGTCAGCCCTCTCTCAATATATCGGGCATCCGTCAGTCCGGATCAGCCCTCTCTCAATATATCGAGCATCCGTCAGTCTGGGTCAACCCTCTCTCAATATAACAGGCATCCGTCAGTCCGGGTCAGCCCTCTCTCAATATATCGAGCATCCGTCAGTCCGGGTCAGCCCTTTCTCAATATATCGGGCATCCGTCAGTCCGGGTCAGCCCTCTCCCAATATATATCCCTCTAGCACCGAGAAAACATAGGGTGGACGCACCGAAATATCATATCAAGGGAACCGGGTTTTTAAATGATTACATATTTGAAATAGCCACGGTTCCCAAATCCAGAAATCACATGTAATCCAAACCAATATGCAAGTCAATGTGATGTGATATGTGCATCAAGTATGAATATCATGTCAAGTCACATAAAGATGAGCTACAACATAATGATCCGATGTGATATATGCATCAAGTATGAATATCATGTCAAGTCACATAAAGATGAGCTACAACATAATGATCATGGAAATTCTACAGTGTGAGTGTCATGGCAATTACTAACGGTGTGTGTGTAACATGAAGGATAGTGCTCGTGCAACATGAACCGTTAGTAAGGGTGCGGTGTTCTATCAATTCTAGTTTATA
The DNA here is from genome assembly GCA_030015575.1 of Agapanthus africanus. Classification (NCBI taxonomy): domain Eukaryota; kingdom Viridiplantae; phylum Streptophyta; class Magnoliopsida; order Asparagales; family Amaryllidaceae; genus Agapanthus; species Agapanthus africanus. The sequence goes on along the minus strand of CM057351.1, from coordinate 170,505,267 downwards.
TACATACATCAGGGAATGTGGTATGCACTAAATAGTAGCCATGAACAGTCAATGTATGGAAATGTAGCTATAAGATCCTATCAGCCCTGACGTAGAACGCCATGCGGGCGATATCCCCGTAGATTTAAATCTACTCACCGTAGTCTCTCGCTCGGTATAGCCGACGACTTGTTCTCCTCCTTCGCGGCGTCCGTCGCACTCGCCTGCGAATCCTAGAATTTCACAATATATCACACATAAGCTCAAAACCATACAAACACGACATTAAAGCCGAACTAGTAACTCATGTCGTGAACCAAGCGCGCGTGTGCGCGATACGCTAAAACGTGCGATTACGCGCCTGATGCCACTCCGACGCGTCGCGATACGCAGAAACCCCCAAACCCACACACACGTATCACGCGTGTCGCGAAAGATTAAAAATACGGAAAATAGGGTATTCTGCTCCAGATTTTGATACAGAACAGATATTACAAATATATATACACCAAAATAACCCACATAGCAGCAGACTCCAGTAGACCCAACCCCAACCCCCATATCACCCATCTGGCCGCAAATTGCGGCCAGAACGATTATTCCGGCGGCCTCACTTGGGAATTGGGCCCCCAGGTTTGGTGTGTGCACTCTATACCCCCCATACATGCTACAGAAAAATCTAGTTTCACTCTGAAATATCTCGGGTAGTAGCAGATCCAACAGAACCCTATTTCTAGTTAAAAACCCCACTTTTTGCACTAAAATGGAACTTAAGGGTATTTTTGTGTAGACCTGAAACAAAAACTGGTCTAAACAGCTCTAATAACACTTAAAAGAGTTAACTAAACCATGAGAACACCAATCTATCACATACTTCACAAATATCCTCTAATATCACCAATAATGCACAAAAACATGATTTTTAGCTAGGATACTATAAGATATGGAAAAGAGTGTTAACTTTGAGCCATATACCTTCAAGAGACCTTAAGAAACACCAAAATTCTTAGCCCTTGCCTCAAGTGTGCAGATTTGCCTCCAAACACCTCAAAAGGCCCCTTTTTCCATGGTTTTTGTGAAGAAAATGTGTTGATTTGTGTAGGGTTTTGTGTAGAGATGAAAGGGAAGTGAAAAGAAGAGGAGAAGAAGAAGAAGCTGGGGGTTTTGGCTGGAATTTCTGCAGGAAATTCTGAATGAGGAGAAGAGAGAGAGAAGAGAGAAAGAAAAGGGTCAAAAGTCAACTTCTTTACCTAACCCCCATTCCTCATTTTTCTATTGCTAAAAGAATATTTGAAAAGGGTTTTGTTTTGATTAAAAATGGTGGGGATTTAACAAGGAAACATGCAAGGAAAGAATGGCTAACACTTTAACCTAGGTTACAACATGGCTAAGTGTGCAAGTGTACACTACAAAATGGAAAATTTTCCAATTAGGGTAACCCGACTAAAAATAACTAATAAACCCAAGTACACATATAAAATAACACGCACAAATTGCTAATTAACACGAAAAACACTCTAGCGAAATTTCAAAGTGTTACACGAACCCTATTGGATATGGTTCGTTCCATGATGAGTAAGGCTGAGTTACCGCGATCTTTCTGGGGTTATGCACTAGAATCAGCTGCATATCTTTTGAACAAGGTTCCAACCAAGACTGTGCCTACCATACCATATCAGATGTGGAGTGGAAAGAAACCCTATCTTCAGTACCTGAAGACATGGGGATGTCCAGCTTTTGTAAAAAAGCAGCATCCGGACAAGCTCGAGGCACGCTCAGTACAGTGTAAGTTTGTGGGATATCCAAAGAACTCCAAGGGGTATTATTTCTATTACGCAGAGGAACAAAAGGTTTTTGTTTCTCGTCATGCCCACTTCTTAGAAGCTGAATTTTTAGAAAATCAGAAGAGTGGGAGCGCAATAGAACTAGAAGAAATTCCAGAACCACAAGCTGTTACTGAAAGTATGGTAGAACCAGAAGTTTCAGAAGCAAGGGACATACCAGCGCCTATACGCAGAAGTAGTAGGCAGTCTCATCCGCCCGAGAGATACTACGGTTTTCTCATAGACGGGGATCGAGAAGATTGCATCATTGATAATGATGACCCTACTAGCTTCCAACAAGCCATTCAGAGCGGCGACTCCGTAAAATGGCTGGATGCAATGCGGACCGAAATGGAGTCCATGTACACTAACAAAGTATGGATTTTGGACATTGCTCCAGATGGGGTAAAACCCGTAGGATGGAAGTGGATCTTCAGAAAGAAGATTGGTATAGATGGATAGGTTGAAACCTATAAGGCTAAACTTGTTGCAAAGGGTTTTCATCAAAGACCTGGTTTGGACTATGACGAAACCTTTTCTCCAGTGCCTATGCTCAAATCCATTCGGGTCCTTTTTGCCATTGCTGCCTTCCACGATTATGAGATCTGGCAGATGGACATAAAGACGGCCTTTCTAAATGGTAATTTGGAAGAGTGCGTCTATATGGATCAGCCAGAGGGATTCATTCAGAGTGGGAGCAGCGGTAAAGTGTGCAAGTTGCTTAAGTCCATTTATGGACTAAAGCAGGCATCGCGGAGTTGGAACATCTGTTTTGATGATACTGTCAAAGAATTCGACTTTATCAAGAATCCAGATGAACCATGCATATATAGTAAGATTGTAGGGAGAGCTGTAGTATTCCTCGTCTTGTACATGGATGACATTCTCCTAATAGGAAATGATATTCCTATGCTACAGTCAGTCAAAGGATTCTTGTCATAGAAGTTCTCCATGAAGGACCTGGGTGATGCCACCTATATTCTGAGGATCCAGATCTATCGTGATAGATCAAAGAGGATGTTGGGACTTTCGCAGTCCAGGTACATAGACACCATATTGAAAAGATTCAATATGGAAGATTCTAAGCGCGGTAACCAACCGGCTTGTCACGGAATCACCCTCTCCAAAGAGATGTCTCCCAAGACTGATTTGGAAAGGGATCGCATGTCGATTATACCCTACACTTCTGCGGTAGGCTCTATAATGTATGCGATGTTATGTACCAGACCAGATGTAGCATACGCATTGAGCGTTGTAAGCCGGTATCAGGCAAACCCAGGGGAGAAGCACTGGATAGCAGTAAAGAACATTCTCAAGTACCTGAGGAGGACTAAGGAGATGTTCTTGGTGTATCGCGGAAAAGACCTTCAGATCGAGGCCTTTGCCGACTCCAGCTTCCAGAGTGACAAGGATGACTCCAAGTTCATGTCGGGTTATGTCTTTACCCTCAATGGAGGGGCGGTCTGCTGGAAGAGTTCCAAGCAGGACACCGTTGCTGACTCAACGATGGAAGCGGAGTACATAGCTGCTTGCGATGCCGCAAAAGAAGCTATCTGGATGAAGAAGTTCCTCACAGAACTTCAGGTGGTTCCTACCAGTGTTGATCCAATACCTCTGTATTGCGACAACAACGGCGCTATAGCTTTAGCGAAGGAACCCAGGTCCCATCAAAAGTCCGGACACATCTTATGGCGGTATCACCTGATCAGGGAGATCGTAGATCGCCGGGAGATCGAGGTAAAGAGAGTAGATACGGAGAATAACACTGCTGATCCATTCACAAAGGTCATTCCTCAGACGCAGTTCGAGAGGCTATTCGAGATGATAGGTCTGCGATATGCCAGTACATGGCCCTAGTGCAAGTGGGAGATTGTTAGTGTTTATGCCCTAGAGGCCATTACTGTATCATACTAGTTTGTATATTACTTAATGGAAGCTTGGGATATTCACAGTTGAATTGACAGTCTTGCTAAAAATGGTAGTATGCTACTTGGTTTGTTTCTACTTTAATATGTGCATATGTTTCTTTTACCATATCGCTTATACATATTAGTAGAGCCCTTAGGATCTTTGCTTGATTACCAGCATTGTGATGGCAGTCACACTAGTGGGGGCTGGGTAGTCTGTAAGCAACATCCTATACAGGTCCCTGGTCGTAGGATTATCGAGATAGGGCATCGATACTCCGGAGTAGACTGTTGTGTACGCTTCTCATCCCAGTTGGGGAGATGGTCTGTCCCACAGCCATCAGTACGTCATACTGGAGATAGTATGCAGGTGCTCGTTAGGTTACGAGTACACCGGAAAGGACTCGCTGGGAACTGCAGGTTGGTTTTATACCCATCGTCAGATAGCAGTTCCCAGGTGACATGAGTACATCTTAGTCCGTCGACTTGACACTGCTACTTCGCCTCGGGTGTGTTCCCACTGTTCTTAGATTACTACCCTACCACGGCTCAAATGAGTCGTGCAAACAGGTAGTAGTTGGGTGCAGTCCCGAAGCACTTGGAGGCAGTGACGGTTAGACAGGATTCGTCTCTCCCGGTATTGGGGATTGATATCGCGTTGTGTATGGAGAACCATTACGCAAAGTCCCTGGCCAGGGCAAGCGAGATTTACTGGTAGGTTCCAGTAGTTTCTCAAGGTGTAATGGGCTTCACTCCGACACGACTTATACCGCTATTAGGGGTCTGACGTTTACCGCCCCCCTAGGCCCGATATGTGATAGTCCTAGACGAACAGACCGGACTGTACGGAGATTGTCACATCAGGCTCAGTTGGAGTTCGGATGGGTTTCCTCATCGTCCCTCTTATCGACATCTATCTGGGGACCGTTACGTACAGCTAGTACTGCTTGCGGCCTATGGTTAAACCCACTACCAGCGTAGTGTCGAGTCTTTAGAGTCCCACACAGAGAGTTTCCCTGCACCGGGCAAAAGGTGTAGAGGCCGTATGGTTTTACGGCACGACCGCGATCACTTACGTACACTTGTGCACGTATTATGATCTGGCAGATAATACTAGCGGGCTTTGGTTTAAGCTAGATTCTAGTATTATACAGATGGATTTATTCAGTCAAAGATTATCCGTGTTTTTCGGAAATACGGATGGGAGGGGCAGTCTCGTAATTTGTCGGGAAACAACTAGAAGAAGATGACTCATATGTTTTTATTTCTTTATGGATTAAAAACAAATGAGGTAGAGAGATGAGTTGTAAGTTTTCATTAAATGCTTAATGACTCATGAGGTGATTCACCCTTAGTATTAAATGAAGTTCACAAGATATTTCTAGATATTTGATCAAGAGATATTTGTATGCTTCATTATATTCTTTCATGAGTTATTATTCATATCATTATCATAAAAGCTTTCACTCTCCTCAAGTCTTCATCTTCTTCCGAAAACCCTAATAGCTCTCATGAGTTGAGAAACCTAGGGTTTAAGTAACTAAGTAATCCATCTAAATACTTTACACCCTCTAGGACTTCTAGATTAGCGATCTAGAAGCCGTAATTATTTCAGATTCGAGATAGAAACTCGGACTATAGACTCTCGGGTGGATCGTCTTTGACTCGAGGAGGCCGTTGAGGTGCCCACGTTCCATAGAGCCTACGAGGTGTGGAGGATAGCGATGAAGACCCGAAGGATAAGTAACGTGAGGTATAACTTCGAATCCGAGTAGTTAAACCTCTCGTAGTTTGCTAGTAATTGTTTAGACACGATCCGTGTGCTCAAGTCCGTGTTACGAAGCTTTGATAATTGTTTTTCATATATTCCGCCTCCCCGCAAGCTCGTGGGGTGCATGACATGGACTTACAGGATCACATCCCTCGTGTGGATCATCTTCGACGGAGGAGGACCGAAGAACAAGCTCGATCCCAGAGAACCGAAAGAGCAAGCAATGGAGATCAAGTGCGATCATAGTGGTGTTAGTGTATATGCCCTAGAGGCCATTACTGTATCATACTAGCTAGTATATTACTTAATGGAAGCTTGGGATATTCACAGTTGTATAGACAATCTTGCTCAATATGGTAGTATGCTACTTGGTTTATTTCTACTTCAATATGTGCATGTGTTTCTTTTAGCATATCGCTTATACATATTAGTAGAGCCCTTAGGATCTTTGCTTGATTACCAGCGTTGTGATGGCAGTCACACTAGTGGGGGCTGGGTAATCTACAAGCACATCCTTATACAGGTCCCTAGTCGTAGGACTATCGAGACGGGGCATCGATACTCCGGAGTAGACTAGCGTATACGCTTCTCATCCCAGTTCGGGAGGTGGTCTGTCCCACAGCCATCAGTACGTCGTACTGGAGATAGTATGCGGGTGCTCGTTAGGTTACGAGTACACTGGACAGGACTCGTCGGGAACTGTTGGATGGTATTATACCTATCGTCAGTTATCAGTTCCCAGGTGACATGAGTACAGCTTAGTCCGTTGACTTGACACTGTCACTTCGCCTCGAGTGTGTTCCCACTGTACTTAGATTACTACCCTACCACGGCTCAAAGGAGTCGTGCAAACAGGTAGTAGTTGGGTGCAGTCCCGAAGCACTTGGAGTCAGTGACGGTTAGACAGGATTCGTCTCTCCTGGTATTGGGGGTTGACATCGCGCTGTGTCTAGGAGAGCCATTACACAAGTAGTCCCTGGCCAGGGCAAGCGAGATATACTGGTAGGTTTCCAGTGTTATCTCAGGGTGTTCTGGGCTACACTCCGACACGACTTGTACCACTATTGGGGGACTGACGTTCACCACCCCCTAGGCCCGCCATGCGATGTATCAGACGAACAGACCGGACTGTACGAAGATTGTCACATACAGGCTCAGTAGGAGTTCGGATGGGTTTACCTCATCGGCCTTCTTATCGACATCTACCTGGGGACCTTTACGTACAGCTAGTGCCGCTTACGGTCTGTGGTTAAACCCAGTGCCAGCGTAGTGTCGAGTCTTTAGAGTCCCACAGAGAGAGTTTCCCTGCACTGAGCGAAACGTGTAGAGGCCGTATGGTTTTACGGCAGGGCTACGATCACTTACGTGCACTTGTGTGCGTATGCTGTTCGGGCAGGCAATACTAGTGAACTTTGGTTTAAGCCAGATCCTAGTATTGCAGGGATGGATTTGTTTTGTCTTCTGTGCATTCGCATTCTACGGAATGCGGATGCGGATGTGTATGCACAGTTTTGAGGAGCGATGAAGGAGGAGGTGCCACATTAGGGTTTTGGCAGTTGGTTCGGCCAAAACCGTTATGTGGCAGGTTCATTAGGGTTTTGGCAACTCGTTTGGTCAAAACCATTATGAGCCGGAGACATTGTTTACTAATCCTTTTAGTGATAGTTTAGTGATGGCTAATTGCATTGACCATTTGACCACCATGACCTCTCTTGACTTTGTTGACCCGTTGACCGGAGTTGACCATTGACCTTCAAGAGAGGTCTACACTCTTCTTTGGATTTTCTTTTTCTTTTTGATTATAAAAATGGTCAATTCAATGTAGCATCAACTTTATCATGATAGGATTGGTAATGATGTTGTTTTACTATTATTGCAACCATGGTGCCTTTTTTCTTAAGTTGGTAATTTCATTATTCTTTTCTCATTCTCTCTCTTGCAAGTGAGAAGAAAGAAAGAAAGCTCCATGGTTGCTTAATCTCCTTCATCTTCCTCCTCTTGAAATATTCTTTTGATCTCATGTGTTGAGAGAAAAAGAATCCACATAGACAAATACTTCCATCAACCTCCTCTACATAACCTAGGACTTCAAGACTAGCGATCTTGTTGCCTTAGTTGCCTCGGCTCGAGGTGGAGCTCGGTGTATATCTCTCGGGTGGATCGTCTTCGACTCAAGAAGGCCGCGGAGGTGACCAAGATCCGGATCGACCCTCGGAGCGTGGATGGGTGAGCCGGACAGCGGAGAGAAGATCCGAAGGACCGGTTTCGTGAGGTATAATTTCTACGGCATAGTAGTTAACGCCTCTAGTAGTTTGTTAGTTTCTAGTTTAGCAAAGATCCGGCTTTTAGTCCATGTTGCCTTTGCGCCAAAAATTGTTTTTCGCCGTTTCCGCATCCCCGTAAGAACCGGGGTGAGCAACGTGGATTTACAGTGGTATCAGAGCCTAGCTAAACATAAACTAGCAAGTTAGCAAAGTGTTAAGAATATCGATCGGAAAAAATCACAAAACAAGTCCGGAAAAAAAACCATGTTTCTGTCGAATTTTTATACTGATGTAAAAATAATTTAACATACATGAAAATTCGTCTCAGGGTTTTTTAAAAACACACCAGAAAAACGATCCAGTGAGTCGGTCAAAGCGCCGCGGTTCCGCGGCAAGAACATGCTTCTTGCCGCGGATCCGCGGCCGAGTTGACTCGGCCGTGGACCGGGTTTTCTGCAGTGTTTTTATTTGGCTGTTTTGGGATTTTTAATATATGTTGTTTCTACCCAGATTTTCCAGAGAACAAAATGACTTTTGGGGTGGTTACAAATCCGTATTTTGATCGATATTCCGTACACTTTAGCTAATGAATATTTTCTGTGATGTGATATATGTATTGAACATCTGCTAATCGCTATACGTCGATTAGTGGGGGTTATACATATCTGTGATCTGTAATGTTGATGGTTTTTGTATAGCCGGGGTGGATGTGAGATGAGAGTTTCTTTTTCTTTCATTCATTGTAAAATTTATAAATTGATGTAATATTATTTGTTTGGCCGCACAACCGGGTCGAGGTTGTAGCCGTCATTGTATAATTTCTTTTTACTGTTTTTGCTCCTAGGATAGACCAAGGAGGGGTGCACAAACTACCGGGTATCTCGAAGTGCCGAGTGGCCTACTCACGAAGTTGAGGGAGGTTGCTTCGCTTCGGGTACTTGGCGGGTAGTTTGCCGCACCCGTAGGGGTCTAGGGTGGGGTTTGGCTATTCATCGCGACCGTGTAATCCGTTCTTCGTTACAGGCTCGTACGAATTGCGGATTTCTAGTATATCCATTGTATTCATCTGTGATCTGGAATGACTATCATTGCATGTGACGAATGTTTATATATATCTATATGATATCTATTTAGGCGTTGCTTATGTTTTGCATCCGCGCTAGTCCAGCCCCCGCTCTGTCGTTAGTTAAGTAACCTAACGGGTGATGACGGGACCCCGTGGCGAATGCGGATGGCATAAGCGTACGTCATATTTTCGTTGTTTTCTGCAATGGTAGGATTAAATGATGGGACGCATTGGAATTAATGCAAGACAATAAACCAAGTAAAAGTCGTTGGAACACTTTGAAAACCACTCGGTTCTTTTCAAAACCAGTTTTTTAAATGCGGAGCTTGAGCCACTCCTTTTAAAAGCTATCTCGTTCCATCGATTATATCAAGTTCACTACGTTCACGGTTTCGCCAAAACCATTCATAGCCCTCCATCATTTCGTATGAATATTCAATAGTATTCAAGCTGTGTTTGTTGACCTTCGCCAAGGCATAGTGATTGGTAGTTGTTGGGTGTTCATATGTAGCATAGATAGATGCGTTGGTTTGGGACAGTCGTATTACCTTGTTGACCTTCGTCAAGGGTATATACGGGTGGGTTCAAATTAACCTGGACAATGACAGGTAGAACTTGACATGTGACTTATGATTTGTTGACCTTCGTCAAGGTCATAAGAGCATGGGGCAAAAATCCACATCGGGAGTTTCAAAAGAACTGAAACTTGCTAGCGCTGCATACCATTTAGAGTGTGATGATTATGGTAGGATTCCTTCAGTTTTGTCACGCAATGATATTTGGATCCCGATCCTACTGTGAGTATATGCTACTCCTCCGGAACTTTCTCACTTAACGATCAATGCTATAAACCAAGTAGGTATCTAGAAAGGTGTTAGCGGGGCTACGCCCACAGGGAAAAGAGGTTATTTAATTAAGGAACTTCGCGAAAGCGTTGGAAAACCTCCCTCGAAGTACCGACACCAGCCTGGCTGAACGGTTAAGCAAGTATTGTACGGTGAGATTGATCCCGACTAATTCTTCCTTAATGGTTTGAGGAGGGATTCGAGAGACAGTGGGAGCCATCCTGTTTAGATAAATTAAAAAACCAATCTAAACTTGCAAGAGCATCATGCTAAAGTGTTTTCTTCTCTCTCTCTTAATTGCAGCGACCCAGTGACCAGACATAGGTTACATCTAGATAATAAAATGACTGAATCTGACTGTTTTGACTGGCAAAGATCTGTCCAGATGTCTATTGCCCATGACAAGCTGGGACACCTCTTAACTAATCCAACCCCTGCCGTCTCAGGTCCATTTTCCCCTGTCACTGATATTGATATCCGTAGGACATCGGAAGAAGTCTGTGCGAAAGCCAAGTGCCTCGTGTTAGCCTCAGTTGATGGTGCAAACCAGAGGCAGCACGAGAAGATGGACTTAGTTTCTATCTTCCTCCATAACAAAGATTTATATGGAGAGCAATCTCGTATCGCAAGATATGAGACCTCGAACGAATTGCTTCCAGCGACGTTGGCTATCGGGTTATCTGTAGGGGCAACGTCCTTACAGAGACCAGCCCTTTTGAGCTCTCGGACCTGAAGATCACGTTGAAGAACGGGTCAGATACTGACTTAGTTCAACAGTCTCTACCTACTACCCTGAAGGAAACCAGGGAAGTAGAAAGAAAGAGAAGGGCAGAAGTTTCGGGACTGGATGTAGTAAAAGAGGAATGTTCCTATTGTTACAGGAATGAACATTGGCAGAAGGATTGCAAGGCTTGTATAGCCAGTAGCCAGAATTCGAAGCATGTTGTGGCTTCGGCTTCGGGTGTGTTTGTGATAGAGAACTGTATGTCAGTTAACCCTACTTCCTGGGTATTGGATACCGGATCAGGATCTCATATCTGTAATTCGTTACAGGCTCTGAGAAACCGTAGGGTTATCAGGAAAGGTGATATGACTCTGAGGGTTGCTAACGGAATGAGCATGTATGCTGAATCCGTAGGGGAATATCATCTTGGACTGACAACTGAGCAGATATTGATTCTGCGTAACTGTTTTTATGTACCAGGTGCGACTTGTAATATCATATCTGTATCCTTACTTTCTAGGGAAGGATATGATTTTACTTTTGTAAGCGATATAGTAAACATCCACCTAAATCAAGTTCTGATTGGGTCAGGTACATTGGAAAACGGTATATACGTATTAAATCAAGCTCAGATTTTCAGTGTCCAGAACACACTTAAAAGAATGTCTCCGGAAACAAATCAGGCTTTCTTATGGCATTGTAGACTGGGTCACATTAATGAAACACGGTTAACAAAGTTACATAAAGAGGGATACTTGAATCCGTTCGAGTATCAGTCTTATGCCACTTGTGAATCTTGTCCCATCGGAAAGATGACAAAGACTCCGTTCACTGGACACGGAGAAAGAGCGAGCGAGCTCTTGGGACTCATACACAGTGATGTGTGTGGTCCAATGTCTACACATGCGCGAAGTGGTTATTCATACTTCATTACTTTCACAGATAATTTCTCTAGGTATGGGCATGTCTTCTTGATGAAGCACAAATCCGAGGCCTTTGAGAAATTTCAGGAATACAAGAATGAAGTTGAAAAACAAACAGGCAAAAGTATCAAGACACTGAGATCTGATCGAGGTGGTGAATACTTGAGTGCCGAGTTTCTGGACTACTTAAAAGAGAATGGAATTCTCTCTCAACGTACTCCTCCATACACACCACAACACAATGGTGTATCGGAAAGGCGGAATCGAACCCTATTGGATATGGTTCATTTCATGATGAGTAAGGCTGAGTTGCCGCGATCTTTCTGGGGTTATGCACTAGAAACAGCTGCATATCTCTTAAACAAGGCTCCAACCAAGACTGTGCCTACCACCCCATATCAGATGTGGAGTGGGAAGAAACCCTGTCTTAAGTATCTTAAGACATGGGAATGTCCAGCTTTTGTAAAAAAGCAGCATGCGGACAAGCTCGAGGCACGCTCAGAACTGTGTAAGTTTATGCGATATCCAAAGAACTCCAGGGGGTATTTTTTCTATTCCGCAGAGGAACAAAAGGTTTTTGTTTCTCAGCATGCCCACTTCTTGGAAACTGAATTTTTAGAAAATCAGATAAGTGGGAGCGCAATAGAACTGGAAGAAACTCCAGAACCACAAGCTATTACTGAAAGCTTGGAGGAACCAGAAGTTTCAAGAGAACCGGACATCCCAGCGCCACTCCGCAGGAGTAGTAGGCAGTCTCATCCGCCCGAGAGATACTACGGTTTTCTCATAGACGGGGATAGAGAGGATTGCACCATTGACTATGGTGAGCCTACTAGCTTCCAGCAAGCCATTCAGAGCAGTGACTCGGTGAAATGGCTGGATGCAATGCGGACCGAGATGGAGTCCATGTACACCAACAAAGTTTGGACTTTGGACTTTGCTCCAGAAGGGGTAAAACCCGTAGGCTACAAATGGATCTTCAGAAAGAAGATTGGTGTAGATGGGCAGGTTGAAACCTATAAATCTAGACTTGTAGCAAAGGGTTTTCGTCAAAGACCTGATTTGGACTATGACGAGACCTTTTCTCCAGTGGCTATGCTCAAATCCATTCGGATCCTTCTTGCCATTGCTGCCTTCCACGATTATGAGATCTGGCAGATGGACGTAAAGACGGCTTTCCTAAATGGAAATTTGGAAGAGTGCGTCTTTATGGATCAGCCAGAGGGATCATTCAAAGTGGGAGCAGCGGTAAAGTGTGCAAGTTGCTCAAGTCCATCTATGGACTGAAGCAGGCACCGCGGAGTTGGAACATCTGCTTTGATGATACTGTCAAGGAATTCGACTTTATCAAGAACCCAGATGAACCATGTATTTACAGTAAGATTGTAGGGAGAACTGTGGTATTCCTCGTCTTGTACGTGGATGACATTCTCCTAATAGGAAATGATATTCCTATGCTACAGTCAGTCAAAGGATTCTTGTCACAGAGATTCTCCATGAAGGACCTGGGCGATGCCAACTACATTCTGAGGATCCAGATCTATCGTGATAGATCTAAGAGGATGTTGGGACTTTCACAGTCAAGGTACATCGACACCATACTAAAAAGATTCAGTATAGAAGATTCTAAGCGCGGTAATTTACCGGCTTGTCACGGGATCACCCTCTCCAAAGAGATGTCTCCCAAGACTGATTTGGAAAGGGATCGCATGTCTATTATACCCTACGCTTCAGCAGTAGGCTCTATAATGTATGCGATGTTATGTACCAGACCAGATGTAGCATACGCATTGAGCGTTGTAAGCCGGTATCAGTCGAACCCAGGGGAGAAACATTGGATAGCGGTAAAGAACATTCTTAAGTACCTGAGAAGGACTAAGGAGATTTTCTTGGTGTATGGCGGAAAAGACCTCCAGCTCGAGGCCTTTGCTGACTCCAGCTTCCAGAGTGACAAGGATGACTCCAAGTCCATGTCGGGTTATGTCTTTACCCTCAATGGAGGGACGGTTTGCTGGAAGAGTTCCAAGCAGGAGACCGTTGCTGACTCAACTATGGAAGCGGAGTACATAGCTGCTTGCGATGCCGCAAAGGAAGCTGTCTGGATGAAGAAGTTCCTCACGGAGCATCAGGTGGTTCCTACCATTGTTGATCCAATGCCGCTGTATTGCGACAACAACGGCGCTATAGCTTTAGCGAAGGAACCCAGGTCCCATCAGAAGTCCAGGCACATTTTGAGGCGGTATCACCTGATCAGGGAGATAGTAGATCGCTAGGAGATCGAGGTGAAGAGAGTAAATACGGAAGATAACACTGCTGATCCACTCATGAAGGCCCTACCCCAGACTCAGTTTGAGCTGCTGATCGAGATGATAGGTCTTCGATACGCCAGTACATGGCCTTAGTGCAAGTGGGAGATTGTTAGTGTATATGCCCTAGAGGCCATTACTGTATCATACTAGCTTGTATATTACTTAATGGAAGCTTGGGATATTCACAGTTGTATAGACAATCTTGCTCAATATGGTAGTATGCTACTTGGTTTGTTTCTACTTCAATATGTGCATGTGTTTCTTTTAGCATATCGCTTATACATATTAGTAGAGCCCTTAGGATCTTTGCTTGATTACCAGCGTTGTGATGGCAGTCACACTAGTGGGGGCTGGGTAATCTACAAGCACATCCTTATATAGGTCCCTAGTCGTAGGACTATCGAGATGGGGCATCGATACTCCGGAGTAGACTAGCGTATACGCTTCTCATCCCAGTTCGGGAGGTGGTCTGTCCCACAGCCATCAGTACGTCGTACTGGAGATAGTATGCGGGTGCTCGTTAGGTTACGAGTACACTGGACAGGACTCGTCGGGAACTGTTGGATGGTGTTATACCTATCGTCAGTTATCAGTTCCCAGGTGACATGAGTACAGCTTAGTCCGTTGACTTAACACTGTCACTTCGCCTCAAGTGTGTTCCCACTGTACTTAGATTACTACCCTACCACGGCTCAAAGGAGTCATGCAAACAGGTAGTAGTTGGGTGCAGTCCCGAAGCACTTGGAGGCAGTGACGGTTAGACAGGATTCGTCTCTCCCGGTATTGGGGGTTGACATCGCGATGTGTCTAGGAGAGCCATTACACGAGTAATCCCTGGCCAGGGCAAGCGAGATATACTGGTAGGTTTCCAGTGTTATCTCAGGGTGTTCTGGGCTACACTCCGACACGACTTGTACCGCTATTGGGGGACTGACGTTCACCACCCCCTAGGCCCGCCATGCGATGTATCAGACGAACAGACCGGACTGTACGGAGATTGTCACATACAGGCTCAGTAGGAGTTCGGATGGGTTTACCTCATCGGCCTTCTTATCGACATCTACCTGGGGACCGTTACGTACAGCTAGTGCCGCTTACGGTCTGTGGTTAAACCCAGTGCCAGCGTAGTGTCGAGTCTTTAGAGTCCCACACAGAGAGTTTCCCTGCACTAAGCGAAACATGTAGAGGCTGTATGGTTTTACAGCAGGGCTACGATCACTTACGTGCACTTGTGTGCGTATGCTGTTCGGGCAGGCAATACTAGTGGGCTTTGGTTTAAGCCAGATCCTAGTATTGCACGGATGGATTTGTTTTGTCTTCTGTGCATTCACATTCTACGGAATGCGGATACGGGTGTGTATGCACAGTTTTGAGGAGCGATGAAGGAGGAGGTGCCTCATTAGGGTTTTGGTAGTTGATTCGGCCAAAACCGTTATGTGGCAGCTTCATTAGGGTTTTGGCAACTCGTTTGGTCAAAACCATTATGAGCCGGAGACATTGTTTACTAATCCTTTTAGTGATAGTTTAGTGATGGCTAATTGCATTGACCATTTGACCACCATGACCTCTCTTGACTTTGTTGACCCGTTGACCGGAGTTGACCATTGACCTTCAAGAGAGGTCTACACTCTTCTTTGGATTTTCTTTTTCTTTTTGATTATGAAATGGTCAATTCAATGTAGCATCAACTTTATCATGATAGGATTGGTAATGATGTTGTTTTACTATTATTGCAACCATGGTGCCTTTTTTCTTAAGTTGATAATTTCATTATTCTTTTCTCATTCTCTCTCTTGCAAGTGAGAAGAAAGAAAGAAAGCTCCATGGTTGCTTGATCTCCTTCATCTTCCTCCTCTTGAAATATTCGTTTGATCTCATGTGTTGAGAGAAAAAGAATCCACATAGACAAATACTTCCATCAACTTCCTCTACATAACCTAGGACTTCAAGACTAGCGATCTTGTTGCCCTAGTTGCCTCGGCTCGAGGTGGAGCTCGGTGTACATCTCTCGGGTGGATCGTCTTCGACTCAAGAAGGCCTCGGAGGTGACCAAGATCCGGATCGACCCTCGGAGCGTGGATGGATGAGCCGGACAGCAGAGAGAAGATCCGAAGGACCGGTTTCGTGAGGTATAATTTCTACGGCATAGTAGTTAACGCCTCCAGTAGTTTGTTAGTTTCTAGTTTAGCAAAGATCCGGCTTTTAGTCCATGTTGCCTTTGCGCCAAAAATTGTTTTTCGCCGTTTCCGCCTCCCCGTAAGATCCGGGGTGAGCAACGTGGACTTACAAGTGGCCACTTGGAGCGAACGATGAGGAAAGAAGACTGAAGGACTTAGATCTTTTAGTGAGACTCTTCATCATAGTAGATAGCTCCTCTTAGTTAGCTAGTTAGGTTTATGGTTAGATCCGGTTTATTGTGTTATTCTAGCGTCGTTTTTAAACTCGTAGGAAAAAAATTGTTCCGCAAACCTTCACGGTTGAAGGCTAGGGCGTTAGTGTAACCCAACACATATGTATACTATCTTTGGTGACTAACTGACACCAATGGCTGTGAGACCGACCATCGCCCCTCATCGGGATCAAGAAACATATACACTAGTCTACTCTGAAATATCGATGCACAGTCTCGATATTCCCATGACTAGGGACATTGAAAGATTTGCTTATAGACTACCCAGTTGTTACAAGTGTGATCGCCACAATAACCCTGGTAGTCAAGAAAGAATCCTATGGGCTCTATCAACATGTAATAGTGATCCGTAATATCACATAATACATGTACATGATGATAAAGATGAACCGATAGCATACTACCTTCTCGAGTAAGATTGTTTTACCTATATAGGTCATCCTTCAATCATCATAATTTCCTGCTTGCGATTACAATAATTGATTTGAGGGCACTATAGCCAACAATCTCCCACTTGCACTTAAGACTAATTATTGCAGTGTCACAGCCTGTGTACTACCGATCACCCAACTTCTCTACTAATCAGTTTCGCAAAGCATGTTTGCGAAACATTCGCATTTGAGAAATAGCCTCAGTGAGTAGATCCGCTCTAATATTTCTATCTTTATCTCTCAATATCTCGACTTCACGGAGAACGACTATCTCCCGAAATGCACGATACTTGCTTCAGAATTTGTCTGGATTGCTGATGGAATCATGTTCGTGAATGAACATCGAAATCCAACAAACTACTTGTTAGTGTATGTTGCATGCTCCCACAACTCTTGTGGCGCGGCGGAAGCGGTGAACAAAAATTTTTTTGGCATACAACACGCACTTAACCGAAGATCTTGTCTAAACCACAACTAGCAAAACCTAAATAGAGATCTTATCTACTATGTTAGGGATTATACCTCAATGATCCGGTCCTTCGGGTCTTCTCTTTGATGAAATCCTTAGCTCCTTTTGACGTTGTCGATGTCTTCGATCTCCGGCCACCCAAGACCTAGATGATCCACCCGAGAGTTGTCGTGCGAGCTAGAAACTCTTCACAAGAGTTTAACCTAGAGACCAATTTTGCTAGAATAGGTCACTAGGATTAAGTAGAGATGAATGTATTGGATTAGCTTGAAATCTATAGCATTTCTTCTTCTTAACCTTCTCTTGATTCACTTAACATTCACATTTCATGTGAAGCTATTTATAAGAAGAATGAGAAGGAGAAGATGAGAAGGAGTGAGTGTTTATCATAATGAAAGTGTTCAAGCATGATGAAAAAAAAAATATAGCACTAAGAGAATTAATTGAAGCATTCATTATATAAATTAGTATCATGCTTCAATAGTAACTCCATAACAACAACCTCATCATGCTTGTACCTTTTATTTTCCACCTCATTTTATTTTTCATAAATGATGTCATTATTATGTCATTATGAGGTGGCACCTTCTAGAAGGTATTCTTGTAACAATTACAAAAATACCCCTCCTCCGTATACCGTATACCGTATACTGTATACCCGCATCCAAATTCCGAAAAATACGAATACCATTAATCCAATAATATAATACCGGTATCCGGCTTAAACCAAAGCCCACCAGTATTATCCTTCCGATTATTATTCCTGTAACAATTACATGAATAAAATCGAAACCCTGCTGTAACAGCTTACAGCTGCCATAACAACTTACAGCCTCTACATTTTTCGCCTGAACGAGAGAACCCTCTGTGTGGGACTCTAAAGACTCGACAGTACGCTGGCAGTGGGTTTAACCACAAGCACGTCAGCGGCACTAGCTGTGCGTAACGGCTACCCAGGTACTTGACGAAAAGGTGGCCGACGAGCGAACCCATCACAACCCTTACGAGCCTGCAAGCAACACTTACCGTACAGTCCGGTCTCTTCGTCTGATACGTCGCATATGAAGTCTAGGGGTGGTAAATGTCAGACCCCAGTAACTTTATAAGTCATGCTGATTTATGGCTCATAACAGTTCGAGAAACTACTGATAACACTTATCAGTAATCCTCGAGAACCCTGGCCAGGGATTTAGGTGTTATAGCCGATCAAACATAGCGCGACATCAACTCCCTATACCGGGAGAGACGAAACCCCTCCTATCGCTCACTGTCTCCATATGATTCGGGACTGTACCCAAAATCCACCTGTTTGCACGACTCAGTAGAGCCGTGGTAGGGAGGAAATTAAAGTACAGTGGGAATCACACAAGACTCTATGACGATCTCGGGTCTACAGACTAACCTGTACAAGTATCACTAGAGAACTGCTATCTGACAATAGGTATATATACCATCTAGGAGTTCTCAGCGAGTCCTGTTCGGTGTACCCATTTTCCAATGAGCACCTGTGTACAATTTTGATGTCAAACATCAATGGTTGTGGAATCAATCATTGCCCCCAGGGTCAAGAAACGTACACACTAGTCTAATCTGGTAATACCGATGCCCTGTCTCGATATACCCTCGACTAGGAACTATTGAAGGATATGCTTGTAGACTGCCCAGGTCCCACCAGTATGATCTCATCATAATCCTGGTAGTCAAGCATAGTCCTAAGGGCTTTATCATCACATCACATATTATGATAAAGATAAACCAGATAGCATACTATCATTTCGAGCAAAGATTGTTTCTGTACATATACATGTCTAGTATCCTATACAATACAGGCCTCTAGGGCATACATATCCAACAATCTCCCACTTGCACTAAGGCCTGTAATTAATGCAATAAGTACCAGCTAGAACCAGTTTCCGGCGTACCGCATGCCCAGCAGCTCAAACAGTTTCTCAAACTGTACTTGAGGGATAGCCTTAGTGAATGGATCTGCTGTGTTGTCTTTCGTGTCTACTCTCCGTACCTCGATTTCCTGGCGATCCACTATCTCCCTGATGAGGTGATACCGCCTCAAGATATGTCTGGATTTCTGATGGTACCTCGGTTCCTTTGCCAATGCCATGGCTCCATTGTTATCGCAATACAGAGGTATTGGATTAGCAATGGATGGAACCACTTGAAGTTCTGAAATGAACTTCCTCATCCAGACCGCTTCTTTTGCGGCATCATTAGCAGCAATATACTCAGCTTCCATCGTGGAGTCAGCGACGGTATCTTGTTTGGAACTCTTCCAACATACCGCCCCTCCATTTAGAGTAAATACAAACCCTGAGATGGACTTACTATCATCCTTGTCGCTCTGGAAGCTGGAGTCGGTAAAGCCCCCCATTTGGAGATTTCCGTTACCATACACCAAGAACATTTCTTTAGTTCTTCTCAAGTACTTTAGAATGTTCTTCACAGCAGTCCAGTGTTTCTCCCCTGGGTTGGATTGATACCTGCTTACTGCACTTAGTGCATAAGCTACATCTGGGCGAGTACATAACATCGCATACATTATAGATCCTACTGCCGATGCATAGGGTATAATGCTCATGCGAGCCCTCTCCTCATCAGTCTTTGGAGACATCTCTTTGGAGAGGGTGATCCCATGACAAGCGGGTAAATTACCCCTCTTGGAATCTTCCATACTAAACCTCTTTAGTATGGTGTCAATGTATCTCGATTGGGACAATCCCAATAATTTCTTAGATCTATCTCTATAGATCTTTATCCCCAGAATGTACGAGGCATCGCCCAGGTCTTTCATGGAGAACCTCTGCGATAAGAATAGTTTGACCGATTGTAGCATAGGAATATCATTTCCTATCAAGAGAATGTCGTCCACGTACAATACGAGGAATGTAACAGTACTCTCTACAATCCTTTTATAAATACATGGTTCATCCACATTTTTGAAAAAACCAAACTCTTTGATTGTATCATCAAAGCTGTCACGACCCGAAAGAGCACGTGACTGGCCCTTGAACCATATGAAGCCTATAGGACTCCATCTGATCCAAGTAAGCCAAAAGCCCAGAAATCTAAAACCATTTTTGAGAATAAGTAAAGAAAACTGGTTTAAAGAAGTGAAGAAATACAGGTTTGAAATCAAGGTTTTTAAATAACTAAGCCGAAGGTACGTTTTGAAAACAATAAAGTCTTTTCTAAAAATTTCGGCAGAGTTTCTTTTGAAAAACTGGCCCCGAATGGGGTACAACAAGTATAACAATATGTATACAATGAAAATGGCATCCCCAAGCGGGAGCTAGCTCTTCGTCAATCGACGGTCACAACCACATATGCAGCAATAATATACAACGCCTAGTGGCGAGGATCAAATCCAAAGAAAACTCAAAAGCAATAAGAAAAAAACGCAATACTACTAAGCGCGACTCTAAGGTCGAAATAATACATCACTAGTCTAGGTCTGAAACAATACAAGTTTTGGTTGATGGAAATTCTAGATACAATGAAATAAATAAATACAATGGTGGTTCTTGATGCGAAAGAATCCACCTACCAAAGCAAGTCACCCGCAAGAAGAAAGTGTGCCAGAAATGCCGCAACAGAACCTGTAAGGCAGAACCTGCAAGAACTGTGGCACAACGGGGGTGAGTTGCCAACTCGTGAATAGAAACATCTACAAGCAGAAACCGAATGCAAGACATAAACCTAAGTCAACGATCAATAATATAATCCACAAGAGTACATCTGAGTGTAATAGGGTGGCAAGGTAACATCTAATCATGTATGTAGTGCCAGGTACTCAGGTAATCACATGTCATCAGTGTAAGGTATGTCTGCATGAAGTAACCATGAAGAAATATCAATGATATCAATACACATATATTAGCGTCCCATACCACTAATATTGGTGTAAGGGTATATATAACAGCGCCCTCATACCCTGTTATATATACAAATAAAGTATGATCAATGTAAAACCAGTCTGTATATGATCCAAGTCTGTATATAATCCATGTCTGTATGTATGTGGAACCCGTCCACTCGTCACCCACTGACGATAAGCATCAAGTATGCAAGTATGAGGATATAAACAATATCATGGAAAAACATCATGAAAACCCGTGCCTAGCATCGACACGTAAATCCTCATCCATATGGGGCTCCGTCGGCGGTATCGGCCCTCGGCCCCCGGCAGTACGAGTCAACCCATGTCCATCTCTGTGCTCCGTCTGCGGTATCGGCCCTCGGCCCCCGGCAGTACGGGTCAGCCCATCTCTCGACTGCGGCCGGTATCCTCCAGATATCCGCCGAGCTCAAATACAATCACCGGTAGGTACTCGCCCGCCTCCAGGCTCAATCGGCAAACCCATCGATAATCTCGCCGAGGGGAACCATACCGGGCCCACCACGAACCCGCAAACGGATCATCACCTCCTCGAATCGGGTTTCAAGCACACGTCTCAGCACCGAGAAAACGCGTGGTGGACGCACCGAAATATCATATCACGAGGTACCGGGTTTTCATAAAAGTGCCTCTTTTCTTAAATAACCCCACGGTCCTCAAAAACCAGAAATCACATGAAAATCCAACATCAGGAAGTAAATCCAATGCGATGTGCTATGCAGTCAATCCATGACGTATGCGACATGTAAAGAACAGTAATCATATCGGAAATCATGCAACATGGAATAGTAATGTGCATATGTCGAAGGAAGAATCATCTCATGAATGCAATAGTACTACAGTGTAGTGGCATGGCAATTATCGATGATGAAGTGTGTGAGCCGGCAAATAGTGTACGTGGAACATACGCATCATCGATAATGGTGCTGGTGTCCTAACAGCATGATAATAATATATCAATGAACATATGCCAGCAATGCGAATAGCATGAAGATGCAGAAATCTAGTAGTCAACACCACAGTAAAGTATCTACTATGCAACTACACCTAAGTATCAGGTCAAACAGGAGGGGTAGGTGTGGAAACCACCTAAATCTGAGTCGGTATATATATAAAGATATATAGTCGGTGATCTCGCCTCAATGTCATATCATAAGATATCCTCGAGTTATGAGTGCGGATCTATCATCAATATCGGCACGTACGGTAAATCATCGTACGGCATCCCCAAAAGCTGGGTAGGGGTCAACATCTCACTGTCTCATCACATAACAGATATCACCATCATCAGAACATATAGTCTGGAGTACTACTCTATGTCTAGTACAAAACGGTAACATCAGTAAAGTATGCATGCGGGGGTAAACACATATCCCAAGCCCGCAAGAATCACAAGTCATATCCCACATATGAATCGTATCAAATCACCGATCCCAGGGCACCAAGCCAACATCATCGACTCATCTCCAAAGTCATCACATATCATCAATCATTGTGCAAGTACAAGTGATAAGCAAGGGTGTGTGTATAGATGTAATTCTATCCTAGGGTTCGCGACTATGAACTGCACTAGTCACTTCTAACCCTGTACTATCCATAATACACCTAATATCACGATAACTACATAATAATCTATCTACGGACTGCGGGGGTGCTATACGCCATCCACCCGACTTCCCCCTGTAGATATAATCTACTCACCTTGCTTCTCGTGTGCCAAAGCCGATGTCGCTATCTTCACCTCCTTTGCCTCAACATCACGCGGGGTACCTACAAGTATATCACAATGCTAAAGCACATGAAAATCACATCGGAAACCAAAATAGCACACGCTACCCGCATATAGGTAAAAACCTATCGACTCGCATGTAAACACAATCAAAATCCACTTGTCGTTGACGTCCAAACGCCACCCGACAGGAATGAATCACCAAATACCAAAATCCATGCTAAAACAAGTCCCAAATTATACACCAACATAGGAAAATCAACCCAGATTTCACCCTAGATGGAATCAGTCAAAACTAGACATACTCAGGGTCAAAACTAGAGGAAATGGGGGCATGCACAGAAAACGAGGCAATTCCTTAAAATACCTTATTTTAGAATTTTCCATAATTTTTCCCCATTTATCTGTATTTAATTATACCAGAATATTAAAATATTCATTAAAATAATATTAAATTATAAAATTTCCCAAAAATCATATTTTATTATTTTGAAGACGTTACAATCTACCCCCCTTAAAGAAATTCGGTCCCCGAATTTAAATTTAAACCCCCAAATACTAAAATATTTCAATACAAATTCCAAGTCATCGGGGCTCCGAAATCATCTATACATAAAACATCATAGCGCAATGCATGCGCATGAGTACTGAGCAGATAACTCAAAAGCAACACTCCATCAAGCATCCGCAATCATCGGAGTTATGGTAATGACACAATGTCAAATCCAATACAAAATCAATATGATATGGACCAAGACTATACATGTAGACACCCAATCTATACATGTAATTAGCTGATGCAACTGTATGCCAAATCTTTTTAAGTCGCTGTGCGATGCGCGTAACACTGCACAGTGGCGGACGTTTCTCATAAGAAAATAACTATATATGTGTATATATATCCTTTGTTTAATAAGCACGTTCCACCATTTTGAAAATAATCAGAAGGGTTTCCTTGTTTTTAAAACGTTTTGTGTCATATAGGACACGTAGGTATATACTGAGACTATAGCTCGCTTTTCGTAAATCCCTTCGATAACTATCGATGCATGCAAAATATATCCAGGCACTGTCTACTGACTAGTCCTGCTCAGTATGAAAGCAAATATCCCACATCATAAAAATGTACTGCTCCAAAAGGAATAAATTCCAAAAATGCACATAACACCACCCTGTGCGTCTGATGCGCACGGAAATCAAAATCCATATATGCGCTAAACATGTGCATAAAACAACATCTAGGTGCAACGGGTGTGCACGAAGCATCTGTCATAGACAACATGTGTGCCTGACAGCCAAAACAGGTGCATCTGAAATGCACGAAGAATCTCGATTTAGTGCATCTGGTGTGCCCCAAAATCGTATCTCAAAACATGCGCCCAACATGCGCGAAAATCCAAATCGGTGCATCCATCATGCAGGAATGAAAATCTAGACCCTGCGCACTCAATATGCACGGAATCACAAAATCCAATAGCAACGTCGAATATGCGTAAGTCAAACCCCAAAGCACGGAGTGCAAGAATCCACATCAATATCACAATCAAAATCGACATACCGAAAGGCATCAAATCGAAGTCAGGTGCAATCGTAATGCACAAAATATAAATCCGGTGCAACAAAGGCACGAAATATAAATCTGATGCGATAAACGCAAGAAACATAAAACTGGTGCGACAAATGCACGAAGTATAGAACTGGTGCATCCCATGCACAAATACCAAGCAATAACTCAAATACGTAAGCAGCAACACCAAGTGTATCCAGATATGAAGAAAATCATAAACGTGTGCAGCTGCGGGCACAAAACACATATCGATGCACTACAAGTACATATAAGCTATACCGAGTGCAAAATCAAAACACTAAAATTACATGAAACTCTGCTGGAAACGTAAATCAAATCACCAGCATAAAATAGGCATGAAATCGCAATCAACAGCTCAAGAGTAATAACTATGTACAAGGTATAAATACCCAGTAGGTGCAACCATGGTGCACAAAATCAAATATCATGAAACTCAGTCATCAAAACTAAATCATGCAAACAGAACGCCCAAAATACCGAAATCCAAAATGACGGATACGTGATAATCGAATCACAAAATCACAAATCATAAATACCGTCGTCGGTAGTTCCTCCTTCAAGGTCGAGAAGGAGTCGGTGCAATCCACTGCTAGCAGCGCAGGATATCTACCTGCCTCTTGCTCACGATCTGGCGTCCTCTGGCTCTCTGGGTCCTTATCTTCTCCGTGGATTTCCAATCTCACAGTCAACCGGCTCATCGGCCCTGTCAGATGTGCTAACGGGGACGATTCCGTTCTGGCACTTCTCTGGTCACCTCTCGGTCAAACCTCACGACCACTCGTAAGGCAGCATATCACTGGCGTCGGCCTCTGGCTCTCTGAAAGCACGTCACACATCTGATCCTGGGTGCAATCATCATGGCAGCAATGTCCTGGAAGGGATCCTGCTCAAGGTCTTTTCCAAGCATGCCTATGCCGATCTGTACAGAGGATGGCCTTCCTGCACAACCTCTTCTCACTCAAAAGACACCTGTGTCCTCAGCACAATATTTTCTCAGAAACTGGTCACATCCCAACGTCTCTGTAAGCATATCAGGTCTCTAGTCTCGACGGGAAGCAAGACAGCTCGTCAGTGTCTCACACGAACCTCTTGTTCCACCTGTATCTATCGCCGTCCATTATGGCGTCATGCTAAGCTACGATGCACCGCACTGTTCTCGGCCGCAGTCAATCTGAAGTCTCTCGTACGGACTCGAAATCGCGTACTCTGTAGCTTCATCATTCCGTAGAAGATGTCAGGCCGAACTGGTCCTCGGGAACACATCCCAACCATCGGAGGAATACTTATCACTCGTCCGTCCTTGGTCAATCCGCAACGCATCTGGGTAAGTTCCTTTATCTGAACTTAGTCGACTACCCCGTCGACAATGCCGAACTCTGTCCTGCTGGGTGTGCGCAATACGACCACTCCTGGTCTAGGTCTTCTCGTATCGTACTCCAGAAAGGTCCTGTCGAGGTTCCTTCTCAAATCTCAAACCTGCCGAAATGCCCGGAAGTCGTCACCCGATGCTGAAGCTAAAGCTCATTCCGGAACGGCTGCATACATATTGCGCTTCTTTCTGGAAGATCTATCCACATACCACGCCTCGGGGTGCGTATCACATCTCTGATGTCAGCGGAGTGGGACGTCATCTCGTCGAAATATCTTGCGAACTCTTTTCTTCACTCTGCGTCAATGTCGACTGATTCGGACTCGTCTCATCATGGCTGCATGTACTGTGCTCCAACGGCTATGCTCGCATCTGGAGTCTCCCAAGCAGTCTCCCATCATGATATCCGAAGATGTCGAACCATCCGATCGACTCGCCAGATCCTCATAATCCCCCAAGAGCTCACATCTCGGGTACAGTTTAATAGTATCGAGTACATGCCACAGCGTCGGTGGTCCAGCCGTAGAAGGGCAAACCCAAGCCTCACTAATGGCGCCGAGGAACCGCCGCAAACCCGAAGGTTCAAAGGCTTTCACACGGTCATTAAGTCGAGTTAGGGTTTCATTCTTCTAGAGGGTCCATAGAATCACCTGCATGTCTTTCCGTATACTTTAAACTTGGAAAATAGGTTCCTGACATTCGATCGTCTCTATCGACTCTCAACGAACCTGCGTGAAGTCGTCTCTATCTGGAATCGATCCACCTGATGACTCGCATCGGGTAAGCAAACTCACCACACGTCCTAGTCATTCATCCTCGGTGACTAGCGACTCGCTATCATAACTCCAAGAACATGCTCATGCTGCAGTAGCTCCAACCATCTGGGCGATATCTCGTCATTTGCAGTAGCAACTGGCTCATACGCCTGTACGCCGAACAACGCCTCAATCCTCCAGGAAAGGCAATACATAAGCGGTCATCTCTGAGTCGGTCTGCTCTAGATCTGAGTAAGACTCTCCACACTGGAAATCTTCAACTCATCTGGGCCCGCTCTGGCGCAAAATCGGACGAATCACCTTCGTCTCTCAAATCGGGTAGACTAGCTATCATCAGTCGCATGACTGCCCGAAAGCTCCGGCAATCTAAGCTCGTAAGCTCCGAAAGCAACATCCTGTCAATCTCAGCCACAGCTGGTCCATCTGTCTGCACGGTAGGCGACATCACAATCTCTGAGGTATGCTGTACATCAACAGTCTTCTCTCAACTGGCAGCTCTAACAATGGCCCGATCATCCGGTGCAAGACCAAGCACTCGCCTCCACTAGAGGTCACAATCACCAACACTAACTCGAGACGTTCCCATGTCACCAGAAAACACAATGGTCGGCCCTCGTACCAAACGAGCTCACACCGGCCGTAACCCTAGCAGCAGCCCAAACTGCGCTCAAACATGGCGACAGGAACCTCAGTCGAGTATCAAAGAGAGCACATCAATGGCAAGAAAGGAAACAACAGATCCAAAGTGGATACATGATCATAGGAAGGAACAGCATCAATGGAGGTATGATCATGAAACTAATAGAATCGGGGATCTCAAATGGATGTATAATCCAGGATATGAAGAGAATCACTGATCTCGAAAGTATGTACATCCTATGGTTCCTTAAGCGGAGTGGCGTGTCGTAAGTATGCCGCGGAACATACCAACGGTACGTCACTCTACTTTAGTCACCTAATCCATCAACCAAGGGTCATCCTAATACGACGAATGTTCGGGTCGAATACCCCCTCGACCAAGTCTAAGTTCCGTAAGGTCAAGCCTAAGTTTCGTATATAAACAACGCCCTAGGCTCCACATAGTCAAACTCAGACTCGAACCAAGGTCAACCTAGCGCTCTGATACCAACTTTGTCACGACCCGAAAGAGCACGTGACTGGCCCTTGAACCATATGAAGCCTATAGGACTCCATCTGATCCAAGTAAGCCAAAAGCCCAGAAATCTAAAACCATTTTTGAGAATAAGTAAAGAAAACTGGTTTAAAGAAGTGAAGAAATACAGGTTTGAAATCAAGGTTTTTAAATAACTAAGCCGAAGGTACGTTTTGAAAACAATAAAGTCTTTTCTAAAAATTTCGGCAGAGTTTCTTTTGAAAAACTGGCCCCGAATGGGGTACAACAAGTATAACAATATGTATGCAATGATAATGGCATCCCCAAGCGGGAGCTAGCTCTTCGTCAATCGACGGTCACAACCACATATGCAGCAATAATATACAACGCCTAGTGGCGAGGATCAAATCCAAAGAAAACGCAAAAGCAATAAGAAAAAAACGCAATACTACTAAGCGCGACTCTAAGGTCGAAATAATACATCACTAGTCTAGGTCTGAAACAATACAAGTTTTGGTTGATGGAAATTCTAGATACAATGAAATAAATAAATACAATGGTGGTTCTTGATGCGAAAGAATCCACCTACCAAAGCAAGTCACCCGCAAGAAGAAAGTGTGCCAGAAATGCCGCAATAGAACCTGTGCGGCAGAACCTGCAAGAACTGTGGCACAACGGGGGTGAGTTGCCAACTCGTGAATAGAAACATCTACAAGCAGAAACCGAATGCAAGACATAAACCTAAGTCAACGATCAATAATATAATCCACAAGAGTACATCTGAGTGTAATAGGGTGGCAAGGTAACATCTAATCATGTATGTAGTGCCAGGTACTCAGGTAATCACATGTCATCAGTGTAAGGTATGTCTGCATGAAGTAACCATGAAGAAATATCAATGATATCAATACACATATATTAGCGTCCCATACCACTAATATTGGTGTAAGGGTATATATAACAGCGCCCTCATACCCTGTTATATATACAAATAAAGTATGATCAATGTAAAACCAGTCTGTATATGATCCAAGTCTGCATATAATCCATGTCTGTATGTATGTGGAACCCGTCCACTCGTCACCCACTGACGATAAGCATCAAGTATGCAAGTATGAGGATATAAACAATATCATGGAAAAACATCATGAAAACTCGTGCCTAGCATCGACACGTAAATCCTCATCCATATGGGGCTCCGTCGGCGGTATCGGCCCTCGGCCCCCGGCAGTACGAGTCAACCCATGTCCATCTCTGGGCTCCGTCTGCGGTATCGGCCCTCGGCCCCGGCAGTACGGGTCAGCCCATCTCTCGACTGCGGCCGGTATCCTCCAGATATCCACCGAGCTCAAATACAATCACCGGTAGGTACTCGCCCGCCTCCAGGCTCAATCGGCAAACCCATCGATAATCTCGCCGAGGGGAACCATACCGGGCCCACCACGAACCCGCAAACGGATCATCACCTCCTCGAATCGGGTTTCAAGCACACGTCTCAGCACCGAGAAAACGCGTGGTGGACGCACCGAAATATCATATCACGAGGTACCGGGTTTTCATAAAAGTGCCTCTTTTCTTAAATAACCCCACGGTCCTCAAAAACCAGAAATCACATGAAAATCCAACATCAGGAAGTAAATCCAATGCGATGTGCAATGCAGTCAATCCATGACGTATGCGACATGTAAAGAACAGTAATCATATCGGAAATCATGCAACATGGAATAGTAATGTGCATATGTCGAAGGAAGAATCATCTCATGAATGCAATAGTACTACAGTGTAGTGGCATGGCAATTATCGATGATGAAGTGTGTGAGCCGGCAAATAGTGTACGTGGAACATACGCATCATCGATAATGGTGCTGGTGTCCTAACAGCATGATAATAATATATCAATGAACATATGCCAGCAATGCGAATAGCATGAAGATGCAGAAATCTAGTAGTCAACACCACAGTAAAGTATCTACTATGCAACTACACCTAAGTATCAGGTCAAACAGGAGGGGTAGGTGTGGAAACCACCTAAATCTGAGTCGGTATATATATAAAGATATATAGTCGGTGATCTCGCCTCAATGTCATATCATAAGATATCCTCGAGTTATGAGTGCGGATCTATCATCAATATCGGCACGTACGGTAAATCATCGTACGGCATCCCCAAAAGCTGGGTAGGGGTCAACATCTCACTGTCTCATCACATAACAGATATCACCATCATCAGAACATATAGTCTGGAGTACTACTCTATGTCTAGTACAAAACGGTAACATCAGTAAAGTATGCATGCGGGGGTAAACACATATCCCAAGCCCGCAAGAATCACAAGTCATATCCCACATATGAATCGTATCAAATCACCGATCCCAGGGCACCAAGCCCACATCATCGACTCATCTCCAAAGTCATCACATATCATCAATCATAGTGCAAGTACAAGTGATAAGCAAGGGTGTGTGTATAGGTGTAATTCTATCCTAGGGTTCGCGACTATGAACTGCACTAGTCACTTCTAACCCTGTACTATCCATAATACACCTAATATCACGATAACTACATAATAATCTATCTACGGACTGCGGGGATGCTATACGCCATCCACCCGACTTCCCCCTGTAGATATAATCTACTCACCTTGCTTCTCGTGTGCCAAAGCCGATGTTGCTATCTTCACCTCCTTTGCCTCAACATCACGCGGGGTACCTACAAGTATATCACAATGTTAAAGCACATGAAAATCACATCGGAAACCAAAATAGCACACGCTACCCGCATATAGGTAAAAACCTATCGACTCGCATGTAAACACAATCAAAATCCACTTGTCGTTGACGTCCAAACGCCACCTGACAGGAATGAATCACCAAATACCAAAATCCATGCTAAAACAAGTCCCAAATTATACACCAACATAGGAAAATCAACCCAGATTTCACCCTAGATGGAATCAGTCAAAACTAGACATACTCAGGGTCAAAACTAGAGGAAATGGGGGCATGCACAGAAAACGAGGCAATTCCTTAAAATACCTTATTTTAGAATTTTCCATAATTTTTCCCCATTTATCTGTATTTAATTATACCAGAATATTAAAATATTCATTAAAATAATATTAAATTATAAAATTTCCCAAAAATCATATTTTATTATTTTGAAGACGTTACAAAAGCAGATGTTCCAACTCCGTGATGCCTGCTTTAATCCATAGATGGATTTAAGCAGCCTGCATGCTTTTCCGCTGCTCCCACTATCAATGAAGCCCTCTGGCTGATCCATAAAAACACATTCTTCGAAATTACCATTTAGAAATGCCGTTTTAACATCCATCTGCCAGATCTCATAATCATAGTAAGCAGCTATAGCAAGCAAGATCCGAATGGATTTGAGCATCGCGACTGGTGAAAAAGTTTCATCATAGTCCAAGCCTGGTCTTTGACGAAATCCTTTTGCTACCAGCCTAGCTTTATAGGTCTCCACCTGACCATCCACACCAATCTTTCTTTTAAAGATCCATTTGCACCCTATGGGTTTTACGCCAGATGGTGCAGCCTCCAAAGTCCATACTTTGTTGGTGTGCATGGATTCCATTTCGGATCTCATGGCATCCAACCATTTCACTGAGTCACCACTCGTGATAGCTTGCTGAAAACTAGTAGGGTCATCATCATTCATGATGCAATCTTCTTTATCGCCGTCAATTAGAAAACCGTAGTATCTATCAGGTGGGCGAGAAGTCCTACTAGATTTACGGAGTGGCTAAGGTATGTCAGGTTCTATTGAAACCTCAGGTTCAATCAAATCATCGGTAATGGTTTGTGCATCTGGAACTTCTTCCAGTTCTACCGCATTGCCAACAGTATCATTTGTAAAAAATTCATTTTCTAAAAATGTGGCATACTGAGAAACAAACACCCTTTGTTCCTCCTTGTGGTAGAATAGATATCCATACGAGTGTTTTGGATATCCCACAAATTTACACAAAACCGATCGTGTCTCAAGTTTGTCTGGATTCTGCTTTTTCACATAAGCCGGACAACCCCATACCTTAACTCTGTTAAGAGATGGTCTCTTCCCGTACCATATCTCATATGGAGTGGTAGATACGGTTTTGGTTGGAACCCTATTCAATAGATAAATCGCAGTCTCCAATGCGTGCCCCCAAAATGATATTGGTAACTCAGCATCACTCATCATAGATCGTACCATATCTAATAATGTGCGATTCCTCCTTTCCGATACACCGTTGTGCTGTGGTGTATACGGAGGAGTGAGCTGAGAGAGAATCTCATTCTCTTTTAGGAAATCTAGAAACTCTGAGCTTAGATACTCACCTCCCCGATCCGATCGAAGTTTCTTGATACTTAAGCCTGTTTGTTTTTCTACTTCAGATTTATACTCCTTGAACTTTTCAAAGACTTCGGACTTATGTTTCAACAAGAACACGTGCACGAATCTCGATAAATCATCAGTGAAGGTTATGAAGTATGAAAAACCACCTACAGCATGTGTAGACATTGGTCCACATACATCACTATGTATGAGGCCTAAGAGTTCAGTAGCTCTCTCTCCGTGTCCAGTAAACGGAGTTTTGGTCATTTTACCTTTGATGCAAGACTGGCAAGTCGCATAAGATTTATATTCAAACAAGTTTAAATATCCATCTTTATGTAGCATGGTCAGTCTTGTTTCATTAATATGACCTAGTCTACAATGCCAAATGAAAGCTTCATTTATGTCTGAAACCTTTCTTTTGTTTCCGTGTTGTATATGAAAAACTGTATGCTGATTTAGGATGTATATCCCGTTATTTAATGTTCCATACCCAATCAACTCTTGATTAAGATTAATGTTCATAACATTAGATTGCAATACGAAATTATATCCAGCATTGTCCAACAACGATACAGATATAATATTACACAACATTGAAGGTACAAAATAACATGGGTTCAAAACCAATATAGAACCCGACAGCAATCCAAGATGATACTCTCCTACTGCAGTAGCATGTACTGAGGAACCATTCCCAACCCGGAGAGTGTGATCACCTTTCTTTAACAGCCTGCTATTTCTTAACCCCTGCAAACAATTGCAGATATGAGATCCTGATCCAGTATCTAATACCCAGGAAGCAGAGTTAATTGAAAAACAGTTTTCTGTTACAAACACACCTGAAGTGGAAGCATCACCATGCTTCTTCTTCTGGAGGTCGGCCAAGTATTTAGCACAGTTTCTCTTCCAGTGCCCAGTCTGGTGGCAGTGGAAACATTCCCCACGTCCTGTCGCGGCAGCCCCTTTCTTGTCCCTTCCCGATGCCTTTTTCACTCTGCCTCTCTGCTTGATGGGATTCTTCTTCTTCTTCTTTCCCTTGGCCTTGGCTTTAGGGATGGAGGAAGAAGATGGCACAGCAATAAGAGCGGGAGTTTTCGCTATCTTTAGCGTGCTCTCTGCACTCCTCAACATATTGAGGAGTTCTGGTAAAGACTTCTCCATTTTGTGCATGTTGAAGTTTACAATGAATTGAGCAAAGGCAGGGGAAAGGGACTGCAGAACAATATCAACATATTGCTCGTTCTCCATGGTCCAACCCAGGTCCTCAAGTTCTTCGATAAGTCCAATCATCTTCAATACATGGTCACCTACAGACGTGCCAGCAGCCATGCGCATCTGAAACAACTTTCGAGATGCCTCGTATCGGAGAGTACGAGATTGCTCTCCATACAACTCCTCTGTATGGAGAAAGATGGATTGGATATCCATCTTCTCGTGCTGCTTCTGATGTTCATTGTTCATAGAAGCTAGCGCGAGGCACTTGGTTGTTGCGCAGTCTGTATCCCATTTCTTGCGGATTTCTTTATCCGCAACTGAAGAATCAGGGCCTGGGCTAGGAGGGGCTGGAGTAGTCAGGACGTATGCGACCTTATCATATGTCAGGGCAATATTCACGTTCCTTAGCCAATCTTTGTAATTCGGTCCAGTGAGTTTGTTTTTGTCTAATAAAAGTTTAAGTCCCGACATTGGTATCTGCTATTAGGAGATAGAAAAGAAGTCATTTAGCGATTGCTCTTGCATAATCAGATTGGTTATTAATCTTATCTAATTGTTGTCTCCCACTGCTTTTTATCAAATTTTCCTTCAAACCTAAAAGGAAAACTAGCCAGGATAAATTTCAATCTACAAGTTCGCTAACCGAAAAGTGCAAAATTCTCCTAGGAGTAACTTTTACTCACAGTGGGATCAGGATCCAACTATCATATAGGAGGTATGCAATCTCATTGCAAATCTCAACTCTTGAAATTCCCGATATGATTTTTACCCCTGGTGACTTATGACCTTAACTATGGTCAACAAATCATAAGTACTAGTCAAGTTCAACCCGCCATTTCGTGATTGATTTAGACCCACCCATATGACCCTTAACTATGGTCAACAAAGTCATGAGAATGCCCTAATCGATCGCATGAAATGCTTTGTAAGAATTCATCACTTAGCTACCGTACACCACGCCTTAACTATGGTCAACAAACGTGGCACGAATACTAAGTACTCTGCTTCTTAAAATGGCGG
The DNA here is from genome assembly GCA_030015575.1 of Agapanthus africanus. Lineage (NCBI taxonomy): Eukaryota > Viridiplantae > Streptophyta > Magnoliopsida > Asparagales > Amaryllidaceae > Agapanthus > Agapanthus africanus. The sequence goes on along the minus strand of CM057351.1, from coordinate 170,471,287 downwards.
AGGGCAACGGATGGTTTTTATGAAAACCTTTAACGTTTTGAACTTGATATCGTTGTAGAATCGAGTGGGAAGGAGTGGTTTAAGCTCCAGTTTTTTAAAAATCGATTGGTTTTGTAGTATCTTTCTAATTTTGCTAAAGAGGTCACTCCCGGTGAAGGGATCTCGGCTCTTTCCTTATCGAATAAGGTGCTGGATATGAAAATACCACGATGCAAAGCAAAGTTAGATCAACTATAAAATCAAATCGAGTTCTTTGTAACATTTTCCAGTTTTTCTAAAGGGGTCACTCCCGGTGAAGGGATCTCGGCCCTTTTCTCATCGAATGAGGTGCAGGATATTCAAGAATACCGCTATGCAAAACAAAAGCTAGAGTTACCCTTTTTCTTAAAAAATTTGATTCTACAACATCTTTAGGTTTCTTTCTCTTATCATTAATCACATTAATGTAGTCCCATCATTTACGTTTCCTAAACAAAGAAAAGAAACGAAAAAATAGAACGTACGCTTATGCCATCCGCATTCATCACTGGGTCCCGTCATGCACCGTTAGGTTACTTAACTAACGGCAGAGCGGGGACTGGACTAGTGCGGGTGCAAAACATAAGCAACGTTTATTATATATCTCATATATATAAATATAACCATTTCAGATCATAGATGAATGCATTGGATATACTAGGAATTCCGTATTTCATTCAAGCCCTTAATGGAAGACGGATTCCATGGTCATGATGAATAGCCAAACCCCCCTAGACCCCTACGGGTGCAGCAAAGTACCCACCAAATTCCCGAAGTGTAGTAACCTCCCTCAACAATTGAGTAGGCCACTCGGCACTTTGAAAACCCGATAGTTTGTGCACCCCACCTTGGGTCTATCCTAGGAGCAAAAACAGTAAAAAGAAATTATACAACGGTGGCTACAAGCTCATCCCGGATGTATCCGTAAAATAATATTACATGGCTTTTTACAAATTACATGGAATGAAAGAAAAGAAAAAACGCTCTTCTCACACCCCCCGGCCATTCATCACGACGATCCAACACATTCATATACACATACCAACTCATGATATCCATATGTGCAACCCCCACTAATCGTCATATAGCAATTAATGGACGTTTCAAACACATATCACAAAAACGAAAAACCCGATTAGCCAAACACTATTAGAATTTTGATCGATAATTTTAAACCATGCCAACACTTGACATGTTCCGGTACAAACACGTTTTTAAAATTCCATACATCCCAGAAACCATATTTGCCATATATGAGATCACTGTAGAAAACCGAGTCAACTCCGCGTTGACTCGGCCGCGGATCCGCGGCCAAACCCAGGGTTTGGCCGCGCAACCGCGGCGGTCTTGGCGAGTTGGGACTCCGGATTTCTACAGTGTTCATATAAAACCCTGCATGTATTTTTAAGATATGTCAAATTTATTTTGGAACACTTTCAAAAACTGACAGCAGCAGGGACAGAATACGAGTTTTCGGGAGAAAAAACTGTCGATCGAGCTTCTAACTTTTGGCTAACATCTAATTGTGGTTTAGTTAGGCTCTGATACCATGTTAGTGTATGTTGCATGCTCCCACAACTCTTGTGGCGCGGCGGAAGCGGTGAACAAAAATTTTCTTGGCATACAACACGCACTTAACCGAAGATCTTGTCTAAACCACAACTAGAAAAACTTAAATAGAGTTCTTATCTACTATGTTAGGGATTATACCTCAATGATCCGGTCCTTCGGGTCTTCTCTTTGATGAAATCCTTAGCTCTTTTTGACATTGCCGATGTCTTCGATCTCCAGCCACCCAAGACCTAGATGATCCACCCGAGAGATGTCGTGCGAGCTAGAAACTCTTCACAAGAGTTTAACCTAGAGACCAATTTTGCTAGAATAGGTCACTAGGATTATGTAGAGATGAATGTATTGGATTAGCTTGAAATCTATAGCATTTCTTCTTCTTAACCTTCTCTTGATTCACTTAACATTCACATTTCATGTGAAGCTATTTATAAGAAGAATGAGAAGGAGGAGATGAGAAGGAGTGAGTGTTTATCATAATGAAAGTGTTCAAGCATGATGAAAAAAAAATATAGCACTAAGAGAATTAATTGAAGCATGCATTATATAAATTAGTATCATGCTTCAATAGTAACTCCATAACAACAACCTCATCATGCTTGTACCTTTTATTTTCCACCTCATTTTATTTTTCATAAATGATGTCATTATGAGGTGGCACCTTCTAGAAGGTATTCTTGTAACAATTACAAAAATACCCCTCCTCCGTATACCGTATACCGTATACTGTATACCCGCATCCGAATTCCGAAAAATACGAATACCATTAATCCAATAATATAATACCGGTATCCGGCTTAAACCAAAGCCCACCAGTATTATCCTTCCGATTATTATTCCTGTAACAATTACATGAATAAAATCGAAACCCTGCTGTAACAGCTTACAGCTGCCATAACAACTTACAGCCTCTACATTTTTCGCCTGAACGAGGGAACCCTCTGTGTGGGACTCTAAAGACTCGACAGTACGCTGGCAGTGGATTTAACCACAAGCACGTCAGCGGCACTAGCTGTGCGTAACGGCTACCCAGGTACTTGACGAAAAGGTGGCCGACGAGCGAACCCATCACAACCCTTACGAGCCTGCAAGCAACACTTACCGTACAGTCCGGTCTCTTCGTCTGATACGTCGCATATGAAGTCTAGGGGTGGTAAATGTCAGACCCCAGTAACTTTATAAGTCATGCTGATTTATGGCTCATAACAGTTCGAGAAACTACCGATAACACTTATCAGTAATCCTCGAGAACCCTGGCCAGGGATTTAGGTGTTATAGCCGATCAAACATAGCGCGACATCAACTCCCTATACCGGGAGAGACGAAACCCCTCCTATCGCTCACTGTCTCCATATGATTCGGTACTGTACCCAAAATCCACCTGTTTGCACGACTCAGTAGAGCCGTGGTAGGGAGGAAATTAAAGTACAGTGGGAATCACACAAGACTCTATGACGATCTCGGGTCTACAGACTAACCTGTACAAGTATCACTGGAGAACTGCTATCTGACAATAGGTATATATACCATCTAGGAGTTCTCAGCGAGTCCTGTTCGGTGTACCCATTCTCCAATGAGCACCTGTGTACAATCTTTGATGTCAAACATCAATGGTTGTGGAATCAATCATTGCCCCCAGGGTCAAGAAACGTACACACTAGTCTAATCTGGTAATACCGATGCCCTGTCTCGATATACCCTCGACTAGGAACTATTGAAGGATATGCTTGTAGACTGCCCAGGTCCCACCAGTATGATCTCATCATAATCCTGGTAGTCAAGCATAGTCCTAAGGGCTTTATCATCACATCACATATTATGATAAAGATAAACCAGATAGCATACTATCATTTCGAGCAAAGATTGTTTCTGTACATATACATGTCTAGTTTCCTATACAATACAGGCCTCTAAGGCATACATATCCAACACTACTTAGACTGTATTCCATTGCTGATGTAATCAGCACCCAGCGCCATGACCACCTGAGTATCCTGCTTGGAAACCTATTCAACATACTTCAGCTCAAAAGAGGGCAAACTATTAACTCTGACAGCAACCATGTCATCCATGTCACTTTGTAAGCCTGAAATGATAACTGCCTCTTTAAGGAGGCCGTCGTTACCATATACCAAGAACATTCTCTTATGTTCATAACTGCTTCCTAATGTTTCTCCACAATAGGATTAATATATATTTATTGCAGCTAGTGCAAAAGCAACATCTGGTGTGGTACTTGATATCTCATGATTGACTCAATTGCATAAGAATGTGATATGTCAATCATGCAAATCTCTCTCCTCATCAGTCTAGAAGACATCTCTTTAGAGAGGGTGACTCCATCACCTGCGGGTACACCACCACGCCAGGAGTCGTCCATTCTAAAACACTTTAAAATAGTGTCAAAGTGCTCGAATTGGGACACTTTCCAAATCTAGATCTAAAACCATAGATTCAGAATCCCTGATATTTTGTCCAGATCCTATGAAGAGAAACACATGTGATAACCATAGTATAACTGATCATAGTATAGGAACATCACTTCCTATCAGGAGTATGTCATCCAAATACCAGGACATCACTCCTTATTACCTTCTTACCAGGTCCATCTGTTGTTCTGATAAAGTCAGACTCTATAACTGTCACATTAAAAATAGATGATCCATCTCCGCTACACTTTCTTTAGTTTATAAATAGACATAAGCTACTAGCCCACGACGCTTCCGCTACTCCCAATGACTACAACAACCCTCTGGCGGAGTTATATATACGTGCACTTTTAAAGCTAATTTAGAACGACGTTATAGTCATCCACCTGCCAGATCTCATAGTCTAGGACAGCAGTAGTGGCATGCTTGGGTCATCGAAACCTCCCTGTCACCGCCTTTGAGGTGACCAGAATACCTCTCAGGTGGCTAAGGGTTACCCACTAAATCTGTGGAGTGGCTAATAGATTGTCAAATCCAATTGAATTCTTAAGCTCTACTAAATTTTCAGTAACCGTCTGTGGTTCTGTAATCACTTCCAGTTCTACTATACTGACACCAATGGCTGTGAGACCGACCATCGCTCCTCGTCGGGATCAAGAAACGTATACACTAGTCTACTCTGGAATATCGATACTCAGTCTCGATATTCCCACGACTAAGGACATTTAAGGATTTGCTTGTAGATTACCCAGTTCTTACAAGCGTGACCGCCACAATAACCCTGATAGTCAAGCAAGAATCCTATGGACTCTATCAACATGTAATAGTGATCCGTAATACCACATAGTACATGTACATGATGATAGAGATGAACCAGATAGTATACTATCATCTTGAGTAAGACTGTTCTACCCATATACATCCTCTCTCAATCATCATAATCGCCTGCCTGCGATTACAATAATTGACCCGATGGCACTATAGCCAACAGTTTTATGGTTGTATTAGTTGCTATTTACCATGTTCCATTATTCAAATGCTATAATCCGTATAATTATATGTTATAATTGCCAAATGTTGCATGAATGAATCATTCATTGTTAATATCATAGATTTGATATTTTTATGGATTTGAGAAACCGCGGGTATCTTTTTACAAACGAATTATGTTTTCAAAAGTGATGTTTTCTCGTGTTATGATAATTTGACGTCTCCCATGAGTTTTGGTTTTCATGATGAGATATTCAAAGAGAGATAGGGGTTAACAGATTACGGATACATGGTGGACCCGGTGCGACTCCGAGAGATAGGAAGACCGTAGGGAGGTACGGCGAACCTAGCGAGGATGATCGATACCAGAGGTGACATTGGAGCGCGGCGGATATCCATAGGATTCCGACCGTGCCTGAGTTGATATCATGAGAGGACCGATCGGTTAGACGGTGCCTACGATATCCAGAAATTTAGTGTCGATGATGGACACGAGTTTGATGAGAATTTGATGATGTTTGATATTATTCTTATGTAACTTCATTTATATTGCACTTGCATTGATTACCACGCTATCATATCATATCTTGTCTTCTATATTTCTATTCACTAAGTTGGCAACTCATCCCCGTTGTGCCTTAGCTTCTTGCAGGACGGACCGTACGGATACTTAGCGGCGTTGCGGACACATATTTTGGGGTTCATCGTATATTTTGCTAGGTGGGTTACACGCATAGTGACCTCCTCTTTTTGTATATGTTGTACCTTGTATCTAGTGTCACTCCATCAGACCACCTGTATTATTTGACTTAGATCGAGTTGTACCTTTATGTATATTCTTTTGGGTCGAATGAGGATAGAGTCAACTAGTTAGCTTTACTTACGCAGTTTATTTATATATTTGCTTGTGATCATTCGCTTTCGAGCATCATATATAAATGCGTGGTTGTGATTCCGTCGATTGGCGTTGAGATAGCTCCCTAGTGGGGATATCGTTATATTTATATGTATATGTACTTGTTTTTATCAAAAATTACAAAAGAGGTGCTGCCAAAATTTCAAATAACGAAAACATTTTCAACCCTATTTCAAAACACTTGACATATGTTTTTAAACAAACAATCCTTGTAAATAAAATTGTGTTTCGTGTTAAATACCTTTTTTTGAAATTCTTTATTCTTCAAAAAGGTTTAGATCTTGGTTTCTGGTTTACTTTGATCGCGTCGACATTTTTAGACATCACGTGATCTAAGTACCAGTCACGTGCCAAATTCGGATCATGACAGAATGTGTTCGTTTAGCGCTTGGTTCCGTCTTAAGTCCCCAAAATACTTATAACCTGTATAATGTGACTGACAGTGTTCAGTAGCACCTATTTATATACAAATAAGAATGGATGGTGCAATATGCAATAAAAGGTGATTAACACTCAGTCTGTTGCCGCAGAATAATAAAAAAAAAATCGATGATGACATGCAAAAATAACACATCTTGAGCAATTTCATGTATGTGATCTTGAACAATTCAGATGCTCCGTGTCAGCCAAGACTACATGCTAGTGATGAAGGATTATGATTGTTGTTCTACTATATATAAAGTATATATACTAAACTTTTGCCATATGGTGCCAGAAAATTCCTATTTTTCAGTAGGATCAATACAGTTGGATTGGTTGGCTTACCTAATTTGTACTACTAAACCTAATCTAACAAACAATAAATTAAATCTAGTTAAAAGTGACAGTGTTGCTTATTATGCCGTACGTTTTCTGTAGTTCAGCCAACAGTCTGGGTAACATACAACCAAATTCTTAAAACTGTTGACATTAAAGACTTATTGTTGCTTTATATTATTCCTAACTATATATATTGGTAGCTAGCGTAAAGTATTGAACATATATATATATATATATACACACTGAAAGAGAGTTTAATGAAGGAAAGATGCCATATGACGGAATTTTCTTCTAGGGCGTCGGAAAAATACATACTCCATGATTTTTTTTCGACGATCGGCATACATCACTTTCATCTTTATCATCTAAGATGTGGATACACCAAATATCATGTGATTAGACCATTTTTTCACCGTTGATTTAGTTGGTGCAAAATTAATGGTTTACCGACAATAGAACTTTTTACATTGCTAATTCAACGGTGAAAAACTAGTGGAATCACATGAAATTTGGTGTATGCACATCTTAGATGATAACGATGGTGATGATGGGTGCCGATCATTAGAAAAAATGGTGGAGCTTGTATTTTTTCGACGCCATAAGAGAAAATCCCCTCCTATGCCCTCTTTTCACCATTATATATATATATATATAAATCATTAATTTTGCATCAACTAAATCAACGGTGAAAAAATAGTATAATCACATGAAATTTGGTGTATGCGCATCTTAGATGATAAAAATGGAAGTGATGTATGCTGATCGTCGAAAAAATTATGGAGAATGCATTTTATATATATATATATATATATATATATATATATATATATATATATATATCGAGAGAGAGAGAACGGGTTATCAGCTAATGGCTGATATTAAACAGTCAGTTAGTGTCTTGAGGTGATCTAATTCGGCTGTCAAATCTGCGATCTGCTCCGCTATTATGTTAAACACATGAAGTGATCCATGTGTGTGAAATTTTGATTAACAAAATGCATTACAAGTAATAGATTAAGCATTTCAAAAATGGATGGTTTTAAACACAATAAAAATATCATACAACAGGGACACTTGATCGAAAATATAGAAGGTGTCAAATCGATCAAAATTTCACACACATAGATCGCTCCATGTATAGAACAAGGTAGTTGGAGCTGATCATCGATTTGACTGTTGGGCTGGACCGTCTCTAGACTCTAACAGACGGTTTAATGTCAGCTACTAGCTTTTAACATGTTTCTTCGTATTTTTAATCATAGCATGTGAAATCTATTCATTCCAGATGACAATATTAATGGTTGATTCATGAAACACAGCAGTACTCATTAATATGTTATCAGAATCATCATCTGTCACACTATATTGCATATTTCTACGTTTGACCCGTCTCCTAGATCTTTCAAGCCAGGGTCCCCCGACACTCCTATAATTACATCATGTGCCGACAATATGTTTTATTGGTACAAATAAAGGAGTAGCGCCCGTACCGGTAGTAGTAAATTACATACTTGATACAAGTAAATATGAAGGACATGAAGTTTTAGGACCTATTATGCACTCATATCCAGTGTGTTTGCACCAAAGTTTTGCTGAATTTAAATCATGCCGAAGGCTAGTAGTCATGAGCTAATATAATATTATTGCTTGGCCCAAGTAATTAATAAATGCCGTTGGCCGAAATGACAATATTGCTAAATAAAAGTAGGTCAAGCTTGCGACATGCAAGCAAAACATGCCTGAAAACATAGGCCGCGTTGTGAATTAGTTAGCTAATGTTGCTATGAAAAATGAATTACTTTTTTCTGAAATCAGAATTGTGAAGAACTTGGAGAGTTACGGTGCAAAGAAATAGTGCAACTTATGCTCTCTCCATCCTATAAATAGTAGAGCGTAATGAAATCCGGATTCACTTTTTTAAAACCAAAACTCATTTATTTAGAATACTGAAACTTTAGTTGAGTGGTGTAGAAGACCGTGCTAGAGTAAATTGTGATCGATTGTTATATAAAACAATCCCTCGTCAAAGAGATTTGCGCCATACTCTAACCACACTAGAGATGATGACACCTACTGAAAACGGAGCTTACAATGTGAATACCTATGTCACTATATGATGATGCTCTATATATATGATGATGCTCTATATCGACGAGCTTCCAGATCAGGACACGTGGCAAATGACGTGTCCCAGAACTCAGAAGAAAAGCCCATAGGGGTCGGCCATGCCATCCTGTACCCGACCTGCAAGCGCAAGCTGGCTCTCCTTAAGGCCCCCTGCAAATTGGTCTCCTCGACCTCTCAGCTCACCCTGAGCTACCACAAGACCAAGATGCCTCGGTCCTCCCGCTCGTTCCCGAGCTCTCCCGCCAAGGCCATCTTCCTCGGTCCCTCCGACCGACCAACTCCACCGCTCACAGGCGTAACCGCCGCTCCGCAAATCTCGCCATGCGCAGATTCTCCGCCAACAACATTCCACGTTCCACGCCATCACGATATCCATTAATGGGCGATCCGCTCTTTACACGGGCGTGACGTCGGGAGCGTAACTGCCGGCGAGATCCTCGCGCCTGCTGCTGCGTGCTGTCGCCGCTATATAAACCCCCATCACATAGGGGTCAAGTAAGCCATTTTTATTCCACTTAGCCGTTACTATGCTCGGATCTAGTGCTAACTTGATCATCGGAGGGTCCTCGGTGGTACCAAACCATCTCGGGACTTCTTTGCAGATACTCGGCGTTAAACTCCTCAAATCACCAATCTCCTCAAAACTCATTGAGACCCACACGCAACAGGAGATCACCTCCAAAATCCACCGGGAGATCGACGGAAGACGACATCTGACGGAGACCCGAAAAGGAGCTCCATCACTGTATATTCTTGGCCAGCACCTGTATCTATTCTCTATTTGAAGTGGGTATTAGCTGCACATTGTTAATTTTTACAATAAAACTTAGATTGGGTAGGGTTTGGATGCAGAGATCTATATTCATTCATGTGTGAGTTGTACATTATGAATCTCTGCAGGTACTCGATCCCTTATAAGATGAATCAATGGAAGAGAATAAGAGAATAGGTCATAATTAATAACATGTTAGCTGGTGGTTTAATTAACGTAATATATTCAATGTAACTTTCCATTTTGTGCTTAAGTGAGTAATTCGGCCACTTTGGGCCATCTATCATCGTGCCAAGGTGCCGGTCTACTTGCTTATATGACTGTGATATCATTAGCGCCCTGTTGCAAAATTATATATTAATTCTATGTTTTCAAGAGAAGATGGCCAAAGACTTTTCAGCATTTTTTTACAGGTCGACTAAAATCTGATAGCTAAAATAATGTATGAAACTACTAGTTTTGTGCACTTTACCTGTTAATTACACTTCGTATATGCAAATATGATGTCGGCTCTAGCAGGTTCCATTTTCTCCCATGATTTTAATTAATGTTGTTAGTGCTAGATACCATGTTATTAATTATTCTAGTTTGAAACTCACTGATGAGGCTCAGGACTAGGGACCTCCAAGATCATGACACGTGGCAAAATGACGTGTCTCCGAACTCAGAAAAAAGGACCACAGGGGGCGACCAGGCCACCCCTGCACCCGACCTGCAAGCTCAAGCTGGCTCTCCTTAGAGCCCCCTGCAAATTGGCCTCCTCGGCCCCTCAAGCTCGTCCCGAGCTGCCGCAAGACCGAGACTCCTCGGCCCTCTTGCATGTCCACGGGGCCCCCAGTCGGGGCCAGCTTCCTCGGTCTCTCCGACCGATCAACTCCACCACTCACAGGTGTAACCGCCGCTCCGCAAATTTCGCCATGCGCAGATTCTCCGCCAGCAACATCCCACGTTCCACGCCATCGCGATTCCTATTAATGGGCGATCCGCTCCTTACGCAGGCGTGACGTCGGGAGCGTAACTGCCGGCAAGATCCTCGCGCCAGCTGCTACGTGTCATCGCCACTATATAAACCCCCATCACAGAGGGGTCAAGTAAGCCATTTTTTTTTCCACTTGGCCGTTGCTCTGCTCGGATCTAGTGCTAACTTAATCGACGGAGGGTCCTCAGTGGTACCAAACCACCCCGGGACTTCTTTGCAGGTATTCGGCGCTAAACTCCATAAAACACCAATCTCCTCAAAACCCATTGAGACCCACACGCAACATGAGATCACCTCCAAAATCGACCGGAAGATCGACGGAAGACAACATCTGACGGAGGCCCGAAAATGAGCTCCATCAGTTGGCGCCGTCTGTGGGAAACTAGACTCCACAAAACACAAAGTTGGCCTTCCGATCTCCATCCATATGGCAAGCGATCACCCTGAGGACCCAGGTACCAGCCGCCGCTGTAACATTTCAAAAAAATAAAATATTATTTTTTGGAATTTTTATAATTTAATACTATTTTATTGAATATTTTAATATTTTGGTATAATTAAATACAGAAAAATTTGGAAAAATTATGGAAAACTCTAAAATAGGGTATTTTATGAAATTATGTCATTTTAAAGTTTTTATGAGTAGTTATATGCTAATTTAGTGCTAATCGGGATTAAAAATCGCTAATCGGTTTTTTAGCAATTTTGTGCAAAACATGCACATATCTTTTTCTACACTTGTGTTACATTTTTTCTTGCCATGGTTTTACTTTGGGGTTATTATTCTTATGAGAAAGGAATTTGAAGAAAGGAAAGGAAAAGAAAAGAAAAGGGTTTTGGAATAAAATATGAGGTTTGGTGAGAGAGAGAGGTATGGTCTCCTTTGACCCAAGGACTTAGCCATCTCCTTCATTTCCTTCACTCATCTCTCTCCCTCTTCAGCCATTGCTGCTGCTGCTGCTCTTCACCTCCCTCCCCACTTCACCTCCTCAATAACATCTCAAAAACAACCCCAAAAACCCATCTTCATTTCACAAAAAGTGTGCACAACCTCAAGATCTACACATTTGACCAAGAAAGCAAGGATTTTGGCCACTAGGGGCAACTCAAGAAAATTCTTGAGTTGCCAAATGAGGTATTTTCTGGACCTTAAGCTTAGTTTATGCATTACCTTTACCCCATGTTTAGATTGAACCGATATTGTTGGATATTGTGGAGTTAAGGAAAACCTAATTAGGGTTATGGGAAATTTGGTGTTGTAATGTGAAATTGAGCTCAGTTGAGGTTATATATACACCTTAGTGCTAGTATGGAGACCCAAACCTAAGACTTAAGACCCGAAATACGGATTTAGAAACCGATATCGGAAAAGTTATGAAATCTGTGAAGCTTATATGAGATCTGCTATCAACCTGAGACTCTGAAAATTATTTTGGTTGGACATTGGTATGTGCAGGCACCGAGGAAGCTACCACCAAGACCCCAGCCCTTAACTCCATGACCCGGCCGCAGATTTAATCTTATTGTAAGTGCACGGCGGTGTCCCGGCCATCAATCCGACGCCGGAATGCGGAAACGAAAACTTTTCTATAAACTAGAACCGGCACCACCGCGCACTAAAAACTCGGATCGGGCTATTAACCTAACACTAGAAAATACAAGAAAGGGTAGAATGCTATACCGAGCGATCCGTGTCCTTCGGTCTTCGGCCTCCACTCCGATCTCCTCGCGGAATCTCCGGTCTTCAGCTCCTCGTCGGAACGGGCACCACAACGCCGGATTCTTTTACGGGCTCCCACCTCTGGACCGAGGCAACTCGGGCACGAAGTTGGCGAGCCGACGTGTCCAAGAAATGCTGTAGGCAAGTGTAGAATCCATTGTCTCTAGGGGTTGTGAAGTTGCCTTTGATGGAGGGAAGAAGAAGAATAAGCTTTGGATATGGGTATGAATTTTGTAGCAAAGCATAATATCATATGATAATTTCTCCCACATCAAAAAGAACCCTCTCTCCCTCAAGAATGTGGCTGGCCCCTTCTCACTCTCAAAAATGGTGGAGCAAAAAGAAATGAATATCAAAAGAAGAAAATGGTATGATAAAAAGGAAATCATGTCACACCATTTCTCATCCAAATCCAAATCAAAACTCGCATCTTATAAATGCAAGTGAGTGGATGGAAAAAGAATCTCAACATGAAGCCACAAATTACTAATAACCCCTTCCATAAATGATAATTTGCACACTTGCAAATTACCCCTCCATCAAATATCAGCCAACGAAAGGAAAACTGGCTGAAACGGAATACAAACTGGCAACTTCAGAAAACTAATCCCGTAATAAATTACAGGAAAACCCCGCGACTGCATATACATGCCCGCATTTGTATTTCCACTGAATACAAATGCAAAGAGACAAAATCTACACTGTACAATACTAGGATCCGGCTTAAACCAAAGCCCGCTAGTAAAATCCGTCCGATCACGATCCGTACAATACCGCACGTATCTGATCGAACCCTGCCATATCTCCATACGGCCTCTATATCGTTTCGCCCGAAACTTGAGAAAACGGTCTGTGGGGGACTCTAAAGACTCGTCAATACTTTGGTTGTGGATTTAACCACTAGCACGTCAGAGGTATTAGCCAATACGTAACGGGCTACCAGGTATATTGACCAAAAGGGACGTCGATGAGCGAACTCATCCTGACACCCTACTGAGCCTGTCAGTGACAATATCCGTACAGTCTGGTCCGTTCGTCTATGAACATCGCATGGCGGGCCTAGGGGGTTGGTAAAAGTCAGACCCCCAAAAGCGGTACAAGTCGTGTCGGAGTGTAGTCCAGAACACCCTGAGATACTACTGGAATACCTACCGGTAAATCTCCTGCCTTAGCCAAGAACTTCGTGTAATAGCTCTCCTAGACACAGCACGACCTCACCCCCAATACCGGGAGAGACGAACCCCTGCAGATCCGCTCACTGCCTCCATGTGGCTCGGGACTGTACCCAACTAAAACCTATTTGCACGTCTCCTTTGAGCATGGTAGGGTAGTAATCAAAGTACAGTGGGAACTCATATGAGACAAATGACGATCTCAGGTCAATGAACTAACCTGTACATATGTCACCAGGGAACTGCTATCTGACGTCAGGTATAAGACCAACTAGCATGTTCCCGGCGAGTCCTGTCCGGTGTACTCATAACCCAAAGAGCACCTGTATACATCTTAGGTGAACCAACTGACACCAGTGGCTTGTGAGACCGTCCACCGCCCCTCGTCGGGGTCTCGACTGTATACACTAGTCTACTCTGGAGTATCGATGCCCTGTCTCGAAACTCCCACGACTAGGGACCTTTTAAGGATGTGCTTATAGACCCCAGCTCCCACGTATATGATCGCCCTCATACTGCTGGTAGTCAAGCAAGAATCCTAGGGGCTTTATCAACTTGCAATAGTGACTCGTAAGGTCACCTAAAGCAGTACACGATGATAAAGATAAACCAGATAGCATACTATCATCTTGAGTAAGACTGTCCTACCGGTATAGGTCCTCCCTCAATCATTGCAATCACGTGCCTGTGATCCAATAATTGACTCTGAGGGCACTATCACCAACAATCTCCCACTTGCACTCAAGGCTAATTATTGCGATGTCGCATACTCACATCCCGTGTGATACCGAACACCCAACTCCTCTACTAGTCAGTCTCACAAAGCTCGTTTGCGAAACTATTGTGTTTGAGGAATAGCCTCAGTGAGTGGATCCGCTGTGGTGTTTCTTTCTATGTCTCTCTTTATCTTAAGTTCGCGGGGAAAGCCATCTCCTGAAATGAGCAATACCTGTCTTAGAATATGATTGGATGTCTGATGGGACCTAGTTCACAAGTGAACTCCAAATCCAAACTTCTTAGACTGTATCGTCGACTGAACTTAATCAGTGTCCTGCGCCATGCCTCCCTCAGTATCCGCCTGGACCACCTATCCAAAATACTGCCCCTCTTCAGAGGGAGAACTATAACTCTGACAGTCACTCTGTCATCCAGGTCACCTTGGAAGCCTGGGATGATAACTGTCTCCCAAAGGAGGCTGCCGTTATCATTTCCCTATAACATCAACTTATGTTCTAAAACTGCTTCCGATCGTTTCTCCAGGATTGGATTAATATCAACTTACTGCATCTCGTGCAAAAACAACATCTGGTGTGGTACTTGACATCTCATGATTGACTCAATTTCCTAAGCAAGTGATCTGCCAATCATGCACATCCCTCTCCTCTTTAGTCTGTAAGACACCTTTAGAGAGGGTGACTCCATTACCCGCAGGTACACCACCGTGCTAGGAGTCGTCCATTCTAAAACACTTTCAGAATGCTGTCCAAGTACCCAGATTGGGACACTTCCCAAATCTAGATCTAAAACCATAGATCCAGTAACCAGAATGTCTGATATAAAATCCAAGCCCTATGTGGAGAAATCACTGTGTGACAACCAAAGTATAACCGATCGTAGTATAGGAATATCACTTCCTACTCTGAGTATGTCATCCAAATACCAGGACATCACACCCTACTACCTTCTTAAAAGATCCATCCCCTATTCTGATGAAGTCAAACCTATGACTGTCACATCAGAAATAGATGATCCATCTCCGCTATTTCTGCTTTAGTCTATAAATAGACATAAGCCACTTGTCCACTATGCTTCCGCTGCTCCCACTGACTACAACAACCCTCTGGCAGAGTCATATACACGTACACTTCTGAAGCCAGTTCAGAACGACGCTATACTCATCCTCCTGCCGGGTCTCACAGTCTGGAACAACAGCAATGGCAAGTTTGGATAAACAAGAACCTCCCTGCCACCGTCCTTGAGCATATCGAAGTACCTCTCGGGTGCCTAAGGTTACCCACCTTATCTGCGGAGTGGCCAATGGAATGTCAAACCAGATTGAATCTTTAGGTTCTTATCAAATCTTCAGTAATCGTTTGCGGTTCTGGAATCACTTCCAGTTCTACCATACTCCCACAACTGTTTTCTGAAAAAATTCATTTTTATTAAAACTGTGGCGAGTCAAGAACAATATCACTATTGATCTTCCAGATGGTAGAAAGTCAACCCTTGTCATAGCCTGGGTCAGCCCACAAACAACCATTACAGAAACGTGCCTTGAGTTATCCAGAGTCTGGTTTTAAGCATATGCCGGACAACTCCCCTTACCTTAACATCGTTAAGATATGAACCGTTCTATATCCAATATAGAAACAGAGGCACTGATTTAATTGAAGCAGATTCAAATCATGCAGCTGTCTCCAGTGCATGTTAACTAAATGGAAAGAGGCCGATCAGCGTTACTCAACTTAGGAATGCTTCCAATTATAAGTAACCTGAAAGAGAAGCAAGTTCTCTTAAAATCATTACTATCAACTGAACATCATACACAAGTATTTACATCTTCGATCACCTTGAAGAATCCCGATACTTGCAATACCTGGTTCTCTACTTTATTCATATACCTACAACTTCTCAAAACTTGGACCTTGTGTTTCTACGAAACACTTGTCTAAGAACTAGAGAAGTCATAAATAAACAGAATATAGTGCGAGTACCAACCCCTCTGTCCTGATGGACACTGGACACCATACAATACTCCGTATAAGTCCCCTGAGTCCAATGACTCAATCCCTGTGTGTCGTAGGTTAAAAACTGTACTATGGTTATGAAGAATTACACCGCTGTTTAATGCTCCTTACTTAACCATCCACTGATATAGGTAAACGTCATAGACATAATTTTAAAAAGGTATATCTCACTCTATAAAATAGACGTACAGATATATCAATTTGAAATTGGTGCATAACAACGGATATTCAAAACCAAATATTTGCCGTCCGGCAAACAACCCAGGTGACTTTCTCAAATATCACCAATTACAACGAATCCCGATATAATGAGGATGATCACCTAATTCCCAATAACTTACTCCCACTCATCATCTGTAAAACCATACAGATGTGAGAATCAAACCTGGTAAATACATACCCTGGAGCAAGTGTCTAATTGGGAAATCAGTTTTCTTTTAACAGTACACAGTGAAACTGAAACATTGAAATGTTTCGTAGGGGTATCCGGATATTCCAAGTAATGAATCTTCCATTATCCAGATTCACAACTGTAACCGTATAATTCTTTGCCATCTCTCCAAATCCCTTTATATATCTTTAGTCATTACCTTCTGTACACCCTCTTAGGCTAAATGGTTTTCTTCCTTCCCTACCGTTCGGCACCAGCCTATGGTTTGGAAGAAGACTATCCAATAAGCATAATGGGTGTACTGTCCTAATCCTAGGAGCACTCGCAATGCGAGAGAAGGTGAAGATAAAAGGCAACTGAATAAACCTTATTCCTATTTCTCCAGAACCAGAATCCATCCCCGAACTGGAACAAGTTCCTTTCGAGTTCGTATATAACCATACGATGGAGTATCCAAATAACTTTGGATCTTCGTAGTGATACGGAGTGTCCTGGAGAAATACAAAGGTGATTTAGGATTGGCGAAGAAATACTTGGTTTGGTCGTGAATATCAGTCGCAATTTACTTTGCCCTCTTACTAATCCCTTGATATGTCTTTACTTAATACCTTCTGCACACCATCGTTATGCTAATTGGTTTTCTTCATTCCCCACCGTTCGGCACCAGCCTAAGGTTTGGAAGAAGACTATCCAATTTGCGTAATAGGTGTACTATCTCCTAAACCAAGGAGTACTCGCAACCTGAGAGAAGGTAAAAGGTAAAGACAACTGAATAGTCCTATTCGTTTTCTCCAGAACCGGAAACCATCCTCGAATAAATTCCTTCGAGTTCGTATATAACCATACGATGGTTTTATCCAATGGTAGTGGACGTTCGTAGTAATACGGGGTGTCGTGGAGAAAAGGGTAAAAGTAGGAGTGGCAATGAGGTTTGCAACTCTAACAATCCAAAAGCCAGTGTTTAAGAAGGTTCGGTTAATTTTGGTCACTGAGTCATAGTCTAGGGTCGGTCCATGGTCGCTGCCAAAGAGAGAGAGAAAAGAAACACTCAGCGTGCACTCTAACCTAGATCAGAATGGTTACCAATTTATCTAATCTGGAAACCTCCCACTGTAACGTCAAATTCTTCCCCAAACCTAAAAGAAGAATTAGTCGGGATCACCCGAGGAGTAAACCAACTCATCAGTGGGAATCGGGATCCAACTATCATCGCGCTTTCAAAGGGCAATGCTCTGCTATGAAAGAACATGACAGAATCCGCTCACGTTATCATACTCCAGAAGGTATGCGCATATCTGGCAAGTTTCAGTTTCTTTAGAAACTCCCGATGTGGATTTTTACCCCATGCTCTTATGACCTTGACGAAGGCCAACATATCATAAGTTACATGTCAAGTTCTACCCGTCATTATCCAGGTTAATTTGAACCCACCCGTACATACCCTTGACGAAGGCCAAAATAGTAGTACGACTGTCCCAAACCAACGCATCTATCTATGCTGCAGAAAAGTAACAAATAGCTACCATACACTATGCCTTGACGAAGGCCAACATACATAGCATGAATACTAAGTGCTACCTTCCTGAAATGACGGAGGGCTACGAATGGTTTCTGGCGAAAAACCTTTAACGTAATGAACTTGATATCGTTGAAGGAACCGGATAGCTTTTATAAAAATATAGTGACGAAAACCTTTGCTAAAGAGGTCACTCCCGGTGAAGGGATCTCGGCTCTTTCCCCATTGAATAAGGTGCAGGATATTCCAACTGAATACCACTATGCAAAGCAAAACTAATCAGCTATAGTAAAGTTATTGCCCTGACGCAAACTTTTGTCCAAGGGGTCACTCCCGGTGAAGGGATCTCGGCCCTTGCCTCGTCGATTGAGGAGCTGGATATTCATAACCGAATACCACTGTGCAAAACAAAAAGAGGACGTCCTTGCAATAACAGCTTTTTGAAAAATGTTCTAACAACATCAGAATAGGTTTGTTTAGCTTGCATTGATCCGAATCAATGCAGTCCCATCAATTGATCACACCAATAAAGAATGAAAATAATGATGTACGTATATGCCATCCGCATTCGCCACTGGGTCCCGTCATCACCCGTTAGGTTACTTAACTAACGACAGAGCGGGGACTGGACTAGCGCAGATGCAAAACATATACAACATCTACTAGTATATATATCAATATATAATATTCGCTCAAGGCGTGATAAAATGCAACATCACAGAGAGTAATAAGCATCACAGAACAATACAGATATCTGGGATCCCCGGGTTTCATAGAGCCGCTACTGAAACCCGATGTTCCCCTGGTCGTGTGGATAGCCTGTGAAATGAAATCCTAAACCCCTACGGGTGCGGCAAGTTACCCGCCAAAACCTGAAGCGAGGCAGCCCCCTTCAGCAATGTGAATGGACCACCCAGCACTTCACGAAATCTGGTAACTTGAGCACCCCTCCTGGGTCAACCTGTACCCCCTACGAGTGCGGCGAATAGCCTGCCAATTCTAGAGTAAAGCCCCCTCCGTCTCAAAGCCATGAGACGCGGGCTCTTTGCCCTCTAGAACCCGGCTATCCGTGCACCCCTCCGCGGGGTAATCCTAGTACAGAAAGTAAAATATACAACGGGTACATCGACCTCAGCCCGGTCGTGCCCCAAAAGAATAATATACAAACAGGCAATGACAGCAGTCCACATGTCGGACGCTCGCCCCGCAATATCAAATGTACATATAAAAAAAAACTGTACTAACATTGCATCCAGGCTATCCCCCACGACCAATCCACAACATCACAGCACAACACAAAACATCAACGTGAATGTCACGTTCGCAAATCACTCTAAAAGGGCTATAGCAGATAGACTGGATTTACCGATCGAATGACATTCACGGTCGCAGATATAATGTAAATACTGTGAAATAACATGTTTAAAATATTCGATCGATCAAATTTACCGAAGTGGGCCCCAAGCACTGCTGTAGCACTCAAAGAAATTCTGGGCCCAAAAAGAATATTCCAAAAACCCCATTTCCATGTCATAAAACAACTGTAGAAATTTGGTACAGAGATGGGTCAAAGTGGCGGCGGAACCGTGGCCAATGCATGGGTTTGGCCGCGGTTCCGCGGTGGAACTATGACTTCATGCGACCAAACTTTTACAGTAGTCTTAGAATTGCCTGCATGATATTCTGCAACAACCTGAAAAAAATTTCGAGCCCAAAAAAATTTCGACAGAAACTAATGCAATGAAAACGCGGTTTTTGAAAATTCGTCCGATCGAAGTTCTAAACACGTTAGTACAAGCTAGACAAGGTTAATGGCGTGGCTCTGATACCATTGTAAGTGCACGGCGGCGCCCCGGCCGTCAATCCGACGCCGGAATGCGGAAACGAAAACTTTTCTATAAACTAGAACCGGCACCACCGCGCACTAAAAACCCGGATCGGGCCATTAACCTAACACTAGCAAGTACGAGAAAGGGTAGAATGCTATACCGAGCGATCCGTGTCCTTCGGTCTTCGGCCTCCACTCCGATCTCCTCGCGGAATCTCCGGTCTTCAGCTCCTCGTCGGAACGGGCACCACAACGCCGGGTTCTTTTACGGGCTCCCACCTCTGGACCGAGGCAACTCGGGCACGAAGTAGGCGAGCCGACGTGTCCAAGAAATGCTGTAGGCAAGTGTAGAATCCATTGTCTTTAGGGGTTGTGAAGTTGCCTTTGATGGAGGGAAGAAGAAGAATAAGCTTTGGAGATGGGTATGGATTTTGTAGCAAAGCATAATATCATATGATAATTTCTCCCACATCAAAAAGAACCCTCTCTCCCTCAAGAATGTGGCCGGCCCCTTCTCACTCTCAGAAATGGTGGAGCAAAAAGAAATGAATATCAAAAGAAGAAAATGGTATGATAAAAAGGAAATCATGTCACACCATTTCTCATCCAAATCCAAATCAAAACTCTCATCTCATAAATGCAAGTGAGTGGATGGAAAAAGAATCTCATCATGAAGCCACAAATTACTAATAACCCCTTCCACAAATGATAATTTGCACACTTGAAAATTACCCCTCCATAAAATATCAGCCAACGAAAGGAAGAAAGGAAAACTGGCTGAAACGGAATACAAACTGGCAACTTCAGAAAACTGTTCCCGTAATAAATTACAGGAAAACCCCGCGACTGCATATACATGCCCACATTTGTATTCCCACTGAATACAAATGGAAAGAGACAAAATCTACACTGTACAATACTAGGATCCGGCTTAAACCAAAGCCCGCTAGTAAAATCCGTCCGATCACGATCCGTGCAATACCGCGCGTATCTGATCGAACCCTGCCATATCTCCATACGGCCACTACAGCGTTTCGCCCGAGACTTGAGAAAACGGACTGTGGGGGACTCTAAATACTCGTCAATACTTTGGTTGTGGATTTAACCACTAGCACGTCAGAGGTATTAGCCAATACGTAACGGGCTACCAGGTATTGACCAAAAGGGACGTCGATGAGCGAACTCATTCTGACACCCTACCGAGCCTGTCAGTGACAATATCCGTACAGTCCGGTCCGTTCGTCTATGAGCATCGCATGGCGAGCCTAGGGGGTTGGTAAAAGTCAGACCCCCAAAAGCGGTACAAGTCGTGTCGGAGTGTAGTCCAGAACACCCTGAGATACTACTGGAATACCTACAAGTAAATCTCCTGCCTTAGCCAAGGACTTCATGTAATGGCTCTCCTAGACACAGCGCGACCTCACCCCCAATACCGGGAGAGACGAACCCCTGCAGATCCGCTCACTGTCTCCATGTGGCTCGGGACTGTACCCAACTAAAACCTGTTTGCACGTCTCCTTTGAGCGTGGTAGGGTAGTAATCAAAGTACAGTAGGAACTCACGCGAGACAAATGACGATCTCAGGTCGATGAACTAACCTGTACACATGTCACCAGGGAACTGCTATCTGACGTCAGGTATAAGACCAACTAGCATGTTCCCGGCGAGTCATGTCTGGTGTACTCATAATCCAATGAGCACCTGTATACATCTTAGGTGAACCAACTGACACTAGTGGCTTGTGAGACCGGCCACCGCCCCTCGTCGGGGTCTCGACTGTATACACTAGTCTACTATGGAGTATCGATGCCCTGTCTCGAAACTCCACGACTAGGAACCTTTTAAGGATGTACTTATAGACCCCAGCTCCCATGTATATGATCGCCCTCATACTGCTGGTAGTCAAGCAAGAATCCTAGGGGCTCTATCAACATGCAATAGTGACTCGTAAGGTCACCTAAAGCAGTACACGATGATAAAGATAAACTAGATAGCATACTATCATCTTGAGTAAGACTGTCCTACCGGTATAGGTCCTCCCTCAATCATTGCAATCACGTGCCTGTGATCCAATAATTGACTCTGAGGCCACTATCTCCAACACTTATTGGCCGCAATTTGCGGCCAGACCTGCCCTATTTTATCTCGTTTTGGTTCTGAAGCTCCTACATGTGTAGATTAGACCCCTGACATGTATAGATTTGTCTAATTTGACCTAGGGTGAAATCTGGAGCCTATTTCCTTTGTTGCTGTTTTGGGATTCGTGTTTCCGTATTCCGTATTTTTGTTCTGAATTTGCGTATTATGTTTACCTCGACTATTTGGCGTTTATACGACGATATCGAGGGTTGTTGATGGTTTTGGAGGCGTACCCATAGGTTCTAACCTATAGGCCCCATTGCGTATCGTTTTGGTTTTCGTGTGTCGTTTTAGCTTTGATTTGGTTTTAATGCGCATATATGATACTTTGATATGTAGGTACCCCGTGAAGACTTCGGGACGACAAGCAAGCGCATGGTAACGTCGACAAATGAAGACGCAAAGTGAGTAGATTATATCTACAGGAGGAAGTCGGGTGGATGGCGTATAGCACCCCCGCAGTCCGTAGTTGATATAATGTATATATATTATATATAATAGTTATAGTGTGTCGTGGATATTGTGTTAGGTGTATTATGGATAGTTTAGGGTTAGAAGCAACTAGTGTAGTTCATAGTCGCGAACCCGAGAATAGATTTACACCTACACGTACACCCTTGCATATTCATTATACGTGCACTGTGTTTGATGATATTGGACGACATTGGAGATGAGTCGATGATATTGGGCATTGTGCCACGTGATCGGTGTTTTGATGATTCGTATTTGGGATACGACATGTGATCTCTAGCGGGCCTTTGGACGTGTGTTTACACACGTAGTCATATTGATGGTATCTGTCACGCCCCGCTTCCCAGAGTACGCTAAAATGGGCACGCGACATAGCCAACCATGCTACCTGTGGGTAGGAAGTATCCATCCACAGTCACATTACGGTTGTAGAGATATCAAGAACAAAATAAAACTATCTAAAACATGTCCATAATCCAAGATAACATGAGTCAAGAATAAATAAATGCGGAAGCGAAAGATCCAATACAAAATAACTGGAATGTATGTCCCATAATGCGGGCTCACATCAGGAATAAAATGCAGTAAAGAAAAGCTAACTACTGCTAACACTCACAGCTCAGCCTGTCGGCTGAAGTACACCTGCTCGGGCTGCGACAACGGTACAGAATCTGGGCCATGCAAAACCCAGATGTCAGCGCGTCAAGTCATCAAGTAATAACATAATAAACAGGCAATGCGAATATAAACGTGAATAAAGAAAGAGTAACAATAATATGAATCAGAGCAGTGCAGGGTAGTGTGCAGTGGGTAAACTGGACTGTCTTATCAGGTTCTCTGTTCTAAAGTCTTTGAAACCAAATTGATGAATCATCGATGTAACTCAATAGTATCCCGTACATACCCGGGACTACGGCCTTAATACTCTTGGGCTGAAGCCGAGACATGCCGCTAGGCACCAAACAGGAATGTGTACACTCAATAGTATCCCGTACATACCCGGGACCACGGCCACAATATTCTCGGCTGAAACCGAGACATGCCGCTAGGCAACAAATAAGAATATCCCGTACATACCCGGGACCACGGCCACAATATTCTCGGCTGAAACCGAGACATGCCGCTAGACACCAAACAAGAATGTGTAAACTCAGAACAAGTAGTGAACTGTCGAGTTACAAGTCAGGTTTCACCTTTGATTTCCCCATACCCCCAAGTTATATGTGTATGTCAAGTCAGGTATCCCGTAGTCAAGAAACTAATGCCAACACAGGATCAGGTAAACAGGTTTGTCTGGATAGACAACAGGAACGGTCCATGCGGACTACATGTCAGGTTTGTTGGCATTAGACACAAGATCAGGTAACGGATCAGGTCATGGTACAACAGGTCAAGTCAAGCAGTGTACGGTACCATGTCGAGTCAATCAATATGCATGTAGCAAGTCAGGTCAAGATGTAAACGATAACATAGGTGTGCTTACAATCAGTTATATAATCAAGCATTTTTATCAACAACATGATATAAGTAATGAATTAAGCAATAGGCAGATTCATTCGATTTGCAATACAGTTATCAGAGGTGTCACAGGGATGATTTCAACATTGTAAGAGTGCAGTAAGACAATTATAGCCATTTAATCATGTTAACAAATTTGAGACTTCATAGATGCAATGTTATATGTGTATATAGGTTCCACGAATGAAATCACAGTTTAAACAGGTTAGATGTATACAAGTGTCCGAATGAAGTAAAATGATAGAAAAGGTGCCATAGGCTACACCATCAGTGAAAGTGTAATTAAAACATGTAAATGTGATTATTAGGTTCCAAATTAGTAATTACAACAGGTAGGTTCCAAGTTTGAAAGATAAATGATATATAGCAATCTTGAACACGAAAAATGGGAAATTTTAATACCAAAGATAAATTGCAGGTTTTAGGGTGTCATTAATTATAAGTACATATTGTTTAGCATGTAGCAAGGGGTACTTGCCTCGATGGGTCGCGAATCGGGAAAACGGAACGTTAACCGTCGGCGGGGAAAATTCGCGACGGGCGCACGGTTCACGGAATGAACCCAAACGACGAACGGTGAAGCCACACGGGTCAGGGTACTACGCTGGAACGTTGGGACACGTCATCGGCATCGTCGGATTCCGGCCAAGAAATGAACAGTAAAAGATCAAGACATGCAAACAAGAAGGGAAAGAAAATAGAGAAGAAAGGAAGTAGGATCTGAGAAGGGGTGCTCATGATGATCCGTGGGACGGATGGTGACGGTCGATCTCGTCGACGGAGCTCCGGCGGTGGCCTACGACGACGACGGAAGAGATCTGCCGATCAAGAAAAACATTAACAGCGAAGGAAAGAAGAAAGGAAGAGAGGAGGGGATGTTAGCTCACCGAGAGGGTGCTTGCGAGGCCGGGGACACGGGGACGGGGTCACCGGCGGCGACTCACGGCGGTGCAACGGTGTGTAGGGGGGGCGCTGGCCTGGTCGGGGTGTGCAGGCACGTGCAGGGTGCCCGCGGTTGATGAAGGAGGAATGGAGATGTAGTGGTTCGGTCGAGGGCGAGGAGGCGACGAGCCCGGTGGTGATGGCGTCGGCGTTGGGGCTGCAGCGGCGAGGGCAAGGCGGCCGGGTTCGTGGGGTTTTGGGTTATCTTTTGGAAAAGAAAGGAGGAGGGAAGAGAGATTTAAATATATAGAAGAGAGAGAGAGAGATACGGGGGAGAGAGAGAGGAGAAATGAGGTGTGGGGCCCGCGGGATAGGAGGGAGTTGATTGGTTGAGAAAGGAATTTAGAGGTTAGGAAAAATTTAAAGAAAAGATTTAAATGATTTTAGGGAACAGTGAATTTATATAGTTAAGAAAATATATGATGGTTTAAATATATTAAAATTTGGGATTTTGGCGCAAAGTAAAACATTTCCAAATCGCGTCCGGGTCGGGTCCAAAAATTTTAAATTGAAATAATAGAATTTTAAGCGGGATCCAAAAGTGAAAATGAAGTGTTTTATGATCAAAAAGCATACCCCCAAAACGGACACACGTACGTGTGCGTAGCCGTCCAAACTCGCCCGTTTCACTGAACGGGACGAGAACACGATGCACGGACGCTACCACAGGGTTAGGGGTGTCAAGCAGGCCAAGATGAATATTTTTAATTTTATTTTAGATGCCATAAATTGTTATATGCAGAATTGAATTGACGGGGTAAAATTACAATAAGTAACAATCATGCAAGATAAATGAAATGAGTGCCACACTACGTTCAAACGGTAACTGAAATTAGTAGCATTGTGCTCGGGTGTTACATTATATCCAACTACAAAAAGAATTTCATCCTCGAAATTCCAAGAATACAAAGACAGATAACTACAAGAAAAGGTGAGGAAACTTCTGCCGGATTTCATCTTCTCGTTTCCAAGTGGACTCTCCATGTGAGCGATTACCCCAAGAAACAAGCACAAGAGGGATCACCTTGTTCTTAAGAACATTTTCCCTTCGATCCACGATTCCAATCGGTCGCTCCTCAAAAGTCAAGTCTTCTCGTACTGTTAGCTCCGAATGATCCAATACGTGCGTTTCATCTCGAACATACCTTCGTAGTTGAGATACGTGAAACACATCGTGCACATTCGCCAAGGACTGAGGTAACGCCAAACGATACGCTACCTCACCAACACGCTCCATGATCTCAAAGGGTCCAACGAATCGAGGACTAAGCTTTCTTCGACTTCCAAAACGAATCACCCCTCTAGTCGGTGATATCTTCAAGAATACCAAATCACCCACGGCGAACTCTAGAGGTCTTCTTGACGTGTCTTCCCAACTCTTCTGTCGGTCTTGTGCTGCCTTCATATGATTTCTGATTGTGTTAACCTTCTCAACTGTCAGCACAACCAAATCTGGTCCCAATAATCTTCGTTCACCGACATCGTCCCAATAAACAGGTGAACGACATTTGCGACCATACAAAGCTTCAAATGGAGCCATCTGGATAGTTGCCTGAAAACTGTTGTTGTAAGAGAACTCCACCAAATGTAGATGATCCTCCCAAGAACCCTTGAAGTCCAACATGCATGCTCTCAACATATCCTCAAGAGTTTGGATCGTTCTCTCCGACTGACCATCAGTTTGAGGATGATAGGCTGTGCTAAACTTCAGTCGAGTCCCCAAACTTTCCTGTAAGCTCCGCCAAAACTGTGATAAGAACCGAGTGTTCCGATCGGATACGATGCTCACCGGTACTCCATGCAATCTTATAATCTCTTGCATGTACCGCTCTGCCAAAGTCTCTGTTGATTGACCAACCCGGAAAGGAATGAAGTGAGCTGCCTTGGTCAATCGATCAACAATCACCCATACAGCATT
Source organism: Agapanthus africanus (assembly GCA_030015575.1). Lineage (NCBI taxonomy): Eukaryota > Viridiplantae > Streptophyta > Magnoliopsida > Asparagales > Amaryllidaceae > Agapanthus > Agapanthus africanus. Next base: position 170,444,366 of record CM057351.1, on the reverse strand, counting down.
GTTGCCTTTTGGACTCCGCGGTAAATCCGTCACGAAATCCATGGTTATATGTTCCCACTTCCACTGAGGAATCGGAAGTGGTTGCAATAAACCCGCAACCCTTTGATGTTCAGCCTTAACTTGCTGACACACCAAGCACTTTGCCACAAAGCGAGCAATCTCCCGTTTCATGCCTTCCCACCAGAAATTCTGTCGAATATCTCGGTACATCTTTGTGCCTCCTGGATTTACAGAATAAGCTGAACTGTGTGCCTCCTTCATAAGCTCTTCGCGAATATCTCCCTTTGGCACACACAAACGGCTACCGTACCTCAACGAACCATCTTCGTGGATCAATAAATCTGTTCGTAGTCCGGCTTCAACCTGCTCTCGAAACTTTTATAGTCTAGGATCCTGCAATTATGTTGCTTTAATATTCTCGATCAACGATGACTGTACTTGCAGCTGCATCAACTGCCCCGAAGAAAGCGGTAGCACAACCTCCAAGTCAAATCTTCGAAAATCTTCAACAAGCTCCTTCTGTGTAGTTAACACCTGAATTGCTGGTAACCGACTAAGCGCATCCGGCACGACATTAACCTTCCACGGATGGTACTTAAGATCAAGATCGTAGTCAGCCATTAGCTCCAACCATCTACGCAGCCTCATATTATGCTCCTTCTGTGTGAACACATACTTCAAGCTCTTATGATCAGTGAAAACTTCGACCCTTTCGCCCAAATAGTAGTGTCTCCAAATCTTCAAAGCAAAAATCACAGCCGTAAGCTCCAAGTCATGAGTTGGATAATTCTTCTCATGAGTCTTCAACTGTCTCGATGCGTACGCTACAACCTTCCCATGCTTGTAACACTTTGAAATTTTCGTTTGATTGTTTTGGTGATAATTAGTAGTCTTGCATGTTTTTATTTGTGTGTGCATAGGATTAATAGTTATTATTGGTAGTGTTAGTATATTGGAAATTTTCTTGTGTTGTGCACACTTGCATGCTTAGACTTTTCTTGTGACTTGTTAACCATTCCTTATGTATGGTTGCAAACTTATTTTCCCCCCACCATTTAATCCTTTTACAAAACCCTTTTTACAATTTCTAAGAGAAACAACAAAAGAAAAGAAACCCAATAAAACAAATGAGCATGGTGTTAGGTAGAGATTTTGACTTTTTCACCCATTTCATTGCTTCTCTCTCTCTCCTCTCCCCACTTCTGAATTTCTGCAGCTCCAGCAGAAATTCCCTCCCATTTTCTTCATCCTTTCTTCTCATTTTCACTTCCCTTTGAATCCCAAACAAATCCTACACAAAAACCACACCTTTTCATCACAAAACCTTAAGAAAAGTGGGGTTTTTGAGGTGTTCTAAGGCAATTCTGCACACTTAAGGGAGAAGCTGGAACTTTTGGGGTTTTGCAAGGTTCTTAGAAGGTATTAACTCATATTAGCACCTCTTTTTCTTAGACTTGTAGTATGGTTTAGCAAAAATCCCTTTTTTGTGCATTTTTAGTGAATTTATAGGATATTTGTGATGTATAAATTAGATTGGTGTTCTCATAGTTTAGTTAGCTCCTTTAAGTGGTATTAGAGCTATTTTAACTAGGGTTTGTTTCAGATTTCAGAAAAATACCATGAAGTATCATTTTAGTGTAAAAATGTGATTTTTTAACTAGAATTGGGGCTCTGTGGAATCTGCTACTACCCGGGGTGTTACAGAGTGAAATTGGAATTTCTGTAGCTTGTGTAGAGGGAATAGAGTGCACACACCAAATCTGGGGGCCCATCTCCCTACCCAGGCCGACGAAAATTGCATTCTGGCCGCAAATTGCGGCCAGATGGGGGTGTTTTGGGTTGGGGTTTAGGGTGTTAGGTGTCTGCTGCTATTTGTAGTGTTATGGTATATATAGTTTTGCAATATAATTCCTGTATCAAAATCTGGAGTAGAATACCTATTTTCCCGTATTTTCAACCTTTCGCGACACGCGTGATACGTGCGTGTGGGTTTTGGGTTTCTGCGTATCGCGACGCGTAGGGGTGCGTTCAGGCGCGTAACCACATGTTTTAGCCTATCGCGCACACGCGAGTTTGGTTCACGACACGAGTTATTGGTTCGGCTTAAATGTCGCGTTTTCGTGATTTCAAGCTTACGTGGGATATATTGTGTAATTCTAGGTTCGCAGGCGAGTACAGCGGACGCCGCGCAGGAGGGGAAACAGGTTGTTGGCTATACCTAGTGGGAGGCTACGGTGAGTAGATTTCACATCTACGGGGATATCGCCTGCATGGCGTTCTACGTCAGGGCTGATAGGACCTTATAGTGTTCCTTATATATATATTGCATTGTAGCTCATCTATATGTGACATAACTTGATATTCATACTTGATACCTATATCACATTGGATCATTGCATTGTAGCTCATCTATATGTGACATGACTTGATATTCATACTTGATACCTATATCACATTAGATCATTGCATTGTAGCTCATCTATATGTGACATGACTTGATATTCATACTTGATACCTATATCACATTGGATCATTGCATTGTAGCTCATCTATATGTGAAATGACTTGATATTCATACTTGATACCTATATCACATTGGATCATTGCATTGTAGCTCATCTATATGTGACATGACTTGATATTCATACTTGATACCTATATCACATTGGATCATTGCATTGTAGCTCATCTATATGTGACATGACTTGATATTCATACTTGATACCTATATCACATTGGATCATTGCATTGTAGCTTATCTATATGTGACATGACTTGATATTCATACTTGATACCTATATCACATTGGATCATTGCATTGTAGTTCATCTATATGTGACATAACTTGATATACATACTTGGTGCACATATCACATCACAATTACTTGTATTATTGGTTGAGATTCATGTGATTTCTGGATTTGGGAACCGTGGCCTTTTCAAATAAGTAATCATTTAAAAACCCGGTTCCCTTGATATGATATTTTGGGCCGTCACCCCGTGTTTTCTCGGTGCTAGAGGCATGTATTGAGAGAGGGCTGACCCGGACTGACGGATGCCCGATGTATTGAGAGAGGGCTGAACCGGACTGACGGATGCCCGATGTATTGAGAGAGGGCTGACCCGGACTGACGGATGCCCGATGTATTGCGAGAGGGCTGACCCGGACCGACGGATGCCCGATGTATCGCGGGAGGGCTGACCCGGACTGACGGATGCCCGATATATTGAGAGAGGGATGACCCGGACTGACGGATTCCCGATATATACTTTGAGAGAGAGGGCTGACCCGGATTGACGGATGCCCGACACAGGATGTTTTTCGTGTCGATGCTAGACACGAGTATTTATGATATTTGGGTGCCGATGTTGGGCACTCGGGATTCTCAGAGATGTACAGGATTTGAGGGCCGAGGAGAGTGCCGGCGCATGAGCTATTTTTGGGAGATCTAGGTGCATTGAGAAACCGATTATATATTCCACGTTGACATTCCGTGTAGATATTATATTGCCCCTGCTCAGCATTATTTTTGTACCTCATCCTGTAGATGCATTACCTGATAGAGCATTTGTATCTCATCCGGTAGTACAGTACCCTATGGAGCACTTTCATGATTATTGCACATACTGCTTATCACTTATTGATATCATTTGTTGGCATATGATAGAGTAGCGTAGTACGTGCATGCTCGCGATTACCTTTATATGTTATTTCTATTCACGAGTTGGCAACTCACCCCCGTTGTGCCACAGTGTTTGCAGGTTGCCTTTCGGAGTAGTCGCGGCAGGCTGCTTTGCATCTTTTGACACAGATACCCCCATAGTTGGTGTACTAGCTCTTTTGCTGATAGGTGGGTTTTGTGCGGTATCTGTTTATCTTTCAGTATGTACATTGTTGTACTTAGTATTCTCCATCTACCATGTATGTATTTGACTTAGAGACAGTGTGAGGACGATGATTTATTAATTTGTATTCTGGTGTCGAGCTCGTTGTGAGCCGGCTGTACTTGCAGTTTATTCTATCTGTGTTGTTCCCACTTGTGGATCTTGATCTTCGCTACGGCGTCGTATATTACTATCTTGGTGATTTTTACTTAGACTTCTTATCATGTTAGTAAATGCTTTTCTTTAAAACTTATAACACTCTATACTTTCACTGGTTTGAATTCTGGGTTTTCGGTTCACTTAGTCGCGTTACGCCTGTAGACGTTACGGGATTAAGTGCCGGTCATGGGCCAAACTTTGGGTCGTGACAAAGTTGGTATCAGAGCGTAGGTTTTACCTTTCGGAGTGTAGGATGACCCTGGTATGATGGAGTAGGTAGCTGCGGCAGGGTAGCGTAGCGTGTGTATGTTCCGCGGCATACTCACGACACGGTACTTCGCCTACGCGACCTTAGGACTTGTTGATTTAAATTCCTCCTTGAGTATATACATTCTTGCGATTCGATTTCCGTATCCTTATCGAATCCTGTTGTTTCTGATAGCCAATATGCCGCCAAGGACTACGAGGGCGCAGAGAGCGGCCGCGAGGGCCGAGGTTCGAGTTGATTCATCTGAGACAAGGACTAATCCGAGTAGTACTCCTGTTGCACCAGGACAGATTGTTTCCCCTACGGCAGCTCAGATCGCTAGACTAGTGGTAGAGATGCAGGACCTACGCCAGGCGATGAGCTCCTTGGTAGAGGTCGTTCGAGCGCAGCGACAGATGGTCGCCACCCCTGTTACCCAGTTGTTCCTTGCTATCATCATGCAGTATTCTGTCCCCTACATAGCACCGGTGGAGGCAGCTCCCGTTTACGAGACACGTCTTCCAGAGACCGTGAGAATTCCGGAACAGTTGAGGAATCATACTGGTATACCAGCCCAGAGCAGAGGCTTAGGACGAGGACAGTCGTTTGGCTTCCATCCCCAGGTAGGACAGCATTCAGTGCGTAGGTGTTTACGATGCGGAAGCCTTCAACACCTCATCAGGCAGTGTTTCTTCACAGCACGTCAGGGTCGTGTTCTGAGACGTCGTGGACGCGGAGGGTTTGCACAGAGGGGTCAGGCTAGTAGAGGAGGAGTTCGGTCAGTCGCAAATGAAGGACAGGCACAAGTTTTCGCTTCGACTCATCGGGACGCGCGGGTATCCGATGCTGTGGTTTCAGGTACTCTTTCAGTTTGTCCTTTGTTGCACACGTATTGTTTGATCCGGATCCTTGTGCTCATATGTTTCCACGTACCCGTATGTATCCACACACCTTGTGCCGAGTTTGGGTAGAGAGTCCGGTTTGCTTGGTCAACCGCTAGTTGTGACTACTCCTGCGGGAGAGTCGTTTGTTGCTAGGCACGTGTTCCGATCCTGTACCGTCCGTATCGGCGAGAGAGAGTTGCCGGTCGATTTGATCCTTCATGAGATGTTGGACTTCGACGTTCTTTGGACATGGATTGGTTAGCCACGTGCTATGCTTCTGTTGACTGCCGCGAGAAGACAGTTCGATTTTGTTTTCCCGGCAAGTCGGATGTTGTTGTGTTGGGGGGCCGTAGTGCCACCCCTCACAGTGTGATTTCTTCTATTCGCGCTGGACAGCTTTTGCGGAAGGGATGTCAGGGATTTCTCGCATATGTTGAGATACTAGGGCTATAGAGGTTCTTTTGGATCAGGTTCCGGTTGGTTGCGAGTTCCCTGATGTGTTCCCTGACGAGCTTCCTGGGCGACCGCCCGAGCGTGATAATTCTTTCTGCATTGAATTGGTTCCTGGCACGGGACCTATTTCTGTACCGCCTTATCGGATGGCCCCGGCGGGACTTAGAGAGTTGAAGGGTCAGTTACAGGACTTGCTGGATAAGGGACTTATTCGACCCAGTGTTCTCCTTGGGGTGCTCCAGTCCTGTTCGTCAAGAAGAAGGACGGCAGTATGCGTTTGTGCATCGACTACCGCCGGCTGAACAGGGTGACAGTGCGGAACATATATCCTTTGCCACGCATCGACGATTTGTTCGACCAGCTTCAGGGGGCAGGATACTTTTCGAGGATCGATTTGCGATCGGGCTACAATCAGCTGCGGGTTCGACAGGAGAACATTCCTAGGACAGCTTTCCGCACACGTTACGGCCATTATGAGTTTTTGATGATGTCGTTCGGACTCACCAACGCGCCAGCAGCATTTATGGACATGATGAACCGTATTCTCTGGCCGTATCTTGGTCTGTTCAGTATAGTGTTTATTGACGATATCTTGGTGTATTCTCGGAGTAGAGAGGAGCACGAGCAGCGCCTGCGGATTACGCTGCAGACCTTGAGGGAGCATCAGCTTTTCGCCAAATTCTCCAGGTGTGCCGTCTGGCTGGACAGCGTAGACTTCTTGGGGCACGTGATTACACGAGATGGTATATGTGTCGACCCGAGGAAGATCGAGGCAGTTCGGAGTTGGCCTAGACTCACGTCAGTGACGGAGATTCGCAGTTTTCTAGGGCTGGCAGGCTATTATCGGCAATTCGTGCAGGACTTCTCTCGCATTGCTACACCTTTGACCGGGTTGACCCGGAAGGGAGTTCGCTTCGATTGGACGGAGGAGTGTGAGCACAGTTTCCCGCGGCTACGGGCTCTACTGACTACGACACCAGTGCTATCATTGCCTTCGGGATCAGGCGGATTTGTGGTCTACTGCGATGCTTCACGAGTAGGGTTGAGGTGCGTTTGGATGCAGCATGACAGGGTGATTGCGTATGCTTCACGGCAATTAAAGAAACATGAACAGAATTACCCTACTCATGATCTGGAGATGGCTGCAGTGGTCTTTGCACTCAAGATCTGGCGACATTATCTGTATGGAGAGCCGTGCCAGATATTCACCGACCACAAGAGCTTAAAGTACATATGTCGGCAGCGAGACCTGAACCTTAGACAGCACCGACGGATGTAGTTAGTGAAGGACTACGATTGTGAGATCTTGCATCAACCGGGCAGGGCTAATGTAGTGGCGGATGCTTTGAGTAGGAGGCCCGGGGGCAGTCTATCTTGTTTGAGCGCAGTACAGAGGCAGCCGTCGGCAGATTGGCAGATCTTATGCGATAGCCGGGTACAGTTCGAGTTTACGCCGATCGGAGGACAGGTTGCGCATGTTCGTGCACGCCCACAGTTGCTTGACCGTATACAAGAGGCACAGCACAGTGATGACCGATGCTCAGGGATCAGGACACAGATAGGACAGGGCAGATTTTCCGAGTTCGTGATCGACGATCAGGGGATACTACGATTTGGAGCTAGACTGTGCGTACCAGATGCTGAGGGATTGCGGCGCGAGATTATCGTGTTGGAGATAGTGCCCTCATAGTCAATTATTGGATCGCAGGTACGTGATTGCAATGATTGCGGAGGACCTATCCCGGTAGCACAGTCTTACTCGAGATGATAGTATGCTATCTGTTTTGCCTTTATCAGTCGTGTACATGTTCAGGTGACTGATTGCATGTTACACTTTGATAGAGCCCTTAGGATCTTGCTTTACTACCAACAGTATGATGGCGATCATATACGTGAGAGTTGGGTAGTTTATATGCACATCCTTAATTGTAGTCCCTAGTCGTGGGAGTTTCGAGACAGGGCATCGATACTCCGGAGTAGACTAGTGTGTACAGTCAAGACCCCGACAAGGGGCTGTGGCCGGTCTCACAAGCCACTGGTGTCAGTTGGATCACCTAAGATGTATACAGGTGCTCATTGGGTTATGAGTACACCGGACAGGACTCGCCGGGAATCTGCTAGTTAGTACTATACCTATCGTCAGATAGCAGTTCCCTGGTGACATGTGTACAGGTTAGTTCATCGACCTTAGGTCGTCATTTGTCTCGTGTGAGTTCCCACTGTGCTTTGATTTCTACCCTACCACGGCTCAAAGGAGTCGTGCAAACAGGTAGTTTTTGGGTACAGTCCCGAGCCATATGGAGGCACGTGAGCGGATCGGCAGGGGATTCGTCTCTCCCGGTATTGGGGGCGAGATCGTGCTGTGTCTAGGAGAGCCATTACACAAAGCCCACGGCCATGGCAGGAGATTTACTGGTAGGTACTCCAGTAGTATCTCACGGTGTAATTGGGCTTCACTCCGACACGACTTATACTGCTTTTGGGGGTCTGATGTTACTAGCCCCCTAGGCAGATATGCGATACTCATAGACGAACGGACCGGACTGTATATACATTGTCACTGTTAGGCTCAGTAGGGTTTTCTGGATGAGTTCGCTCATCGGCCTCCCTTGAGTGTGCTCATCGGTCTCCCTTGAGGTCAGTCCGTGGGCAACCGTTACGCATTGCTAGTGCCGCTGACGGTTTGTGGTTAAACCCACTGCCAGGGTACTGACGAGTCATTAGAGTCCCCCACAGACAGTTTCCCAAGTTCGGGCGAAACGTTGTAGAGGCCGTATGGTTTTATGGCAGGGTTCGGAAAATGCACGTGCGTTTACGCACGTGTCGATTTTCGGACAGATGATACTGGTCGGCTTTGGTTTAAGCCGGATCCGAGTATTATATTGAGTAGGTATAATATCTTTGTCTCAGTTGCATTTGTATTCGGTCGTAATACAAATGCGGGTATATTTATACAGTTTCGGGGTTATCCTGAAAGTCGTTTCAGGATCACTTTTGGAAGTTGCCAGTTTCCAGTTTTCTATCAGCCGTCTTTTAACATTCTGTTAAAGACGGATTTATCTTTTCTTGGATGAGGGTGAGTCAGTGTTCTAGAATATTCTAGATGAGGTGACTAGGCTTATTGGTGTAGGGTTTTCATTGGTTGGTTTTTAATGAAATGATGACTATGGAGATGAGTCATCATTATCATTATGGTTTTTTGTTTTCCTTAGGATTTTTGTTGATAATATCTTTGCTAATGGTCACCTCCCTCCTCCTACCAACACCTCCCTCCTTCATTATATTTGGCCGGCCACTTCATTGTGGGTGTGGGATTGATTCATTAATTTTGGCCAAAGATTTCATATAGTTTGGATGCATGTAAATTTCCTAGTTCAATTTCCATTCACCCAATTCCCTCGGCAACTTCATTTACCGATCGTCCACGGACTTGGACGAAGTGAGACAAAGTCGTCTACTCATTCTCTACATCATTCTTGGTCGTCTCTTTTAGCAAACTTGACGATCGAGTTGCCTCGAGTCAGAGGCGGGAGCCCGTTTAAAGAACCGATCATGTGGTGCCACCTCGACGAGGAGATCGGAGATCGACGAGATCGGAGCAGCCGCAACGGAGCGTGGGATGATGGTTGAAGAACGAAGGACTCGGATCGTTCGGTACAATTTTCCTACACTCTTTAAAGTTTGTTAGTTTAGCAATAATGGCAGATCCGGGTTAAAGTATACGGTAGCGCCAGTTTAAAAGTTTTTGTTCCGCATTTGGCGTCTGTAGACTGCCGGGGCGCTAACGTAGACTTACATATCGAGGAGGCACATCGATCGGTATATAGTGTTCATCCCGGTTCCACCAAGATGTACCATGACTTGAGAGATGTTTACTGGTGGGACGGTATGAAGAGGGACATTGCAGATTTTGTATCGAGATGCCTGACTTGTCAACAAGTCGAGGCTGAGCATCAGAGGCCAGCGGGAGAGCTACAGCCGTTACCCATTCCGGAGTGGAAATGGGAACAGATATCTATGGATTTCATTGTGAGTCTACACAGGACTAGTCGAGGGTATAACTCCATCTGGGTGATCGTGGATCGTTTGACGGAAGCGGCTCACTTCCTACCGGCGAAGACGCCTTCCGGATTTGCCCAGTATGCCAGATTTACATTGATGAGATTGTACGACTGCACGGAGTTCCGACATGCATCGTGTCCGATAGAGGCACCCAGTTTATCAGCCGGCTATGGCAGAGGCTTCAGGAGGCTTTGGGCACTCGTTTGAGTTTCAGCACAGCATTCCATCCGCAGACCGACGGGCAGTCAGAGCGGACTATTCAGATTCTCGAGGACATGCTCAGAGCATGCGTTGTAGACTTCGGAGGTAGCTGGGATCATCATTTGCCCTTAGTAGAGTTCTCCTACAACAACAGCTACCAGGAGACCATTCAGATGGCACCGTTTGAGGCTCTTTATGGGAGGAGATGCAGATCACCCACCTGTTGGACGGAGCTCGGTGAGAGCAGTGTCTTAGGGCCACAGGGTGTGGAGGAGACGACAGCGAAGATCCAGTTGATTCGCGATAGGATGAGAGAAGCCAGAATAGGCAGAGATCTTATGCGGACCGTCGTCGGCGCAGACTTGAGTTTTTTGTTGGTGACCACGTTTTCTGGAGGGTCTCCCCAATGAAGGGCGTAATGAGGTTTGGAAAGAAGGGGAAGCTTAGTCCCAGATATGTGGGCCCCATTGGAGATCCTTGAGCGAATTGGTGCAGTTGCGTATCGATTAGCCCTTCCGCCCAGTTTTCCAGACGTGCATCCCGTATTTCACGTTTCGATGCTCCGCAGATATTTTCATGATCCTTCGCATGCGATTCAGCACCCGACGATCCGGCTTGAGCGCGACCTTTCCTATGCGGAGCAGCCGGTGATGATTTTAGATCGACAAGTGAAGGAATTGAGGTCGAAAGAGATACCGTCCGTCAAGATACTTTGGCGTGGCCAGAGCGGCGAGGAAGTCACTTGGGAGACCGAGAGCGAGATGATGAAGAGGTATCCCCGTCTTTTTGATGGTGCGTATAGTTAGATTTTTTAAATTCGGGGACCGAATTTCTTTAAGGGGGGTAGATTGTAACACTTTGAAATTTTCGTTTGATTGTTTTGGTGATAATTAGTAGTCTTGCATGTTTTTATTTGTGTGTGCATAGGATTAATAGTTATTATTGGTAGTGTTAGTATATTGGAAATTTTCTTGTGTTGTGCACACTTGCATGCTTAGACTTTTCTTGTGACTTGTTAACCATTCCTTGTGTATGGTTGCAAACTTATTTTTCCCCCACCATTTAATCCTTTTACAAAACCCTTTTTACAATTTCTAAGAGAAACAACAAAAGAAAAGAAACCCAATAAAACAAATGAGCATGGTGTTAGGTAGAGATTTTGACTTTTTGACCCATTTCATTGCTTCTCTCTCTCTCCTCTCCCCACTTCTGAATTTCTGCAGCTCCAGCAGAAATTCCCTCCCATTTTCTTCATCCTTTCTTCTCATTTTCACTTCCCTTTGAATCCCAAACAAATCCTACACAAAAACCACACCTTTTCATCACAAAACCTTAAGAAAAGTGGGGTTTTTGAGGTGTTCTAAGGCAATTCTGCACACTTAAGGGAGAAGCTGGAACTTTTGGGGTTTTGCAAGGTTCTTAGAAGGTATTAACTCATATTAGCACCTCTTTTCCTTAGACTTGTAGTATGGTTTAGCAAAAATCTCTTTTTTGTGCATTTTTAGTGAATTTATAGGATATTTGTGATGTATAAATTAGATTGGTGTTGTCTTAGTTTAGTTAGCTCCTTTAACTGGTATTAGAGCTATTTTAACTAGGGTTTGTTTCAGATTTCAGAAAAATACCATGAAGTATCATTTTAGTGTAAAAATGTGATTTTTTAACTAGAATTGGGGCTCTGTGGAATCTGCTACTACCCGGGGTGTTACAGAGTGAAATTGGAATTTCTGTAGCTTGTGTAGAGGGAATAGAGTGCACACACCAAATCTGGGGGCCCATCTCCCTACCCAGGCCGCCGAAAATTGCATTCTGGCCGCAAATTGCGGCCAGATGGGGGTATTTTGGGTTGGGGTTTAGGGTGTTAGGTGTCTGCTGCTATTTGTAGTGTTATGGTATATATAGTTTTGCAATATAATTCCTGTATCAAAATCTGGGGTAGAATACATATTTTCCCGTATTTTCAACCTTTCGCGACACGCGTGATACGTGTGTGTGGGTTTTGGGTTTCTGCGTATCGCGACGCGTCGGGGTGCGTTCAGGCGCGTAACCACACGTTTTAGCGTATCGCGCACACGCGAGTTTGGTTCACGACACGAGTTATTGGTTCGGCTTAAATGTCGCGTTTTCGTGATTTCAAGCTTACGTGGGATATATTGTGTAATTCTAGGTTCGCAGGCGAGTACAGCGGACGCCGCGCAGGAGGGGAAACAGGTTGTTGGCTATACCTAGTAGGAGGCTACGGTGAGTAGATTTCACATCTACGGGGATATCGCCCGCATGGCGTTCTACGTCAGGGCTGATAGGACCTTATAGTGTTCCTTATATATATATTGCATTGTAGCTCATCTATATGTGACATAACTTGATATTCATACTTGATACCTATATCACATTGGATCATTACATTGTAGCTCATCTATATGTGACATGACTTGATATTCATACTTGATACCTATATCACATTGGATCATTGCATTGTAGCTCATCTATATGTGACATGACTTGATATTCATACTTGATACCTATATCACATTGGATCATTGCATTGTAGCTCATCTATATGTGACATAACTTGATATTCATACTTGATACCTATATCACATTGGATCATTGCATTGTAGCTCATCTATATGTGACATGACTTGATATTCATACTTGATACCTATATCACATTGGATCATTGCATTGTAGCTCATCTATATGTGACATGACTTGATATTCATACTTGATACCTATATCACATTGGATCATTGCATTGTAGCTCATCTATATGTGACATGACTTGATATTCATACTTGATACTTATATCACATTGGATCATTGCATTGTAGCTTGTCTATATGTGACATGACTTGATATTCATACTTGATACCTATATCACATTGGATCATTGCATTGTAGTTCATCTATATGTGACGTGACTTGATATACATACTTGGTGCACATATCACATCACAATTACTTGTATTATTGGTTGAGATTCATGTGATTTCTGGATTTGGGAACCGTGGCCTTTTCAAATAAGTAATCATTTAAAAACCCGGTTCCCTTGATATGATATTTTGGGGCGTCACCCCGTGTTTTCTCGGTGCTAGAGGCATGTATTGAGAGAGGGCTGACCCGGACTGACGGATGCCCGTTGTGTTGAAAGAGGGCTGACCCGGACTGACGGATGCCCGATGTATTGCGAGAGGGCTGACCCGGACTGACGGATGCCCGATGTATCGCGGGAGGGCTGACCCGGACTGACGGATGCCCGATATATTGAGAGAGGGATGACCCGGACTGACGGATTCCCGATATATACTTTGAGAGAGAGGGCTGACCCGGATTGACGGATGCCCGACACAGGATGTTTTGCGTGTCGATGCTAGACACGAGTATTTATGATATTTGGGTGCCGATGTTGGGCACTCGGGATTCTCAGAGATGTACAGGATTTGAGGGCCGAGGAGAGTGCCGGCGCATGAGCTATTTTTGGGAGATCTAGGTGCATTGAGAAACCGATTATATATTCCACGTTGACATTCCGTGTAGATATTATATTGCCCCTGCTCAGCATTATTTTTGTACCTCATCCTGTAGATGCATTACCTGATAGAGCATTTGTACCTCATCCGGTAGTACAGTACCCTATGGAGCACGTGCATGATTATTGCACATACTGCTTATCACATATTGATATCATTTGTTGGCATATGATAGAGTAGCGTAGTACGTGCATGCTCGCGATTACCTTTATATGTTATTTCTATTCACGAGTTGGCAACTCACCCCCGTTGTGCCACAGTGTTTGCAGGTTGCCCTTCGGAGTAGTCGCGGCAGGCTGCTTTGCATCTTTTGACACAGATACCCCCATAGTTGGTGTACTAGCTCTTTTGCTGATAGGTGGGTTTTGTGCGGTATCTGTTTATCTTTCAGTATGTACATTGTTGTACCTAGTATTCTCCATCTACCATGTATATATTTGACTTAGAGACAGTGTGAGGACGATGATGTATTAATTTGTATTCTGGTGTCGAGCTCGTTGTGAGCCGGCTGTACTTGCAGTTTATTCTATCTGTGTTGTTCTCACTTGTGGATCTTGATCTTCGCTACGGCGTCGTATATTACTATCTTGGTGATTTTTACTTAGATTTCTTATCATGGTAGTAAATGCTTTCCTTTAAAACTTATAACACTCTATACTTTCACTGGTTTGAATTCTGGGTTTTCGGTTCACTTAGTCGCGTTACGCCTGTAGACGTTACGGGGTTAAGTGCCGGTCACGGGCCAAACTTTGGGTCGTGACAATGCTGCATCAAAACACATCCCAATCATTTTCCCGATGCGTCGCTGTGAATCACCAATCCTCCGGAATTGTCTGGCACGGTCAGAATAGGGGCGGTCATCAATTTATGCTTCAACGTCTCAAAAGCTAACGCACATTTGTTCGTCCATACAAAAGGTACCTCCTTGCGCGTAGGCTTGGTCAACGGCTCTGCCAGACGAGCAAAGTTCTCCACAAATCTCCTTTAATATCCGGCGAGTCCAAGAAAACTTCTTATCTCCGCAACATTCCTTGGAATCGGCCAGTCTCGAACTGCTGCAATCTTTTCTGGATCGACGGCAATTCCATCGCCAGACACAACATGCCCCAAAAACTTTACTTCATCTAGCCAAAACTCGCGCTTACTCATCTTCGCATATAACTTCTCTTGTCTCAACGTTTGTAGTGCGATCTTCAAATGTTCAGCATGCTCTTCAAAACTCTTTGAGTAAACCAGAATATCGTCAATAAAAACCACGATGAACTGGTCCAAGAATGGTGAAAAGATTCGGTTCATCAAGTCCATGAATACTGCCGGCGCATTCGTTACTCCGAAGGGCATCACTAAGTACTCGTAATGTCCATACCGAGTTCGGAACGCTGTCTTGCAAATATCTTCTGTTTTCACTCGGACCTGATGATATCCGGATCGCAAATCCTGCTTCGAGAATACCCTCGCGCCACTAAGCTGCTCGAAAAGTTTGCCAATGCGAGGGATCGGGTACTTGTTCTTAATAGTCACCCGGTTTAATTCTCGATAGTCGATGCACATCCTTCTTGTGCCATCCTTCTTCTTTACTAGAATAACTGAAGCTCCCCAAGGCGAGTTACTGCTTCGAATCCAACCTTTTTCAAGCAATTCAGCAACCTGTTTCTTGACTTCTTCCAACTCTACTGGTGCCATTGGATAATACGCTTTGGATACTGGCACTGCACCAGGAATAAGATCAATTGCGAACTCCACGTCTCGCTTCGGCGGTATTCCCGATATATCTTCAAACACGTCCATAAAATCACGAACAACAGCCAGCTCTTCACTTTCATCACTTCAATTGATGCAAGAATATTGTTTGTCGGCCTAGCCCTAAACTCGACTGGCCCGACAGAACTGCTTCCTTACCGCAACTGCTGTCTGCATCGTTGGCAACTAAAGGTCCAGCGAAACTACTGAGTCTCGTCCATTCTGCTGCATGCACATCTAGGGTGCTCCCTTCTGCTTTAGCTCGATGAATTTCTCTTCCATTTCTTCCCGTGCAGTCCGCGGGAAGAACTTCTCTAGGAAACTCTTTGAAAAATCCGCCCACTTGATCGGCTTGGGCAAACGGTTCTCTTCCACAAGCCACCATTCTCGAGCGTAGTCCACTAACTGAATGTGTACCACATCCACTCTTTTCTCGTCTGGAATCTGTGCCGCAACAAGCAAATTCTCTGTGTCAACTAGCCACTGCTCCGCTGGCAACGGCTCCTCCAAACCAGTAAATGTAGACGGACCCAAACGTCTGAAATCCGCTATGGTCCTTACTCGGTCAACTGGCTTAGCTCCAACATTGTTCACAGACTGCTGAACGATCTGCAAACCTTCCTGAAACGAGTCCGCTTGCTGCTGGATCAGCTCGGTCTATTTCTTTTGATTCTCCAGTACTCCTCTTATTACTCCAAGCATGGCGGCTTCGTCCACACGCCTCTGGTACGTCTTCAAATTCTTACCGGCCATATTCCTGAAATCAAAACACCCAACATTAGCATGATCATAGATTCTGAATATAGATCAAGACTAGAACTCCAAGATACTTAAATAGAGTGTCGCATTGTAACTATGCCGCGGTATCATAGCCACAATTACATAACTCCACCCAAGTCGCCTAAGTCCTAGAGATAACAAGGAATCAGGTTTTCGAGTCGACATGCAAAGGAAGTTTGCACATCGTAAAAGATATAATCAGGAAGAATGTGATTCAAGAATGGCAAAACGGCAAGGTGGCAGGACATGTTTCCTAAACACGGGTATTCTGATTCGTGTATTGGGTACAATACCTAACTACAAAAGAATCAACCCGACTATCCTATGGCTCTGATACCAAAAGAACAATGTCACGCCCCGCTTCCCAGAGTACGCTAAAATGGGCACGTGACATAGCCAACCATGCTACCTGTGGGTAGGAAGTATTCATCCACAGTCACATTACGGTTGTAGAGATATCAAGAACAAAATAAAACTATCTAAAACATGTCCATAATCCAAGATAACATGAGTCAAGAATAAATAAATGCGGAAGCGAACGATCCAATACAAAATAACTGGAATGTATGTCCCATAATGCGGGCTCACATCAGGAATAAAATGCAGTAAAGAAAAGCTAACTACTGCTAACACTCACAGCTCAGCCAGTCGGCTGAAGTACTCCTGCTCGGGCTGCGACAACGGTACAGAATCTGGGCCATGCAAAACCCAGACGTCAGCGCGTCAAGTCATCAAGTAATAACATAATAAACAGGCAATGCGAATATAAACATGAATAAAGCAAGAGTAACAATAATATGAATCAGAGCAGTGCAGGGTAGTGTGCAGTGGGTAAACTGGACTGTCTTATCAGGTTCTCTGTTCTAAAGTCTTTGAAACCAAATTGATGAATCATCGATGTAACTTAATAGTATCCCGTACATACACGGGACCACGGCTTCAATATTCTCGGGCTGAAGCCGAGACATGCCGCTAGACACCAAACAGGAATGTGTACACTCAATAGTATCCCGTACATACCCGGGACCACGGCCACAATATTCTCGGCTGAATCCGAGACATGCCGCTAGGCACCAAACAAGAATATCCCGTACATACCCGAGACCACGGCCACAATATTCTCGGCTGAAACCGAGACATGCCGCTAGGCACCAAACAAGAATGTGTACACTCAGAACAGGTAGTGAACTGTCGAGTTACAAGTCAGGTTTCACCTTTGATTTCCCCATACCCCCAAGTTATATGTGTATGTCAAGTCAGGTATCCCGTAGTCAAGAAACTAATGCCAACACAGGATCAGGTAAACAGGTTTGTCTGGATAGACAACAGGAACGGTCCATGCAGACTACATGTCAGGTTTGTTGGCATTAGACACAAGATCAGGTAACGGATCAGGTCATGGTACATCAGGCCAGGTTAAGCAGTGTACGGTACCATGTCGGGTCAATCAATATGCATGTAGCAAGTCAGGTCAAGATGTAAACGATAACATTGGTGTGCTCACAATCAGTTATATAATCAAGCATGGTTATCAACAACATGATATAAGTAATGAATTAAGCAATAGGCAGATTCATTCGATTTGCAATACAGTTATCAGTGGTGTCACAGGGATGATTTCAACATTGTAAGAGTGCAGTAAGACAATTATAGCCATTTAATCATGTTAACAAATTTGAGACTTCATAGATGCAATGTTATATGTGTATATAGGTTCCACGAATGAAATCACAGTTTAAACAGGTTAGATGTATACGAGTGTTCGAATGAAGTAAAACAATAGAAAAAGGTGCCATAGGCTACACCATCAGTGAAAGTGTAATTAAAACATGTAAATGTGATTATTAGGTTCCAAATTAGTAATTACAACAGGTAGGTTCCAAGTTTGAAAGATAAATGATATATAGCAATCTTGAACACGAAAAATGGGAAATTTTAATACCAAAGTTAAATTGCAGGTTTTAGGGTGTCATTAATTATAAGTAAATCTTGTTCAGCATGTAGCAAGGGGTACTTGCCTCGATGGGTCGCGAATCGGGAAAACGGATCGTTAACCGTCGGCGGGGAAAACTCGCGACGGGCGCACGGTTCACGGAATGAACCCAAACGACGAACGATGAAGCCACACGGGTCGGGGTACTACGCTGGAACGTTGGGACACGTCGTCGGCATCGTCGGATTCCGGCCAAGAAATGAACAGTAAAAGATCAAGACATGCAAACAAGAAGGAAAAAAAATAGAGAAGAAATGAAGTAGGATCTGAGAAGGGGTGCTCACGATGATCCGTGGGACGGGTGGTGACGGTCGACCTCATCGACGGAGCTCCGGCGGTGGCCTACGACGACGACGGAAGAGATTTGCCGATCAAGAATAACATTAACAGCGAAGGAAAGAAGAAAGGAAGAGAGGAGGGGATGCTAGCTCCCTGAGGGGGTGCTTGCGAGGCCGGGGACACGGGGACGGGGTCACCGGCGGCGACTCACGGCGGTGCAACGGTGTGCAGGGGGGGCGCTGGCCTGGTCGGGGTGTGCAGGCGCGTGCAGGGTGCCCGGGGTTGATGAAGGAGGAATGGATATATAGTGGGTCGGTCGAGGGCGAGGAGGCGACGAGCCCGGTGGTGATGGCGTCGGCGTTGGGGTTGCAGCGGCGAGGGCAAGGCGGCCGGGTTCGTGGGGTTTTGGGTTATCTTTTGGAAAAGAAAAGAGGAGGGAAGAAAGATTTAAATATATAGAAGAGAGAGAGAGAGATACGGGGGGGAGAGAGAGAGATACGGGGGAGAGAGGAGATAGAGAGATAGAGATACGGGGAGAGAGAGAAGAGAAATAAGGTGTGGGGCTGCGGGATAGGAGGGAGTTGATTGGTTGAGAAAGGAATTTAGAGGTTAGGAAAAATTTAAAGAAAAGATTTAAACGATTTTAGGGAACAGTGCATTTATATAGTTAAGAAAATATATGATGGTTTAAATATATTAAAATTTGGGATTTTGGCGCAAAGTAAAACATTTCCAAATCGTGCCCGGGTCGGGTCCAAAAATTTCAAATTGAAGTAATAGAATTTTAAGCGGGATCCAAAAGTGAAAATGAAGTGTTTTATGATCAAAAAGCATACCCCCAAAACTGACACACGTACGTGTGCGTAGCCATCCAAACTCGCCCGTTTCACTGAACGGGACGAGAACACGATGCACGGACGCTACCACAGGGTTAGGGGTGTCAAGCAGGCCAGGTTGAATATTTTTAATTTTATTTTAGATGCCATAAATTGTTATATGCAGAATTGAATTGACGGGGTAAAATTACAATAAGTAACAATCAAGCAAGATAAATGAAATGAGTGTCACACTACGTTCAAACGGTAACTGAAATTAGTAGCAATGTGCTCGGGTGTTACATTATACCCAACTACAAAAAGAATTTCGTCCTCGAAATTCCAAGAATACAAAGACAGATAACTACAAGAAAAGGTGAGGAAACTTCTGCCGGATTTCATCTTCTCGTTCCCAAGTGAACTCTCCATGCGAGCGATTACCCCAAGAAACAAGCACAAGAGGGATCACCTTGTTCTTAAGAACATTTTCCCTTCGATCCACGATTCCAATCGGTCAATTCTCAAAAGTCAAGTATTCTCGTACTGTTAGCTCCGAATGATCCAATACGTGTGTTTCATCTCGAACATACCTTCGTAGTTGAGATACGTGAAACACATCGTGCACATTCGCCAAGGACTGCGGTAACGCCAAACGATACGCTACCTCACCAACACGCTCCATGATCTCAAAGGGTCCAACGAATCGAGGACTAAGCTTTCCTCGACTTCCAAAACGAATCACCCCTCTAGTCGGTGATATCTTCAAGAATACCAAATCACCCACGGCGAACTCTAGAGGTCTTCTTGACGTGTCTGCCCAACTCTTCTGTCGGTCTTGTGCTACCTTCATATGATTTCTGATAGTGTTAACCTTCTCAACTGTCCGCACAACCAAATCTGGTCCCAATAATCTTCGTTCACCGACATCGTCCCAACAAACAGGTGAACGGCATTTGCGACCATACAAAGCTTCAAATGGAGCCATCTGGATAGTTGCCTGAAAACTGTTGTTGTAAGAGAACTCCACCAAATGTAGATGATCCTCCCAAGAACCCTTGAAGTCCAACATGCATGCTCTCAACATATCCTCAAGAGTTTGGATCGTTCTCTCCGACTGACCATCAGTTTGAGGATGATAGGCTGTGCTAAACTTCAGTCGAGTCCTCAAACTTTCCTGTAAGCTCTGCCAAAAGTGTGATAAGAACCGAGTGTCCCGATCGGACACGATGCTCACCGGTACTCCATGCAATCTTACAATCTCTTGCATGTACCGCTCTGCCAAAGTCTCTGTTGATTGACCAACCCGGAAAGGAATGAAGTGAGCTGCCTTGGTCAATCAATCAACAATCACCCATACAGCATTGTTGCCTTTTAGACTCCGCGGTAAAGCCGTCACGAAATCCATGGTTATATGTTCCCACTTCCACTGAGGAATCGGAAGTGGTTGTAATAAACCCGCAACCCTTTGATGTTCAGCCTTAACTTGCTGACACACCAAGCACTTTGCCACAAAGCGAGCAATCTCCCGTTTCATGCCTTCCCACCAGAAATTCTGTCGAATATCTCGGTACATCTTTGTGCCTCCTGGATTTACAGAATAAGCTGAACTGTGTGCCTCCTTCATAAGCTCTTTGCGAATATCTCCCTTTGGCACACACAAACGGCTACCGTACCTCAACGAACCATCTTCGTGGATCAATAAATCTGTTCGTAGTCCGGCTTCAACCTGCTCTCGAAACTTTTGTAGTCTAGGATCCTACGATTATGTTGCTTTAATATTCTCGATCAACGATGACTGTACTTGCAGCTGCATCAACTGCCCCGAAGAAAGCGGTAGCACAACTTCCAAGTCAAATCTTCGAAATCTTCAACAAGCTCCTTCTGCGTAGTTAACACCTGAATTGCTGGTAACCGACTAAGCGCATCCGGCACGACATTAACCTTCCCCGGATGGTATTTAAGATCAAGATCATAGTCAGCCATCAGCTCCAACCATCTACGCTGCCTCATATTAAGCTCTTTCTGTGTGAACACATACTTCAAGCTCTTATGATCAGTGAAAACTTCGACCCTTTCGCCCAAAAGGTAGTGTCTCCAAATCTTCAAAGCAAAAATCACAGCCGTAAGCTCCAAGTCATGAGTTGGATAATTCTTCTCATGAGTCTTCAACTGTCTCGATGCATACGCTACAACCTTCCCATGCTGCATCAAAACACATCCCAATCCTTTTCCCGATGCGTCGCTGTGAATCACCAATCCTCCGAAATTGTCTGGCACGGTCAGAATAGGGGCGGTTATCAATTTCTACTTCAACGTCTCAAAAGCTAACGCACATTTGTCCGTCCATACAAAAGGTACCTCCTTGCGCGTAAGCTTGGTCAACGGCTCTGCCAGACGAGCAAAGTTCTCCACAAATCTCCTTTAATATCCGGCGAGTCCAAGAAAACTTCTTATCTCCGCAACATTCCTTGGAATCGGCCAGTCTCGAACTGCTGTAATCTTTTCTGGATCGACGGCAATTCCATCGCCAGACACAACATGCCCCAAAAACTTTACTTCCTCTAGCCAAAACTCACGCTTACTCATCTTCGCAAATAACTTCTCTTGTCTCAACGTTTGTAGTGCGATCTTCAAATGTTCAGCATGCTCTTCAAAACTCTTTGAGTAAACCAAAATATCGTCAATAAAAACTACCAAGAATGGTGAAAAGATTCGGTTCATCAAGTCCATGAATACTGCCGGCGCATTCGTTACTCCGAAGAGCATCACTAAGTACTCGTAATGTCCATACCGAGTTCGGAACGCTGTCTTGCAAATATCTTCTGTTTTCACTCGGACCTGATGATATCTGGATCGCAAATCCAGCTTCGAGAATACCCTCACGCCACTAAGCTGCTCGAAAAGTTCGCCAATGCAAGGGATCGGGTACTTGTTCTTAATAGTCACCAGTTTAATTCTCGATAGTCGATGCACATCCTTCTTGTGCCATCCTTCTTCTTTACTAGAATAACTGGAGCTCCCCAAGGCGAGTTACTGCTTCGAATCCAACCTTTTTCAAGCAATTCAACAACCTGTTTCTTGACTTCTTCCAACTCTACTGGTGCCATTGGATAATACGCTTTGGATACTGGCGCTGCACCAGGAATAAGATCAATTGCGAACTCCACGTCTCGCTTCGGCGGTAATCCCGATATATCTTCAAACACGTCCATAAAATCACGAACAACAGCCAGCTCTTCACTTTCATCACTTCCATTGATGCAAGAATATTGTTTGTCGGCCTAGCCCTAAACTCGACTGGCCCGACAGAACTGTTTCCTTACCGCAACTGCTTTCTGCATCGTTGGCAACTAAAGGTCCAGCGAAACTACTGAGTCTCATCCATTCTGCTGCATGCACATCTAGGGTGCTCCCTTCTGCTTTAGCCCGATGAATTTCTCTTCCATTTCTTCCCTTGCAGTACGCGTGAAGAACTTCTCTAGGAAACTCTTTGAAAAATCCGCCCACTTGATCGGCTTGGGCAAACGGTTCTCTTCCACAAGCCACCATTCTCGGGCGTAGTCCACTAACTGAATGCGTACCACATCCACTCTTTTCTCATCTGGAATCTGTGCCGCAACAAGCAAATTCTCTGTGTCAACTAGCCACTGCTCCGCTGGCAACGGCTCCTCCAAACCAGTAAATGTAGACGGACCCAAACGTCTGAAATCCGCTATGGTCCCTACTCGGTCAACTGGTTTAGCTCCAACATCGTTCACAGACTGCTGAACGATCTGCAAACCTTCCTGAAACGAGTCTGCTTGCCGCTGGATCAGCTCGTTCTGTTTCTTTTGATTCTCCCGTACTCCTGTCACGTCCTGAAAGTACAGAACATGACCGGCACTTAAACTACGAAACGTCTCGAGGCGTACGTAATCCAAGTAAGCCGAAAACCCAGAAATGCAAACCAAGAAAAGTAGTAGAGTGAAGGAAGACCAATTTAAGTAAGTAGTTTTAATAGCATAAGCCGAATTATGCGGGTTTCTAAAAACATCAAAAAATTTCCTGAAATTTCGGCAGAGTCTCCTTTGTAAATACTGGCCCCCAAGCGGGATACAACATGAATAGTATACGAAATCAATAAAAAGGCATCCCCAAGCGGGAGCTAGCTCTTCGTCAATCGACGGTCACAACCACATAAGCAATATAATAAACAACGCCAACGGCGAGGATCAAAAATCCAAAAGGAAACTCAAAACCACAAGAAAACCACAGAAATATAACGCGCGACTCTAAGTTCGAAGGAATAACATCACTGGTCTCTATCTTAAAATAAATACATGTTTGGTTGATGGAACTTCTGGATACAACAGAGTAATAATATACAAGGTATATGATGGGTACGATACCAATAAACCCACCTACTAGCAAGTCACCCGAACGAAACTGTGCCCGCAAAGCCGTAATGAAACCTGTACGGCAAACCTGCAAGAAACTGGGGCACAACGGGGGTGAGTTGCCAACTCGTGAATAGAAAAACATCTACGAAAAGAAATCGCATAAATAACGCAACCTAGGTCAATGATCATAATATATCCTTAATTATATATATAACATGCAACCTATAACAAGGCTAGGGTAAATATCTAACCCGAGTGTAATCTCATGTGCCCGTGTCAGTGCCTCAGGTAGCAATATATCATATGAATGAGGTATGAATGCATGAAAACTGAATACATGTAAATGAAGAACCGTTTTCATAATTTAGTGAGATTTCCTTTGTATTTTTAAAATGAGGTATCATAATGAAATCTGCATAAAACAGTGCCTAGCATCGGCACAAAACGTAATCCCAATATCTCGATATCTCTGTATCACAGTCTCTGTACCTCAATATCTCGAAATCTCAATGTCTCAATCACAATATCTAGGGCGCCGTCAGTCCAGACCGGCCCCTACCATCCATCTCAAGACCACGACGGTATCCTCCGGATATCCGACGTGTCGGGTAAAATCACCGGTAGGTAGTGCTCCCCTGCCAGGCTCACATCGTCATCATCACACGCTTCTTGCCCCGGGGTACCTTACCGGGTCCACCATGTACCCGAAACGGTTCATCCATCTCCTCGAATCGGGTCTCGAAATCCATCAGCAAACTCATGGTGGACGACTCATATATCATGGGAAAACCACACTTTTTATTTAAAAGAGAGGAAAGAAGCTTATACAAGTTTTGCGGTTTTCCCTCAAATCCAGAAAATCTCATGGAAATCCGAATCCAAATCATCAATAGTATGTGAAACCATGAATATAGGCATGAGAATCCATGAATACGGCATAACAATGAATAACAGTATGCATGAAGTGACAAGTAATAACTACAATATCTAAGCTGGCATATAAGGTAAGTACACTAATATCATGTCAAACTACTAGCTATCAAGCTAAGTTAAGCAATAATATTTTCTAAGGTGTACGTGACATGGCAATTACCGATGAAGATGTGTGTGAGCCGGCAAGTAAGTGTACGTGGTACATACGCATCATCGGTAATGGTGCTGGTGTCCTAACAACATAATATCAACAATGCAATATGAAATAACAATGTAAGTATGCGATGCGGAGCAACAACAATAATGTGCGGGAGCTGAATACTAGACACAACGATAACTAATCTGCATTACCCTAATATAAGTCCTATAATAGTGCCTTTTGAAATAACACGAATCACGGTGTTTTGAAAATAAGGGCTACGGTGTTTTTAAGAAAAGATACGTCTTTTGAAATATAACCCTTGACCTTTCTTTTAAAATACCCACGATTCGTTAGTTTTGAAATAGGTAGGGGTCTAATCTAGTCTAACAACTACACTAAACTATACGGCTGAACTAACAAGCTGAACTACAGGTAAGGAAACCGCCTAACATCTGAGTCGATACATATACATACCTATATATATATTAGTCGGTGATCCCGCCTCAATAATATCATATCTGATACCATATCTATAATCAGACATCCCAAGTAAAGAGTGCGGATCAAACATCAATATATAGCTCGTACGTAAATCCGTCGTACGGCATCCCCAAATTTGGGTACGGGTCAATATCACATTCATCATACTATTCATCTAGTATCCTCTTTATCAAATATCATGATCGGGGTACTGATCTACGTCTAGTACAATACTGATACCGCCTAAGTATGCATGCACGTGTGTGAAACACTACGTCAAAGGACCCGCTACAACGTCATGTCGTATCTCAAATACGAACCCTGCTATATCACCGAATTCACAACCTCAATACAAATCTCATCGACTCATCTCAAACCCAAGTATCATCCTCAAATCCATATGTGAACACATAGTCCCATACCCATGTGATCACATAACTATATATTCCCGTATAAGCACAAATGAAAGAAGAAAGTATGCAAGTATGGGTTGGTGTGTGCATGTGTAGTGCGACCACTACTCTAGGGTTTCGCGACACTAAATCATCCAAGAACACCAAATATCCATATTATCATCAATATACTCAAACAATATATATATGTGTGTATACGTATTCGTATACATCACCACGAACTGCGGGGGTGCTATACGCCATCCACCCGACTTCTCCCCGTAGATATAAATCTACTCACCTGGTCCTCGCTCGCCGGTGCCGACGTCGCCACGCGCTTTCTTGTCGTCTCGATGTCCACATGGGATACCTACATATCATAAAGCACCGTATAGCATTAAAACCAAATTCGAAATCGAAACGGCCTACGAAAATCAAATCGGCACGCGTATCACGCATAGATCAAAACCTATCGCCTACGCATGCAAGAATAGTCAAACCAACCCTCGATGTCGATGTACAAACGTCAAACCATCGAGAAAACCCAAACACACTCATTTGCGCATCTACGAACACTAACTATAATATAAAATAGGTTAAAATTCATAAAACCCCCAAATTTACCTTAAAAGGCATTTTTCCGAAAATCTAGCAAGCAAAAATTACCCGTTTTAGTACCAAACTCGACGTTTAAACAAATCCAGCGGCTATAATACTTATTAAACATCTCAAATAAGTCATACAACCCATTTCAAGAATTTAATATCATCAATTCTTATAAAAATAAAAATTCTAGTTTTGCAATTTATTTAATTTTAACAATTTCAACTAAAAATGCACAAAACAATAACTACGCTTGATTTTGCATGGTCCAAAGTCATTAAAACACTCATTATAATATTAATGATGACATGAAACCTTAATTTAGATTTTAATCCCAATTATAAATCAATTTCTAAAAAACCTAGTTAGCAAAATAGCTCATTTATCACAATTTCCAACTAACAATTTGAAACTAGTAACTAGATTAGATTTTAGCAAGCATTAACATGTTAATCTACTCATGACAACCTTAATGATGTGATAAAACCCTATCTTGATTTTAATCTCACATATTTCCATTAGTCCTACAATTCAAGTTTGCAATTTAACCAAAATTAAACACCAAATTTAACTAAATTAGAGTAATTAACCAACAATTAAGACATGGGTTAAGATTTATACCTCCCAATAAGAGATCTAGCAAGAATCTAAGCCTCCCAAATTGCTCTCTTTTCACCAAGATCCATGTTAGATGGGCCAAGGAAAAATGGGTAGAGATTGGATTTTGATTTTGTGAGGTTTTTGTGTTGATTTTTGGGCATTTTGTGATGAAATTTTGAGGTGAAATGAGAAAGAGAAGAGAGGGGGCTGTTGCAGCAGTGAGGAAGTGGAGGGTTCGGCCAATTTTGGGGAGATTGGAGAGAGAATGAGGTGGGAAAAGTATTGACAAGTCAAAGAAGTCCAAGATCAACACAACCATACATCTTTTCTTATACTTTTCTTTTTATTTTCTTTTCTTATTTGTGTGGAATGGAGTGGGGAAAAGGGGGGGGGAAGTGCTGCTGAATTTCAGCCACATGGGGATGGGGGTGAGTGAGTGTGGGTGTAGGTGTAGGTGTGGGGGAAAAAGATAAATGTTATACCCCAAACAACCATTTACACTAAAAAAAAGCATTTTTTCTTCAATAATTTCTAAACCGTTTTGGCCAACGATTTCGTTTCAAAAACCACATGATAAAATTTTATTTAATGTTTTATGATGCACAAAATTTGTTTCAACTCATTCCAATTTGTAATTTTCCCTATTAAATGTATTAGTGACGGCTTAAAATAATATTAAAATAATTAATTTCGGAAAATTTTTCAGAAAATTTGAAATTTCACCAGTGGCTCAATAAACACCAAATACTATCAATTATATAGCTAGAATATGTATATTTAATTTTAAAATAAAGATATTTGTATTTTGACTTTTTACAGAAAACCCCCTTATTTTACCGATTTTCCGAAATTTCACCGAAACGATTTTCAAAACGTTACAACTCCTCTTATTACTCCAAGAATGGCGGCTTCGTCCACACGCCTCTGGTACGTCTTCAAATTCTTACCGGCCATATTCCTGAAATCAAAATACCCAACATTAGCATGATGATAGATTCTGAATATAGATCAAGGCTAGAACTCCAAGATACTTAAATAAAGTGCCGCATTGTAACTATGCCGCGGTATCATAACCACAATTACATAACTCCACCCAAGTCGCCTAAGTCCTAGAGATAACAAGGAATCAGGTTTTCGAGTCGACATGCAAAGGAAGTTTGCACATCGTAAAAGATATAATCAGGAAGAATGTGATTCAAGAATGGTAAAACGGTAAGGTGGCAGGACATGTTTCCTAAACACGGGTATTCTGATTCGTGTATTGGGTACAATACCCAACTACAAAAGAATCAACCCGACTATCTTATGGCTCTGATACCAAAAGAACCATGTCACACCCCGCTTCCCAGAGTACGCTAAAATGGGCACGTGACATAGCCAACCATGCTACCTGTGGGTAGGAAGTATCCATCCACAGTCACATTACGGTTGTAGAGATATCAAGAACAAAATAAAACTATCTAAAATATGTCTATAATCCAAGAAACATGAGTCAAGAATAAATAAATGCGGAAGCGAAAGATCCAATACAAAATAACTGGAATGTATGTCCCATAATGCGGGCTCACATCAGGAATAAAATGCAGTAAAGAAAAGCTAACTACTGCTAACACTCACAGCTCAGCCTGTCGGCTGAAGTACTCCTGCTCGTGCTGCGACAACGGTACAGAATCTGGGCCATGCAAAACCCAGACGTCAGCGCGTCAAGTCATCAAGTAATAACATAATAAACAGGCAATGCGAATATAAACATGAATAAAGCAAGAGTAACAATAATATGAATCAGAGCAGTGCAGGGTAGTGTGCAGTGGGTAAACAGGACTGTCTTATCAGGTTCTCTGTTCTAAAGTCTTTGAAACCAAATTGATGAATCATCGATGTAACTCAATAGTATCCCGTACATACCCGGGACCACGGCCTCAATATTCTCGGGCTGAAGCCGAGACATGCCGCTAGGCACCAAACAGGAATGTGTACACTCAATAATATCCCGTACATACCCGGGACCACGGCCACAATATTCTCGGCTGAAACCGAGACATGCCGCTAGGCACCAAACAAGAATATCCCGTACATAACCGGGACCACGGCCACAATATTCTCGGCTGAAACTGAGACATGCCGCTAGGCACCAAACAGGAATGTGTACACTAAGAACAGGTAGTGAACTGTCGAGTTACAAGTCAGGTTTCACCTTTGATTTCCCCATACCCACAAGTTATATGTGTATGTCAAGTCAGGTATCCCGTAGTCAAGAAACTAATGCCAACACAGGATCAGGTAAACAGGTTTGTCTGGATAGACAACAGGAACGGTCCATGCGGACTACATGTCAGGTTTGTTGGCATTAGACACAAGATCAGGTAACGGATCAGGTCATGGTACATCAGGTCAGGTCAAGCAGTGTACGGTACCATGTCAGGTCAATCAATATGCATGTAGCAAGTCAGGTCAAGATGTAAACGATAACATATGTGTGCTCACAATCAGTTATATAATCAAGCATGGTTATCAACAACATGATATAAGTAATGAATTAAGCAATAGGCAGATTCATTCGATTTGCAATACAGTTATCAGTGGTGTCACAGGGATGATTTCAACATTGTAAGAGTGCAGTAAGACAATTATAGCCATTTAATCATGTTAACAAATTTGAGATTTCATAGATGCAATGTTATATGTGTATATAGGTTCCACGAATGAAATCACAGTTTAAACAGGTTAGATGTATACGAGTGTCCGAATGAAGTAAAACGGTAGAAAATGTGCCATAGGCTACACCATCAGTGAAAGTGTAATTAAAACATGTAAATGTGATTATTAGGTTCCAAATTAGTAATTACAACAGGTAGGTTCCAAGTTTGAAAGATAAATGATATATAGCAATCTTGAACACGAAAAATGGGAAATTTTAATACCAAAGTTAAATTGCAGGTTTTAGGGTGTCATTAATTATAAGTAAATATTGTTTAGCATGTAGCAAGGGGTACTTGCCTCGATGGGTCGGGAATCGGGAAAACGGAACGTTAACCGTCGGCGGGGAAAACTCGCGACGGGCGCACGGTTCACGGAATGAACCCAAACGACGAACGGTGAAGCCACACGGGTCGGGGTACTACGCTGGAACGTTGGGACACGTCATCGGCATCGTCGGATTCCGGCCAAGAAATGAACAGTAAAAGATCAAGACATGCAAACAAGAAGGGAAAGAAAAATAGAGAAGAAAGGAAGTAGGATCTGAGAAGGGGTGCTCACGATGATCCGTAGGATGGGTGGTGACGGTCGACCTCATCGACGGAGCTCCGGCGGTGGCCTACGACGACGGCGGAAGAGATCTGCCGATCAAGAAAAACATTAACAGCGAAGGAAAGAAGAAAGGAAGAGAGGAGGGGATGCTAGCACACCGAGGGGGTGCTTGCGAGGCCGGGGACATGGGGACGGGGTCACCGGCGGCGACTCACGGCGGTGCAACGGTGTGCAGGGGGCGCGCTGGCCTGGTCGGGGTGTGCAGGCGCGTGCAGGGTGCCCGGGGTTGATGAAGGAGGAATGGAGATGTAGTGGGTCGGTCGAGGGCGAGGAGGCGACGAGCCCGGTGGTGATGGCGTCGGCGTTGGGGCTGCAGCGGCGAGAGCAAGGCGGCCGGGTTCGTGGGGTTTTGGGTTATCTTTTGGAAAAGAAAGGAGGAGGGAAGAGAGATTTAAATATATAGAAGAGAGAGAGAGAGATAGAGAGATAGAGATACGGGGAGAGAGAGAGGAGAAATGAGGTATGGGGCCCGCGGGATAGGAGAGAGTTGATTGGTTGAGAAAGGAATTTAGAGGTTAGGAAAAATTTAAAGAAAAGATTTAAACGATTTTAGGGAACAGTGAATTTATATAGTTAAGAAAATATATGATGGTTTAAATATATTAAAATTTGGGATTTTGGCGCAAAGTAAAACATTTCCAAATCGCGCCCGGGTCGGGTCCAAAAATTTTAATTTGAAATATTAGAATTTTAAGCGGGATCCAAAAGTGAAAATGAAGTGTTTTATGATAAAAAAGCATACCCCCCAAAACGGACATACGTACGTGTGCGTAGCCGTCCAAACTCGCCCGTTTCACTGAACGGGACGAGAACACGATGCACGGACGCTACCACAGGGTTAGGGGTGTCAAGCAGGCCAAGATGAATATTTTTAATTTTATTTTAGATGCCATAAATTGTTATATGCAGAATTGAATTGACGGGGTAAAATTACAATAAGTAACAATCAAGCAAGATAAATGAAATGAGTGCCATACTACGTTCAAACGGTAACTGAAATTAGTAGCATTGGGCTCGGGTGTTACAGTATCAGTTGTATTAGACTTAGATTAGTACCCCATATTATGTGATTTGATGATGAGGATACCAAATAATTGATGAGCTGATTGTGATATTGACCCGTACCCAGCTATTAGGATGTCGTACGACGATTTACCGTACGAGCTTTATATTGATGATAGATCCGCACTCATGACTCGAGGATGTCAGATGATATACTGTATCGTACGCGATACTATTGAGGCGGGGTCACCGACTATTATATTATTTATATATATATCGACTCAGATTTAGGTGGTTTCCATACCCCTCCTGATGGACTTGGCTTAGTAGATGTTAGACTAGACCTGAGTCATACCTATTTCAAAACTAACGAATCGGGAATATCTTAAGGACAGGCAAAGGGATTCTACGGGTATTTTCAAAGACGTATCTGTTTACCCCAATCGGAGCAAAGCTCCAATCAAATTCCGAGGTGGAAGATGAAGCAACTCCCCAATCAGAAACAAAGTTTTGCTTTGAAAATTTAAACTTCAATAAATGAAGCAACGCTTCAGATCCTCTGCGCTGAGCGCAAGGCGCCACGTGTCTGGCGCAGCCGCATCAACGCTGCGCCCAAGGCAGCGCGCACAATCAGAGCGAAGCTCTGTTTAAAGGAAGCAACGCTTCAGCTGCGCTGCGCTCTGCGCTGCGCGACACGTGTCAGCGCAGATGCGCTAGCGCACTTGCGCTGCACTCTGCGCTGCGCGACACGTGTTAGCGCAGATGCGCTAGCGCAGTTGCGCTGCGCTGTGCGCTGCGCGACACGTGTCACGCGCTGGGGCATCTGCGCCAAACTGAATTAAGATTTTAAGAAATCTTTTCTGTTCTTTCCAAAACCAGAAGATTTTCTTCTGCCTTTGGATCAAAGATCCAGCGGTGGCAAAATTCCCAAAATCACTCAGAAAAGATCTTGTTAACAAATTCAACAAATTTATGGGCACTATAAAAAGGGCCTTAGACCTCAATTCAAAGGGGCATGAACATTTTTCTTGAGAACTCAAGAACTTTAAACAGAGAGAACTCTGAGAAGATTTCAAGAAAAAGGTAAAGAACCTTCATGGATTAGAAAAATTCCTTCTAATAGATCATTGGTCTAAAAACAAGATCAATGATCTTTACATAATAAACAGTGCTTTGCACTTCTTGTGAACCCCTGGTTCTTTAAAAACAATAAAAAATAATAATAATAATAATAGTGCTTTGCACTTTTATGAACCACTGGTTCTTCAAAGAAAGAAAAATTTATTTTTTATTTTGATCTAATTTGGATCAAGAAATTAAACAGTGCTTTGCACTTCCCTTCTTGAATCTAAAAGATTCTTAGTGCTTTGCACTTCCAAACTGCGCTGTTGCGCTCTTAAGAGAGCGCCACGTGTCGGCTATAGAACCACTTGTGCTAAGCGCCCTTAAGATAGAGCTTTGCTTTCTGGAATTGGCGCAACTCGCTGAGAACGCGCCACGTGTCAGCAGCGCAATAGAGCAGCGCAACAGCACAGCGCTAGTGCGCTTGCGCTCACCAGAGCACGACACGTGTCATCACCATACGAGCTTGCGCTCATTACTTAGCGCAAAGCGCAAATGCATTGTATTGCTTGCAAAAGGGCCAAGCCCAATTAAAAGAAGGCCTAACAGGCTTAATAAAATGCAATGCATTATTTTAAGAGGCAGAGCCCAAACCAAAACAGATGCTCTGCATCATTTATAAATGGGCAGAGCCCAAACAAAATATTAAGAATGCTATGCATTTTAAAAGGGGCAGAGCCCAAACAAGGTAGATACTTTGCATCATCTGCAAATGGGCAGAGCCCAAAATAAATTGATACTCCGTATCTTTTGTGGGTAGAGCCTAAATATAAAATGCAATGCAAAAGCAAATAAAATGTTGAATATTTTCAACTGGACTTAGCCCAATCGTGGCCATAAGTCCTTAAATTAAATTGACCGAGCAAAATGGCTCTCCTAAATCAATCTACGTCCGGTTCGAGGGTACATCTCCGAACTCCTTTGACATCCATCGTTGTAATTCCTCAACGACGTCAAAGAGGTGACGGGTCCCAACGACCACACATCCATATGGACTGCGGGGTCCTTAAACTCGTGGACCGAAACGTCCCTAAACTAATATCGGACCGAAACGTCCCTAAACTAATGATGGACCACTACGTCCTTAAACTGGCGATGGACCGAAATGTCCTTAAACTAATAATTGACCACCACGTCCTTAAACTGGTGCAACAGAGCCCGAAAGCCCCTTTTGCCGGATCTAAACAGTCCCGTCTAAGTTGATCTTAGCCCCAAATACGGTTAACGTGTCCTTAGATATTAAAATAAACAATAAAACTCCAAATCAACTCTGGCTCGAGGGTACATCTCCGAGCTCCTCTGATACATGTCGTCGTAATCCTTCAACGACGTCAGAGAAGTGACGAGTCCCGATGGCCATGCATCAAATTAATCACTACGTCGAGTCGATCTCAGTCCAAAACAGGACTAACGTATCCTTGACGAACGTTTAAGTTGAGCTTAGCCGCAACGCGACTAATGTATCCTTAAACTAAAAACACCAAACCCAAATCTAAGTAAATACGGATTTGGACTAATCCACGTCCTACGGGCGACGGCATTACTCAGTCTCCGTATACAATCCACGGGCAACCACAAACAAAACAAACACACACGACACGAAGTGAAATTTTGGAGAAGGAGAAAGTTGTTACCGCGACGAGGTAGCGTAATTAACTGCAGGGGCTTGCGCCTGCAGGGAAGAGTGTCCCCACAATCAAAAACCCCTCACCCTGAGGGGGAATCTGACGAAGTCTGCTACATCGGCCGCATCCGTCTAAACCTCCGATCCACGGTGCCATAAATCAACTTGGCATCTTCGGAGAGGTGGACGGATAAAACCATATAGCATCTGCCCCGAACCCCAGGCAAGACGCCCTCACGTCGTCGGCCGCCGTTCGGAGGGGAACAGATTCTGGCACGCCCGGTGGGACCTTTTCCTCTTTCCACTCCACACTTCGTGTGTCGTCTTCGCGAACCAATCGCGGTTTGTTAAATGGTTGTCTTCGGATTTCAAGTTGCTGAGATTTGGTCTTTTACCTGGCGCAGAATTCAAGATTCAATGGCCACCAACTGCACCAACTGCTCGAAATGCCACTGCAACGGGCGCTCCACCTCACCAAGAGGTGTAACATATGGGCCCCAAGCGGCCTTTTTCCTCGCTCTGCCGGTTGAACAGGTGACCCAGGCCACCACTGGCCTGTTTTTCGGGACCATGGTCCCACCTACAAGCTTCTCCATGCTGACGCCTGCACCGGAAGTGAACAAGAAGTCGGTGTTCGACCGGCTCACTGCTACCACGACCCCTGTCAACGGGTCGCCTGCTACTAAACCGACAGCCTCCGTTTTCGCCAGGCTAGGTCAGAACTATAAAGTGGCCGTCCCAAAGAGGGCAACGGCCGCTGCTTTGGAAGTCGTTAAAACGGCTTCTCCCATCAGAGAGTCGGTCTTCACAAGATTGACGGTTCCCACTCCTCCCCCAGCCGGTCAAAAGGCATCAGTCTTCGATAGGCTGACATCAGCAGTTACCCCACACTCAAGCATGGGGCAGCAAGAAACCATCTCGATTTCCGAGCCAGTCCCAACGGCTCGTCGTGCGCGACGTCGCCATTGGCAACGAGTAAGAAAAGCAGGGGGCAACTCCCCCTCAGGGCTAACCCCACCTGCTCCAGTGGTGGAGGTCAACGTTGCTGTTCCAACCGGGAACAGCTTTGAATTGCTGAGGAAGGTGAGAAAGAACTCCTCAATTGCTGCATTGAAAAGGTCTCCTCCGCCTATGGAAAAAGCTCCGGAGACAAAGCAGGAACAGCCCTCTCAACGGCTGTCGTCAAAAATTTATAAAGTTTGGCGGAGGGTTCAAGACTCCGTGATTGACTCAGACCACTTTCGTCGCCAGAAAAAGGCAAAGGTGGAAAAAGACAAGAACCGCCCCATTAAACAGCAGGGGGCAACAAATGCTAGGATGCCCACTTCAATGGCTCCTTCAACCTCAATGGTCCACAAAAGAAAAAGGCCGGAGAAAGCCTCCGTGACACTGACAAAGTTTAAAAGCGGTGAACCTAAACGCCCCAAGTCACGGGGCATAACAGTTCATACGGTTTATATGGCTTCTGGAAAGGAAGAAAGTCGTACTTCTACGGGTCATCGACCGCTCACCCGATCCGTGACGAAAGCCCAGGAGCAGCAACAAAAGCTCCAGGAGATGATGACTACAATGGCTGCACTCACTGGGCCAAAAGAGAATCCTGAGACGTCCTTAGATGAACGTCAAGAGGAAGAGACCGACGCCGAGTTCCTCCGCCGAGTACTGGAAAAGAGAGACAAAGAGGCTGCTGAACAAGCAGCCAATATACAGCGTATGGGCCTCCTCTTCCAGGACATGATAGGGATGATGATACAACAAGATCCCCCGACTGAAGAACCCCCGATTGTCCTTGGGGATGATAGGGGAGAGACATCAAACCCTCAGCCCGTTCTATCAACGGCTAAAGAGGACACAATCTCTAAAACTGATCTGGACGAATATATAGCCCAGCAAATAAAGGTTCATCACGCGGCCGAAGCAGCCGGCCACGTCGTAAAAACGGGGCGACCGTATCCAGGCTGGTATGACCAAATCAAGTACCCGCCAGGTTATACAATTCCCAAGTTTCATGTCTACAAAGGGACCGGCAATCCCCATCAACATGTTGCCCAGTTCAGGGCGCTTGGCGGTAACACCGGCGGCGACGACAAGCTTTTGCTTCGCCAGTTCGTTGGAAGCCTATCAGATACGGCCTTCGAATGGTATTCTGAGCTCCCCAATGACTCTATTAAAACCTTCGCGGAGATGGAGCTACTCTTCACCCAACGTTTTGCAAGTGCCAGCGAGCGTACCCTGATGACGGCGCTGATTAACGCCAGGGTAAAACCTGGAGAGACATGGGTTCAGTACGCTATACGGTGGCGTAATCTATGGTCGAAGTGTGAGCAGCGCATAGAAGAAGCCCCTGCGGTGGGAATGTTTGTTGGAACCCTTGATCCACAAGCAACCATCTCACAGTTTATGATGTTCTTCAAGCCGACTTCCTTCCAGGCTTTGATCGACAAATTAGCGCAGATGGACCAGATGGGCCATAAACCCCCTCTCCCGAAGCCGGACTCCCGAAACGATAAAGGGAAGGGAAAAGCAATCATTGTCGCTAATACCCAACAACAACCGAGCGACTCGAAGCCGGTTGCTCGTCCAAACAATACACGCCCATACGTACCCCTTGAGGACAGGATGGGACGTTCTTATTCCTTCCCCCGCGATAAAACGAGGAGGCTATTCGAGCTGGCGTTGCGCAACAGACTCATAAATCTGCCAGATCCAAAACGCCCGTCGCAACCAAGCGACGTCAACGAGCCCAACTACTGCCCTTACCATCGAGTGCTAGGCCATCCCATCGAGGATTGCTACGTTTTCAAGAATTGGCTTGAGAATCAGTACCGCCAGGGCAAATTTGCGCTATCTGACAAATGGAAGGTGAATCCCCCGCAGCCCCACACCTCTAAGGGGACGAACGCGCCGGGGGCAACATGCTCCGTCATTGAAGAAGCTCCTTGGGAGGTTGTATTATCAGCCAAAACGAGGAGAATGCTAAATGATCTTCAGACCTGTCCAGCGGTCAAGTGGGAGAACCCCTTGAAACCGCAGGTTATTGAGGGGATGTTGAAGCCACGACCGACTCTGAAAACCGATAGTGGTAGTTCAAGCGTTCATAGCCAGCCGTCAAAATCTTCGAAAAAGAAGAAGAAGAAATCTAAGAAGCCCGTGAAGCCTGGCGACAAGCGCACGGACTTACAAAAGCAAATCGACGCGCTGGACTAATATAACCAAAAGGCGCGGACTCCCATTACGCTCCAAGATTTCCTTGATCACGTCTTTCAAAAAGAAGATGAGGGAGCAAGTTCATCGGATGAATCCGAGGAATATGTGGCGAGCTGTCATATGATCTCCCATTCGGTCACGAACGATGAAGAGACTTCTGACACTGAAACACTGGGGGAAAATGCCGAATCAAGGGGCTCCAGGGTTATCAGTTGAAATGATTGGCGCGTTTCTTAATGAAGCTCGATTGAAAAGCAAAGCTGATCGAGAACGCGAGACGGCTATATTCGAAAGGGCCAAGCGCCAGCGACTTGAGGAAAGAGCTGAGATGATCCCGCTGAAGCAAAATGCCTCCACCGCTGACAAGAGCCAATTCAAGTTAAAAAGGAAGTTTGCTAAGGCCATATCGATGGGCATGAAGCTACCACCCTCTGAAGAAAAAGTTACTGGCATGGTAGAAATGCACCCCTCTTATTGCTTATATCATCAGAAGATCTCGCATTCCACCCAGGATTGCAAAGCTTTCAATGGATGGTGGCAAGGATACGTCGCCAATCGACAACGCTTTAAACGGGAAAAGCGTAAGATTCGTCGGGAGCAAAGAAACAAGACCAAAGAGCTTGAAAGAACTGCCAACAATTGTCACATGATTAACACCGCCGGGTCACAAGTGCCTACATTTGGGAGCGATTCCGATGAGGAGATAGAGCTTGGCCCCCTCTTCAAAGAATCCACTTCGGGAAAAGAAGAAGAACCGAAGTCTTGCGAAAATATACAGCTGCGAAATCGGACACTGCCTGAAAAGAATCTCGGACCCTTAAACAAGAAAGACAAAGGGAAAGAGAAGGTCTCTGAAGACATCGCTTTGGATGACCAAGTCGCGGAAGAGTTAACCGCCAAGAATCCGCCAAAGAGGAGTAAAGTGGATTACAATGTCTTGGCGCATCTGAGGAAGCTACCCTCACAACTCAGCATTCTCGATGCCTTGTTACTATCAAAAGAGGCGAGAGACTCTTTGATTAAGGCGCTACAAGATCCAGACCAGTTCCAAGCCTTCTTAGCCGAAGAAAAGATGAAAGACGAATTAGAAGAAGTGCACACAGCCGACGTTGCTTTTGGTGATGAAGACCTTCTTCTCGGGACGTGTGAACACAATCGCCCCCTTTATGTCTCAGGATACTGCCATGACATAAAGATAGGCAAAATCCTGGTCGATAACGGATCGTCTGTCAATTTACTCAATGTGCGAGTGTTAAAGGAGATTTGCATGAGTGTCCAACACCTCGCCCGAGACAAAATCACTATCTCCGGTTTCGACTCCCAATCCTCAAAGACTCTTAGATCCGTGATATTGACGCTACGCTTCGGGTTGCTCGTCACAGATATCAAATTCTATGTTATAGACGCCAAGACGTGCTACAATGCTCTGCTCGGCCGACCATGGCTACACGAGTACAATATCATCCCTTCTACACAGCATCAGTGCATGAAGTATTCTAGGGATGGCCTCGAGTACACAATGGCGGGAGAGTTGAATCCGTTTTCCATAAACGAAGTTCGCAAGTATGAAGATGCCAAATACTTTTTACCGAGTTTCGAAGACACGGAAAAGTGTCACAAACCGGAGAACAAAACTAACGCCACCATCCCTGTCTTCGGCAGTGACACCGAGGAGGAAGAGGATATAATTTATTCAGGTCCATCTCAATCCACCAGACCAGGACCATCTGTTCCTTCGTTGATCTTCGGCAGTGATTCAGAGGATGAAGTTCACGCTGTATTCCCTGCTCGGCCTTCAATACGGGTTTCCGCTGATGAAGAGCGAAGTCTGCAGATAACCATGGTGCCGCTTGAACATTACAAAGAACTGGAT
Source organism: Agapanthus africanus (assembly GCA_030015575.1). Lineage (NCBI taxonomy): Eukaryota > Viridiplantae > Streptophyta > Magnoliopsida > Asparagales > Amaryllidaceae > Agapanthus > Agapanthus africanus. The sequence goes on along the minus strand of CM057351.1, from coordinate 170,405,672 downwards.
GCACTCGACACCAACAGCGTAGAAGAATTGCAGACATTCTATATCCCTCCCGGACAAAAAGGCGAGAAGGCAATCCTATTCTACCGTTCTGAAGAAAACAAGGTGGAAAAAGAAATTTGGCATGGCACGGATCCCACGCTCGATAGGCTTCAGCCTATCCGTCTTCCCAGATATTATACCGAAGGTTTGAAGAAACTGCTGAAACGCCAGGGGATATCCTTCACACAGACCGTTAGAAAAGCCAAATTCTATGATAAGGTCTGGAACGTTCCCGGGACTCAATGCAAACTGCCTAACGGGAGAATAGAAACAAAAGGGCTTGGGTACATCCGGTCAAAGAAACGGGAGCTAGTAAACAGCTGTTATGTCATGTATGACTTCGATGAAGAGGCGGACGCTCAATGGGAGGACGCTAATCCTGAGCCAGCAAAAGTTCCTGATACAAAACCGCCCAGTCCATCGTTTGAAGACCAGATGAGCAAACTTATAAGGGATGCAAGTCAAAAAGCCCGAGATGATCACAATCATGAAATGGCAATCTATGAGAAAGCCAAGACACAGCGCCTCCTTCAACAGCCAGTAAAGAACGAAGATGCTGCCCCATGTCAACCTGCTACAAAAAAGGTTCGACGCGAAAGCAAAAACAAGTCAAAGGGAAGAAAAGGCGCTCAACAACCACAAAGCAGAGCTAAGAAACCACGTATCCGAGAGTCGGGCGTTATTGACTTAGCCCTCAGGAAGAAAATGGGTCGAGCATACTCGTTTCCTCGGAACAAAACAAGGAAGATATTCGATCTCGCTCTAAAACACCAAATGCTTACGTTGCCAGAGTCCAAGCACCCCGAGCACGCAGGCGAGGTGTTCAACCCAAGTTATTGCTTTTACCATCGAGCAATGGGACATCCTCTTGAAGATTGCTTCACCTTCAAGAATTGGGTTGAAGATCAGTATCAGCTAGGCAAATTCGCGCTTTCTGACAACTGGAGGGTAGCACCACCACAGAAGCACGAACCCGAGGCCGCGAAAGAAGAACCAACTCCGCATTGGGATTGGCAGAAAATTCGCACCTGCCACGTGGTAACAATATTAAAAGAAGAGTCCGAGGGCATGAACAGCCTTCCTTGGTGCTTTGAAAACAGCAGCGATGAGGTAATCTCAGAATTTCCCCCAGCTCCGAAAGAACTGGAGGATGGAATCCATACTACTGCAGATAACCTCAAGAAAATCGAGTTGGGGACAATAAATGATCCGCGACCGACATTCGTCAGCGAGTTGCTGTCTGAAGAAAGGGTGGCTGTTGGAGATAGTGCCCTCAGAGTCAATTATTGGATCACAGGCACGTGATTGCAATGATTGAGGGAGGACCTATCCCGGTAGGACAGTCTTACTCGAGATGATAGTTTGCTATCTGGTTTACCTTTATCATCGTGTACTGCTTTAGGTGACCTGACATGTCGCTATTGCACGTTGATAAAGCCCCTAGGATTCTTGCTTGACTACCGGCAGTATGAGGGCGATCATATACGTGGGAGCTGGTAGTCTATAAGCACATCCTTAAAAGGTCCCTAGTCATGGGAGTTTCGAGACAGGGCATCGATACTCCAGAGTAGACTAGTGTATACAGTCGAGACCCCGACGAGGGGCGGTGGCCGGTCTCACAAGCCACTGGTGTCAGTTGGTTCACCTAAGATGTATACAGGTGCTCATTGGGTTATGAGTACACCGGACAGGACTCGCCGGGAACATGCTAGTTGGTCTTATACCTGACGTCAGATACACTACTACAAATATGGTTTGCCCCTACGGATTTATCGGTAGGGGCAACCCACTGCCCCTACGGATATATACGTAGGGGCGAAAAAATACCCCGTAGGTGCAAAGGCCGCAGGTGCAAGTTGAGGTCCTGAACGTGCCCCTACGGACAAATTTATGCCCCTACGGATAACTCAGTAGGTGCTATAGCCCCTACGGAGTACCCCGTAGGGGTAATAAAATCATATATTTAATTTTTTTTTTGAATATATTGTATGTACCTACGGATATAACCGTAGGTCCTATTACGTCCCCTACGGATACAGCCGTAGGGGATATAAAGTAGCCCCTACAAATATATCCGTAGGGGCCACTCCCAACACACTGCACTGAGATCGGGGGGAAAATATCAGGGAACCTGATATTTTGCCCCTACGGTTATATACGTAGGGGATAAACAGTGGCGCCTACGTACATATCCGTAGGGGCACCCCCAACACACTGCACTGATATCAGGTGGGCAAATATCAGGTTTCCTGATAGTTTGCCCCTACGGAGAAAGCCGTAGGGGCACATTATAAACCTACGGATTAATCCGTAGGTACAGTTTGTCTGTATTTTTTTTTAAAAAAGGGCTGCTAGATTTTTTCCCGCCCTGTGCACAATACTATATACATCAATCAAATCATATATTGCAGTATTCATAATCACATCCCACGCATATATATAATATACAAAAGAAACCCAAAAACTGAATATGATATAAATTCAAACCAATATCAATATCGTTTCAAAATGTAGTACAATGTGATATAAATAAATACATGTTTCAAAAAATAAGAACCAAAAAGCTACCCTAGTTCGGTCCAGCTCCACCTCCGAATAACGTTAAAATAACGCGCGCCTGCTCCTCGGTAAATACACTCTCCAATGCTACAGATAAGGGAGTCTGAGCGGCATGTGGAGCTGGCGTTGTGGTCTGCGCAGCCGCCGTCGAGGTAGTCGCTTGCGGAGCCGCGGCTGCGGGAGTCTGAGTGGGCGGTGGAGCTACAGGAGCTGTCTGCGGAACCGCAGCCGATGTAGTGGCTTGCGGAGCCGCAGCCGAAGGAGATGCATGTGGAGGCTCGGCCGATCTACCCTGTCGCGTCTGGACATAACGTGTGTAAGAAACGTGTAAGAACTGTGTATTATTCGAATTCGTTTCATTATTAAGTTATTTCGAAACCCTGTTTGGATATCTAGTTTGGAAAAGCGTTGTTTATTTTAATTACATATGTATGTATGATTAATCAAACTTAATTCTAAAACTAAATAAGCTCAAGCTACGTACTAATTATGGATATGTTGATATGTATATAATATGAAATGATATTTTACTATAAAGTAGTATACATACCAGCATCTCCTTCAACTCCTGAACGGTGGCCCTCAAGCTATCCAGTTCCTGATGGACATGCCGGCCACTGGAGACGGAGGAAGTAACCGCCGGGGTGGAGTCCAACCTCATATGGGCCCTGCTGGGGCCCAATCCCCGGCCTCTCTCCCAACCTCCGTGGTGCCCTCCGTGTGCGGCGTCCAGAACTGGGGTCAGCAGCCTCGGATCGTTCTGTCCGGTAAAATCGATCCCCGAAGCCTGGGCCTGCTCAACCACCCGCTCCTACACCCACATTAAGCAGTAAAGTATAAGTATAAAATTTAAACTTGAACCTTCCAAAACTAAAATTTCAAATTTGGGTAGAAAAAATATTAACACTTACGCAGTACTCCTGGGTAGCGACGTCGGGACATCGAAGCTCGCCCGTGGCGGGATCTGTCGAGGTGCCGTGGACGGCAAGATATGCGGACAGCACGCTCGGTGTACCACCTGACGCCACGGTCCGAGCTGTCTGCAATATTAGAAAGTAACTCTTAATATTAGAAATATTAGAGAATAACTCTTAATATTGCAGAATATTAGAGAATAACTCTTAATTTACCGATAACTCCATGGCTCGAGTAATGTTCCTCGAGCCACCTGTGTAAGTGGGGCGACCCCTCTTCGCCGACTTCCTGTTCTCCGTATTCTGAGCGGCCTGTTTCTGCACAACGCATTAACATTTAGTTTTCTAATTAAGAAACACAAAGAAATAAATTATATCATAAATAATGAATTAAATTTAAAATACATACTCGTTTGCGTTCGGAGTCGAAATAAGCGCACAATATAGGCCATGTCTCTACGTCGACTCTCGCAAACGCCGGAGTAGATAGGAGGGCCGCTCTCTCTGCCTCGGGGGTCGCTATCCACAGGGAGTAGCAGTCGGCCTTCAGCTCATTCCTGTTGTATCGGACCTTGGCCTGCATGTTCTTCATCAGGCCATTGTACAGAGCATGAAGGTCGAGCACCCTCCCCGGGTGATCAGGGTCGGCTACAGGCTGAAAATCGTAATCCAACTGAAAATACAAAAAAACATTGTTATTAGATTGCAAGTGTTAATAATAAATATATTGGATAGATCAAATGAAAATATATATTAATACATACCTGAGCCTGTTCAAAGAAGAGGGCGAATGAGCGCTGGTGCTGCTCGCCCCACTCAACGTGAAGTGGATAGTTCTTCACGATCCGGCTCTCGTCCCCCAAATACCGGCCGAACCTCTCGGCATGAGGACCGGTATAGCGATAGTCAAGGGTAAAAAATAGGGGGAATGCTGCCTCCCCCCTAGCTCTATCAGGCCTCAGCCTATAGGACTGATTCGGGCCTCGAGTCCCCCTCTGGGGGTGGAGAGGCCCTGCGTCTGCACGAAATATCAAGACAATCAATAATAAGACAAAGTTGTATTAAGAATTCAAGTGTGATATATACCTCCGGTGAATAGCGCACGAGCCTGGGCCCGAGCAGCAGCACGAGCGGGACGATAGTTCCTCCGGTGAGGAACAACCGGGGTCCCGGACGCATCCCCTCCAACTGTAAAATAAACATCGACGCTAAATCTCCATGAAGTTCATATTTATTCTATAGAGCATATGTAAAATAAATAAATATTTTAAATTTATTCATACTAACCTGCAGACGATGCGGAGGGTATGGAAGCGGCAGGAGTGGCCCCTGTGGAAGGTGTGGACGCACCACCTATAATTAGACAATTAAAAATAGATTTTATAAGTAATTGCAAAAAGAATGTGTAGATCAATAATATAACGTTCTAAATCAATATGCATGCACTATAGGACATATAAACATACCCGCAGGTGCGGTGGTGTCACCACCTACAGCTAGACAATAATAAAAATTGCTAAGTAAGAGCAAAAGGAATGTGTATATTTATGATATAGCATTCTAAATCAATATACATACACTATATGATATATAAACATACCTGGAGGAGCGGGGGTGGCCTCTGTCCCAGATGTGGACGCATCACCAACAACTAGATAATCAAACATTGACAATATAAGTAATTTTTACATAAACATGCATGAATATCTGTAATATTACATTCAAAATGGATATGCGTGCAGTATACCTGGAGGTGTGGCCAAATCAACACGGAAGGAGGCATCCGAAGGGGTCTCCGATCTGGGTGCAAGACCGGCCCTCTGAAGCTCCCTACGGAGCTCTCCGGGCGGCAGAACCGCTCTGCCTCTGCCTCTGCCTCTGCCGCGGCTGGAGCTCCTGCCGCCCCTCGCTGCTCCCGACATCGTCATCAAATCTAGATAAACGGTTCGTGGACGCATTAGACAATCATTAAAAGTATTGACTATATATGATCTAGAGCGTAAAATGTGAAGTAATAATATAACATTACTGATAACCTTTTTCGTTTCGTGGGCGCATCATACATATCTACTTGGATTTCATCGTCGATGTCATTTCTAACCCACGTAACTTCATGATCGGTCGAAGACAACCCGTCCTTCGAAACAGACGGTCGGAGCACTTTAAGCCTTTTCTCTTCTTCGTCCTCATCGCTGTCCTCGTATTCTGGGACATCGTAGACATCTCTAGGTTTCCATCGGCATACAACACTCCACCCCGGATGCTTCAAACACTGTGAGTAGTATACTTGGAACGCTTGGTTCGGAAAGATAAACGGATCGTCCTGACCGTAAAATCGAAGTGTGTTCACACTTGTCAATCCATATTCATCTTTCCAGGTCCCAAGACTGCTTCTCCACTTGTCTGTATCGGTTCGCGGATCGTACCAAGTACAGTGGAATATATAAAAGGGTTCTGATCGTCCGGGATAGTGGATGCCGAGTATACAATTTAAGTACCCATAGTAAATCACACCGTCCGATCCTACCGTCGCAATCCCACTGTTCTGAGTGATTCTAGATGTTTCTATGTCCTTAACTTCGAATTTGTATCCAAGGACACCAAATCCTTTGTAATGTGCAACCTCCATACTAGGAAATTGAGCTAAACATCTTGAATCACTCTCAAATGATGCAGACAAGTTCGGATCGTGGATCTAACAAAACAAATTTTACGATAAATACATAACGATACAAGTTTAGATTAAAACCGATAGCAATAAAATGTAATTCGAATAACTTACATGCTCTGTGACCCAATCACAAAAATTATCCTGATGGTATTTTTCCAAACGCTCTTCGTTCCAATCAGGATGCCCCTCACGTACCTCGTTAAAATGAGTTCTGTTTTCGACAAATAATTGTGACATTAATATTATGTCATTTCATACACACAAACACAGATATAACAATTAATCCAAAAGAACTTACTCTCTAATTTGTTCAAGACATACGCAATTAAGCAAGATAAACCGGTATATCTTGTTGATAAACATAGTGTCTACCCTCTTATACTCGGCTTTACCATATGGCCCGTCTTGAATTCTTCGTGGTCGGTTAAGCCTTGTCTCAATGTTCTCGTCCAGATAGCGGGAACAAAATGTGGTTGCTTCATCAAGAAGATAACCTTGCATGATAGAACCCTCTGGTCGATTTTTATTGCGTATATACTTCTTAAGAGTGTAAAGGTACCTAATGAGAATATGTTGAATAAATAAACACGGGCATACATGACAAAAATAAATTTATAAATTGCGCGAAACGAAAAATTTAACGTACCTCTCGACGGGATACATCCATCGATATTGTACCGGTCCGGCTAATTTCGCCTCAGTTGCAAGATGAACCGTCAAGTGTATTATGATATCGAAGAATGACGGTGGGAAAATACGCTCAAACTTGCAAAGTATCAACGCAATAGAATTTTCTAGTTTATCCAGCGTCGCAACCTCCAGCGTTTTAGCACACAACTCCCTGAAAAAACAACATAGGTCGTTGATTACCAGACCAACCGAGTCGGGGAGAGAAGTCCTGAGGGCTAATGGAAGAAGGTGCTCCACGATAACATGGTGGTCATGACTTTTCAGCCCATCGATCTTGCCCTTCACAATTTTTATTTTCTTGCTGAATGATCCTGAGAAGCCTGTGGGGACTTTCAAATCATGCAACACCTGCAGGAATCTTTTCTTCTCCGGTTGTGATATATGATAAGCGGCATTGGGAAGTACAAACTTGCCCGGTTTACCCGCTACCGGTTTAGGGTGCAGTTCACTTCTTATTCCCCACTCTTGTAGATCCATCCGGGCATTCATGTTGTCTTTCGATTTCCCGTCTTTACACAGAAGCAAGTTAAGTATGTGCTCTGATACTCCCTTCTCTATATGCATGACATCCAGACAATGACGCACTGAATTTGTAGACCAGTACGGAAGCTCGAAGAAAATGCTTAACTTGTTCCAATATTGTGGTTTGACCTGTCTCGTCGGATCCATCCCGAAGGTCACGTTATTGTAACCATCCCATTTAGCAGTCACGTCCTCTCCGGACAATGGGGATGGAGGCCCAAGAAGCTCCTGATGACCATCAAAGTGAACCGTGCCTAACCTATAGGGGTGGTCTGGAGGCAGAAAACGTCGATGGCCGCAATAACAAACCTTCCTGCTAAAATTCAAAAATTTTGATGTTGTGTGTTCATGGCAATGAGGACATGCTTTGTGACCATGTACGGACCAACCTGAAAGCATTCCATACGCAGGAAAGTCATTAATTGTCCACATTAAAGCCGCACGCAGTATGAAGGTTGTATTTGTGTTTGAATCATATGTCTCTACACCATCAATGAACAAAGTTTTCAGCTCCTCAATCAGAGGTCGGAGATAGACGTCGATATTGTTCCCCGGTGAGTTTGGTCCGTCGATAAGAAGAGGCATCATAAAGTATGATTGGTCCATACCCAACCAAGGCGACAGATTATAAATTATCATTACAACGGGCCATGTACTGTGACTTCCAGCCATATAGTTGAATGGGCAGAAGCCATCGGCAGCCAGTCCGAGCCGGACATTGCGAGGATCGCTACTGAATATTGCGTGCCTCCTATCGAAATCCTTCCATGCCGGTGAATCTCTTGGATGGCTCATTTTTCCATTTTCGCTTGGAGGAGCACGGTGATGCCAAATCATTGCCTCGGCTGTTTTCTTGCACCTAAATAGCCTCTGTAGCCTCTGTGTTATGGGAAAATATCGTGCTATCTTCACAGGTATATCAGGCTTCTTATCAGAATCTTTCGGCTTATACCTGGCCTCTCCGCATGTTGGACACTCTTTCAAATCTGAATTCTCTTTCCGGTACAACACGCAATTTTTAGGACATGCTTGAATCTTCTCGCACTTTAGACCCAAATCAGACATCATTTTCTGGGCTTCGTACCAGCTTTCGGGCACATTATTTCCCGGAGGCATAGAATCTTTCAAGAACGAAAGAAGCATTGTGAATGACTTGTTGCTCCATCCATTTAGGCACTTAATTTGGAAAAGTTGGACGAACCATGAGAGGGTGGAATACTTCGCATTCTCATAAATTGGTTTCCTAGCATCATTCATGAAATTTTCATATTTATCCGCACGCGGTCCTTGACCGGAAGGAATGTCATCTTCGGTACGAATAGATTCACCTAGGGCAGCCTCTACCATATCCTCCATTTCTTCTGATGGAAATAAATTTCCGTATCCTGCCGTATTACCGAATTCTTCTTCTTCTCCTGCCGCATTATCGTGTTCTCCTTCTTCTACCGCAGTACTGCATTCTTCTCCTTCCCCGTGATATTTCCAAATTGAATAAAGTCTAGTAAACCCATATTTTACAATATGAAGCTCTGCCAATTCTACCTTCCGCCAGTACTTATTGCCACATCTATCACACGGACAAAGAATCTTCTTTATTATGATCTTATTATGTGCTCGTGCAAATTCAAGGAAAGCAGCAACTCCTGCGACAAACTTAGGTTGCATACGTTGTTTCCAATCCACATACATCCAGTCCTTAACTCTGACGTACTCATGGGCCATGTTAGACTGAATAACATATAAATTGTAGGTTATGCTGACTATATTGAGAAATATAAGAATGGGATAGTTACTGACAAAGAAGAAAATTCATGTATATGCTTTGTGTGTGCGTTTGTCGTTGAAAAGAATAAATTATCGCACGTTATGTTGACCGATAGACGGGGACTAAGTGGCGCTTTTAGTTTCATATATGGGTATCGATGGGAATATGAAGGTTTCATATTATCATATATTGGTTTTAACCCGAACATCTCGAGTCGCTCTCTGATTATGCGTTTGTATGTATGTGTTCCGGCTGTCGGGGGTAGGCTTCTATCCCATTAAGAATGTATAGAGCGAACGCCCATCACTTGTGCTTTCAACCGTTTCGAGTAAATTTCGGCAGCACCTCCCCGCTGTTCTCCGAGTACACTGTAATAGAATAGATAATCATTTCAAAGCTGTGAAACACGTTGAAATGAACATCTAATCTATCTTTGTACACGGAGAACCAGCGGAAAGGTACCGACGAAATATCTCGAAACGGATGAAAACACAAGTGAATGAAGGCGTTTGCTTTATACATTCTTAACTTGTCCACACGGGACAAATCTATGGGTTACCATACGATTGAATTTTCTCGTCGCGTAGACTATACGACGGTTGTTAGTATCGAGCTATACTGTCCGATATTTAACAACCTTCGTATAGTTCTAGGTCACGACGAGCATCGCACGTATGTTAACCGATAGACGGGGACTAAGTGGCGCTTTTAGTTTCATATACGGGTATCGATGGGAATATGAAGGTTTCATATCATCATCGAGTATCATATATTGGTTTTAACCCGAACATCTCGAGTCGCTCTCTGATTATGCGTTTGTATGTATGTGTTCCGGCTGTCGGGGGTAGGCTTCTATCCCATTAAGAATGTATAGAGCGAACGCCCATCACTTGTGCTTTCAACCGTTTCGAGTAAATTTCGGCAGCACCTCCCCGCTGTTCTCCGAGTACACTGTAATAGAATAGATAATCATTTCAAAGCTGTGAAACAACGTTGAAATGAACATCTAATCTATCTTTGTACACGGAGAACCAGCGGAAAGGTACCGACGAAATATCTCGAAACGGATGAAAACACAAGTGAATGAAGGCGTTTGCTTTATACATTCTTAACTTGTCCACACGGGACAAATCTATGGGTTACCATACGATTGAATTTTCTCGTCGCGTAGACTATACGACGGTTGTTAGTATCGAGCTATACTGTCCGATATTTAACAACCTTCGTATAGTTCTAGGTCACGACGAGCATCGCACGTATGTTAACCGATAGACGGGGACTAAGTGGCGCTTTTAGTTTCATATACGGGTATCGATGGGAATATGAAGGTTTCATATCATCATCGAGTATCATATATTGGTTTTAACTTGAACATTTAACGTGAATAAGTTTTACGTTTACGTTTCGTTATTAAGAGTTCGAAATTTCATGTTTAGGGTAAATTTTTCTTGCGTTTGTGGTAAAGTTGTACGTTTATGTTGTCATCGAGTATCCTATTGTAATGAACTAGTGTATCCTACTAAATAAATTAGTGCACCATAAACCTAAATAACCCAAATTAACCTAATTAACCACAATTAACCATAATTGTTACCCTAACAAAAATTATCACTATTTAACCCAATTTACCCAAATTAACCTAATTAACCCTAATCAACCCAAACTTAACCAAATTTACCCAAATTAACCAAATTAAGCCTAATCAACACCCTAACCTTTTCAAATTATCACTAATTAACCCAAATTAACCCTACACTGCAATTAACCCAAATTAACCATAGCCTCTAACCCTAAACATGACCCTAACCCTAACACTAACCCTAACCCTAAATACCATAACCCTAACCCTAACCCTTAACCCTAACCACAACCCGGCCAACACCAATCCCAACCCCAACCGAACCCTAATCCCAACCCCAACCCCAACCGGCCCCCTCCAAACCCTTACCCTAACCCCAACCCCAACCCCAATCGAACCCTAACCCTAACCACAACCCGGCCAACACCAATCCCAACCCCAACCGAACCCTAATCCCAACCCCAACCCCAACCGGCCCCAACCAAACCCTTACCCTAACCCCAACCCCAACCCCAATCGAACCCTAACCCTAACTGACCCGATGCCACCCCTACCCGAACCCAGATCCCTGAACCCTACCCCTAACATCATCAAAAGAGGGAAATAACAGTATTAAATTAGAAGTAAAAATTGGAAATTTACTAACCGCGGTGGAGGAGACGACGGAGGAGGCCAGTAGTCGACGATGCGATCGGCGACGAGTCAAGCACGGTTGCGACGTGGAAGTCGACGAGTCAAGCACGGTTGCGGTGGCGAGGTCAGGATGAGGACGTCGATGGCCGACGAGATCGGGATCGAGACGCGGGAACGATCGTCGCGAGGCGCGAAAGAATAAGAGAGAAGAAAAATTTGGGAACGGTGAGGGATTTTCTGTGCCTTTTTTTTTATTATTAACCCGTATACATGCCCCTACGGACTTAGCCGTAGGTTCTTTGTTTGCGCCACCGTAGGGCCAAACAACAAATTATGATTAAATATTTTTAAATTAAAATATAGAAAACCGTAGGGACAACAGTGGGCACCTACGGATTAATCCGTAGGGGCAATAAAAAATTGCCCCTACGGATTCCTTTATCCGTAGGGGCAACCCCTATTTGTAGTAGTGATAGCAGTTCCCAGGTGACATGTGTACAGGTTAGTTCATCGACCTGGGGATCGTCATTTGTCTCGTGTGAGTTCCCACTGTGCTTTGATTACTACCCTACCACGGCTCAAAGGAGTCGTGCAAACAGGTTTTAGTTGGGTACAGTCCCGAGCCACATGGAGGCAGTGAGCGGATCTTCGGGGGTTCGTCTCTCCCGGTATTGGGGGTGAGGTCGCGCTGTGTCTAGGAGAGCCATTACACGAAGACCTTGGCCAAGGCAGGAGATTTACTGGTAGGTATTCCAGTAGTATCTCAGGGTGTTCTGGGCTACACTCCGACACGACTTGTACCGCTTTTGGGGGTCTGACTTTTACCAACCCCCTAGGCCCGACATGCGATGCTCATAGACGAACGGACCGGACTGTACGGATATTGTCACTGACAGGCTCAGTAGGGTGTCAGGATGAGTTCGCTCATCGACGTCCCTTTTGGTCAATAGCTGGTGGCCCGTCAAGTATTGGCTTATACCTCTGACGTGCTAGTGGTTAAATCCACAGCCATAGTATTGACGAGTCTTTAGAGTCCACCACACTTTCAGTTACTCAAGCTTTCGGGCGAAACGCTGTAGAGGCCGTATGGAGATATGGCAGGGTCCGATCAGATACGTGCGGTATTGCACGGATCAGGATCGGACGGTTTTGTACTAGTGGCCGTATGGTTATATGGCAAGGTTCGATCAGATACGTGCGGTATTGCACGAATCAGGATCGGACGGATATTACTAGCCGGCATTGGTTTAAGCCGGATCCTAGTATAGTACAGTGTAGATTTTGTCTCTTTGCATTTGTATCCGGACGGAATACAGATGCGGGTGTGTATGCACAGTATGGGGTTTTCCTGTAATTTATTACGGGACCAGTTGTCTGGAGTTGCCAGTTTGCATTCCGTTCCGGCCGGTTTTCCTTTGTTCTTTCCCGGCCGGACTTTTCCGATGGAGGGTGTTATTTGCAAGTTTGCAAATAACACTTTGTGGAGGACTTATTTTCAAAAGGTTTGATATGATAAGCATCTTTGCTTTTCATGCATTTATGAGATTTGATGAGATTAGAAATGAAGTGAAGTTTTATGTTGATTTAGTGATCATTATGTTTTTGGGTGTGGTCACCTCTTTTCACTTCCTACACTCACCTCCCTCTTGCTATCATATTGTTTTTGCTCCACCATTTCATTCTCACTTGATGAGGGGGGATTATTATTATGGTTGAGAAAAGAAAGAGAGAAAAAGAAAGAGAGAAGAAGAAAAGAGAAGAAAATGAGAGCTTCATCTTCATCTTTGAGAGAGTAGCATTCTTGATCTCATTTTTGATGCTAGAAAAATGCAAGCACCATTTTTCTTACCTTGTTTCCTCCATCATCCACAAATGGCAACTAACCCCAAATGAGACTATGATTCTACACTACAATTCTACAGCAAATCTTGGACGCGTCGATTCGCCAGCTTCGCGCCCGAGTTGCCTCGGTATTGAGGTGGGAGCCCGTAAAAGTACCCGGCTTCGTGGTGCCCTTTCCGACGAGGAGGAGACGGACGGAGATCCCGCGAGGAGATCGGAGTGGAGATGAAGACCGGAGGACTCGGATCATTCGGTATATCTTTAACCCTTCTCTTGTTAGCTAGAATTAGTTTAATGGCACGATCCGGGGTTTAGTGCGCGGTGGTGCCGGTTTGCTAAGTCCGCAAAATTAAAGTTTATCACCGTTTCCGCATTTGGCCGTCGGATTGGCGGCCGGGGCGCCGCCGTGCACTTACATTAGTATCAGAGCCTCGCCATTAACTTCGTCTAGCTTCGTTTGATGTGTTTTTGCATTTCCGATCGACCAAAACTCCAAAATCTACATTTTTGTTCGCATCAGTTTCTGTTGAAAATTTTTGGTCTCGAAAAATTTTTCAGGTTGTGAAATATTGATGTACTGGAAAATCTAAGAGCTCTGTAAAAATTCGACGAAGTAACTCCACAGTGGGAGCGCGGAACCGCCGCGAAAACACCCTTCCCGCCGCCCTTCCGCCGCACACTGTGGAGATCACTTCACCATTTTTTTACAGAGGCCTTCTGGGCTTAAAATATGGGTTTTGGAATATTAAAATTGGGCCCAGGATTTCTGTGAGTGCTACAGTTTTGATTGGGGGCCCACTTGTTAATTTTTGATCGATCGGATATTTTAAACACATTTTTCACAGTATTTACATTATATCTGCGACCGTGAATGTCACTCGATCGGTAAATCCTGTCTAACTGCTATAGCCCGGTTAGACGGATTTGCGAACGTGACTTTCACGTTGATGTTCTATGTTTATGCTGTGATGTTGCGGATCGGTCGTGGGGATAGCCTGGTTGCAATGCTAGTACAGTTGTGGTGGTATTATGTACATTTGATATTGCGGGGCGAGCGTCCGACATGTGGACTGCCGTCACTGCCTGTTTGTATTATTATTTTGGGGCACGACCTGGTTGCGGTCGATGTACCCGGTGTATGTATATTTTACATTCTGTACTAGGATTACCCCGCGGTGGGGTGCATGGATAGCCGGGTTCTAGAAGGCAACAAGCCCGCATCTCATGGCCTTGAGACGGAGGGGGCTTCACTGTAGGATTGGCGGGCTATTCGTCGCGCTCGTAGGTGGTACAGGTTGACCCAGGAGGGGTGCCCAAGTTGCCGGATTCCGTGAAGTGCTGGGTGGTCCATTCACGGTGCTGAAGGGGGCTGCCTCGCTTCAGGTTTTGGCGGGTGACTTGCCGCGCCCGTAGGGGTCTAGGATTTCATTGCGCAGGCTATCCACATGACAAGGGGAACGTCGGGTTTCAGTAGTGGCTCTGTGAAACCCGGGGATCCCAGATATCTGTTTTGTTCTGTGATGCTGTACATTTCTGTGATGTTGCATTTTATTCACGCCTTGAGCGAAATATAATATATTGGTATATATATTAGTAGATGTTGTATATGTTTTACATCCGCGCTAGTCCAGTCCCCGCTCTGTCGTTAGTTAGCTAACCTAACGGGTAATGACGGGACCCAGTGGCGAATGCGAATGGCATATACGTACATCAGTATATTTTCGTTCTTTTTGGTGTGATCAATTGATGGGACTGCATTGATTCGGATCAATGCAATTTTAAAAACAAACCTAATCTGATGTTGTTGGAACACTTTTCAAAAAGCTGTTATTGCAAGGACGTTTACTTTTGTTTTGCATCGTGATATTCAGTTGGAATATCCAGCACCTCAGTCGACGAGGCAAGGGCCGAGATCCCTTTACCGGGAGTGACCCCTTGGACAGAAATTTGCGTCAGGGCATTAACTTCACTATAGCCGATTACTTTTGCTTTGCATCGTGGTATTCAGTTGGAATATCCTGCACCCCATTCTACGGGGAAAGAGCCGAGATCCCTTCACCGGGAGTGACCTCTTTAGTAAAGGTTTTCGTCACTATATTTTCTAAAAAGCTATCCGTTCCTTCAACGATATCAAGTTCATTACGTTAAAGGTTTTCGCCAGAAACCATTCGTGGCCCTCCGTCGTTTCAGACGGGTAGCACGTAGTATTCATGCTATGTTTGTTGGCCTTCGTCAAGGCATAGTGTATGGTAGCTGCTTGTTGCCTTTCTGCATCATAGATAGATGCGTTGGTTTGGGACAGTCGTATAGCCTTGTTGGCCTTCGTCAAGGGCTTGTGCGGGTGGGTTCAAATCAACCTGGAGAATGACGGGTAGAACTTGACATGTGACTTATGATTTGTTGGCCTTCGTCAAGGTCATAAGAGCATGGGGTAAAAATCACATCGGGAGTTTCAAAAGTACTGAAACTTGCCAGATATGCGCATACCATCTGGAGTGTAATAGCGTGAGCGGATTCCGTCACGTTATCATGCGATGAGAGTTGGATCCCGATTCCCACTGATGAGTTGGTTTACTCCTCGGGTGACCCCGACTAATTCTTCTTTCAGGTTTGGAGGAGAATTTGAGGTACAGTGGGAGGTTTCCAGATTAGATAAATTGGTAACCATTCTGATCTAGGATAGAGTGCACGCTGAGTGTTTCTTTCTCTCTCTCTCTGGCAGCGACCATTGACCCGACCCTAGACTATGACTCAGTGACCAAGTTGACCGAACCTACTTACCACTGGCTTTTGGATTGTCAGAGTTGCAGACCTCATTGCCACTCCTGCTTTTACCCTTTTCTCCAGGACACCCCGTATTACTACGAACGTCCACTTCCATTGGACAAAACCATCGTATGGTTATATACGAACTCGAAGGACTTCGAGGATGGTTTCTGGTTCTGGAGAAAACGGATAGGATTATTCAGTTGTCTTTTCTTTTCACCCTCTCTCATGTTGCGAGCACTCCTTGGTTTAGGAGTAGTACACCTATTACGCAAATTGGATA
Organism: Agapanthus africanus; assembly: GCA_030015575.1. Taxonomy (NCBI): domain Eukaryota; kingdom Viridiplantae; phylum Streptophyta; class Magnoliopsida; order Asparagales; family Amaryllidaceae; genus Agapanthus; species Agapanthus africanus. Next base: position 170,389,409 of record CM057351.1, on the reverse strand, counting down.
GTCTTCTTCCAAACCATAGGCTGGTGCCGACCGGTAGGGAATGAAGAAAACCAATTAGCCTAAACGGTGTGCAGAAGGTATTAAGATTAAGACAAAGCAAGGGATTAGTAAGAGGGCAAAGTAAATTGCGACTGATATTCACGACCAAACCAAGTATTTCTTCGCCAATCCCAAATCACCTTTGTATTTCTCCAGGACAATCCGTATCACTACGAAGATCCCATTTTATTGGATAATCCATCGTATGGTTATATACGAACTCGAAAGGAACTTGTTCCAGTTCGGGGATGGATCCTGGTTCAGGAGAAATAGGAATAAAGTACATTCAGGTGTCTTTTATCTTCACCTTCTCTCGCGATGCGAGTGCTCCTAGGATTAGGACAGTACACCCTTTATGCTTATTGGATAGTCTTCTTCCAAACCATAGGCTGGTGCCGAACGGTAGGGAAGGAAGAAAACCATTTGGCCTAAAGGGGTGTACAGAAGGTAATGACTAAAGACATATAAAGGGATTTGGAGAGGTGGCAAAGAATTATACGGTTATAGTTGTGAATCTGGATAATGGTAGAGGCATTGCTAGGAATACCAGGATACCCCATCGAAACATTTCAATGTTTCAGTTCAACTGTGTACTGTTAATGGAAAACTGATTTCCCGATTAGACACTTACTCCAGGGTATGTATTTACCAGGTATGATTCTCACATCTGTATGGTTTTACAGATGATGAGTGGGAGTAAGTTATTGAGAATTGGGTGATCATCCTCATTATATCGGGATTCGTTGTAATTGGTGATATTTGAGGATGCCACCTGGGTTGTTTGCCGGTCGGCAAATATTTGGTTTTGAATATCCGCTGTTATGCACCAATTTCAAATTGATATATCTGTACGTCTATTTTCATAGAGTGAGATATACCTTTTTGATATTATGTCGATGACATTTACCTATATCAGTGGATGGTTAGGTAAGGAGCATTAAACAGCGGTGTAGTTCTTCTTAACCATAAGTACAGTTTTCAACCTACGACACACAGTGAATGAGTCGCAAGACTCATGGGACTTATACAGAGTATTGTATATTGTCCAGTGTCCACTAGGACAGAGGGGTCGGTCCTCGTACTGTATTCTGTTTACTTATGACTTCTCTAGTTCTTAGACAGGTGTTTCGTAGAAGCACATGGTCTAAGTTTTGAGGAGTTATAGGTATTTGAATAGAGAAGAGAACCAGGTGTAGCAAGTATCGGGATTCTTCAAAGTGATCGAAGATGTAGATACTTGTGTATGGTATTCAGTTAGTAGTAATGGTTAAGAGAAATTGCTTCTCTTTCGGGTTACTCATAATTGGAAGTATTCCTAAGTTGAGTAACGCTGATCAGCCTCTCTCCATTTAGTTGACATGCACTGGAGACAGCTGCATGATTTGAATCTGGTTCAATTAAATCAGTGCCTCTGGTTCTATATTGGATATAGAACAGTTCATATCTTAACGTTGTTAAGGTACGGGGAGTTGTCCGGCTTATGATTAAAACCAGACTCTGGATAACTCAAGGCACGTTTCTGTAATGGCTGTTTGTGGGTTGACCCAGGCTATGAAGAGGGTTGACTTTCTACCATCTGGGAGATAAATAGAAATATTGTTCAAGACTCGCCACAGTTTTATTAAAAATGGATATTTTCAAAAACAGCAGTGGGAGTATGGTAGAACTGGAAGTGATTCCAGAACCGCAAACGATTACTGAAGATTTGATAAGGAACCTAAAGATTCGATCTGATTTGACATTCCATTTGGCCACTCCGCAGATAAGGTGGGTAACTTCAGGCACCCGAGAGGTACTCCGGTAGCCTCAAGGACGGTGACAGGGAAGTTCTTGTATACCCACACTTGCCATTGTTGTTGTTCCAGGCTGCGAGACCCGGCAGGAGGATGAGTATAGCGTCGTTCTAAACTAGCTTTAGAAGTGCACGTCTGTATGACTCTGCCAGAGGGTTGTCGTAGTCAGTGGGAGCAGCGGAAGCATTGGTGGACATCAGGCTTATGTCTATTTATAGACTAAAGCAGATGTAGCGGAGATAGATCATCCATTTCTAATGTGACAGTCATAGGTTTGACATCATCAGAATAGGGGATGGATCTGTTGAGAAGGTAGTAGGAAGTGATATTCCTATACTACGATCGGTTATACTTTGGTCGTCACACAGTGTTTTCTCCACATAGGACTTGGATATTATATCAGACATTCTGGTTACTAGATCTATGGTTTTAGATCTAGATTTGGGTGGTTTCCTAATCTGGGTACCTTGACAGCATTCTAAGAGTATTTAGAATGGACGACTCCTGGCACGGTAGTATACCTGCAGGTGATGGAGTCACCCTCTCTAAAGGTGTCTTACAGACTAAAGTGGAGAGGGATACGCATGATTGGCAGATCACTTGCTTAGGCAATTGAGTCAATCATGAGATGTCAAGTACCATACCAGATGTTGTTCTTGCACTAGATGCAATAAGTTGACATTGATCCAATCCTGGAGAAGCAATCGGAAGCAGTTTTTAGAACATAAGTGGATGTTCTAGGGATATGATAACGACAGCCTTATTCGGGAGACAGTTATCATTCCAGGCTTCCAAGGTGACATGGACGACAAGGAGGTTGTCAGAGTTGTAGTTATCCTTCTGACGAGGGGCAGTATTTTGGACAGTTGGTCCAAGGTGATACTGAGGGTGGCATGGCGCAGGATACTGATTAAGTTCAGTTGACGATACAGTCTAAGAATTTTGGATTTGGAGTTCATTTATGAGCTAGGTCCCATCAGACATCCAGACATTCTAAGACAGGTATTACTCATTTCGGGAGATGGCTTTCTCCGTGAACTTGAGATATAGAGAGACATAGAAAGAAACATCAGAGCGGATCCACTCACTGAGGCTATTCCTCGACCGCAATAGTTTCATAAACGGGATTTGTGAGACTGACTAGTAGAGGAGTTGGGTGTTCGGTATCACACGGGCTGTGAGTATGCGACATCGCAATAATTAGCCTTGAGTGCAAGTGGGAGATTGTTGGAGATAGTGCCCTCAGAGTCAATTATTGGATCACAGGCACGTGATTGCATTGATTAAGGGAGGACCTATCCCGGTAGTACAGTCTTACTCGAGATGATAGTTTGCTATCTGGTTTACCTTTATCATCGTGTACTGCTTTAGGTGACCTGACATGTCGCTATTGCACGTTGATAAAGCCCCTAGGATTCTTGCTTGACTACCGGCAGTATGAGGGCGATCATATACGTGGGAGCTGGTAGTCTATAAGCACATCCTTAAAAGGTCCCTAGTCGTGGGAGTTTCGAGACAGGGCATCGATACTCCAGAGTAGACTAGTGTATACAGTCGAGACCCCGACGAGGGGCGGTGGCCGGTCTCACAAGCCACTGGTGTCAGTTGGTTCATCTAAGATGTATACAGGTGCTCATTGGGTTATGAGTACACCGGACAGGACTCGCCGGGAACATGCTGGTTGGTCTTATACCTGACGTCAGATAGCAGTTCCCAGGTGACATGTGTACAGGTTAGTTCATCGACCTAGGGATCGTCATTTGTCTCGTGTGAGTTCCCACTGTGCTTTGATTACTACCCTACCACGGCTCAAAGGAGTCGTGCAAACAGGTTTAGTTGGGTACAGTCCCGAGCCACATGGAGGCAGTGAGCGGATCTTCGGGGGTTCGTCTCTCCCGGTATTGGGGGTGAGGTCGCGCTGTGTCTAGGAGAGCCATTACACGAAGACCTTGGCCAAGGCAGGAGATTTACTGGTAGGTATTCCAGTAGTATCTCAGGGTGTTCTGGGCTACACTCCGACATGACTTGTACCGCTTTTGGGGGTCTGACTTTTACCAACCCCCTAGGCCCGACATGCGATGCTCATAGACGAACGGACCGGACTGTACGGATATTGTCACTGACAGGCTCAGTAGGGTGTCAGGTTGAGTTCGCTCATCGACGTCCCTTTTGGTCAATAGCTGGTGGCCCGTCAAGTATTGGCTTATACCTCTGACGTGCTAGTGGTTAAATCCACAGCCATAGTATTGACGAGTCTTTAGAGTCCACCACACTTTCAGTTACTCAAGCTTTTGGGCGAAACGCTGTAGAGGCCGTATGGAGATATGGCAGGGTCCGATCAGATACGTGCGGTATTGCACGGATCAGGATCGGACGGTTTTGTACTAGTGGCCGTATGGTTATATGGCAAGGTTCGATCAGATACGTGCGGTATTGCACGAATCAGGATCGGACGGATATTACTAGCCGGCTTTGGTTTAAGCCGGATCCTAGTATAGTACAGTGTAGATTTTGTCTCTTTGCATTTGTATCCGGACGGAATACAGATGCGGGTGTGTATGCACAGTATGGGGTTTTCCTGTAATTTATTACGGGACCAGTTGTCTGGAGTTGCCAGTTTGCATTCCGTTCCGGCCGGTTTTCCTTTGTTCTTTCCCGGCCGGACTTTTCCGATGGAGGGTGTTATTTGCAAGTTTGCAAATAACACTTTGTGGAGGACTTATTTGCATAAGGTTTGATATGATAAGCATCTTTGCTTTTCATGCATTTATGAGATTTGATGAGATTAGAAATGAAGTGAGGTTTGATGTTGATTTAGTGATCATTATGTTTTTGGGTGTGGTCACCTCTTTTCACTTCCTACACTCACCTCCCTCTTGCTATCATATTGTTTTTGCTCCACCATTTCATTCTTATTTGATGAGGGGGGATTATTATTATGGTTGAGAAAAGAAAGAGAGAAAAAGAAAGAGAGAAGAAGAAAAGAGAAGAAAATGAGAGCTTCATCTTCATCTTTGAGAGAGTAGCATTCTTGATCTCATTTTTGATGCTAGAAAAATGCAAGCACCATTTTTCTTACCTTGTTTCCTCCATCATCCACAAATGGCAACTAACCCCAAATGAGACTATGATTCTACACTACAATTCTACAGCAAATCTTGGACGCGTCGATTCGCCAGCTTCGCGCCCGAGTTGCCTCGGTATTGAGGTGGGAGCCCGTAAAAGTACCCGGCTTCGTGGTGCCCTTTCCGACGAGGAGGAGACGGACGGAGATCCCGCGAGGAGATCGGAGTGGAGATGAAGACCGGAGGACTCGGATCATTCGGTATATCTTTAACCCTTCTCTTGTTAGCTAGAATTAGTTTAATGGCACGATCCGGGGTTTAGTGCGCGGTGGTGCCGGTTTGCTAAGTCCGCAAAATTAAAGTTTATCACCGTTTTCGCATTTGGCCGTCGGATTGACGGCCGGGGCGCCGCCGTGCACTTACAGTGGCTGCATTAAAAGACGTCCTTGTGCAGCATAAAGATTGCTTCGCATGGAACTATTCCGAAATGCCGGGACTAGATCCAGAAATTGCTGTGCACAAATTGGCGATATCCCCGGACGTCAAGCCAGTCAAACAGGCACCGAGAAGAATGCGGCTCGAGCTTGAAATGAGCATCAACGCCGAAGTCAAAAAACTGATAGACTCCGGCTTTATCCATGAAGTTCAATACCCTGAATGGATCGCTAACATCGTCCCGGTGATGAAGAAAAATGGGACGGTGCGCATATGCGTGGATTTTCGAGATCTTAATAAAGCCTGCCCAAAAGATGATTTCCCACTACCAGTCACCGAGCTGATGATAGACAACACATCCACTCATGAGGTTTTCTCCTTCATGGACGGCTCATCGGGGTATAATCAAATAAAAATGCATCCTGAAGATCAGAAGCATACGGCTTTCCGGACTCCTTTAGGGATATTCTGTTACAAAGTGATGCCCTTCGGTTTGAAGAACACCGGTGCTACTTATCAGAGGGCCATGACAAAGATCTTCGACGACCTTATACACGAAATCGTTGAATGCTATATCGACGACCTCGTGGTTAAAAGCAAATCGTACGAGGAACATCTCGAGCATCTGAAGACCGTATTTCAACGCCTTCGGCAATACAACTTGAAGATGAATCCTCTTAAATGTGCGTTCGGGGTTTCCTCGGGCAAATTCCTGGGATTCGTTGTTCGACACCGAGGTATTGAAATAGATCCGTCAAAGATTAAAGCGATCATGGAAATGCCTCCGCCGAGGACTCTCAAACAGCTGCGGTCTCTCCAAGGGAAACTCGCATACATACGGCGATTTATAGCCAACCTTTCAGGAAAGTGCCGTCCTTATAGCCACCTGATGAAGAAGGGAACCCCATTCGTTTGGGATCAAAAATGCCAAGGCGCACTGGATGAGATCAAACAATACCTGCAGAACCCGCCGGTGTTGGCTGCTCCGGTTAAGGGGAAGCCTCTCATTCTTTATACAACCGCCCTCGAAGGTTCCTTAGGCGCATTATGGGCACAAGAGAACGATCAAGGGAAAGAAAGAGCACTCTACTACTTAAGTCGAGTTCTGCTGGGGGCAGAAAGCAACTACTCTCCCATTGAAAAACACTGCCTGGCGTTGATCTTCGCAATAACAAAGCTTAAGCACTATGCGTTGGCGCACGAGGTCCGTCTTATTTCAAAAGTGGACCCTCTCAAATATCTAATGTCAAAAGCCATATTGACAGGGCGACTCGCTAAATGGGCCCTGCTCTTGATGGAATTTTCGATAACATATCAACCTCTCAGGGCAGTAAAAGGCCAGGCCATCGCCGACTTCCTTGCTGAGCATCCCATACCTGCCGATTCTCCTTTAAATTGCGATTTGCCAGACAGACATGCGTTTGACGCAATCGACAGTGGTGATATCCGGTGGGAGCTTTATTTCGATGGAGCATCTTCCATGAAAAAGCACAAACAAAATACGCCAATGATCAAATCAGGGGCAGGACTCATCTTTGTGACTCCACAAGGAGGAATAATGCGCTTCGCCTTCTCCTTAACAGAGCCGAGGACGAATAATGAAGCTGAATATGAAGCTTTGATAGCAGGCCTCGAGATCGCCATTGATATGGGAATTGAAAGCCTCCTCATATATGGGGACTCACAGCTGGTCGTCAGTCAAGTGAACGGCGATTACCAAACATGCAAACCGGAATTGGTAAAATACGGTGAAAAAGTGCAGCAACTGCTAACCCAAATTCCCTCCTACACGTTGGAAAGTATACCGCGCGCGGAAAACAGCAAAGCGAACGCACTGGCCAAACTTGCTAAAGAATTGGCTGACGAGAACCTCGATGACGTTAGAATCGTGATACAAAGCCGTCGAGTGCTCGCCCCAGCAGAAATACATCCAGAATCATACAAAGAAAAGGGAGCAACTGAGCAGGCGACACTACAAATAAAAGACCATGAGAAGACCGAAGATTGGAAAGAAGTCTTCATAGATTACTTCAAGTTCCACCGAATGCCTGAAGAACCGTCCATAAGACATCAGCTCGTGAAACGAGCTTTGTCTTTCGCCTTCGTCAACGATACTCTATACAAGAGGACATTCGATTCTCTGTGGCTAAGATGCCTAGGACCTGACGAAGCGAGAAGGGTCGTCCAAGAAGTTCACGACGGACTCTGCGGTTCCCACCAAGCAGGCCCTAAGATGAAGTTGAAGATAAAACGGATGGGCTACTACTGGCCCACGATGATGCAGGATTGCCTGGAATACGTGAGGCAATGTCATTCATGCCAAATTCATGGGGACTTCATCCATCAGCATCCCAACCCACTGCATCCAACAGTGGCTAGTTGGCCATTCGAAATGTGGGGAACTGACATAGTCGGCCCCATCGAACCAGCATCGTCCAAGGGACATCGTTTCATCTTGGCGACGACTGATTACTTCTCCAAATGGGCAGAGGCGGTACCGTTGAGGGATGTAAAAACGGAGAACATCCTCCATTTCTTCAAAACGCATGTCATATACCGGTTTGGAACCCCAAGAAGGATCATCTCTGATAATGGGCTAGCCTATCGAAGTCATAAAATTAGCCGCTTCGCACAACAGCACAATATAGACTGGAGATATTCCTCAGTTTATAATCCGCGAGCTAACGGTCTAGCCGAGGCTTTCAACAAGACCTTGACGAAGATCATGAAGAAAACAGTGTCACGAAATAAGAAAGATTGGCACGAAAGATTGCAAGAAGCTCTTTGGGTGTATCGAACTACGTTTAAAACGGCCACAAACACAACGCCATACGCGTTGATATTTGGGACGGAAGCAGTACTCCCTCTCGAAATAGAATTACCCTCTCTACGAGTGGCAGTCCACTACGAGCTGACGGATGAAGAAAATGCTCACCTCCGGTTTGAGGAGCTTGACGCCCTTGATGAAACCCGGCTCATAGCACAGCAAAATCTGGAAGCTTATAAAGCAAAGATGACGCGCTCATACGAAAGATTGACCCGACCGAGGACATTTCGTCAAGGCGAACTTGTGCTAGTGGTCAAAAGGCCCATGATCCCCAATCGCGCTAAGCGGGGAAAATTTGAGCCAAACTATGAAGGCCCGTACATCATTGATAAGGTCTACCAGGGCGGGGCCTATCTACTCATGGACATGCACGGTGAAAGGCCTTTCAGGCCGATAAACGGTCGCTTCCTAAAGAAATACTACGCTTAATGAGCCATAGTTTAGATCAATGATAGATGACGACGACTATGTCCGCTCGCTATCTTCCTAAGCTCAAGCTTTATAAAAGTAGCCGGCCTTCTCAGCGATGGACCGAAATGTCCTTAAACTAATAGTGGACCGAAATGTCCTTAAACTAATAGTGGACCGAAATGTCCTTAAACTAATATCAGACCGAAACGTCTTGAAACTAATACCGCAGCATCCTTAGGCTGACGAGATATATAAAAAAACATATAAAAAAATATAATAAAATAAAATAAACGGTATGTCCATAAGCAAAAAGGGCACGGATGAAAACCCGAAAGGGCTCCGTGAGTAAAAACAGCAGGGCTGCCGGCGAGTGTTCGTGAAAAACCCGAAAGGGCGCGACCTCGTAAAAAAAAGAAGAGAAAAATAAAATAAAATAAAAAAAAAAAACGGTATGTCCATAAGCAAAGTGGGCACGGATGAAAACCCGAAAGGGCTCCGTGAGTAAAAACAGCAGGACTACCGGCGAATGTTTGTGAAAACCCGAAAGGGCGCAACTTCATTAGAGAACCCTTATAGAGTCCTTTCGACCTTGTAAGGAGAAACCACCTGCGTGAGATCCTTACGACTCACAAAGGAGCAACACACTTAGGGATCCCCACGATTCCTAAGGAGAAAATACACTTGCGAGATCCTCACGACTCGTAAGGAGAACTCTCTTATGGGACCCTCACGGCTCATAGGATTTGAAAGTCTTAAGTCACAGAGACCTAAACCTGTGCTTAAGCAAACCCCCACAAACTTCCAATATTGCCCTACAAGCGGTTCAATATTGACCCTTGTATACAATCCACGGGCGCGAATAAACATTTCCTTAACTAAGTCCCATCTGAAACTAGGGATATGTTTGCATGGTAAACAACCCTTGTAAATCCTCTCGACTTACAAAAAAAAAAAGCCCTCCTGTAGGATCCTTACGACTTACGGAGGAACAAAACACTTAGGAACCCTCACGATTCCTAAGGAGAAAATACACCTACAAGATCCTCACGACTTGTAGGGAGAAATACCTTTATGAGACCCTTACGGCTCATGAAATCAAAAGCCTTAGTCGACAGGACCCTAACCCTGATCGCTAAGCCTCCTTTGTTTGACAACGGCAGAGGCAAATGATGATTCGCTCCTAGCAATATCCCAGTTGCAGCGGTGCTGATGCCAAAATCGGTGTCCAATTTCGGGCTTACGACGAAAGCCAGTAGGCCGCACATGCATACGAAATAGCCGAAATGATGGGGCGACTTGCAATAAAAAGCAGCAAGTAAAAATATATGCATAGAAAAATAGCCGAAATGATTGGGCAACTCGCAATAAAAAGCAGCGAGTAAAAATAAAAATAAATAGCCGAAACGATTGGGCACCGTGAAAAATAGCCGAAATGTTTGGGCAATCGCGACCTTCGCGATATAAAAGCTGAAATGATAGAGCATCGCGGAAATAAAATAGAATAAAAAGAAGAAAGGATAAAACTTTGGTCCTACAGTTAAGATCACATCGATCCCTGTATACAATCCAAGGGCGTAAACAAAGAAGGAACCATACTTCCCCAGCGGATTTCGTCAAACGACGAAGCCAAACCTCAACGGTTCATTTCAACCGAAGAAGCCAGTGACTTCAACAAAAAATCCCTCGACTCACGGATACAAACACTCCTTGATGAGAGCCTCCTGATCCGCGTCGACTCGCAGAGCCACCAGCGCCTCCGTGGGAACCCTCGACTCGTTTCAAACCCCAAGGACACAAATAATCCTTGGCGCTCGGGAAACAAATAATCCCTAGCAAAATCCTCGACTCACGGATACAAACACTCCTTGACGAGAGCCTTCTGATCCGCGTCGACTCGCAGAGCCACCAGCGCCTCCGTGGGAACCATCGACTCGTTTCAAACCCCAAGGAAACAAATAATCCTTGGCGCTTGGGAAACAAATAATCCCTAGCAAAATCCTCGACTCACGGATACAAACACTCCTTGACGAGAGCCTTCTGATCCGCGTCGACTCGCAGAGCCACCGGCGCCTCCGTGGGAACCCTCGACTCGTTTCAAACCCCAAGGACACAAATAATCCTTGGCGCTTGGGAAACAAATAATCCCTCGCAAAATCCTCGACTCACGGATACAAACACTCCTTGACGAGAGCCTCCTGATCCGCGTCGACTCGCAGAGCCACCAGCGCCTCCGTGGGAACCATCGACTCGTTTCAAACCCCAAGGACACAAATAATCCTTGGCGCTAGGGAAACAAATAATTCTCAGCAAACTCCTCGACTCACGGATACAAACACTCCTTGACGAGAGCCTCCTGATCCGCGTCGACTCACAGAGCCACCAGTGCCTCCGTGGGAACCCTCGACTCGTTTCAAACCCCAAGGACACAAATAATCCTTGGCGCTTGGGAAACAAATAATCCCTCGCAAAATCCTCGACTCACGGATACAAACACTCCTTGACGAGAGCCTCCTGATCCGCGTCGACTCGCAGAGCCACCAGCACCTCCGTGGGAACCATCGACTCGTTTCAAACCCCAAGGACACAAATAATCCTTGGTGCTAGGGAAACAAATAATCCTCAGCAAACTCCTCGACTCACGGATACAAACACTCCTTGACGAGAACCTCCTGATCCGCGTCGACTCGCAGAGCCACCAGTGCCTCCGTGGGAACCCTCGACTCGTTTCAAACCCCAAGGACACAAATAATCCTTAGCGCTTGGGAAACAAATAATCCCTAGCAAAATCCTCGACTCACGGATACAAACACTCCATGACGAGAGCCTTCTGATCCGCGTCGACTCGCAGAGCCACCAGCGCCTCCGTGGGAGCCATCGACTCGTTTCAAACCCCAAGGACACAAATAATCCTTGGCGCTTGGGAAACAAATAATCCCTCGCAAAACTTCTCAACTCACGGATACAAACACTCCGTGACGAGAGCCTCTTTGACTCACATCTCGGGCAGTAAGGATTCAAAAACTTGCTTCCTGAACAATGGGACCCTGCAAGTCAATCCTAAATGGTCTCTTGCATACTATTCACGGGTCTCACTCTCTGAAGTCGATTCTCGACAAAGAGGGAAACAACCGCTTACGAGCCCTCTCGACTCGTAAGAAGGAGAAATTCTCTTATAGGATCCTTTCGACTTATGAGAGAAAACCACACTTGGGAATCCTCACGATTCCTAAGGAGAAAACCCACCTACGAGATCCTCTCGATCCGTAGGGAGAAAATTCTCTATGAGACCCTCACGGCTCATGGAGTTGGAAAGTCTTAGGCAGCAGATCTGAACCTGCGGCCTAAGTCATCGCTATTTCTTAAGAAAGTCAAGATGCGTGCTCTATTATCTGTTAACCATGTTTATCAAGATAGCATGCCGATAGTAAGAGAAAGAAGAAAGCTACGGAAGGAACATCCGATTTACGTTTGATTGAGCATTCGAGACACACTCATTCATGCGCAAGCAAAAGACTCAGAACAAAAAATAAAGACAAGCTGGGATAAAAATTTTCCATTAATATGGCCAATGGTTCTTACAATCATAAAAGCGATAAACGAAGAAACATCATTACAAGGGAATAACCTCGAACCCAGGACATGGATTGAGGAACTCGAAAGCAACCCTATCTATGACTTTCCAGGCCTCGCGGACCATCCTAATATGCTTTCTCTCGCGAGCACAAGCGTCAGGGTCCCCCCTGATGTCTTCCACCCTCCGATAAGCAGCGAGTATGGCGGACTGTTGAAAGGCCTCGTGCAAGAGATCGATAAGACTGTCTCGTCGTCTCTTCGAGATAAAGTTCAACAGGTACACCGAGTGCACCTTGTCCTCAGCAGCGTCCAACGCCCTAAGCGGCACGCCGGAACAGAAGAGGGGAAGCGCTTCCCAGATGGCTCCCACGATAAGCTTAAGGAGGGAGGAACGTCGGGGGAGCAGTGGACCATTATACGCGTCGAAACGACTCATTATTTCAGCGCACTCCTCGTTTGTGAACTCCCGATTTTGAGAGTGGCCAAGTAGGCGGATGTCCCCATACGAGATGATCTCGTTAAGGGCATACATGTGGGCGTTCATGGTTCCTGTGAAAGAGAATCAACAGAATTATCAGAAAGATTGATTAAGCAAAACGATATAATGCACTGAAGAATAAAATGCCATCTTCAAACTCTAAGATCAATTAAACACTCTTAAGAATTCTTTTAAATCAGAGGGATCTATGTTTTGCCAAAGATGCAAGTTTCTGTTCATGGGTAGAGAAACCCTGAAACAGATTCCTAAGAGCGAAGCTCTATTTGACGAAACCCCAAAAGGATTTTCTGTAGATCAAAAGATCTATGAGAGCAAGGCTCTATCCATTAAACTAAATTTGATTTAATTTAAAATTTTACCTAAAAGGGGTGCTGGGTTCTGAACTTTGAAAGTTCCTAAAAAAGAAATAAGAGCAGGGCTCTAAAAGTTCTTAAGTAAGAGCAAAGCTCTGGAGTCTTTTGAAAACAAAATCTTAAAGATGATAAGCATCTGTGGGGGGACCAAAGGTCCTATTTATAGGCATCGAACGCCTCTTCAACTTCCAAAAGTTACTGCAACGATTGAAATTCTGTCACCGTTGCGCTCACGTTTTAGGGCCACGTAAACGCAACGGTGGGGGGGCACTTGTTTACCCCAATCGGAGAAAAGCTCCGATCAAATTCCGAGGTGGAAGATGAACCAACTCCCCAATCAGAAACAAAGTTTTGCTTTGAAAATTTAAACTTCAATAAATGAAGCAACGCTTCAGATCCTCTGCGCTGAGCGCAAGGCGCCACGTGTCTGGCGCAGCCGCATCAACGCTGCGCCCAAGGCAGCGCGCACAATCAGAGCGAAGCTCTGTTTAAAGGAAGCAACGCTTCAGCTGCGCTGCGCTCTGCGCTGCGCGACACGTGTCAGCGCAGATGCGCTAGCGCACTTGCGCTGCGCTCTGCGCTGCGCGACACGTGTCAGCGCAGATGCGCTAGCGCACTTGCGCTGCGCTGCGCGACACGTGTCACGCGCCGGGGCATCTGCGCCAAACTGAATTAAGATTTTAAGAAATCTTTTCTGTTCTTTCCAAAACCAGAAGATTTTCTTCTGCCTTTGGATCAAAGATCCAGCGGTGGGAAAATTCCCAAAATCACTCAGAAAAGATCTTGTTAACAAATTCAACAAATTTATGGGCACTATAAAAAGGGCCTTAGACCTCAATTCAAAGGGGCATGAACATTTTTCTTGAGAACTCAAGAACTTTAAACAGAGAGAACTCTGAGAAGATTTCAAGAAAAAGGTAAAGAACCTTCATGGATTAGAAGAAATTCCTTCTAATAGATCATTGGTCTAAAAACAAGATCAATGATCTTTACATAATAAACAGTGCTTTGCACTTCTTGTGAACCCCTGGTTCTTTAAAAACAATAAAAAATAATAATAATAATAGTGCTTTGCACTTTTATGAACCTCTGGTTCTTCAAATAAAGAAAAATTTATTTTTTCTTTGATCTAATTTGGATCAAGAAATTAAACAGTGCTTTGCACTTCCCTTCTTGAATCTAAAAGATTCTTAGTGCTTTGCACTTCCAAACTGCGCTGTTGCGCTCTTAAGAGAGCGCCACGTGTCGGCTATAGAACCACTTGCGCTAAGCGCCCTTAAGATAGAGCTTTGCTCTCTGGAATTGGCGCAACTCGCTGAGAACGCGCCACGTGTCAGCAGCGCAATAGCGCAGCGCAACAGCGCAGCGCACTGCGCTAGTGCGCTTGCGCTCACCAGAGCACGACACGTGTCATCACCATACGAGCTTGCGCTCATTACTTAGCGCAAAGCGCAAATGCATTGTATTGCTTACAAAAGGGCCAAGCCCAATTAAAAGAAGGCCTAACAGGCTTAATAAAATGCAATGCATTATTTTAAGAGGCAGAGCCCAAACCAAAACAGATGCTCTGCATCATTTATAAATGGGCAGAGCCCAAACAAAATATTAAGAATGCTATGCATTTTAAAAGGGGCAGAGCCCAAACAAGGTAGATACTTTGCATCATCTGCAAATGGGCAGAGCCCAAAATAAATTGATACTCTGTATCTTTTGTGGGTAGAGCCTAAATATAAAATGCAATGCAAAAGCAAATAAAATGTTGAATATTTTCAACTGGACTTAGCCCAATCGTGGCCATAAGTCCTTAAATTAAATTGACCGAGCAAAATGGCTCTCCTAAATCAATCTACGTCCGGTTCGAGGGTACATCTCCGAACTCCTTTGACATCCATCGTTGTAATTCCTCAACGACGTCAAAGAGGTGACGGGTCCCAACGACCACACATCCATATGGACTGCGGGGTCCTTAAACTCGTGGACCGAAACGTCCCTAAACTAATATCGGACCGAAACGTCCCAAAACTAATGATGGACCACTACGTCCTTAAACTGGCGATGGACCGAAATGTCCTTAAACTAATAATTGACCACCACGTCCTTAAACTGGTGCAACAGAGCCCGAAAGCCCCTTTTGCCGGATCTAAACGGTCCCGTCTAAGTTGATCTTAGCCCCAAATACGGTTAACGTGTCCTTAGATATTTAAATAAACAATAAAACTCCAAATCAACTCTGGCTCGAGGGTACATCTCCGAGCTCCTCTGATACATGTCGTCGTAATCCTTCAACGACGTCAGAGAGGTGACGAGTCCCGATAGCCATGCATCAAATTAATCACTACGTCGAGTCGATCTCAGTCCAAAACAGGACTAACGTATCCTTGACGAACGTTTAAGTTGAGCTTAGCCGCAACGCGACTAATGTATCCTTAAACTAAAAACACCAAACCCAAATCTAAGTAAATACGGATTTGGACTAATCCACGTCCTACGGGCGACGGCATTACTCAGTCTCCGTATACAATCCACGGGCAACCACAAACAAAACAAACACACACGACACGAAGTGAAATTTTGGAGAAGGAGAAAGTTGTTACCGCGACGAGGTAGCGTAATTGTTCGAAACCCACGGTGACGTGCTTTTTGGAAAATAAGGTCAATATCGGATATGTCGGTTTTTGTCGGAAAAATAGTGCACGATGTGAGTATCGAGTGTTAAAAATACCGCAAGTGCACGGTGCGTTTGTAGTGAGCCGGCAAGTACGGGTCGAACCACAAGGAGTGGATATCACGACATCATTTTGAGTTATGGATCAAAAGCTTGAAGATGGTGTTTTGTCACGTTTTAGTGTGATACCTAAAAGAAACAAGATTTGGGATATAAAAACTTAAGCTAATGGTTCAGTAAGATTGAATTATGACTTTTACCCCCAACTCTCCATTTTTGATTCAAGATTTATTTCTTTTTAGTTTCCATTAGAATACCGAAAGCATACCGTATTTATCCGAAAAATGTATTGGGATGAAATATGATATCAAGGGTAGAAAAACAGAAACTAATAAGAATGAAACTGATAATGGAGTGGATATGGAATTAGTTAAGTGAAGTAGCAAGTATAGAATATATGCACGAATGCTATATATCCTATCTAGCTAGTTGCGACACATAACTTGATTCCGTATTCACGCCCACTTCAAATCGTAACAAAGCAAAGATGAAATGTAAAGAAAGGATAAGATATATGTTTAAAGGTTGATTTAAAACGATATATCCCATCAAGCAAAACATAATAAACTTGCTATGTTAAGAAAAGAAGTGAAAAGGTGCAAGAATCAAAAAGGGAGGGGTTGGAGGTAAAGTCGGATCACATCCTACCTCACCATAGCCTAAGAATAACTACTCACACATTATCATATCCATACACAACTGAATAATAGGAAAAAATGACATAATTAAGAAAAAGAGATACAAGGTCAAACTTGATAATAGAGATTTATTGCAACACTTCAAAGTACATGTAATGAGTTCAAATACTAAAATCTACTCTTGCAAGCTCAAAATTAGAGGTTGCAAGACCAGAGGATAGCAAAGAACTCAACCAAAATCCAAGAACAAGAATTTTAACAAGGGACACAAATATATCACAAATATCAGAATTTCTTCTCTCAAAATTACATATCTTACTACTTCTCAGATCTGCTATATATAGGCAATTCAAATTACAAAAATAGAACCACAGGTGGACCAAATGCACCATGAGGGGCCCATGAAAAGAAAACGAGCCACTTTGGCAGTGATCAGGCCGCAAATTGCGGCCTTATTGGCAAAATCTGCGGCCGGCTTCTGGAGTGTGGGGCCCACCTTGTTGCACTAGTCTTCTGGTTAGTTGAGTGTCTCCCATTAATTACAATTTTGTCTATTTCTCACATGGGTGGATTCTGTAGTGATGAACAGAGAGCATCTCCTGTTAAAGTCCATGTTTATACTTGGTTTCACCATTATTCTGTTGCAACCTTGCTCTGTATTCTGCCCGTCGGCAGTTATGGTGAAAAACCGTCGTTTTTGTTCATGTTGTGTACTAGCTCCCGTGTTTTTGCCTGTGTATCTGTGTTCTGTACTATTGAGCAGAAAGAGATTAATAGCACTGTTTATTGATAAAAAATGATAGGAATTAGTGGTATTAAAATGTAATAAATCGTGTCGATCAAATACCCCCAAACTTATCTTTTGCTCGTCCCGAGCAAAACCATTTATTCACAAAAGAGAATCCTCACAGCACTTTCGCAGGGAACGCGATTGCACTGAGCGCGTGCAACAAGCCGTTAAACCTCTAGGTGTCCCTAGTAGGAGGAGTGTTGTCTCCTGAGGGTTTTCAGCGGATTACACCCACAAAATCCAGTCAAGTTAGTTTTGCAAGAAAATAGTTGATCCAAACCTAAAGTTTAAGTCTCAAAGCTAGAATTTCCATCACTCAAGTTAGAAACATTAAACCCTATCTTTCACTCCTCGCAATTTTTTTAATAAGCTGATAGGCGTCTCTTCGTGTTAGTGCGTTGGTGTCGTCGTGTTTTTAAGAATTTGATCATGTCAAAAGTTTCAGACCAAGGTAAACATACAAAGGATCATACAAGTTTGAAAAGAGTTATGATTTTCTCAAGTTTTTATTCTCCAGTTAGGCTTCAAGTCAGAATATATATCAGTTTTAACCGAGTACCATAGTCGTATTGTTCACGCCTATCTTTTACCTGTTTTAGTTCATACACACCCTCTAATATTGTACAAAACGTCTTAATAACACAAGTCTTCTGTCACGCCCCGCTTCCCAGAGTACGCAAGATTTGGGCACGTGACATAGCCAACCATGCTACCTGTGGGTAGGAAGTATCCATCCACAGTCACATTACGGTTGTAAGGATATCAAGAACAAGATAAAACTAATCTAATACATGTCCAAATCCATAATAACAGGAATCAATAAACAATAAGTGCGGAAGCTAATGATCCAATACAATGAATAAACAGTATGTCCCATAATGCGGGCTCACATCTGGAAATGAAAAGCAATAAATAAACTAAATACTAAGGACTCACTGTTCAGCCTGCTGGCCGAAGTACCCCTGCTCGGTCGACGTCAAAGGTACGGAATCTGGGCCATGCAAAACCCAGACGTCAGCGCATCATGATATCAAGTATATGGCATAAACATGGTAATAAACAATGCAATCATGAACATGAATAAAGCAGTAATAAGAAGTAATAAGCAGGGTAATGTGCAGTGGTGACTAAACTGTTCTATCAGGTTTTCTACTCTATAGTCTTTGAAACCAATTGATGAATCGTCGATGTAACTCAATAGTATCCCGTACATACCCGGGATCACGGCCACAATATTCTCGGCTGAAACCGAGACATGCCGTAAGGCACAGAAAGGAAAGCATCAGTATCCCGTACATACCCGGGACCACGGCCACAATATTCTCGGCTGAAACCGAGACATGCCGTAAGGCACAGAAAGGAAAGTATTAGTATCCCGTACATACCCGGGACCACGGCCACAATATTCTCGGCGGCAGCCGAGACATGCCGTAAGGCACAGAAAGGAAAGTGTACACTCGGACGGTAGTGAACTGTCGAGTTACAAGTCAGGTTCATCTTTGATTTCCCCATACCCCCAAGCTATGTATGTCCGGTCAGGTATTCAGTAGTCAAGGGCTAATGCCAACACAAAGTCAAGTAAAAGTAGGTCTGTCTGGATCGACAGCAGGAAAGATCAGGGTTATCGGCATTAGGCAAGAGATCAGGTAACAGGTCAGGTTACCTTCAACAGGTAGAGTCGATATGTACATGGTGTCGTGTCCGGTGTATCAGTACATGTGTCAGGTGTATCAAGATCGGTCAATATGTAATGCAAGCAGGTATATGATGATAACAGGTATAGTAACAAATAATGAACAGTAGCAGGAAACAGTAAATAACAAATATTATTCTATGTGAACACAGTGATGTTTGTATTTTCATATTAATCCGGTTCACGCACCTTTGAGGTGCAATAGCCACAAGACGAACAATATCGATAATATACGTAATGGAGTTACATGAATTTGAACTAAGCACAACAATTGTCTCATGAGTGATTTTAACAAATGAAGTGGGGATGATCTACTTGGTTTGATTAGTTAAGTATGAATTAATAGCAGACCGGTCAATACGAGCAATGATTTCATTGATTTAAAGTTACGGATAATCGTGGCTAGCAATTCTAAGTTATAAAAGGTATCGATGTTATAATAGTTGTGTGGTTATAATATGATGATTAAGTTGTAGCATGTTAAAGCAAGTATTCGGATACTTGCCTCGGCGGTTCCGCAAACCGAAACACGGATGCGATGTCGGTAGAAACCACGATACGAAAGCACGGGCCACGGATCGAGTCCCAACAGAGGTCGACGGGATCACACGGACCAGGGGACTTCGCTGGAGCGTCGGGTTCGTCAGACGGCACGGTCGGATTCCGGCAAAAGTTATCGGCAACAAGTTAGCAATACGATAAACATACAAGATCAGCGGGGTTTGCACCAAAGGAAGTAAAGGGATGCTTACAGAGGAGGAACAGGGGTAACTATGATGGGCCCGACGGCGATGGACCCACCGGCGGCGAACAGGAGGTGCGGCGAGGGTGCTGGAACGGCTGGAAGGCTCGGGGTCGCTGGAAAGGGGTGTTGCGGCGAGCTGGAGGAGAGGGGGTCGGCTCTGGTGGTCGAGGGGAAGAGGTAAGTGGTCGAAGGTGGCGTCGACGAGGTCGCCGGCGCGCTTTCCCGGCGAACGGCGGAGGTAGGCAATGGATGAAGGCTCGGGTTCACTGTTCCGGCGAGGGGAGGAGGGAACGACGACGAGGTCGGGTCGAGTAGGGTGAAAGGGTGCCGCGGGAATCGTCGACGACGATGGGTGGCGTCGGCGGCGAGGTCTGCGAGGTTGGAGGCGAGGCCGGGGTTGCGTGCAGGTGCGGGAGAGAGGAGGAAGGAGGGAGGAGGAAAGTAGGTGGGTGCGGTGGAGGTCGTGGTGGTGAGGGCGGCGACGGCGAGGTTGCGGTGGCGGTGGTGGGCTGCGCGAGTACGGGCTAGGGTTAGGGTTTGTGTTTTCGTGATGGGAGGTAGATGGTGAGGGAGGCGGCTGCTGAAAGGTACGTAGAATATATAGAGGAGAGAGAGAGATAGGAGAGAGAGAGATTTGAAGGAGATTGAGGGAGGAGAGAGAGAGAGATAAGAATGGGAGGTGGGGCCCACGAGCTCCATTGAGAGCTCGTGATTGGTTGGGAGATTGGATTCGCGTAGGATTCTTGGGATATGCAGCTCAGGAATATAGATTAGAAGGTGTAAATATATATTCGATATTAAATTCAAATGGGCCCTTTTTGGCGCGAAATGAAACATCTCCAAATCGCGTCCGGGTTGCGCCCAAATGATCCAAATTCAAATTATAAGATTTTAAGCGGGTTCCAAATTTTGAAAATAGGTGTTTAATGATTAAAATGCATGCCCCCAAGTCGGACACTTGCACGCGCGCGTAGTCGCCCAAACTTGCCCGTTTAGCCAAACGGAACGGAATCTCGACACGCGGACGCTACCACGCGACTAGTGGCGACGAGTAGGCTAACATGGACATCTTAAATTTCATTTTCGGAGTTAAAATTTGTTATGTGCTGAAATGACTTAACCGGGTAAAATTTAGCAATAAACACGAGAAAATCAGGAAAATTGGAATGAGCAATATATAACTCTCAACTAGTAATATAAATAGTACTATTGGGCTCGGGTGTTACATCATACCCAATTACAAAAGAATTTCGTCCTCGAAATTCCAAGAATACAAGATAACTAACTACTGGAAAAGATGAGGGAATTTCTGCCGGATCTCGTCTTCTCGCTCCCAAGTGGATTCTCCATGCGATCGATTACCCCAAGAAACTAGCACAAGAGGGATAACCTTGTTCTTGAGAACCTTTTCTCTTCGATCCTTGATTTCAACTGGTCGCTCCTCGAACGTCAGATCCTCCCGCACAGTCAACTCCGAATGATCCAAGACATGAGTCTCATCATGAACATACCTCCGTAGTTGAGACACATGAAACACGTCGTGAACTCCTGCTAATGACGGCGGTAATGCCAACCGGTACGATACCTCTCCGACACGCTCCAATATCTCGAAGGGTCCAACGAATCGGGGACTAAGCTTTCCCCGACTTCCAAAGCGAATCACCCCTCTAGTCGGTGATATCTTCAGGAATACCAAATCACCTACGGCGAACTCTAGAGGTCTTCTTGACGTGTCGGCCCAACTTTTCTGTCTGTCTTGAGCTGCCTTCATATGCTTCCTGATGATATTCACCTTCTCGACTGTCTGTACCACCAATTCTGGTCCCAGTAATCTTCGTTCACCAACATCATCCCAACAAACAGGTGAACGACACTTACGACCATACAGTGCTTCAAACGGAGCCATCTGAATTGTCGCTTGGAAGCTATTGTTGTACGAAAACTCCACCAGGTGTAGATGATCTTCCCAAGAACCTTAGAAGTCCAACATGCAAGCCCTCAACATATCTTCAAGGGTCTGGATCGTTCTCTCTGATTGTCCATCAGTCTGGGGATGATAAGCTGTGCTGAACTTCAATCGAGTCCCTAAACTTTCTTATAAACTCCTCCAAAAGTGCGACAAGAACCGAGTGTCCCGATCGGACACGATGCTTACCGGTACTCCGTGCAATCTGACAATCTCCTGCATGTACCGCTCTGCCAAAGTCTCTGTCGATTGACCAACCCGAAAAGGAATAAAGTGAGCTGCCTTGGTCAACCGATCGACAATCACCCACACTGCATTGTTGCCCTTGGGCTCCGCGGTAAAGCCGTCACGAAATCCATGGTTATATGTTCCCACTTCCATTGAGGAATCGGAAGTGGTTGCAACAAACCAGCAACCCTTTGGTGTTCAGCCTTGACTTGCTGACACACCAAGCACTTAGCCACGAAGCGAGCAATTTCCCGTTTCATACCTTCCCACCAGAATTGCTGTCGAATATCTCGGTACATCTCTGTCCCTCCGGGATGTACAGAGTAAGCTGATCTATGTGCCTCCTTCCTAAGCTCTTCACGCACATATCCTTTTGGCACACACACACGGCTACCATATCTCAACGAACCATCTTCATGGATCAGTAAATCGGTTCGCAGTCCGGCTCCAACCATCTGCGTCGTCTCATGTTCAACTCCTTCTGGGTGAACACATAATTCAAACTCTTGTGATCCGTAAAGACTTCAACTCTCTCTCCCAGAAGATAGTGTCTCCAAATCTTCAGGGCGAAGACCACGGCTGCAAGCTCTAAGTCATGAGTCGGATAGTTCTTCTCATGAGTCTTCAGCTGTCTCGATGCGTAAGCGACGACTTTCCCGTTCTGCATTAATACACATCCCAAACCCTTTCCAGATGCGTCGCTATGAATCACCAGTCCTCCTGAATTATCCGGTACGGTTAGGATAGGGCGGTTATCAACTTCTGCTTCAACGTCTCGAAGGCCAATGCACATCCATCTGTCCAAACAAACGGTACCTCCTTACGCGTAAGCTTGGTTAACGGCTCAGCTAAACTAGCGAAGTTCTCCACACATCTTCTGTAGTATCCGGCGAGTCCAAGAAAACTTCTTATCTCAGCTACATTCCTCGGAATAGGCCAATCCCGAACTGCTGCAATCGTTTCGGGATCAACGGCGATTCCATCGCCCGACACGACATGCCCCAGAAACTTCACTTCTTCCAGCCAGAATTCGCACTTACTCGTCCTCACGAATAATTTCTCTTGTCTCAGCGTCGGCAGTGCGATCCTTCTTCTTCACTAAGAGAACTGGAGTTCCCCACGGTGAGTTGCTGCTTCGAATCCATCCCTTCTCGAGTAATTCACTCACTTGTTTCTTAACTCCCTCCAACATTACTGGTGCCATTGGATAGTCAGTTTTTGATACTGGCGTTGCACCAGGAGTAAGGTCAAACGCAAACTCCACATCTCGCTTCGGTGGTAAGCCCGAAATGTCTTCAAACACATCCATAATGTCGCGGACGACTGCCGGCTCTTCATCACTCTCCACTACCATAGCCGCAAGAACACTGTTCGTCGGCCTAGCCCTAAACTCGACTGGCCCGACAGAACTGCTTCCTCCGATGAAAGTAAACTCAGGGTGTCCGGGAATCTGGAAAATTACTTTTCTTGCCCTACAATCAATGTGGGCGTGGAAAGTGCCAAGAAAATCCATCCCCAAGACAACCTCAACTGCCCGTATCTATCACCAAAAAAATCTGCAAAAGCTCCCGTCCGCAAACAACAACTGTACAATCTCTACCTTCCTTACTAGCTATGATTTTCCCATTCCCAGTGTGTATGTCCCAGAAACTAGACAGGGTCGTGCAGGTGATCGAGTGTGTAGTTATAAATTTGGATGACATAAACAATGGGATGCTCCGAAATTAAGTAATGCCAAAGCGGGAAAACCATGAACGAGTAAATTACCTGAAACCGCTTCTCCGGATGCCTTGGCTTCCTCAGCTGTCAAAATGAAAGCTCGACCCTGGTTGGATCCTTGTGTCAGCTGCTTCTGCCCTTGGAACGGTCTCTGCGGAGGCTTCTGTATATCATCTCTCGTGCGAAGCTTCGACGGACAAGCACTCACTGCGTGATCGGCTGCTCCACAGACCAGACAAAGTCCCAGTCTCCTTCGACAATCCTTTTGCATGTGGCCCGGTAAATTGCAGTAGTTACAACTTATGCTCTTTCTTCGATCCACGACCACAGGCTTCTTCATTGGCGCTACACCTCGACGGTCCACTGGAATACCCTTGCGCCCATGATCTCGGTTAGGTACAAATGTAGGCTTCCTGGCCGCAACTGCTGTCTGGTGAAGGTTCCCTTTCGATCCTGATAAACTCTGCTGCTCTCTGGCTGCCGTAAGAACCTGTGAGAAAGTGGTCAAACCCAGGGAAACAATCTGCCTCTGGATGTCCACATCCAAACTGCGCAAGAACCTTCGCGCCCTGTCTGCCTCCTTGGCGACTAAGGGTCCAGCGAAACGGCTGAGTCTCGTCCATTCCGCTGCGTGTACATCCACCGCTGCTCCATTTTGTTTCAGCCCAATAAATCTCTCCTCCATTTCCTCCCGTGCATTCCGCGGGAAGAACTTTTCAAAAAAACTTTTGGAAAAATCCGCCCAACTGATTGGCTTGGACAAGCGGGTCTCCTCCACGAGCCACCACTCTCGGGTGTAATCCACCAGCTGAATGCACACCACATCAACTTTCTTGTCTTCCGGGATCTGTGCTGCAATCAGTAAATTCTCCGTGTCCACGAGCCACTGCTCGGCTGGCAACGGCTCCTCCAAGCCAGTAAAAGTAGTAGGACCCAACCGTCTGAAATCTGCCACGGTCCCTACTCGGTCGACTGGCTTCGCTACAGCGGTGTTTACAGACTGCTGCATAGCCTGCAAACCCTCCTGAAATGAATCCGCTTGCTGCTGGATCAGCTCAGTTTGCCTCTTCTGATTTTCCAACATCCCTCGTATCACTCCTAACATGGCGGCTTCATCCACACGCCTCTGATACGTCTTGAAATTCTTATCTGCCATGGTCCTGAAATCAAAACAAACAACATTAGCATGATGATAGATTCAATATATATAAATCAAGGCTAGAACTCCAAGATACTTAAATAGAGTGCTGCATTGTAGCTATGCCGCGGTATCGTAGCCGCAATTACTTAACTCCACCCAAGTCGCCTAAGTCCTAGAGATAACAAGAAGTTAGGTTTTCAAGTTTGACAATGCAAAGTAAGTTTGCATGCCGACATGATCCGGAAGAAGGATTCAAGGATAGTAAAAATGGTCAAAGTGGCAGGACATGTTTCCAAATCACGGGTATTCTGATTCGTGTATCGGGTGCAATACCCAACTACAAGAATCAACCCAATTAACCTATGGCTTTGATACCATAAAACCATGTCACGCCCCGCTTCCCAGAGTACGCAAGATTTGGGCACGTGACATAGCCAACCATGCTACCTGTGGGTAGGAAGTATCCATCCACAGTCACATTACGGTTGTAAGGATATCAAGAACAAGATAAAACTAATCTAATACATGTCCAAATCCATAATAACAGGAATCAATAAACAATAAGTGCGGAAGCTAATGATCCAATACAATGAATAAACAGTATGTCCCATAATGCGGGCTCACATCTGGAAATGAAAAGCAATAAATAAACTAAATACTAAGGACTCACTGTTCAGCCTGCTGGCCGAAGTACCCCTGCTCGGTCGACGTCAAAGGTACGGAATCTGGGCCATGCAAAACCCAGACGTCAGCGCGTCATGATATCAAGTATATGGCATAAACATGGTAATAAACAATGCAATCATGAACATGAATAAAGCAGTAATAAGAAGTAATAAGCAGGGTAATGTGCAGTGGTGACTAAACTGTTCTATCAGGTTTTCTACTCTATAGTCTTTGAAACCAATTGATGAATCGTCGATGTAACTCAATAGTATCCCGTACATACCCGGGATCACGGCCACAATATTCTCGGCTGAAACCGAGACATGCCGTAAGGCACAGAAAGGAAAGCATCAGTATCCCGTACATACCCGGGACCACGGCCACAATATTCTCGGCTGAAATCGAGACATGCCGTAAGGCACAGAAAGGAAAGTATTAGTATCCCGTACATACCCGGGACCACGGCCACAATATTCTCGGCGGCAGCCGAGACATGCCGTAAGGCACAGAAAGGAAAGTGTACACTCGGACGGTAGTGAACTGTCGAGTTACAAGTCAGGTTCATCTTTGATTTCCCCATACCCCCAAGCTATGTATGTCCGGTCAGGTATTCAGTAGTCAAGGGCTAATGCCAACACAAAGTCAAGTAAAAGTAGATCTGTCTGGATCGACAGCAGGAAAGATCAGGGTTATCGGCATTAGGCAAGAGATCAGGTAACAGGTCAGGTTACCTTCAACAGGTAGAGTCGATATGTACATGGTGTCGTGTCCAGTGTATCAGTACATGTGTCAGGTGTATCAAGATCGGTCAATATGTAATGCAAGCAGGTATATGATGATAACAGGTATAGTAACAAATAATGAACAGTAGCAGGAAACAGTAAATAACAAATATTATTCTATGTGAACACAGTGATGTTTGTATTTTCATATTAATCCGGTTCACGCACCTTTGAGGTGCAATAGCCACAAGACGAACAATATCGATAATATACGTAATGGAGTTACATGAATTTGAACTAAGCACAACAATTGTCTCATGAGTGATTTTAACAAATGAAGTGGGGATGATCTACTTGGTTTGATTAGTTAAGTATGAATTAATAGCAGACCGGTCAATACGAGCAATGATTTCATTGATTTAAAGTTACGGATAATCGTGGCTAGCAATTCTAAGTTATAAAAGGTATCGATGTTATAATAGTTGTGTGGTTATAATATGATGATTAAGTTGTAGCATGTTAAAGCAAGTATTCGGATACTTTCCTCGGCGGTTCCGCAAACCGAAAGACGGATGCGATGTCGGTAGAAACCACGATACGAAAGCACGGGCCACGGATCGAGTCCCAACAGAGGTCGACGGGATCACACGGACCAGGGGACTTCGCTGGAGCGTCGGGTTCGTCAGACGGCACGGTCGCATTCCGGCAAAAGTTATCGGCAACAAGTTAGCAATACGATAAACATACAAGATCAGCGGGGTTTGCACCAAAGGAAGTAAAGGGATGCTTACAGAGGAGGAACAGGGGTAACTATGATGGGCCCGACGGCGATGGACCCACCGGCGGCGAACAGGAGGTGCGGCGAGGGTGCTGGAACGGCTGGAAGGCTCGGGGTCGCTGGAAAGGGGTGTTGCGGCGAGCTGGAGGAGAGGGGGTCGGCTCTGGTGGTCGAGGGGAAGAGGTAGGTGGTCGAAGGTGGCGTCGACGAGGTCGCCGGCACGCTTTCCCGGCGAACGGCGGAGGTAGGCAATGGATGAAGGCTCGGGTTCACTGTTCCGGCGAGGGGAGGAGGGAACGACGACGAGGTCGGGTCGAGTAGGGTGAAAGGGTGCCGCGGGAATCGTCGACGACGATGGGTTGCGTCGGCGGCGAGGTCTGCGAGGTTGGAGGCGAGGCCGGGGTTGCGTGCAGGTGCGGGAGAGAGGAGGAAGGAGGGAGGAGGAAAGTAGGTGGGTGCGGTGGAGGTCGTGGTGGTGAGGGCGGCGACGGCGAGGTTGCGGTGGCGGTAGTGGGCTGCGCGAGTACGGGCTAGGGTTAGGGTTTGTGTTTTCGTGATGGGAGGAAGATGGTGAGGGAGGCGGCTGCTGAAGGGTACGTAGAATATATAGAGGAGAGAGAGAGATAGGAGAGAGAGAGATTTGAAGGAGATTGAGGGAGGAGAGAGAGAGAGATAAGAATGGGAGGTGGGGCCCACGAGCTCCATTGAGAGCTCGTGATTGGTTGGGAGATTTGATTCGCGTAGGATTCTGGGGATATGCAGCTCAGGAATATAGATTAGAAGGTGTAAATATATATTCGATATTAAATTCAAATGGGCCCTTTTTGGCGCGAAATGAAACATCTCCAAATCGCGCCCGGGTTGCGCCCAAATGATCCAAATTCAAATTATAAGATTTTAAGCGGGTTCCAAATTTTGAAAATAGGTGTTTAATGATTAAAATGCATGCCCCCAAGTCGGACACTTGCACGCGCGCGTAGTCGCCCAAACTTGCCCGTTTAGCCAAACGGAACGGAATCTCGACACGCGGACGCTACCACGCGACTAGTGGCGACGAGTAGGCTAACATGGACATCTTAAATTTCATTTTCGGAGTTAAAATTTGTTATGTGCTGAAATGACTTAACCGGGTAAAATTTAGCAATAAACACCAGAAAATCAGGAAAATTGGAATGAGCAATATATAACTCTCAACTAGTAATATAAATAGTACTATTGGGCTCGGGTGTTACATCTTCATATCTCCATGAAATATTGTTTTACTAGAAAATTTGTCACCGCCAAGATTATACTCCTACTAAGAACCATAAGGACTTTTAACTTGGAGAGGACACTTGCTTGGCTTGTTTTATCAGGCGATTGGAAACTTAGCGAGCTTTGGGTCAATAACTCCCAAACCAGATGATTTTAGGGTATTAGGTGTTGAGACACCCCAAGGACTTAATTACCCAAGTCACCAAAACCACAAAACAAAAAGACTCATTTTACATTAGTACGACGGAGATATAGCCATTTTTTTTTTATGACGTTTACATGTGATAAGGTGTGTAATTACTTCCACAGGTTCCAGATGGGTTATTTTTCGGACTTGTAGCTTCTATCAAAACTTCTATAAAATTCTTCATATCTACTTCCTTGTATGAATTATTCTTGATATTACTTAACTCAGCCAAACCTATTTGATCTTAAGGATGTTTTAACACTTAAGAGTTTTTACAGACATGTCAGACATTAATTTGAAAAAAAACGACACGTGTAAGTGATATAAAAGACGTGTATCAGCTAAGATTAAACACACAGGCGGGTTATTTTTCAGGTCGTCAATCTCAATTCTTGAATTAGTTATTTCTATTTTCTCAATTTAACCATTAGATTTTGAATCACCATCCCCTGCTAGCAAGCCTGACAAATTTTTTTTTATATTTTATATTTTTCAAATTTTTTTTTTTCAATGTAGTAAAAAAAAAACATTTTTATACAATGCAGTACAAAAGCAGATATGAAATGCAACTATATGCAAAAGAAAAGAAAAATACAATAAGTAAATGCTGAAATGCAGGAAATATGCAAATGCAGTCTATATGCTACCTCCCCTGATGTTCAGCTCCACCCCCAAACTTGAGCCAGACAATGTCCTCATTGTCGCTTTGCTTTTCCTTTCCTTTTCCTGCTTCCGCTGGCCTCATTTTGCAATTCCTGTTGAGTAGCTTCAATCCTGTCAAGCTGCTCCTGCTTCTTTTGTTGTTTCTTGAGTATATGGCGAATACTCCTAAATGTTAGGCGCTGCAGATCCTTCTCGTTATCTGGCTCTGGCTCATTCAATAGTGCCTCTGTCGAGCTTTCGGGCCCCGGATGTTCACTTGGGTCCTCTCTTGACCAGACTTTTTGCTCATAGTGGCTGCCGGTGTATCCTTGTGATATTCTCTCTATTTCAACCGGCCAATTTGCATAAACAGTCGCAAATCCCTCAAACTCAATATCATGCATATGGTATCTTGCGAGTTGGGTTGTCAGCACCGGTAGCAGGAGTTTGTTATTGGCCACCCCTTCCTTGATTGTGTTGAACAATTGTGTGACAACACAGAAATATTGGTCTCTTTCCATCAAACAGTGCACAATATGTCCAACCCCAGCCGGGAATGAAGAAACACGGCTTTTTCCCCTAATGTTGCGGTTTACCCATCGGCAAGCCGTAAGCACGTTTCGGTACATCTGGGCTGGGTTCAGCCCTTTATCCTTCAATTCCACAAATTCTCCCATCAATGACCTGTAAACTGCCAATTCTTGCGGTGTTTGATTCCCGGGTCTCATGGGGATACCCGTGATTCTAGAGATTGTATCTGCTTGAAGGATTCTACGACGTCCTTGGAAAACGAATTCTATGAAGTTTTCTTCTACTTTTCCATTTCTTAAAGCTTCATAAAAATCCTCAACCAATTCTCTCACGGCAAATAAATTGTCCCCCTTGTAGATCAGATATTCCCACCCTCTTTGACAGATTTCATTATAGAAATATTGTCCATAAGTTGTATCGGAGAAAATCTCGAAGAAATTTTTTTCACAATCAAAAGCCACCATTTTCAGATCTGAAATCTAGATGTAAATTCAACCAAAAGAGATGAAATCTTACAGTGTATGAAGGAGATCGTCGATGTTGGATCAGATCAGGCCGCAATTTGCGGCTATTTTGGTGTTTCCGGCGGCCGAAGATGGGAGTCTGGGGTTGAGGCTGCTAGGTGTGGTTGCTGATGAAGAGAGGGATTTGGGGTTATGGCAAAATCAGAAATGAAGTCTCGGGTTTGGGTTGGGAGGGTTATATAGGGTTATTTACAAAAACACCCCTTTATAAAAAGAATTAGCAAAAGAAATCTAAAATTACAAAAGAAAAAGTATATACAAGAGAACATGGGGGTGTTTTAATCGATGTAACTCGGCTCATGCAAAAACATGAGCTCCCCCGTTTCCGCGGGCAATTCTAAGAATGGTTTTAGCCGTTGGCCATTAACCTTGAATGTGCTGCCAGTTTGCTGATTTTCAATTTCGACAGCACCGTGCGAAAAAACGGTGCGCACAAGAAATGGACCTGTCCATCGTGATTTCAATTTCCCGGGGAACAGATGAAGTCGGGAGTCGTAGAGCAGAACCTTTTGCCCTTCGGTGAATGTTTTTCTGAGAATCGCTTTGTCATGAAAGACTTTCGTCTTTTCCTTATACAGTTTGGCATTCTCATACGCATCGTTGCGTATTTCATCAAGTTCATTTAATTGAAGTTTACGCTCTTCGCCGGCTTTTTCCAAATCGATATTGAGCTGTTTGATTGCCCAGAAAGCACGGTGTTCTAATTCAACAGGCAAGTGACATGCCTTTCCAAAGATGAGTCGGTATGGGGACATACCTAGGTTCGTTTTGAAGGCGGTGCGGAATGCCCAGAGCGCGTCACTTAACTTCAACGACCAATCCTTGCGGTTATTGTTGACAGTTTTTTCCAAAATTTGTTTAATTTGTCTGTTGGAAATTTCAACCTGACCGCAAGTTTGAGGATGGTAGGGTGTTGACAATTTGTGACTGATGGAATACTTTTTCATTAGTGATTCAAAAGATCTGTTGCAGAAATGCGTTCCATTATCACTAATGATGGTGCGAGGCGTACCGAACCGTGAAAAAATGTTCTCTTTCAAGAATTTCACGACAACCTTGTTGTCGTTGGTTCGACAAGGGATGGCCTCCACCCACTTGGACACATAGTCCACAGCCAGCAAAATGTACACATTCCCGAAAGAGTTTGGAAATGGTCCCATGAAATCAATGCCCCAGACATCAAAAATTTCTACAATCAGAATGGACTGTAGGGGCATTTGATTCCTTTTTCCAATCTTGCCCATGTGTTGACATCGGTTGCAGGTTTTGCAATATTCGAAAGCATCCTTAAAAAGCGTCGGCCAGTAGAAGCCGCTCTGCAAAACCTTCTCCGCTGTTTTTCTGGGTCCAAAATGGCCCCCGCAAGCTTGATCATGGCAGAAGGACAAAACACTTCTTGTCTCAGAATTAGAGATGCACCGTCTAATGATCTGATCAGGACAGTATTTAAACAGGTATGGTTCATCCCAGTAGAAGAATTTGACCTGGGAGAGAAATTTATACTTGTCCTGATTTGACCAAAAAGATGGTGTTTCTCCGGTGACTAGAAAGTTCACGATATCAGCAAACCATGGTTCGCTTGATACAGAGAGAAGTTGTTCATCCGGAAAATGCTCATTGATTGGAATTTCCTCATTTGGTGCATTTGGTATGCGAGACAGATGATCGGCTACAACATTGTCGGTCCCCTTCTTATCCTTGATGGTTAGGTCAAATTCCTGAAGAAGGAGGATCCAACGTATCAATCTGGCCTTGGCATCCTTTTTTGCAAAGAGGTGCTTAAGCGCAGAATGATCAGTGTAAATAGTGACGTGGGTTCCGATCAAGTAAGGACGGAATTTCTCAAGTGCGAACACAACAGCTAAGAGTTCCTTTTCAGTCGTGGTGTAATTTAGCTGTGCGTCATTCAACGTCCTGCTCGCATAATGGATAACATGCGGCTTCTTTTCAAATCGCTGTCCTAAGACAGCTCCTATCGCAAAGTCAGAAGCGTCGCACATTAGTTCAAAAGGTTCGCTCCAGTCTGGTGCGCTTAAAATCGGAGCGGAAGTGAGTTCCGATTTTAAAAGCTTGAACGCGTGAAGGCACTCAGAGTTGAAGTCAAAGGGTGTTTCTTTTGCCAGCAAAGAAGTCAAGGGTCTAGCCAGTTTGCTAAAATCCTTGATGAAACGCCTGTAAAACCCGGCGTGGCCTAAGAATGCCCTAATATCACGGACAGTTCGTGGAGGTGGGAGGCTTGAGATAACGTCGATTTTTGCTTTATCGACTTCGATTCCTTTCTCAGAAATGATATGGCCTAACACGATGCCGTGTTTGACCATAAAATGACACTTCTCCCAGTTGAGTGTGAGGTGCTTTTCTCTACATCGTAGCATTACTAGCTCTAGATGCCTCAAACACTCAGAAAATGAATCTCCAAAGACGGAGAAATCATCCATGAAAACCTCTAAAAATCGCTCTACCATATCAGAGAATATGCTCATCATGCACCGCTGAAATGTTGCGGGTGCATTGCACAGCCCAAAGGGCATGCGGCGGTAGGCGAAGGTACCAAAAGGACAAGTGAAGGTTGTTTTGTCCTGATCTTCTGGATCAATCAGGATCTGATTATAGCCGGAATACCCATCTAAGAAGCAATAGTAGGCGTGTCCGGCTAGGCGTTCAAGCATTTGATCAATGAAGGGCAGCGGGAAATGGTCCTTGCGAGTTGCTGCGTTGAGCTTCCTGTAATCAATACAGACTCTCCACCCTGTTTGTGTACGGGTTGGGATAAGCTCATTTGCTTCATTCGTGACAACGGTGAGTCCCGATTTCTTTGGTACCACGTGAATGGGGCTTACCCATTTGCTATCAGATATGGGATAGATGATCCCATTGTCCAGGCATTTCAGCATTTCATTCCTTACCGCTTCTTTCATTACCGGGTTAAGCCGGCGTTGAGGATCCTTGAAGGGTTTGGAATCATCAGTCATATGGATTCTGTGCTGGCAGATAGCAGGGCTGATTCCTTTGATATCAGCCATTGACCACCCAATCGCTTCCATGTTCTTTCTCAGAACATCCATGAGGGCCGACTCTTGCTCAGGCGCAAGGTCGGTTGCAATTATTACTGGAAGCGTTTTGTCATTTCCCAAGTACGCATACTTGAGGTGGTCAGGAAGAACTTTGAGGTCGAGTTTCGGTGGCTCCTCCACAGAAGGTCGTACGTCAGGGGCTGGTTCGTTGCGAAGAGGTTCAAATTGGGGCCCCCAATGTGCATAGGATGCCTGTTCAGGATTTAGCTTGTCAAGGAAAAGGAGCTCCTCAGAAAATAGTTCTTCAAAAGTTTCGTCCAGACACTCGTTTTTGAAGTCAAATGTCCCCTCCTCAGACATATCGTATACAGCGTTGACTTCAAAAGTGTCATCGTGTTTCTCGCTCGCTTGGTTTCCTAGCGTGAAGATGTTGAGGTCTACTGTCATGTTCCCAAAAGAAAGTTTCATGGACCCATTACGACAGTTTATCAACGCGTTGGATGTGGCTAGGAAAGGCCGCCCCAGTATGACTGGAATTTGACCGCTGGGATTGGTGACGGGCTCAGTCTCCAACACAATGAAGTCTACGGGGAATATGAATTCCCCGACCTTGATTAGAACATCATCAATTTCTCCCCTCGGTACTTTTGTTGAACGATCTGCCAGTTGCAGAGTCACTCTGGTCGGCTTGAGCTCTCCCAATCCCAGTTGTTTGTAAACTGAGTAGGGAAGGAGGTTCACACTTGCCCCTAAGTCTAACAAGGCTCGGTTAATTTGTTTGTCCCCAATGGTGCAAGAAATAGTAGGACAACCTGGGTCCTTATATTTCACAGGAATAGACTTGGACAAAACATCGCTCAGAGTGGCAGCCAAGAAGACGGTTTTGGGGACATTTGTGCGTCGTTTTTGGGTGCACAAGTCCTTCAGAAATTTTGCGTATGCCGGAACTTGTTGAACAACGTCCAACAAAGGAATGTTGACCTCACAGCGTTTAAAAACTTCCAACACCTTTTCCATGTTTGCAGAAGGCTTCTTTGATTTTAACCTATTAGGATAGGGAGCCTTAGGTCCAAACACTGAGTTTGGAAAAGCTGCAGATGGAATAGGTGCAGAAGACGGGAATGTTTTTGCTGGATCATCAGTGTGGTTGTGTGGCGAATTCTCATGTTGGTTTGAAGGATGTGCAGCAGATGACGAGGAAGAAGAAGCAGGAGATGAAGAAGAAGAAGGTGATGAAGATGAAGACGGATCACAAGGAGGAGCCGGAGATGAATTACGTGCTGGCAAACTGACAGCCGCACGCTTGGATGATTCGCTGGGGCTGACGACCTTGTTGTCAATCGTTCGTCCTGATCTGAGGACGGTGACGGCGTTCGCATTCTCAATGTTGGTCGTCTGAACAACATGAGCGTTGTTGTTTCTTTGTTCTCTTGGGTTTATCACGGGTTGAGAGGGAAATGTTCCCTTCTCACGTTCATTAACTGCTGCAGCTAGTTGACTGATTTTGATTTCTAATCTGGCTATCGCTTGAGTGTTAGCGCTATGCAACTGACCGGATGTTTGCATAAAAGTAGCCAGACTAGATGAAGTCTGCGCAGAAGTTTTAATCAAAGCTTCCAACCCTTTTTCGATGGATGTTACCCTCTTGTCGTCTTGGGCGAACCCAGGGGGTGTAAAGGTAGGGTTGTGCTGATTCGGCTGTTGGGGCTGTTGGGGCTGTTGGGGCTGGTTAGTTGAATATCCCAATTTTTGGTTTGGAAAATTTGAATTTTGAAATTGTTGGAAAGGCGGGTTTGAATTGTTGTTTTGAAAAGGAGCCTGATTCCAAACAAAATTGGGATGATTCTTCCAACCAGGGTTGTACGTAGGTGCAAAAGGGTCGTTCCTGGGACGCTGGTTCTGATACAGCGCATTAACATTTTCGGGTCCCTGGGACCCAACGAGAAACGGACATTCTTCCGATATGTGGCTAGGATGCTGACAGTTAGCGCACAAAGTTGGAGAAATTTGATTGACTGGTAGTGGTGAATTTTTCCCCTCTAGAGCTTCCATTCGCCGTACAAGAGCGGCGATTTTGGCTTCGGCAGCTATAGAGGTGTCAACTATGTGTGCACCACTCCTAGTCACGGATGGTTTCTCACTCACACTCTCCCACTGGATGGTTTTGTCAGCCAGTTCTTCCAAAAAGTTCCATGCGTCCTTAGCACCATAGCTCAGGAATTTGCACTGACACATGGATTCTAGCATCATACGTGAACTGGAATCTAACCCCTCATAGACAATCTGACATAACCTCCATTGTTCTAACCCGTGGTGGGGACATTTGATTAAGATGTCTTTGAATCTTTCTAAGCATTTCCAAAAAATTTCACCCTCTTTTTGTTTAAAATTGTGGATTTCGTTGCGAATTCGCACGGTTTTATGAATAGGGTAAAATTTTTTAAGAAAAACTTTCACAAAGTCATCCCATGTCGTGATCGATCTAGCTGGTAAACTGTTTAACCAGCTCTTCGCATTATCCTTAAGCGCAAAGGGAATGAATTTGAGCTTAACGACATCCTCCCCCACTCCTTGGATCTTCATCATTGCACATACTCCTTCAAATTCACTGATTAACAGGTATGCATCCTCGGACTCGAGTCCGTGGAATTTTGGGAGTAGTGGTATGAACTGCGGTTTGATTTCATAGTTGTTTGCCGCAATGGTGGGCAGTACTATGCATGAAGGAAGGGATGATCGGTGCGGATAACATCTGTCCTGTAATGCTGCTTCCTGTTGCTCAACGATTGTTTGCTCCGTCATTGTTGGTGGTGTAGGAGAAGAAAGTGAAGGTCAAGGTGAAGGATCGGACGGCTCCGATGAGGCAGAAGGTAAGGTCTCAGAGGATTCCGAGGAATCAGAAGGTGAAGAAGAATCGGAAGATATAGGCACAAACCGAACTAATCGAGATTGTGAATCTCTAGTCCAAGCTGACATGCACTATTCGGGAGTTGTAGGGAAACGACTGAGATAGAGAAGAGAAAAAAAAATGTTTTTTTTTATATTTTTTTTTATTTTTTAAACCAAAAATTTACAACCACAAATATCACACACAAGGTATAACAAGATCACAAACAAGACACACTGTACACACCTAATCAGTCTAGGGTTACCTAGGTCAACTAGACCTGCTCAAAAAACTTGCTTTTTGAAGTAAAAATGTATTGCGAAACCGCCCAAAGATAGACTGATCGAGAAGCCAGGTAAGTGCAGAGAGGAAGGGAGGTTTTCCCTCGCTTTCGCGAGGTTCCTTAATTAGAGTAACCTTCTCTCTTTCGGCGGTTGCGCCTTTCACACTTTCCTAGACACTTCAGGAACAATGTACCGATCGGCGGTGTTCGAAATACACTTAACTTACCCTAATGAGCGCGAAGTCCTTAGAGGCTGAAAGTCTAATTTCTTTTAAAGTTAATGAGGGTGTGAAAATGCTCGTTCTTTGTGGTTTGTGGGCTACGGAGAAGGGTGATGAAATCCCTTACCGTATCTTGTTGGGGTTCTTTGCCCTTAAGTCCGTATTAAATTCATGCAATGCGCAAACAATAAAAGTTGTTCAAATCATCAATCAATCGTTTTTTATGTTATAAGCAGTGCGCTGCAAAAAATACGGTTAGTTTCTTTTGGCAGTTGTGCTTGGCACTTGTGCAGCGGAGTTTGCGAAAGAAATCCTGCACAAAATTGAAGTATTGGAGCGTCGGGTTTGAGGAGAAGGGTGATGAAAAATACGTACCTTGGATTTATGAAGTTAGAAACTTCCGTTGGCTTGATCCGTGATCACTTGAGCGTTCGCTTGTACGGGTCGATCTACCCGGATCTTTGGCACTGTTAACCTCGTAACGCCTTTCTCCAGAATTCCATTCTCAGCTCCGCACAATCGTAGTTCGTATTTCAGTTGCAATCTGGAATTTGAGAAAAATACGATATTTAGTGCATAATACGATATTTATGGCCAAATTTCTGTAGATATATAATTAAATAATTCTAAATATAGAAATGGACTAAAAACAGAAAATTAGAGATGTAACAGAAAATTTGGGGCAAAACATCAGGTTCAGGCCGCAATTTGCGGCCATTTTGAGCATTTTGGCGGCCAAGTCTTGGTGTTATTGCTCCATCTTTTTTTGTGTGCTCTTTATTTCTGTTAGTAAACCTTTTCTATATCCAGAATAATTTTAGCACAATTATATATACAGCAGAAAAGAAAACACAGAGAGCAACGAGTCGGATATTTGCGGTGTTTTGTTTTTTGTGTTTTTTTTTTATGTTTTATACAAAGTATATACAGAGATAACTCAAAATAATCTTCGTGGTGTTGCCACTCCCCGGCAACGGCGCCAAAAACTTGTTCGAAACCCACGGTGACGTGCTTTTTGGAAAATAAGGTCAATATCGGATATGTCGGTTTTTGTCGGAAAAATAGTGCACGATGTGAGTATCGAGTGTTAAAAATACCGCAAGTGCACGGTGCGTTTGTAGCGAGCCGGCAAGTACGGGTCGAACCACAAGGAGTGGATATCACGACATCATTTTGAGTTATGGATCAAAAGCTTGAAGATGGTGTTTTGTCACGTTTTAGTGTGATACCTAAAAGAAACAAGATTTGGGATATAAAAACTTAAGCTAATGGTTCAGTAAGATTGAATTGTGACTTTTACCCCCAACTCTCCATTTTTGATTCAAGATTTATTTCTTTTTAGTTTCCATTAGAATACCGAAAGCATACCGTATTTATCCGAAAAATGTATTGGGATGAAATATGATATCAAGGGTAGAAAAACAGAAACTAATAAGAATGAAACTGATAATGGAGTGGATATGGAATTAGTTAAGTGAAGTAGCAAGTATAGAATATATGCACGAATGCTATATATCCTATCTAGCTAGTTGCGACACATAACTTGATTCCGTATTCACGCCCACTTCAAATCGTAACAAAGCAAAGATGAAATGTAAAGAAAGGATAAGATATATGTTTAAAGGTTGATTTAAAACGATATATCCCATCAAGCAAAACATAATAAACTTGCTATGTTAAGAAAAGAAGTGAAAAGGTGCAAGAATCAAAAAGGGAGGGGTTGGAGGTAAAGTCGGATCACATCCTACCTCACCATAGCCTAAGAATAACTACTCACACATTATCATATCCATACACAACTGAATAATAGGAAAACATGACATAATTAAGAAAAAGAGATACAAGGTCAAACTTGATAATAGAGATTTATTGCAACACTTCAAAGTACATGTAATGAGTTCAAATACTAAAATCTACTCTTGCAAGCTCAAAATTAGAGGTTGCAAGACCAGAGGATAGCAAAGAACTCAACCAAAATCCAAGAACAAGAATTTTAACAAGGGACACAAATATATCACAAATATCAGAATTTCTTCTCTCAAAATTACATATCTTACTACTTCTCAGATCTGCTATATATAGGCAATTCAAATTACAAAAATAGAACCACAGGTGGACCAAATGCACCATGAGGGGCCCATGAAAAGAAAACGAGCCACTTTGGCAGTGATCAGGCCGCAAATTGCGGCCTTATTGGCAAAATCTGCGGCCGGCTTCTGGAGTGTGGGGCCCACCTTGTTGCACTAGTCTTCTGGTTAGTTGAGTGTCTCCCATTAATTACAATTTTGTCTATTTCTCACATGGGTGGATTCTGTAGTGATGAACAGAGAGCATCTCCTGTTAAAGTCCATGTTTATACTTGGTTTCACCATTATTCTGTTGCAACCTTGCTCTGTATTCTGCCCGTCGGCAGTTATGGTGAAAAACCGTCGTTTTTGTTCATGTTGTGTACTAGCTCCCGTGTTTTTGCCTGTGTACCTGTGTTCTGTACTATTGAGCAGAAAGAGATTAATAGCACTGTTTATTGATAAAAAATGATAGGAATTAGTGGTATTAAAATGTAATAAATCGTGTCGATCAGTAATTAACTGCAGGGGCTTGCGCCTGCAGGGAAGAGTGTCCCCACAAT
Source organism: Agapanthus africanus (assembly GCA_030015575.1). Classification (NCBI taxonomy): domain Eukaryota; kingdom Viridiplantae; phylum Streptophyta; class Magnoliopsida; order Asparagales; family Amaryllidaceae; genus Agapanthus; species Agapanthus africanus. Next base: position 170,350,431 of record CM057351.1, on the reverse strand, counting down.
CAAAAACCCCTCACCCTGAGGGGGAATCTGACGAAGTCTGCTACATCGGCCGCATCCGTCTAAACCTCCGATCCACGGTGCCATAAATCAACTTGGCATCTTCGGAGAGGTGGACGGATAAAACCATATAGCATCTGCCCCGAACCCCAGGCAAGACGCCTTCACGTCGTCGGCCGCCGTTCGGAGGGGAACAGATTCTATTCTTAAAAACACCGTAACCCTTATTTTACCAAAACCCCGATTCTTCTTATTTCAAATGGCACCACTGCATGACATGTACATATTGGTATAGATTCTTCACTGTTGCGTTGATTCTTCGATTCCGCATCGCATTGCATGTGTTTATTTCTATATTGCAATCATGTTGTTAGGACACCAACACCATTATCGATGATGCATATGTTCCACGTACACTTGCTTGCCGGCTCACACACTTCATCATCGATAATTGCCATGTCACTACACAGTAGTATTATTGCATCAGGATATGACCTTGTATGTGCATACTATTATTCTATGTCACATACATCATGCTTTCTGATTATACGCATTGAGATATTCGTTTTCATGATATTTCTGGATTTGGGAACCGTGGATAATTTCAAAGGAGAGTATGTACTTATTTGAAAAACCCGGTTTTCTTGATATGATATTTGCGCAGCCACCATGAGATTTATCGATTCTGATTATATACCCCATACGAGGAGTGTGTGCCGTATGAGGGTACATGGTGGGGCCCTGTATGGTTCCCCTCGGCAAGACGATCGATGGATTTTGCCGATTGAGCCTGGAGGTGGGCGAGTACCTACCGGTGATTGTATTTGAGCTCGGCGAATATCCGGGGATACCGACTGGAGTTGAGAGATGGACATGGGCTGACCCGTGCTGCCGGGGCCGAGGGCCGATACTGCAGACGGAGCCCCATATGGACGAGGATTTACGTGCCGATGCTAGGCATAGGTTTCATGATGTTTTCCATGATTTTGATTATATCATTGTTAGTGTATATGCCCTAGAGGCCATTACTGTATCATACTAGTTTGTATATTACTTAATGGAAGCTTGGGATATTCACCTTGTATAGACAATCTTGCTCAATATAGTAGTATGCTACTTGGTTTGTTTCCACTTTAATGTGTACATGTGTTTATTTTAGTATATCACCTATACACATTAGTGGAGCCCTTAGGATCTTTGCTTGATTACCAGCGTTGTGATGGCAGTCACACTAGTGGGGGCTGGGTAATCCACAAGCACAGCCTTATGCAGGTCCCTAGTCGTAGGACTATCGAGACAGGACATCGATACTCTGGAGTAGACTAGCGTATGCGCTTCTTATCCCAGTGTGGGAAACGGTCTGTCCCACAGCCGTCAGTACGTCGTACTTGAGATAGTATGCGGGTGCTCGTTAGGTTACGAGTACACTGGACAGGACTCGTCGGGAACTGTTGGTTGGTACCATACCTATCGTCAGTTATCAGTTCCCAGGTGACATGAGTACAGCTTAGTCCGCTGACTTGACACTGTCACTTCGCCTCGAGTGTGTTCCCACTGTATTTAGATTACTACCCTACCACGGCTCAAAGGAGTCGTGCAAACAGGTAGTAGTTGGGTGCAGTCCCGAAGCACTTGGAGGCAGTGACGGTTAGACAGTATTCGTCTCTCCCGGTATTGGGGGTTGACATCGCGCTGTGTCTAGGAGAGCCATTACACGAGTAGTCCCTGGCCAGGGCAAGCGAGATATACTGGTAGGTTTCCAGTGCTATCTCAGGGTGTTCTTGGCTACACTCCGACACGACTTGTACCGCTATTAGGGGACTGACGTTTACCGCCCCCTAGGCCCGCCATGCGATGTATCAGACGAACAGACCGGACTGTACAGAGATTGTCACATTCAGACTCAGTAGGAGTTCAGATGGGTTTCACCTCGTCAGTCTTCTTGTCGGCATCTACCTGGGGACCGTTACGCACAGCTAGTGCCGCTTGCGGTCTGTGGTTAAACCCACTTCCAGCGTAGTGTCGAGTCTTTAGAGTCCCACACAGAAAGCTATTCGCCTTTAGGCAAAAGAGTAGAGGTCGCATGGTTTTGCGACAGGGTTCGGTCACATCCGTGCACTTGTGCACGTTTGGTGTCCGAACAGTTAACACTAGTGGGCTTTGGTTTAAGCCAGATCCTAGTGTACGTTTTAGGATTGGTATTATCTCGTTTATATTCGTGTTCCTTAGAACACGGATGCGGGTGTGTATGCACAGTTGATAGAGAGACAGAGGCAGAGGATTCTCATTGGGGTTGTTGACTGTTCACTGTTGACCATTAACTTTTGCTAAACCCTAATGAGAATAAGAAATATGATTAATGATAATATTAATTAAGTATTATTGTGTCATGGTTGAGATGAGGGGTTGACTTTGTTGACTTGTTGACTTTGTTGACCGGTTGACTAGGTTGGACTAGTTGACCATCATCATTACAATGGCTATCATTTCATGGCAAAGACTTTTGCTTGCTTGCTTGTTTTTGCAAAATGAGTGTATGAAATGATATGGCCATTTTGACTTGAACCAACACATAATACTCAATTACTATTATGAGTAATCATGGTTTTGGATTATGAGAGCTTGGATGGTAAAAGACTTTGATATTCTCTCATTTCATTTCTCTCTCTTGCTTGAGCTCTCCCTCTTGCTCTTCCTCTTGCTCTCTCTCTAGCTCAAGGCAACACCCTCTCATGAGTTGAGAAACATTGCCTTAGAGATAAAAGAAAACCCATATCACTTCTCTACTCATCCTAGTTCACAAGGTTTAGCAAACCAAGTGTTCTAGTTTCTTCAAGTTCGAAGAAGAAGCCAAAGGTAGAAGCTTTCAGGTGGATCCATCTTCGGCGCAAGGAGACGACGAGGTGAGGCCGATTCGTACACCGGAAAGAGTTGAAGACGAAGGAGTTCAAGAAAGGTATAACCCCCTAACCGAGTTGGTAAAACTCTTGTTAGGTTTCTTAGTTAGTTGTTTAACAAAGATCCGTATTTTGAGTCCATGTTACCACCTCTTGAAAAATCGTTTTTCATCAATTCCGCAAGCCCGTAAGTACCGGGAGAGGTAACGTGGACTTACAATCATCATATTTACATACATGATGCTTATTGTCATTGGGTGACAGCTGGACGGGATCCACATATATACAGACATTGATCACATAAAGACTTTTATTACATTGATCATACTTCATTTGTATATATAACAGGGTATGAGGGCGCTGTTATATATACCCTTACACCAATATTAGTGGAATGGGACGCTAATATATGTGTATTGATATTCATTTTGATACTTCATCATATTTACTTCATGCAGACATATCTTATGTTTATGACATGTTTTTACCTAAGGCACTAGCACGGGTACTTGGCACTACATACACGATTAGATGTTACATTGCCACCTTATCATGCTTCAGGCTTATTCTTTGAGGTTTATATACTGATCGTTTGACCTAGGATTATGTCATGCATTCGATTTCTGCTTGTAGATATTCTCTATTCACGAGTTGGCAACTCACCCCCGTTGTGCCACAGTTCTTGCAGGTTTTGTCGTACATGTTCCATAGCGGCATTTCTGGCACACTGCTTCCTTGCGGGTGAATTGCATTTGGTAGGTGGGTTCTTTTGCATCAAGAACCACCATTGTACTTGTATTATTCCTTTGTATCTAGAATTCCATCAACCAAAACTTGTATATTGTTTCAGACTTAGACACTAGTGATGTATTATTTCGACCTTAGAGTCGCGTGCAGTAGTATTACGGTGTTCATGTTGATTTTGAGTTTCTTTCTGAGTTTTGATCCTCGCCTTTCGGCGTTGTTTATTATATTGCTTGCGTGATTGTGACCGTCGATTGACGAAGAGCTAGCTCCCGCTTGGGGATGCCTTTTATCATTGCATGTATCTTATTCTTGTTGTACCCCATACGGGGTCAGTTGTTACAAAGGAAACTCTGCCGAAATTTTCAGAAAAGACTACACATTTTAAAAATGCATTTCGGCTTAGTTGTTTAAAAATCTTTGATTTACAAAATATGTTCTTGCTTATTAAAAACCAGTTTTCTTTATTTACTCTTAAAATGGTTTTAGATTTCTGGGCTTTTGGCTTACTTGAATCAGATGGAGTCCTATAGACTTCATATGGTTCAAGGGCCAGTCACGTGCTCTTTCGGGTCGTGACAAAGTTGGTATCAGAGCGCTAGGTTAACCTTGGTTCGAGTCTAAGTTTGACTATGTGGAGCCTAGGGCGTCTATATATATACGGAACTCAAGCTTGACCTTACGGAACTTAGACTTAGTCGAGGGGGTATTAGACCCGAACTTTCGTCGCGTAGGATGACCCTTGGTTGATGGAATAGGTGACTAAAGTAGAGTGACGTACCGTGGGTATGTTCCGCGGCATACTAACGATACGCTACTCCTCTTAAGGAGCCTTAGGATGTACATTTCCTTGCACAGTATTATATTCATTCCTGTGATCTATCCTCATCGATACTGGTTATGATTTTGCTGCCACGATTGCACGGGCAGAGAGAACTACGGCTAGAGTTACGTCAGCATGAGCTCGTCGCAGACGAGGACTGACCAGGACGTGATTCCAGAGACATACGATTGCATATAGAGGCGTCGTTCTATTGTGTTTTCGCGCCATGAGCGTTTGACAGATCGCCTTTACGAGATTTCTCGGACGTGTTGGTCTTTTGATTTTCGTGGATGTGTTTATCGAATCAAATAGTAAAGAAATCACAACCAAAAATATTTGACCGCAATCAAACAACGGTGTCAGTTGAAGTTAATGAATGAGTGCGGATCGTCCTCAGGGATCTCGAGATTCGTTTTTACTTTTATTTGTTTGAAATGAAATGTTAAGCAACAATAAGAGAAAACACGATTCAATTGATTGATTTGTATTCGTGTGTCACTAATCTTTTCTAAAGATTCAAGAACTATAAACAACAAGAATCGGTTTCAATGGTATTTTCCAAACGACAATCAAGAATGATAAAGAGGCTCGTAGGAATCGATAGGATCTTTAGATGTGTTGTAGTCTACAATATTTCGTATTCTTGTCCTTCGAAGAATTGATGCTAGATCAATGGTTATCGACGAGAGTTAGGGTTTTCTTGATGAAATCAAAGTTTCATCTCTTAACCCTTGCTCTTTCGAGGATACCATTATATTCTAGCCTCTAGCAATTTCAAGAATCGATCGGATCACCCCAATCTCGAGCGATGTTGATCAAGAAAGCATCGAATCGAATTGGGTTGTCGATTCTTGAACTTGCGAGGGTTTACAATCTCGTGGGATTCAAGAATTGATTACAAATTTGCTACATCATCATACTAAAGATCTTTTCGACTCCTTAACGAGCGGAGTTTTACTCGCGCATCACCACATAGACAATGTTCAAGAACAGTAAAGATAACATGATGCGGAATTTAAAAGAAACAAGATAGAAGAAAATATCACATTTTATTTCATCAACAATTTCAATACAATCTTTCAAGATCTACAAGAAGAAAGAAAATCGATCGTTGACTCGGCTTCGCTCGACTCCGTGGATCGTGGATCTACTTTTGATCTCTTGCCCGATGGAAGATCGGCTCGGCTCATAAAAGGATTGAAGGAATCTTGCTTGGCTTGCACTCAAGATCTTGAATTGTGGTTGGATCTAGGGTTAGGGTTTCCTACAAGATTTCTCACTAATCTTGAGGAAGAAGAAGATGGAGAAAGAGAATGGCTAAACTAAAAATGGGTTGAATCTATCACTCTCCAAGATTGAATCAAGATTTTCCAATTTTTCCAAGATGAGAAATGAGTGAGCCTAGGGTCTTATTTATAGACCTAGGTTTAGGTTTGAATTAGACTTTCCCTCCCAAAGTTTGTTGACAAGTTTGTTGGCTTTAGCTTAGGGTTTAAGCAAGGGTTTGGGAAAGTTCTAGAAGTTTTAGGCTAGTTTAGGAGCTTGATGATCTGGTGGAAGTGTCTGGACTCTTCTGGACTTCTGTATGCATTTTTGAGCTGAAGGTACTAACACAGGAGTTGTGGTGCAATTCGAGGAGTTAAGTCTCTGGATCCGCCGCGCAACCGCCGCGTGAGGTGCCTTTAGGCCGCCCTTCCGCCGCACATTGGTGGGCTTGGGAATTGGGCTTTCTGCTGTGGTCTGGTACTTCTGTATTGGTTATTCTTTGATGTTCAGAATTGCAGTTGACCTTCTGTGTTGATACCAGATTTGCTTTCAATGAGTTTACGAGCAATTGTAATGGTCGAGCAATGTATTGATCGAGCAAGTATCTCTTTTCCTGCATAGACTTCAAAATAGGGGTTGCAAGATATAGAAAATATGCTATGTAATGCAATGCAGTTAATTTCCCTAGAATTTCCGGTTTAAAGGTCGAATACATGTAATTTGATATTTTGCGACCAATTAGCTAATATGTGAATTATGAATACCGTATTCTCCTATATGTATGCAGATGTTAAGGAAATTGCCTGCTAAAATATACAGTATTTTCGACTGATCAAATACCCCCAAACTTAATTTTCGATCGTCTCGAGAGAATGTTTTATTAAAAAGAGAAGGAGAAAACAAAGAAAGAGAAAAACTAACTAGCACACTTTCGTAGGCAACACGATTGCACTGAGCATGTGCAACAAGCCTTTAAACCTCTAGGTGTCCCTAGTAGGAGGAGTGTTGTCTCCTGAGGGTTTTCAGCGGATTGCACCCACAAAATCCAATAATAAAAGCAAGATCATGAATATTACATTTAAAGACAAGAATTGTAAAAGAAAAGCCTTGAAAATTAGGGTTTCCAACTAAGCTAGCTTTTCGGTTGTCATGAGCCCTATCTTAATGGTCATGAAAAGATGTTAGAAATCACGTCCTCCCTCAATAAAACATCGTCTTATTCTTCATTCCTATCTTTATTCCAAACATCGATCATATCACCCTGCGTGTGTGTAAAGACATCCCTACACCCGGAGAATTCAATTCAAGCTATCATACTCTTGCCCATCAGCCTCAGTACTTCTTGGCAAACGAGATTGCTTACACACTTTCATGCGACCGTTAATACTTCTTGAGGTACTAACCGACCGATTACTGATGTGCTTGCTAACTTGGTGTATTTTCCTAGTCTTGCACCACCTCAGGCATAGCAGTGACTCCCAGACCAGTTGACCTTGGGGCACTAGGTGAAGAAGCACCCTTTTGCTATATATTTTTCTTGCCCTTGGTGATAACAAAACCAGTGTCTATTTTTCTCACCATTTTCAAAATACTTTTTTTTTCCATACTTTTGGCTTTAAGACAAGAGCATTTCAAGGTATCCTCTACTATCCCAGGCTTCAAGACGTGTGTAAGTGCGAATAGCAGGGTAGCAACGTTCAAAATGTTTGGCTTCCAGAATAGAAACTATTTTTCAGACTTATTTTTATCCTCAGATTAGTGACGTCTTTCATCTTACTAACCCTTGGGACAACGGCTCATAACTACTTATTACTAGTTCGTATAAGAAAACTTCTAATTTTCTTAGTTTTCTAAAATTTTTCCAATCTCATGGATGTAATTGTTCACTGTCTACACTTTCATTATCTTATTTATATACAAAAAAAGTGTAAATATTAAAATTATTTTTATATTTGAAAATTTTTTTTTTTTTTAAATTTTTATGGGTTTTGAAATTTTTCAATTTTTATAGATTTTTAAAAGAAATGTTTTGTGCTTATGCAGATGATATGCAAATGATGCAAAAATAAGCACAAACCTCCCCCAAACTTGTTTTCAACAGTGTCCTCACTGTTGCCGACAGTTATACCTACAAAAATCTGTAAATCTGGGAGGAATTATTAGTGGGGGCAAAATATATAAGTGAAGAACTTCCCCCAAACTTGTTTTATTTACTCACCTTCACTCAAAATATGATACAATGATATACTGGACATGAAAGTGAGACGGAGGAACTTTAATCAAGATAAACTGGCTCTTGTAAGAACAAGAGCTCCTCCGTGGGGTCAGTGGAAAAATACGGCTTTAATCTATGTCCATTTACTTTGAAAACAGTGCCGTTTTTAACATTTTCAATATCTACTGCCCCGTGCGGGTATACAGACCGCACAACAAAAGGTCCCTTCCAACGAGATCGGAGCTTACCCGCATGAAGGTGTAATCGTGAATCATAAAGAAGGACTTGTTGACCAGGTAAAAATGTTTTCCTCAAAATGTTTTTATCGTGAAAAACCTTAGTCCTATTCTTTGTGATTACAGCATTATCATAAGCTTCATCGCGGAGTTCGCTTAGCTCGTTTAGTTGCAGCTTCCGAAAGTTGCAAGCAAGGTTTAAATCAAAATTAATTTCCTTTATAGCCCACAATGCTTTATGTTCTATCTCAACAGGTAGATGACATGCTTTACCAAAAACTATCCTATATGGAGACATTCCTAGGTCGGTCTTATATGCAGTCCTGAATGCCCAAAGAGCATCCGTCAATTTGGTCGACCAGTCTTTTCTATTTTTGGCAACAGTTTTCTCCAGGATAAGTTTGATTTGTCTGTTTGAGATCTCAGCCTGCCCGCTTGTTTGGGGGTGATAGGGTGTAGAAAGACGGTGGTTGATTGAATATTTCCGCATCAGAGTCTCGAAAGATCTGTTGCAGAAGTGTGTCCCATTATCGCTAATAATAGCGCGTGGGTGTCCAAATCGCGAGAAGATATTCTCTTTTAAGAACTTAATGACAACTTTCTTGTCATTAGTGCGACTTGGAATGGCTTCTACCCACTTGGAGACATAATCAACCGCCAGCAATATGTACAGATTCCCAAAGGAGTTGGGAAAAGGACCCATAAAATCTATGCCCCAAACATCAAACATTTCAACAACCAGAATGGGTTGCTGAGGCATTTCATTCCTCTGGGATATTCTACCCGTATACTGACATTGTGTACAGGTTTTGCAGTGTTCAAATGCGTCCTTGAATAAGGTTGGCCAATAAAATCCAGATTGCAAAACCTTTTCCGCTGTTTTTCTTGGACCAAAGTGACCCCCACAGGCCTGATCATGACAAAATGAAAGAATACTCTTGAACTCTTCATTCGGGACGCACCGGCGAATGATCTGATCAGGACAATATTTAAACAAATAAGGTTCGTCCCAGTAATAGTGTTTTACTTGGGAAAGAAAGCGGTATTTGTCCTGTTTAGACCAATCACTCGGTATCAATCCCGTGGCATGAAAGTTCACAATATCCCTGAACCATGGTTCAGAGGATACGCTCAAGAGTTGTTCGTCAGGGAACGAGTCATTGATCGGCAGGGTCACAGGGGAAGAAACGATGCGTGAAAGGTGGTCAGCTACTACGTTTTCACATCCTTTCTTATCTTTGATAACAAGATCGAATTCTTGTAAAAGAAGGATCCAACGTATTAGTCGACCTTTGGCATCTTTCTTCGCCAACAGATGTTTTAAAGCGGAATGGTCAGTATATACAACAATAGGTGAGCCGATTAAGTAAGGCCTGAATTTCTCCAATGCGAACACAACCGCTAATAGTTCTTTCTCTGTGGTTGTATAATTGATTTGCGCATCATTCAGGGTCTTACTAGCATAGTAAATCACATGTGGCATCTTTTCAATGTGTTGTCCAAGGACAGCACCTACTGCAAAATCAGATGCGTCACACATCAGCTCAAAGGGGTAGTCCCAGTTTGGTGATGATAAAACGGGGGCTGAAGTGAGTGAGTGTTTAAGTGAGTCGAAAGCTGTCTCGCAATCCGAGTCAAAGTGGAAGGTTGTATCCTTGGCCAGGAGTAGTGTTAAAGGTCTAGCAATTTTGCTAAAGTCCTTTATGAATCTCCTATAAAATCCAGCATGGCCAAGGAAAGAGCGAATATCTTTGACGCTTCTGGGATGAGGGAGGTTTTGAATGACATCTACTTTAGCTCTGTCAACCTCAATGCCCTTCTGTGAAATGACATGTCCAAGGACTATTCCTTCTTGGACCATAAAGTGGCATTTTTCCCAGTTCAAAGTCAAGTTCTTCTCTTTGCATCGAGTAAGAACAGCGTCCAGATTCGCTAGGCATTCAGAAAAAGAGTCTCCAAAAATCGAAAAGTCGTCCATAAAGATCTCCAGGAAATTCTCTACCATATCAGAGAATATCCCCATCATACACCGCTGAAAGGTAGCGGGAGCATTGCATAGCCCGAAGGGCATGCGACTGTAAGCAAAGGTACCAAAAGGACAAGTAAAAGTGGTTTTATCTTGATCCTTTTTGGCGATGGGGACCTGATTGTAGCCTGAGTAACCGTCCATGAAACAATAGAATTGTCGTCCCGCTAAGCGTTCCAGCATTTGATCAATAAATGGTAGAGGAAAATGATCTTTCCTCGTAGCAGCGTTGAGTTTTCTATAATCGATGCATACACGCCACCCAGTTTGGGTGCGTGTCTGAATCAACTCATTCGCTTCATTTGTGATCACAGTGATGCCGGATTTCTTAGGAACGACGTGTATAGGACTTACCCACTGGCTATCGGAGATCGGGTATATAATACCACTATCTAAGCATTTGACGATCTCTTTCATGACAGCTTCCTTCATGACGGGATTTAACCGTCTCTGTGGTTCTCGGGTCGGTCTGGCATCATCCATCACATGTATATGATGTTCAACAATCAAGGGACTGATCCCTTTGATGTCCGCCATACTCCAACCAAACGCCTCTTTATTAGATCTTAATACCGATAAAAGTGCGTTCTCTTGGTCTGATGCAAGAGAAGTGGATATTATAACCGGTAAAGTCTCGTTCTCACCAAGATATGCATATTTTAGGTGAGAAGGTAAGACCTTGAGATCTAATTCAGGCGGAGAAATGATCGAAGGAAGGATCATAGAATGATTTTTGGATTTACCAAGAAGCTCAGAGCCTGTGAAAGATACAGACTCGGGTGGAGAAAAGTCAGAAGTGCAGGACTCAAGTGTAAGTGTAGTGTCCTCACTAAGTGTAAGATCAAGCAGAGATGTGCTAATGTCATCGAGATCAGTAAAGCAAAGTTCCTCGGCTCCACAACTTTCGGGAGCGATCTCATGGACAGAACACACATCTAAAATATGAGCACTAGGTTCTGATGGCTGACTCCCAACTCTGTAGATATTTAGTTCAATGGTCATATTTCCAAATGATAAATTCATTGAACCATTTCTACAATTTATAACAGCGTTGGAAGTGGCAAGGAAAGGACGACCTAAAATCACCGGAATTTGGCCCCGGGGGTTTGCTACAGGATGTGTGTCAAGCACAATGAAATCTACCGGGAAAACAAATTCCCCGACCTTTATTAACACATCCTCTAATTCACCCCTTGGTTTGGTGATAGATCGGTCCGCCATCTGGAGAGTGCAATGAGCAGGTTTCAGCTCTCCAATTCCTAGTTGCTCATAGACAGAATAAGGTAACAGGTTAACACTCGCGCCAAGGTCTAAAAGAGCACGATTTATGTTTTTACCCCCAATCGAAATCGATATTGTAGGACATCCTGGGTCCTTTCGTTTCTTTGGCAGCTGGGGAATAAAAGCAGTGCTGATATTATTAGCCATAAAGACCTTCTTCGGCACTTGAGTCTTCCTCTTCCTAGTGCACAAGTCCTTTAAAATCTTCGCATAAGCGGGGACTTGTTGAATTGCATTTAGGAGAGGGATATTGATGTTAACTTGTTTGAACATTTCTAAAATTTTCTCCATATGAGGACTCGTTCTGTTAGCCCTTAACCGGTTCGGGTAAGGTGCTTTCGCAATAAGCGCGGGGTCCATCATAGGAGAAGGAAAGGGGGGTAGACGAGATCCCAAAAGAGGTGTGGGGACCGTCTGTGGAGAACTATAAGGGTTGGGTGAAGGTGTTGAGCCTAAAGGGAACTGGAGAATAGGCTCGTGCGAAGGTGGTTTGGTAGAAGAAGAAGGATCAGAAGGAGAAGTGTGTATATGTGGAAAGGTCTCAGCCGGGGTTTTGACATGATTTTCAGTATTATCAATATCTTCCCCGACATTATTATTCAGCACTCTTCCCGATCTCAACGTGGTAATGGCATTTACATTGTAATGCCCAGGATTCTGCAGGGGTTGAGAGGGAAGTTTCCCTTTTTCTCTCGCACTCATTTCAGCTTTGAGGCGTGCGATTTCAGCTTCCATCGATCTGATACTCTCAGCTTGTGACGCTGAGTTTTTCTTTATCTCATTGACGGAAGATCTAACCTCAGTTGAAACCTCCATGAAATTGGATAAAAGTGATTTCATGGTTTGAGTAAATTGAGAGAAATCGTCAGAACAGGACTGCATAGGATTAGACTGTGCATGAGTGTTGCCCTGGTTTTGGAAATTTTGTGACTGGTAGGGGTGCTGAGTGAGTTGAAGGGGTTGCTGTTGTGGTGGAGGAAGAGCCCTTTGAAAGTTATTTGTGTTTGGAACCGTGTTTTGAGATTGATTTTGGTTCCAAGCAAAATTCGGGTGGTTCCTCCAACCCTGATTGTACGTGGAAGAATATGGATCGTTTCGAGGTCGTTGAAATGCGGCATTAGAATGCTCTTGACCTTGAAACGCCGAGTTTAAAGGACATTCTTCCGTTAAGTGTGACGGATCAGAACAGCACCCGCAAATAGTTTTGGGGAGTGATACCGGGTTTAGGGAGGCTGCTGCAAATTTGTGTTCCATAGCGTCGAGCTTCTTTTGCATTGCTGCCATTTCTGCTCGAACCCCTATGGACACATCTACTTGGTGTATGCCACCCCTATTCAATGGTTGGGTTCCACTCTCCCAAATTAGTGATTTTTCAGCGAACTCTTCTAAGTATCGCCAGGCTTCCCCATCGTCTTTAGTCATAAATGTACCCTGACACATATTCTCAAGGCTTTGTTTCGTGCTAGGGTTACTGCCCTCATAAATGATTCGGCAAAGCTCCCATCTCGGGATGCCGTGATGAGGACATTGAACCATTAGATCCTTGAAACGTTCAAAGTACTTTGAAAATGGTTCGGTAGGGAGCTGGGCAAATTGGTTCAATTCGCTCCGAATTCGAGCCGTTCTTTGGACTGGGTAAAATTTCTTTAGGAATGCAGCGACGAATTCTTCCCAATTTGTGATGGAGTGTGCGGTGGTGTTATATAGCCACTTCTCGGCTATATCGCACAAGGTAAAAGGAAGAAGTCGTAGACGCATCGCATCCACAGAAAGTTGAGACGTACCCATCATAGCACATACGTTTTCAAATTTGGTAATGAAAACGTAAGCGTCCTCGGTCTCGAGTCCGTGATACTTAGGTAGAAGGTTGATATACTGGGGCTTTATTTCAAAGTTATCCCCGTTTGCTGGTGGTGTGGATAAGCAGGTCGAAAGAGGACCTCTAAGTGGATAGCATCTTTCCTGAAGAGAAATGTGTGGAGGATTCTGCGCACCAACGGACGGTGGCAGATTGGGGTTAAAGAAGTTTGATGGATTCGGATCCATCGGTGTGGGTGTGGTAGTAGGTAAAGAAAAGGTAAATGGAGAATTATCGACTTCGGAGTCGATAAAAGGTACGCGGACTAAACGGGCACTAGAATCCCGTGTCCAGCCTATCTTGTACTAAAAAGGGTTAGTACAAGTGGCAGCGTTGGCTTATAATTAGGGGTAAAATGAATGCGGTGTTTGCTTTGAAAAGGGACGGATTTTGAAAAAAAATGATGCGACAACCAAATGCAGCAACACAAACCCTAGAATCTAATGGTCACCTAGGTCCGGCTCTAGACCGCTCCTAACTGCCAAAAGACAAGTCGCAGGATCAATCCTCCACTGCCTCTTTGTCCCCCTGTGGCCGGATAAGTGCCAGGTAAGTGGGAAGGAACCACCACTACAGTGGACCTAATTAATAACCACTAGCCTTAGACACACTCGCCTTAGGCACCACAAGAAAACGCGGATAAGCAATGAATTACCCACGGCCCTCTCTTGTCCTAAATGAGCGCGACAGTCCTTAGAGTCATCTCTAGATTTCTTTTAGTTAATGGGGGTAAATGTGGATGCAAGTTTGGTGGTTTTCGGGGCCTAGGAAGGGTAATGAAATCCCCACCTAATTTGGATTTGGCCGTGCCCCTTAAATTCCGTATTTAATATGCTAAACAACCAAGGAAAACAAAATCACGCACAATTTTAATTTGCTTTTGCGGCGCAGCTATTGTTTGCAAAGAATCCTGCAGAAAAGATTAGTTGGAGCTAAAAAGGGAGAGAGGAGAGAGAGAGAAATCACCTACTGGAAAATTTTCCAGAGAACCCTCAAGATTGCGGCGCTTCCGCCGCACAAAGCCTGATTCTGCCGCCCTTCCGCGGTCCAACAGTGGGTTCACTGTACCAGATTTCAACAACTGCTTCCTTTTGCTATCTCCAGCTCTCTGGTATATCCCAAATAATTTTTCCACAACTCAGAATGCTCCAGATCACCTTGCAATCAATTCACAACACACGTATAAGAGTTTGTACGAATTTTGATTTCAAGAAATGAAACGTAATAATTCTTTCACTTCAAACTATAAAATGTAAACGAATTAGCGCGCGATCCCCGGCAACGGCGCCATTTTGATCTGTTGTAATTTCTGTGATTGTAATAAATCGAATCAAATAGTAAAGAAATCACAACCAAAAATATTTGACCGCAATCAAACAACGGTGTCAGTTGAAGTTAATGAATGAGTGCGGATCGTCCTCAGGGATCTCGAGATTCGTTTTTACTTTTATTTGTTTGAAATGAAATGTTAAGCAACAATAAGAGAAAACACGATTCAATTGATTGATTTGTATTCGTGTGTCACTAATCTTTTCTAAAGATTCAAGAACTATAAACAACAAGAATCGGTTTCAATGGTATTTTCCAAACGACAATCAAGAATGATAAAGAGGCTCGTAGGAATCGATAGGATCTTTAGATGTGTTGTAGTCTACAATATTTCGTATTCTTGTCCTTCGAAGAATTGATGCTAGATCAATGGTTATCGACGAGAGTTAGGGTTTTCTTGATGAAATCAAAGTTTCATCTCTTAACCCTTGCTCTTTCGAGGATACCATTATATTCTAGCCTCTAGCAATTTCAAGAATCGATCGGATCACCCCAATCTCGAGCGATGTTGATCAAGAAAGCATCGAATCGAATTGGGTTGTCGATTCTTGAACTTGCGAGGGTTTACAATCTCGTGGGATTCAAGAATTGATTACAAATTTGCTACATCATCATACTAAAGATCTTTTCGACTCCTTAACGAGCGGAGTTTTACTCGCGCATCACCACATAGACAATGTTCAAGAACAGTAAAGATAACATGATGCGGAATTTAAAAGAAACAAGATAGAAGAAAATATCACCTTTTATTTCATCAACAATTTCAATACAATCTTTCAAGATCTACAAGAAGAAAGAAAATCGATCGTTGACTCGGCTTCGCTCGACTCCGTGGATCGTGGATCTACTTTTGATCTCTTGCCCGATGGAAGATCGGCTCGGCTCATAAAAGGATTGAAGGAATCTTGCTTGGCTTGCACTCAAGATCTTGAATTGTGGTTGGATCTAGGGTTAGGGTTTCCTACAAGATTTCTCACTAATCTTGAGGAAGAAGAAGATGGAGAAAGAGAATGGCTAAACTAAAAATGGGTTGAATCTATCACTCTCCAAGATTGAATCAAGATTTTCCAATTTTTCCAAGATGAGAAATGAGTGAGCCTAGGGTCTTATTTATAAACCTAGGTTTAGGTTTGAATTAGACTTTCCCTCCCAAAGTTTGTTGACAAGTTTGTTGGCTTTAGCTTAGGGTTTAAGCAAGGGTTTGGGAAAGTTCTAGAAGTTTTAGGCTAGTTTAGGAGCTTGATGATCTGGTGGAAGTGTCTGGACTCTTCTGGACTTCTGTATGCATTTTTGAGCTGAAGGTACTAACACAGGAGTTGTGGTGCAATTCGAGGAGTTAAGTCTCTGGATTCGCCGCGCAACCGCCGCGTGAGGTGCCTTTAGGCCGCCCTTCCGCCGCACATTGGTGGGCTTGGGAATTGGGCTTTCTGCTGTGGTCTGGTACTTCTGTATTGGTTATTCTTTGATGTTCAGAATTGCAGTTGACCTTCTGTGTTGATACCAGATTTGCTTTCAATGAGTTTACGAGCAATTGTAATGGTCGAGCAATGTATTGATCGAGCAAGTATCTCTTTTCCTGCATAGACTTCAAAATAGGGGTTGCAAGATATAGAAAATATGCTATGTAATGCAATGCAGTTAATTTCCCTAGAATTTCCGGTTTAAAGGTCGAATACATGTAATTTGATATTTTGCGACCAATTAGCTAATATGTGAATTATGAATACCGTATTCTCCTATATGTATGCAGATGTTAAGGAAATTGCCTGCTAAAATATACAGTATTTTCGACTGATCACGTGTCGTTTGGTACCAGAAGATCAGGCTACTGCTAGAGGCCGGCCAGATGTGATGACCATTGATATATCGCTTATTCAAGATGATTGAGGTGATGTTTAGCGTACAGACGAATGAGCCAGTTGTTGCTGCAAACGACGAGATATCGCCTAGATGATTGGAGCTGCTGCAGCAGGAGTATATACTTAGAGTGATAATAGTGAGTCGCTAGTCACCCGAGGATGAATGATTAGGACATGTGGTTCGTTCGCTTACCCCGATGCGAGGTCATCAGATAGATTGCTTCCAGCTAGAGACAACTTCATGCGGAGACGTTGAGAGTCGACAGAGACGATCGAATGTCAGGAGCCCATTTTTCAAGTTTAAAGTATACGGAAAGACATGCAGGCAATTCCATGGACCCTCTAGAAGAATGAAACCCTAACTCGACTTAATGACCATGTGAAATCTTTTGAACCTTAGGGTTTGCGGCAGTTCCGCGGCGCCATTAGTGAGGCTTGGGTTTGCCTTTCTACGGCTGGACCACCGACGCTGTGGCATGTACTCGATACTATTAAACTGTACTCAAGATGTTGATCTCTTGGGGGATTATGAGGTTCTGACGAGTCGATCGAATGATTCGACATCATTCGGATATCATGTGATGGGATGATTTGCTTGGGAGACTCCAGATACGAGCATAGCCATTGGAGCACAGTCCATGCAGCCACGATGAGACGAGTCTGAATCAGTCGACATTGAAGCACAGTGAAGTAAAGAGTTCGCTAGAGATTTCGACGAGATGACGTTCCCCTCCGCTGACATCAGAGATGCGATACGCACGCAGAGGCATTGTTTATGAATATATCTTCCAGAAAAAGGCGCGATGAGTATGCAGCCGTTCCGGAACAAGAATTAGCTTCAGCAATGGACGATGACTTCCGGGCAATTTGGCAGAAAAGAGATATGCGAGAGACTTCGGATTGACCGTAGCCGAGAACATTGCAGTGCGCAAATAGAGACGTGACGTCGAAGTGGACGATGATACAGACAAGCAGGACAAGAGGTTTGTGCGAGACACTGACGAGCTGTCATTACTTTCCGTCGAGACCGGAAACCTGATATGCTTACAGAGGCGTTGGGATGCGGCCAATTTCCGAGGAAATGTTGCGCAGAGGACGCAGATGTCCATCGAGCGAGAAGAGATTCTACAAGAGTACCAACCTCCGTACAGACCAGCATAGGCAAGATCGGAAGAGACCCTGAGCAGGATTCCTTCCAGGACACTGCCGCAATGATATTTGCACCCAGGATCAGATGTGTCACGTGCATTCAGAGAGTCAGAGGCCGACGCCAGTGACATGCTGCTTTACGAGTAGTCGTGATGATTGACCAAGAGATGACCAGAGAAGTGCCAGAACGGAATCGTCCCCGTTAGCACACATGACAGGGCCGATGAGCTGATTAATTGCGAGTTAGGTAATCCGCAGAGAAGATGAGGACGCCAGACCGTGAGCAAGAGGTAAGTAGATATCTTGCGCTGCTAGCATTGGATGCACCGACACCTTCTTGACTTTGAAGGAGGGGTTACCGACGACGGTATTTATGATTTGTGATTTTGTGATTCGATTATCACGTATCCGTCATCTTGGATTTCGGTATTTTGGGCGTTCTGTTTGCATGATTTAGTCTTGATGACTGAATTCCATGATATTTGATTTTGTGCACCATGGCTGCACTTACTGGATATTCATTGTCACGACCCGAAAGAGCACGTGACTGGCCCTCGAACCATATGAAATCTATAGGACTCCATCTGATCCAAGTAAACCAAAGCCCAGAAATCTAAAACCATTTTAAGAGTAAGTGAAGAAAACTGGTTTAAAGAAGTGTAGGAAAATATGTTTGAAGTCGAGGTTTTTAAATAACTAAGCCGAAGGTGCATTTTTAAAAGGTAAAGTCTTTTCTAAAAATTTCGGCAGAGTTTCTTTTGTAAATACTGGCCCCGAACGGGATACAACAAGCATAACATATATACAATGATAAAAGGCATCCCCAAGCAGGAGCTAGCACTTCGTCAATTGACGGTCACAACCACACATGCAATATAATATACAACGCCGAAAGGCGAGGATCGATCCAAAAGAAACACAGTAAGCATGAAAACCGCAATACTACTAAGCGCGACTCTAAGGCCAAATAAAACATCACTAAAGTCTGAGTCTGAAACAATAAACAAATTTGGTTGATGGAAATTCTAGATACAAAGAATAATATAAGTACAATGGTGGTTTTGATGCAAAAGGAACCACCTACCAAATGCAATTCACCCGCAAGGAAGCAATGTGCCAGAAATGCCGCAAAGGAACCTGTACGGCAAAACCTGCAAGAACTGTGGCACAACGGGGGTGAGTTGCCAACTCGTGAATAGAGAATAACTACAAGCAGAAACCGAACGCAAGACATAATCCTAGGTCAAAACGATCAGTACAAAATCCTCAATATAAAACATGCAGCCTATAACAAGGCTAGGGTAAATATCTAACCCGAGTGTAATCTCCTGTGCCTGTGTCAGTGCCTCAGGTAGCAATATAACATAAGAATGAGGTATGAATGCATGAGAACATAATACATGTAAATGAAGAAACTGTTTTTATACTTTAGTGAGATTTCCTTTGTATTTTTAAAATGAGGTATCATAATGAAATCAGCATAAAACAGTGCCTAACATCGGCACAAAACGTAATCCAAATATCCCGATATCTCTGTATCCCAATCACAAAATCTAGGGCACCGTCAGTCCAGACCGGCCCCTACCATCAATCTCAAGACCACGACGGTATCCTCCGGATATCCGACGCGTCAGGTAAAATCACCGGTCGGTAGTGCTCCCCTGCCAGGCTTAACTTCATCACCACATTCATCTTGCCCCGGGGTACCGCACCGGGTCCACCATGTACCCGAAACGGTTCATCCGTCTCCTCGAATCGGGTTTCCAAATCCATCAGCAAACTCATGGTGGACGACTCATACATCATGGGAAAACCGCACTTTTTATTTTAAAAGAGAGAAAATGTTTATCTGTGTTTTTGCGGTTTTCCTCCAAATCCAGAAAATCTCACGGAAATCCAAATCCAAAACCTCAGTAACACGTAAAATAGTGAATATATGCATGAGAATCCATGAATGCGGCATAACAATGAATATCAGTATGCATGAAGTAGCAGGTAATAACTACAATGTCTAAACTATTAGCTAATAGGTTATGTCAAGCAATAGTATTTTCTAAGGTGTACGTGACATGGCAATTACCGATGAAGATGTGTGTGAGCCGGCAAGTAAGTGTACGTGGTACCTACGCAACATCGGTAATGGTGCTGGTGTCCTAACAGCATGATATCAATAATGGAGTATGAAACATAATATAAGAATGCGATGCAAAGCGAACCACAAAAAAAGTGGGAGCTGAATCTAGACGCAACTATAACTAATCTGCATTAATCTAATATAAGTCCTACAAATGGTGCCCTTTGAAATATCACGAATCATGGGGTTTTGAAAATAGGGGCTACGGTGTTTTTATGAAAAGATACGCCTTTTGAAATGTCCGTAGATCCCTTGACCTGTCTTTTAAAATACCCACGACCCGCTAGTTTTGAAATAGGTAGGAGTCTAATCTAATCTAACAACTACACTAAACTATACAGCTGAACTAACAAGCTGAGCTACAGGTAAGGAAACCGCCTAACATCTAAGTCGATATATATATAGATATAATAGTCGGTGATTCCGCCTCAATAGTATCGCGTACGATACAGTATATCATATGACATCCTCAAGTCATGAGTGCGGATCTATCATCAATGTAAAGCTCATACGGTAAATCGTCGTACGGCATCCCAATAGCTGGGTACGGGTCAATATCACACTATCTCATCACACTTCAGGTATCACTATCAACATATCATATAATCTGGGGTACTATTCTATGTCTAGTATAAATCGATACCATCAATAAAGTATGCATGCGGGGGTAAACACACATCCCAAGCCCGCAAGAATCACATTTCGTTTCCCAAATACGAATCATATCACATCACCGATCTCGCGGCACAAAGCCCAATATCATTGACTCATCTCCAAAGTCATCCAATATCATCAACACAGTGCCAGTATAAATAATATGCAAGGGTGTGCGTGTAGGTGTAATTCTATTCTAGGGTTCGCGACTATGAACTACACTAGTCACTTCTAACCCTACACTATCCATAATACACCTAACTATCATATATAATAACAACTACGGACTGCGGGGGTGCTATACGCCATCCACCCGACTTCCCCCAGTAGATATAATCTACTCACCTAGCGTCTTCATTTGTGGACGTCGCCACGCGCTTGCTTGTCGTCCCGAAGTCTTCATGGGGTACCTACACATCAAAATATCGTATATGCGCATTAAAACCAAATCAAAGCTAAAACGGCACATGAAATCCAAAATGATACGATAAGAGGCCTATAGGTTAAAACCCATGGCACGCCTTCAAAACCATCAACACATCCTCTATATCGTCGTATAAACGCCAAATAGTCGAGGCAAAACACAATCCATAATTGCAGAATTAAAAATACGGAATACGGAAACATGAATCTAAAACAGCAACTTAGGAAATATGTCCCAGATTTTACCCTAGGTCACTTTATACAAATCTATATATATCAGGGGTCTAACATGAACATGTAGGAGCTACAGAACCAATACGAGCCAAAATGGTGGGACCCAGGCCGCAATTTGCGGCCAATGGGGATAAATTGGCGGCCGGGAAGAAGAAGTGGGAGCTGGGGTCTTGGGGTTAGCTTCCTGGGTGCCTGCACGTGTCACTGTCCAATCAATTTAATTTAGGGTGTCTCGGGTGATAGCAGATTCAATATACCCTTCACAGATTTCATAAATTCCCCGATATCGGTTTCTAAAATCCGTATTATGGTTTAAGCTTCAGGTTTTGGGTTTCCAATTCATACACTAGGGTGATGGTATAACCTCTACTGACCTCAATTCCATATTACAACCCATAAATCATCACAACCCTAACTAGGTTATCCACAAGTCCACAATATCACACAATATCGATTCGATCTTAATATGAGGGTAAAGGAAATGCATAAACTAAGTTTAAGGTCCAGAAAATACCTCATTTGGCAACTCAAGAATTTTCTTGAGTTGCCCCTAGTGGCCAAAATCCTTGCTTCTTTAGCACCAAGTGTAGATCTAGGGATTGTGCACACATTTAATGAAATGGAGATTGGGTTTTGGGGTTGTTTTAGAGGTGTTTTGGAGCTTGAAGAGGGGAGGGAAAGGAGGTGCAGGAGCAGCAGCAGGAGAAGGGAGAAGAGGGAGGGAAATGAGGGGAGAAATGGTTAAGTCCTTAGTCAATGAAGCCCATACCTCTCTCTCTCACCAATACCCATTTCTTTATTCTTTTCCTTTTCTTTTTCCTTTTAAAACCCTTCTCACTCAAATAGTAAACCCAAATGAAAAGCATGGCAAGAAAATGCACAAGTGTGAAAAAGTGATATGTGCATGTGTTGCACAAAAAGCTAAAAACCGATTAGCGATTTTTAATCGCGATTAACACTAAATTAGTGTCAAATTAATCACAAAAACTTTAAAATGTCATAATTCTCTAATTTACCCTATTTTAGAATTTTCCAAAAATTTTCCCCATTTATTTGTATTTAATAATTCCAAAATATTAAAATATTCAATAAAATAATATTAAATTATAAAAATTCCCAAAATTAACATTTTATCTTTTTTGAAATGTTACAATCTACCCCCCTTAAAGAAATTCGGTCCCCGAATTTAAATTTAAACCCCCAATACTAAAACAATTTTTGTAATACTCCAATTTGTCGGGGCTCCGAAGACATCAATACATAGAGAATATCCTATGCGTCTGGTGTGCAAGGAATCAAAATCCATATATGTGTCATACAGGTGTACAAAACAATATCTAGGTGCAACGGGTGTGCACGAAACATCTGTCATAGGCAACGTGTGTGCCTGACAGCAACCAAATCAGGTGCATGTAACATGCACGAAGAATCCCGATTTAGTGCATCTGGCGTGCACCAAAATCGTATATCAAAACACTAAAGGTGCATGAAAACTCTGCTGGAAGTGTAAATCAAATCACTGTATAAGGTGGGCGTGAATTCACAATCAAAACCTCGAATGTAATAACTATGCGCAAAATATAAATATCCAGTGGGTGCATGAAACAAATATCATGAAACTCAGTCATCAAAACTAAATCATGCAAACAGAACGCCCAAAATACCGAAATCCAAAATGACGGATACGTGATAATCGAATCACAAAATCATAAATCATAGTACCGTCGTCGGTAGTTCCTCCTTCGAGGTCGAGAAGGAGTCGGTGCATCCACTGCTAGCAGCGCAAGATATCTACTTGCCTCTTGCTCACGGTCTGGCGCCCTCTGACTCTGGGTCCTTATCTTCTCTGAGGATTACCTATCTCGCAGTCAATCGGCTCATCGGCCCTGTCAGGTGTGCTAACGGGGACGATTCCGTTCTGGCACTTCTCTGGTCACCTATCGGTCAATCCTCACGACCACTCGTGAGGCAGCCCATCACTGGCGTCGGCCTCTGGCTCTCTGAATGCACGTCACATATCTGATCCTGGGTGCAAACATCATTGCAGCAATGTCCTGGAAGGAATCCTGCTCAAGGTCTCTTCCGATCTTGCCTATGCCGAACTGTACAGAGGCTGGCTCTCCTGCATAATCTCTTCTCACTCGATAGACATCTGTGTCCTCAGCACAATATTTCTCGGAATCTGGTTGCATCCCAATGCCTCTGTAAGCATATCTGACCTCTGGTCTCGACGGGAAGCAATGACAGCTCGTCAGCGTCTCGCCCGAACCTCTGGTTCCACCTGTCTCTATCGTCGTCCACTATGACGTCACGCCATGCATATCTACGCACTGCACTGTTCTCGGCCACGGTCAATCTGAAGTCTCTCACACGGACTCGAAATCGCGTACTCTGTAGCTTCATCATTCTGTAGAAGATGTCAGGCCGAACAGGCCCTCGGGAACACGTCCCAACCATCGGAGGAATACTCAATACTCGTCCGTCCTTGATCGATTCGCAACGCATCTGGGTAAGTTCCTTTATCCGAATCTGGTCAACTACCTCGTCGACAATGCTAACTCTGGCCTGCTGGTTGTGCACAATATGACCACTCCTGGGTCAGGTCTTCTCGTATAGTATTCCAGAAAGGTCATGTCGAAGTCTCTCTCAAATCTCATCCCTGCCGAATTGCCCAGAAGTCATCATCCCTTGCTGAAGCAAATTCTTGTTCCGGAACGGCTGCATACTTATCGCGCTTCTTTCTGGAAGATATATCCATATACAACGCCTCTGGGTGCGTATCACATCTCTAATGTCAGCGGAGTGGGACGTCATCTCGTCGAAATCTCTTACGAACTCTTTTCTTCACTCTGCTTCAATGTCGACTGATTCGGACTCGTCTCATCGTGGTTGCATGGACTATGCTCCAACGGCTATACTCGTATCTGGAGTCTCCCAAGCAATGCATCCCATCACATGATATCCGAATGATGTCGAAACATTCGATCGACTCGTCAGAACCTTATAATCCCCCAAGAGATCAACATCTTGAGTACAGTTTAATAGTATCGAGTACATGCCTCAGCGTCGGTGGTCCAGCCGTAGAAGGGCAAACCCAAGCCTCACTAATGGCGCCGCGGAACTGCCGTAAACCCTAAGGTTCAAAGGCTTTCACACGGTCATTAAGTCGAGTTAGGGTTTCATTCTTCTAGAGGGTCCATAGAATCACCTGCGTGTCTTTCCGTATACTTTAAACTTGGAAAATGGGCTCCTGACATTCGATCGTCTCAATCGACTCTCAACGAATCTGCGTGAAGTCGTCTCTAGCTGGAATCAATCTATCTGATGACCTCGCATCGGTAAACGGACGAACCAAATGTCCTAGTCATTCATCCTCAGGTGACTGGCGACTCGCTATCATCTCTCTAAGTATATGCTCACGCTGCAGCAGCTCCAACCATCTGGGCGATATCTCGTCATTTGCAGCAGCAACTGGCTCATTCACCTGCACGCCGAACAGCGCCTCAATCCTCCAGGAAAGACGACGCATTGGCGGTCATCTCTGAATCGGTCTGCCCTAGATCTGAGTAAGACTCTCCACACTGGAAATCTTCAACTCAACTGGGCCCGCTCCGGTGCATAAATCGGACGAATCACCTTCGTCTCTCAAATCGAGTAGACTAGCTATAATCTGTCTCATATCTGTCTGGAAGCTCCGACAATCTAAGCTCGTAAGCTCCGAAAGCGACATCCCGTCAATCTCAGCAACAGCTGGTCCCTCTGTCTGCACGGTAGGCGACATCATAATCTCTGAGGTATGATGTACATCAACAGTCCTCTCTCAACTGGCAGCTCTAACAATGGCCCGATCATCCGGTGCAAAACCAAGCACTCGCCTCCACTTGAGGTCACAGTCATCAATACTAACTCGAGACGTTCCCATGTCACCAGAAAACACAATGGTCAGCCCTCGTACCAGACGAGCTCGCACTGACCGTAACCCTAGCAGCAGCCCAAACTGCGCTCAAACATGGCGACAGGAACCTCAATCGAGTATCTAAGAGAGCAGATCAATGGCAAGAAAGGAAACAACAGATCCAGAGTGGATACACGATCATAAGAAGGAACATCATCAATGAAGGTATGATCATGGACTAATAGAATCGGGGATCTCAAATGGATGTATAATCATGGATATAAAGAGAATCACTGATCTCGAAAATATGTACATCCTAAGGTTCCTTAAGCGGAGTGGCGTGTCGTAAGTATGCCGCGGAACATACCAACGGTACGTCACTCTACTTTAGTCACCTATTCCATCAACCAAGGGTCATCCTATACGACGAAAGTTCGGGTCTAATACCCCCTCGACTAAGTCTAAGTTCCGTAAGGTCAAGCCTAAGTTCCGTATATATATAAACGCCCTAGGCTCCACATAGTCAAACTTAGACTCGAACCAAGGTCAACCTAGCGCTCTGATACCAACTTTGTCACGACCCGAAAGAGCACGTGACTGGCCCTCGAACCATATGAAATCTATAGGACTCCATCTGATCCAAGTAAGCCAAAGCCCAGAAATCTAAAACCATTTTAAGAGTAAGTGAAGAAAACTGGTTTAAAGAAGTGTAGGAAAATATGTTTGAAGTCGAGGTTTTTAAATAACTAAGCCGAAGGTGCATTTTTAAAAGGTAAAGTCTTTTCTAAAAATTTCGGCAGAGTTTCTTTTGTAAATACTGGCCCCGAACGGGATACAACAAGCATAACATATATACAATGATAAAAGGCATCCCCAAGCGGGAGCTAGCTCTTCGTCAATTGACGGTCACAACCACACATGCAATATAATATACAACGCCGAAAGGCGAGGATCGATCCAAAAGAAACACAGTAAGCATGAAAACCGCAATACTACTAAGCGCGACTCTAAGGCCAAATAAAACATCACTAAAGTCTGAGTCTGAAACAATAAACAAATTTGGTTGATGGAAATTCTAGATACAAAGAATAATATAAGTACAATGGTGGTTTTGATGCAAAAGGAACCACCTACCAAATGCAATTCACCCGCAAGGAAGCAATGTGCCAGAAATGCCGCAAAGGAACCTGTACGGCAAAACCTGCAAGAACTGTGGCACAACGGGGGTGAGTTGCCAACTCGTGAATAGAGAATAACTACAAGCAGAAACCGAACGCAAGACATAATCCTAGGTCAAAACGATCAGTACAAAATCCTCAATATAAAACATGCAGCCTATAACAAGGCTAGGGTAAATATCTAACCCGAGTGTAATCTCCTGTGCCTGTGTCAGTGCCTCAGGTAGCAATATAACATAAGAATGAGGTATGAATGCATGAGAACATAATACATGTAAATGAAGAAACTGTTTTCATACTTTAGTGAGATTTCCTTTGTATTTTTAAAATGAGGTATCATAATGAAATCAGCATAAAACAGTGCCTAACATCGGCACAAAACATAATCCAAATATCCCGATATCTCTGTATCCCAATCACAAAATCTAGGGCACCGTCAGTCCAGACCGGCCCCTACCATCAATCTCAAGACCACGACGGTATCCTCCGGATATCCGACGCGTCAGGTAAAATCACCGGTCGGTAGTGCTCCCCTGCCAGGCTCAACGTCATCACCACATTCATCTTGCCCCGGGGTACCGCACCGGGTCCACCATGTACCCGAAACGGTTCATCCGTCTCCTCGAATCGGGTTTCCAAATCCATCAGCAAACTCATGGTGGACGACTCATACATCATGGGAAAACCGCACTTTTTATTTTAAAAGAGAGAAAATGTTTATCTGTGTTTTTGCGGTTTTCCTCCAAATCCAGAAAATCTCACGGAAATCCAAATCCAAAACCTCAGTAACACGTAAAATAGTGAATATATGCATGAGAATCCATGAATGCGGCATAACAATGAATATCAGTATGCATGAAGTAGCAGGTAATAACTACAATGTCTAAACTATTAGCTAATAGGTTATGTCAAGCAATAGTATTTTCTAAGGTGTACGTGACATGGCAATTACCGATGAAGATGTGTGTGAGCCGGCAAGTAAGTGTACGTGGTACCTACGCAACATCGGTAATGGTGCTGGTGTCCTAACAGCATGATATCAATAATGGAGTATGAAACATAATATAAGAATGCGATGCAAAGCGAACCACAAAAAAAGTGGGAGCTGAATCTAGACGCAACTATAACTAATCTGCATTAATCTAATATAAGTCCTACAAATGGTGCCCTTTGAAATATCACGAATCATGGGGTTTTGAAAATAGGGGCTACGGTGTTTTTATGAAAAGATACGCCTTTTGAAATGTCCGTAGATCCCTTGACCTGTCTTTTAAAATACCCACGACCCGCTAGTTTTGAAATAGGTAGGAGTCTAATCTAATCTAACAAC
Source organism: Agapanthus africanus (assembly GCA_030015575.1). Lineage (NCBI taxonomy): Eukaryota > Viridiplantae > Streptophyta > Magnoliopsida > Asparagales > Amaryllidaceae > Agapanthus > Agapanthus africanus. The sequence goes on along the minus strand of CM057351.1, from coordinate 170,322,903 downwards.
TACACTAAACTATACATCTGAACTAACAAGCTGAGCTACAGGTAAGGAAACCGCCTAACATCTAAGTCGATATATATATAGATATAATAGTCGGTGATTCCGCCTCAATAGTATCGCGTACGATACAGTATATCATATGACATCCTCAAGTCATGAGTGCGGATCTATCATCAATGTAAAGCTCATACGGTAAATCGTCGTACGGCATCCCAATAGCTGGGTACGGGTCAATATCACACTATCTCATCACACTTCAGGTATCACTATCAACATATCATATAATCTGGGGTACTATTCTATGTCTAGTATAAATCGATACCATCAATAAAGTATGCATGCGGGGGTAAACACACATCCCAAGCCCGCAAGAATCACATTTCGTATCCCAAATACGAATCATATCACATCACCGATCTCGCGGCACAAAGCCCAATATCATTGACTCATCTCCAAAGTCATCCAATATCATCAACACAGTGCCAGTATAAATAATATGCAAGGGTGTGCGTGTAGGTGTAATTCTATTCTAGGGTTCGCGACTATGAACTACACTAGTCACTTCTAACCCTACACTATCCATAATACACCTAACTATCATATATAATAACAACTACGGACTGCGGGGGTGCTATACGCCATCCACCCGACTTCCCCCAGTAGATATAATCTACTCACCTAGCGTCTTCATTTGTGGACGTCGCCACGCGCTTGCTTGTCGTCCCGAAGTCTTCATGGGGTACCTACACATCAAAATATCGTATATGCGCATTAAAACCAAATCAAAGCTAAAACGGCACATGAAATCCAAAATGATACGATAAGAGGCCTATAGGTTAAAACCCATGGCACGCCTTCAAAACCATCAACACATCCTCTATATCGTCGTATAAACGCCAAATAGTCGAGGCAAAACACAATCCACAATTGCAGAATTAAAAATACGGAATACGGAAACATGAATCTAAAACAGCAACTTAGGAAATATGTCCCAGATTTTACCCTAGGTCACTTTATACAAATCTATATATATCAGGGGTCTAACATGAACATGTAGGAGCTACAGAACCAATACGAGCCAAAATGGTGGGACCCAGGCCGCAATTTGCGGCCAATGGGGATAAATTGGCGGCCGGGAAGAAGAAGTGGGAGCTGGGGTCTTGGGGTTAGCTTCCTGGGTGCCTGCACGTGTCACTGTCCAATCAATTTAATTTAGGGTGTCTCGGGTGATAGCAGATTCAATATACCCTTCACAGATTTCATAAATTCCCCGATATCGGTTTCTAAAATCCGTATTATGGTTTAAGCTTCAGGTTTTGGGTTTCCAATTCATACACTAGGGTGATGGTATAACCTCTACTGACCTCAATTCCATATTACAACCCATAAATCATCACAACCCTAACTAGGTTATCCACAAGTCCACAATATCACACAATATCGATTCGATCTTAATATGAGGGTAAAGGAAATGCATAAACTAAGTTTAAGGTCCAGAAAATACCTCATTTGGCAACTCAAGAATTTTCTTGAGTTGCCCCTAGTGGCCAAAATCCTTGCTTCTTTAGCACCAAGTGTAGATCTAGGGATTGTGCACACATTTAATGAAATGGAGATTGGGTTTTGGGGTTGTTTTAGAGGTGTTTTGGAGCTTGAAGAGGGGAGGGAAAGGAGGTGCAGGAGCAGCAGCAGGAGAAGGGAGAAGAGGGAGGGAAATGAGGGGAGAAATGGTTAAGTCCTTAGTCAATGAAGCCCATACCTCTCTCTCTCACCAACTACCCATTTATTTATTCTTTTCCTTTTCTTTTTCCTTTTAAAACCCTTCTCACTCAAATAGTAAACCCAAATGAAAAGCATGGCAAGAAAATGCACAAGTGTGAAAAAGTGATATGTGCATGTGTTGCACAAAAAGCTAAAAACCGATTAGCGATTTTTAATCGCGATTAACACTAAATTAGTGTCAAATTAATCACAAAAACTTTAAAATGTCATAATTCTCTAATTTACCCTATTTTAGAATTTTCCAAAAATTTTCCCCATTTATTTGTATTTAATAATTCCAAAATATTAAAATATTCAATAAAATAATATTAAATTATAAAAATTCCCAAAATTAACATTTTATCTTTTTTGAAATGTTACATTCATATTTTGTGCAGAGTTATTACGCTTGAGGTATTGGTTGTGATTTCATGCACTTTAGTGTTTTGATTTGATTTGTGCACGCTGATGCACACGGTTGTGAGATTTTCCACCGCGGTACACCCGATTTGGATTGGGCCGCATTATATACCGTCGATTTTGGATTTTCGCGCATGTTGGGCGCATGTTTTGAGATACGATTTTGGTGCACACCAGATGCACTAAATCGGGATTCTTTGTGCATGTCAGATGCACCTGATTTTGCTGCCAGGCACACACGTTGCCTATGACAAATGTTTCGTGCACACCAGTTGCACCTAGATGTTGTTTTGTGCACATGTATGGCACATATATGGATTTTGATTTCCGTGCGCACCAGACGCACTGGATATTCATATATACATTTTGAGATTTATTCCTTATGGAGCATTACGTTTTATGATATTTGCTATGTGTTTTCATACTGAGCGGGACTAGTCAGAGGAGAGTACCCGCATACTTTTGCACGTATTTACTTTAGTTATTTACATATATAGCTTTCATATATACATGTATCATTTTGATGTACATCATACTGGTTTTGTTTTGGATTTGACATTTGTGTCTTTACCATGACTCCGATGATTGCAGGATGCTTGACGGAGTTTCGATTTTGAGTTATCTGCTCATTACTTATGCGCATGTATTGCGCTATGATGTGTTTTATGTATTGATGATTTCGGAGCCCCGACAATTTGGATTTTTACTGAAATGTTTTAGTATTGGGGGTTTAAATTTAAATTCGGGGACCGAATTTATTTAAGAGAGGAAGATTGTAACATTTCAAAAAAAATAAAATATTGTTTTTGGGAATTTTTATAATTTAATATTATTTTATTGAATATTTTAATATTTTGGTATAATTAAATACAGAAAAATTTGGAAAAATTATGGAAAACACTAAAATAGGGTATTTTATGGAATTATGTCATTTTTAAGTTTTTATGAGTAGTTATATGCTAATTTAGTGCTAATCGCGATTAAAAATCGCTAATCGGTTTTTTAGCAATTTTTTGCAAAATATGGACATATCTTTTTCTATACTTGTGTTACATTTTTTCTTGACATGGTTTTACTTTGGGGTTATTATTCTTGTGAGAAAGGAATTTGAAGAAAGGAAAAGAAATGAAAAGGGTTTTGGAATAAAATATGAGGTTTGATGAGAGAGAGAGAGGTATGGTCTCCTTTGACCCAAGGACTTAGCCATCTCCTTCATTTCCTTCACTCATCTCTCTCCCTCTTCAGCCCTTGCTGCTGTTGCTGCTCTTCACCTCCCTCCCCACTTCACCTCCTCAATAACATCTCAAAAACAACACCAAAAACCCATCTTCATTTTACAAAAAGTGTGCACAAGCTCAAGATCTACACATTTGACCAAGAAAGCAAGGATTTTGGCCACTTGGGGCAACTCAAGAAAATTCTTGAGTTTCCAAATGAGGTATTTTATGGACCTTAAACTTAGTTTAAGCATTACCTTTACCCCATGTTTAGATTGAACCGATATTGTTGGATATTGTGGAGTTAAGGAAAACCTAGTTAGGGTTATGGGAAATTTTGTGTTGTAATATGAAATTGAGCTCAGTTGAGGTTATATATACACCTTAATGCTAGTATGGAGACACAAACCTGAGACTTAAGACCCGAAATACGAATTTAGAAACCGATATCGGAAAAGTTATGAAATCTGTGAAGCTTATATGAGATCTGCTATCAACCTGAGACTCTGAAAATTATTTTGGTTGGACATTGGTATGTGCAGGCACCCAGGAAGCTACCACCAAGACCCCAGCCCCTAACTCCATGACCCGGCCGCAGATTTAATCCTATTGGCCGCAATTTGCGGCCAGACCTGCCCCATTTTATCTCGTTTTGGTTCTGAAGCTCCTACATGTGTATATTAGACCCCTGGCATGTATAGATTTGTCTAATTTGACCTAGGGTGAAATCTGGAGCCTATTTCCTTTGTTGCTGTTTTGGGATTCGTGTTTCCGTATTCCGTATTTTTGTTCTGAATTTGCGTATTGTGTTTACCTCGACTATTTGGTGTTTATACGATGATATCGAGGGTTGTTGATGGTTTTGGAGGCGTACCCATAGGTTCTAACCTATAGGCCCCATAGCGTATCGTTTTGGTTTTCGTGTGTCGTTTTAGCTTTGATTTGATTTTAATGCGCATATACGATACTTTGATATGTAGGTACCCCATGAAGACTTCGGGACGACAAGCAAGCGCGTGGCGACGTCGACAAATGAAGACGCAAAGTGAGTAGATTATATCTACAGGGGGAAGTCGGGTGGATGGCGTATAGCACCCCCGCAGTCCGTAGTTGATATAATGTATATATATTATATATAATAGTTATAGTGTGTCGTGGATATTGTGTTAGGTGTATTATGGATAGTTTAGGGTTAGAAGCAACTAGTGTAGTTCCTAGTCGCGAACCCTAGAATAGATTTACACCTACACGTACACCCTTGCATATTCATTATACGTGCACTGTGTTTGATGATATTGGACGATATTGGAGATGAGTCGATGATATTGGGCAATGTGCCGCGGGATCGGTGTTTTGATATGATTCGTATTTGGGATACGACATGTGATCTCTAGCGAGCCTTTGGACGTGTGTTTACACACGCAGTCATATTGATGGTATCAGTTGTATTAGACTTAGATCAGTACCCCAGATTATGTGATATGATGATGAGGATACCAAATAATTGATGAGCTGATTGTGATATTGACCCGTACCCAGCTATTGGGATGCCGTACGACGATTTACCGTACGAGCTTTATATTGATGATAGATCCGCACTCATGACTCGAGGATGTCAGATGATATACAGTATTGTACGCGATACTATTGAGACGGGATCACCGACTATTATATTATTTATATATATATATATCGACTCAGATTTAGGTGGTTTCCATACCCCTCCTGATGGACTTGGCTTAGTAGATGTTAGACTAGACGCGAGTCATACCTATTTCAAAACTAACGAATCGGGAATATCTTAAGGACAGGCAAAGGGATTCTACGGGTATTTTCAAAGACGTATCTATTCTTAAAAACACCGTAACCCTTATTTTACCAAAACCCCGATTCGTCTTTTTTCAAATGGCACCACTGCATGACATGTACAAATTGGTATAGATTCTTCACTGTTGCGTTGATTATTCGATTCCGCATCGCATTGCATGTGTTTATTTCTATATTGCAATCATGCTGTTAGGACACCAACACCATTATCGATGATGCATATGTTCCACGTATACTTGCTTGCCGGCTCACACACTTCATCATCGATAATTGCCATGTCACTACACAGTAGTATTATTGCATCAGGATATGACCTTGTATGTGCATACTATTATTCTATGTCACATACATCATGCTTTCTGATTATACGCATTGAGATATTCGTTTTCATGATATTTCTGGATTTGGGAACCGTGGATAATTTCAAAGGAGAGTATGTACTTATTTGAAAAACCCGGTTTCCTTGATATGATATTTGCGCAGCCACCATGAGATTTATCGGTTCTGATTATATACCCCATACGAGGAGTGTGTGCCATATGAGAGTACATGGTGGGGCCCGGTATGGTTCCCCTCGGCAAGATGATCGATGGATTCTGCCGATTGAGCCTGGAGGTGGGCGAGTACCTACCGGTGATTGTATTTGAGCTCGGCGGATATCCGGGGATACCGACCGGAGTTGAGAGATGGACATGGGCTGATCCGTGCTGCCGGGGCCGAGGGCAGATACCGCAGACGGAGCCCCATATGGACGAGGATTTACGTGCCGATGCTAGGCACAGGTTTCATGATGTTTTCCATGATTCTGATTATATCCTCATATTTACATGCATGATAGTTATTGTCATTGGGTAACAGGTGGACGGGATCCACATATATACAGACATTGATCTGTTAGTTATGTATATGCCCTAGAGGCCATTGTTGTACATATGATGTATATTATGATGGATGCTTGGATATATACAGAGAGGACTTTCTTGCTCGTCATGATAGTATGCTATTTGGTTTCACTTTATCTTAACATGTTGACTTGTATTACTGTCTTTCTCTCACATGTTGATAAAGCCCTTAGGATCTGTACTCGACTACTGGGATTATGATGAGATCATACTAGTGGGGCCACGGTAGTCGATGAGTACATCCTATAACTGTTCCTAGTCGAGGGTATATCGAGACAGGGCATCGATACACCAGAGTAGACTAGCGTATACGCATCTTGACCCATATGATGGGCGATGGATGATCCCATATCCATCAGTGTTTGACATCAAGGATGGTGTACGGGTGCTCAGTGGAAACTGGGTACACTGGACGGACTCGCCGAGAACTCCCAGATAGTGATATACCATACGTCAGATGGCAGTTCTCCGGTGACACTGGTACAGGGTAGTCTGTAGACCCGAGATCGTCATAGAGTCTTGTGTGATTCCCACTGTTCTTTGATTTCCACCTTACCACGTCCAAGAAGGCATGAAAAACGGTGGCTTTTGGGTACAGTCCCGAATCACATGGAAGCAATGAGCGATAGGAGGGGATTCGTCTCTCCCGGTATAGGGAGTTGATCTTGTGCTGTGTTTGATTGGCTATAACTGGAAGTCCCTGGCCAGGGCTGATATAGAGATATACTGGTAAGTGTTACCAGTAGTTTCTCGACCTGTTATGAGCCTCACATCGACACGACTTATCGGTTACTGGGGTCTGACGTATACCACCCCTAGACTTGATATGCGACATATCAGACGAACAGACCGGACTGTACGGGAGTGTTACTGATTGGATTCACAGGAGAACGGATAGGCTAGCTTGTTGATCTTCTGATCGCTCAATACCTGGGTGGCTGTTACGTTTAGCTGACCGCTTGCAGCTTGTGGGTGTTTGATATGATCATTACCTGCTACCGGCGTATTGACGATTCTTTAGAGTCCTACACAGAGGTTTCTTGGCTCAGGCAAAATGGAGTAGAGGCACATATGTGATATGTGCAGGACCGAGGATAATGTGATATGTGATACCGTACTATATTCTCGCGATATTTAGATATGAACCGGATCATCGGATCAAGTGTTGATTCGATGAATCGGTACATGAGATATTAGTCGATTATATTCGATATAGCCGGATCGTCAGATCAAGTGTTGATTCGATGATTTAATGTATAATGATATATATGATATATTGTATTACATTATCTAATATTGGCTCGCTTTATTATTTCATTTTCTCACCGGATTAATACATTGATATATATGCGATATATGTTAATTGTATTATTTTCTTTTGTTGCAAATATATAATATATATGTGATATATATTATTGTGACATGATATGATTTATTATGAAACATGTTTAGGGATGATAAAAAGAGATTAGGGTTTGATTAGGGTTAGCTCCTTCTTGTTCATTCTAGAAGGATTTTCCTTTTGTCTTGGTTAAGATATTATGGTTGATACTTATCCTTGACTAATTCTTAACCTAACCAAACCCTAGCTCTAGTTTATTCTCTACAAAGGTTAAGCCTCTCATCCTTGACCATGGTTCCATAATAAATTATATATTCTAATCTACTATTCATCACAAAAGGAATTATCTCATTATTCTTCATCTTCTTCTCTCTTGAGTTTTTGAAAGAGCTCACTTGTGATTTCTTTTGTGATGATTTCTTCTGAGAAAATGATATAAAAAGAAAGCATAAATACTACTCCATCATCCTCATCTAATCTAGCCCATTAGATTAGGGTGTTCACCTCATTAGAGTGAGAGAGCTTGAGTTATAGAAATTTCGACGTAGATCATCGGAGAAGCGGAACACTACAAGCTAGCATGGATCGTTCGAGTCGTGGAGCCTCTCTTGAGTCCGGGAGATCGAAGATCGCGGCGAAGGGACTTCTACTTGAAGCTTGTGAAGCGAAGAAGCGGACTACAAAGGTTGTAATCCCTCACACTTAGTAGTAAAGATGTTTACTTGCATGTTAAACCCTAATAATCTAGCAAAGATCCCGGCTTTGGGTTGTTTGGCATATCTAAAATTTTATTCGGGCATGTTTGATACTTTATGAACCTTCACAAGAGTGCCTAGGAACCCTACAGTGGTATCAGAGCCAAGCTAGAGCATTAGGCGACGTGTTTACGAAGTTAAAACTCCGAACGAACTCCGATACGACGATTTGAACCCCTCTCTGGACTTTTTCTAAAAACTGTGATTTTTCAGAATTAAAAATTCCTAAAAAATTCAACAGGGAATTATAAGAGTAACAGTGAAAAACGACAGGTTGAACCGTAGGTACTGCCACGGAACCGCGGCCAATCCTTGATTGGGCCGCGGAACCGCGGCCGTACTGTAGCGTTTGACTTTTTGTTTTCTACAGTTATGACCGTCTCTGTTATTTATAATTTTTTGGTATTTTTAATCTGACTCAAGTGTTGAGAAGAATGGGGTTTATTTTGTAATCGTAGATTCGATCGGAATATTTAAATTCGTTATTATTTCCGGATATTTAGAAACTGTTAAAATGTTCGAACGGATATCATTAACTCAATTTTTCCCAGCACGAAAAACATTCAAGTGTTGAATTTTTCTCGGGTTTAAATCTTTCGGAAAAACGTGCATGTGACGCGATGGACCTTCTAGAAGACAACAAACCTTAACTCAATTATGTGACCGTCTTGAACTGCCTTTTGAACCTTAGGGTTTGGGGCAGTACGGCGTGCCACATGTGAGGCGTTGGCTTGACCCTTCTACGGCTGGACCGTTGCTACTGTGACGTATTCTGGAACTTTTGAACTCCGCTCAAGTGTTGAGCTGTTTTAGAAATCTTGGGTATTTGATTATTCATTCGAAAAGTTTAATACTGTCTATTTATCTGGAATGTGATACAATATGTGGAATTCATAGAGTTAGGCATGAAATGCGAAGTATGTGATATTTCGGATTTACGATGTCTAAAGTGATTGTGGATTCCAAATATTGTATTTTTACAATTTCTTTTCTGTGACCGTAAGTGTAGTATGTAGTTGTATTGCCGGTTTTCGTTGCTATACATCAACGACGATCGGTGTATTCATACTTACTTACGTTGATGATATGTGATATTATGTGTTGTTGTGATATGTTATATTGGATCGTCGTGTTCTGAATAGCCGGGGGTTTTATGTGAGATGAGGGTTTTTATTTTCATTCATGTAAAATTCATTTGTATGTAATATTCTTTTATTGGGGCACTTCCGGAATGAGGTTGATGTCACCTTTGTATATTATTTACTTTTCCGCATTAGGTAGACCTAAGGAGGGGAGCACAAGTAACCGGGTTCTAGGGTCCAGTGGAAGGCCATCTCGAGGAGTCGAGACCGGGTCTCCTAACCCTAGAATTGGCAGAGTTACTTGCCGCTCTCGTAGGGGTCTTGGGATGTGGGTTTGGCTATTCATCGCGACCGTGGAATCCGTGTTTTATACCGGCTCGTATTGAAAACACGGACATCCTAGTATATCCAATATTTCATATATGTTCTTCTGCTGCAATGTTCTGTGATGAGATCATATTACTGCCTGAGACGAATACTTATACTATATATATATATATATATATATATATGCTGATATATAAATATTACTGCTTTCGTTTCTTCTGTGATGCTTAGGAAGCATAAGCTGATGGGATTTTATTAATGAGATTAATAAAAAGAAAAGAAACCTAAAAGATGTTGTAGAATCAAAACTTTATAAAAAGGGTAGCTACAGTTTTGCTTTGCATAGCGGTATATATGATATACCCTGCACCTTATTCGATGAGGAAAGAGCCGAGATTCCTTCACCGGGAGTGACCTCTTTAGTGAAGCTGGCAGATGCTACAAAACTCGGTTTATCTTTTGATTGCTTTAAGAGTTTTACTTTGCATAGCGGTATATATGATATACCCTGCACCTTATTCGATGGGGAAAGAGCCTAGATCTCTTCACCGGGAGTGACCTCTTTAGCAAAACTAATGAAAGCCTAAAAAACACTCCATTTTAAAATTTCACATGATTCTACGACGATATCAAGTTCATTACGCTCATGGTTTTCTGAAAAACCTGCGTAGCCCTCCGTCAATTCAGATAAGTAATATTTAGTATTCGTGCTGCGGTAGTTTGGCATGCGTCAAGGCGTAGTGTACGGTAGCTGATTATTACTTATCTGCAGCATGAGATGCGATTGGATTAGGGTATTCGTAAGGCGTTGTTTGGCATGCGTCAAGGGTCGTACGGGTGGGTTTAATTCAATCACGAATTGTACGGGTTGAACTTGACTAGCGGACTATGGGTTGTTTGGCATGCGTCAAGGTCATAGCACGCTAGGGGTAAAAAATATTATCGGGAATTTCAAGTGTTGAAATTTGCAATGAGATTGCATACCTCCTATGAGATAGTTGGATCCCGATACCCACTGCGAGTAAGAGTTACTCCTGGGAGAGTTTTACATAGGACAATTAGCCGATCAAGTAGGTGTCTAGAAAAGTGTTAACGGGGCTACGCCTTTGGGAAAATGAGGTTTACTTTAATTAGGTCCGTGCGAAAGCACGGGGAACCTCCCTCAAGTACCAACACTGATATGGCTGAAAGATTGACGAAATTGTAGGGTGTAATTAATCCCGGCTAATCTTACCTTTTAGGGTTTGAAGGTAGATTTGATAAAAACAGTGGGAGACATCCTGATTAGATAAGATAATAACCAATCTAATCTTGCAAGAGCATACGCTAAAGTGTTTTCTTCTCTCGCTCTCCAGGTAGCGACCATGTCAGGCCATAATCAAGATAATAATATGGATGTATTGACTGAACCCGCTTATTATACTGAGAAGGGTAACGTTGGACCCGTTCTTTCTTATAAGAGTTATAAGACTGAACAGGAAACAGGAGAATATCTGGATTCTCACGCCGCCCGAAAGAACATGCATGTTGATGCATCTTCTTCAGGTGTGTTAGTTATTGAGAACTGTTTCTCAGTTCACCCTACGTCCTGGGTATTAGATACCGGATCAGGATCCCACATATGTAAATTGTTACATGGGCTACAGAAAGGTAGAGAACTGGGAAAAGGTGATCATTCCGTTCAAGTAGGGAATGGGGCAAATGTTGCAGCCAAAGCAGTTGGCGAATATCACCTAGTATTACCAAGTGGTGATACACTAATTCTGAATGAGTGCTATTATATACCGAACATGATGTGCAACATTATATCAGATTCTTTATTAAGTAAAGAAGGATATAATTTTGTAGTACAGGATAATGTTATGAACATATTCCTAGATCAAAAGTTGATTGCATCAGGATCGTTACATAATGGCATATTCATTCTAAATCAAAATATAGTCCTCAATATACAAAACACACACAAGAGGAAAGTTCAGAAATGAATGAATCCTTCTTGTGGCATTGTAGACTTGGTCATATCAATGCGACACGACTGACTAAGTTACATAAAAATGGATATTTGAATCCGTTCGAATTATCATCTTATGATACTTGCTATTCATGTCTCAAAGGAAAAATGACCAAAGCTCCGTTTAGTGGACACGGAGAAAGAGTTACGGAACTCTTAGGACTGGTACATAGTGATGTATGCGGTCCCATGTCTACGCATGCCAGGAACGGTTCTTCCTACTTCATTACATTCACTGACGATCTCTCTAGATTCAGACATGTGTTCCTGATGAAACACAAGTCTGAAGCTTTTGAGAAATTCAGAGAATATAAGCACGAAGTAGAGAATCAAACGGGCAAAAGTATTAAGATTCTTCGATCTGATCGAGGAGGAGAATACTTAAGCAATGAGTTCCTAGATTATCTAAAAGAGAATGGGATTCTCTCTCAGCTTACTCCTCCATATACACCACAGCACAACGGTGTATCGGAATGAAGGAATCGCACCTTATTAGATATGGTACGCTCAATAATGAGTACAGCTGAGTTACCTATTTCCTTCTGGGGGTATGCGCTTGAGACAGCCATAGACCTATTGAATAGAGTTCCCACCAAATCTGTGCCTACCACTCCATATGAGATATGGAAATGGAAGATACCACATCTTAATTATATTAAGATATGGGGTTGTCCGGCCTATGTCAAAAGGCAAAATCCGGACAAACTCGAGGCTAGATCTGTCTTATGTAAGTTTGTAGGATATCCCAAAAATTTACAAGGGTATATCTTCTACCACCCCGAGGAACAAAAGGTGTTTGTTTCTCGACATGCCACTTTCTTAGAAAAAGGTTTTCTTATGAAACAGAATAGTGGCATTGAGGTAGAACTGGAAGAGGTTCCAGCAACACAAACTATAACAGAAGACTTGGTAGAACCAGAGGATTCAGTAGTACCCGACGAACCCCAGCCTCTCCGCCGATCTAGCAGGGTTTCTCATCCACCTGAGAGATACTACGGTTTTCTCATTGATGGTGGAAGTGAGGATTGCATCATGGAAGATGATGACCCGACTAGTTTCGAGCAAGCCATCACGAGTGGTGACTCTGTGAAATGGCTGGATGCAATGCGATCTGAGATGGAATCCATATACACCAATAAAGAATGGACTTTAGAAAATGCTCCTGAAGGGGTAAAACCCATTGGGAGCAAGTGGATTTTTAAAAAGAAATTTGGTGTAGATGGAAAAGTTGAGACTTTCAAAGCTAGACTTGTAGCAAAGGGTTTTCGTCAACGACCAGGTGTGGATTATGACGAAACCTTTTCTCCAGTGGCTATGCTTAAGTCCATCCGGATCTTACTTGCCATTGCTGCATACTATGACTACGAAATCTGGCAAATGGATGTTAAGACCGTCTTTCTAAATGGTGATTTAGAAGAGTGCGTGTACATGACTCAGCCAAAGGGCTTCGTAGATAGTGAGAGCAGCAGAAAGGTGTGCAAACTTCTTAAATCCATTTATGGGTTAAAGCAAGCATCGCGGAGTTGGAACATCTGTTTTGATGTTGTAGTCAAAGAGTTTGACTTCATCAAAAATATAGATGAACCTTGTATCTATAAAAAGGTAGCAGAGAGTAAGGTTGTCTTCTTCGTATTGTACGTGGATGACATACTCTTGATAGGAAATGATATTCCTATGATGCAATCAGTCAAGCTCTTCTTATCACAAAGATTCTCAATGAAAGATCTAGGTGATGCCTCCTGCATATTGGGAATCATGATCTATAGAGATAGATCTAAACGGATACTGGGATTGTCCCAATCCAGGTACATTGACACCATACTAAAGAGGTTTAGTATGGAAGAATCCAAGCGTGGGAACCAACCCACGATCTCTGGACTCACTCTCTCCAAAGAGATGTCTCCCAAGACTGATTTGGAGAGAGCTCGCTGTAGGGTGTTTTTCGTCACCCCATTGAGATGGGAATACGCGAGCGCTTGTCAGGCGTACTACAGATTCCCCCTGCCTAGGGTAGGCCGGGGTTTAATGATTGTGGGGATCCGAATCTCCGGCAGCCGCGGACTAAGCTGCCGTTAATTACCCCTCGCCTTTGGGGCGAGGGAACCTCCGATTAACGGGTTAAATTGGTCATGCGAACTCAATGTGCAGTGTGCGTGTGTTTTGTTTTGAAAGGGGGTTTTGGATATATCGGGAGCCACGCAGAATGTGGCGGAGTATGTATATGTGTGAATTTGTATACATATGTATATGTATATGTATGTACATAAAAAGAGAGGAAAAAGGCATCCAAGGGATGCGTGGGGGCCAGCGCCTTGAGCGCTGTGCGCTTAGGTGCTGTGTGCTCAGGCGCAAGCGCGCCACGTGTCGGCACGTGGGCGCTTTGCGCATGAGCGCTGCGCGCAGGTGCGCGAGCGCTGCGCGCAGGTACGCAAGCGCGCGCGCCACGTGTCGGCATGTGGGCGCTTTGCGCAAGAGCGCTGCGCGCAGGTGCGCAAGCTCGCTCGCGCCACGTGTCGGCACGTGGGCGCTTTGCGCAAGAGCGCTGCGCGCAGGTGCGCAGGTGCGCGCGCGCGCCACGTGTCGGAACGTGGGCGCTTTGCGCAATGCGCGTTGCGCGCAGGTGCGCAGGCGCGCGCGCGCGCCACGTGTCGGCACGTGGGCGCTTTGCGCAATGCGCGTTGGAGCGCAAGCGCGCGCGCGCCACGTGTCGGCACGCGGACGCTTTGCGCACTTGCGCAAGCGCGCAGGTGCGCAAGCGCGCACGCCACGTGTCGGCACGTGGGCGCTTTGCGCACTTGCGTTGCGCGCCGGAGAGGACAAGAGGCTTTTAGCCTGAAAAAAGATTTCTCAAAAGTGAAATCAGAGAGGAGTCGGGCTCATGAATGTGTTTTGGGTTTAATGGAAGTGGTTCTTCTTCTTCCTCCTGTTGCTTGCTGGATCTTGAAGATCAAGAGATGTGAAATCTCAAAATCTCTCCTTTTTAAGATCTGATGACAGATCCAAGTTCCCCTTTGTGGGTTTTGTGGTGAAAAACTAATTTGTTTTGAAAAGGGAAGAGTAGAACTCTTGATTTAATTCAAAAGAAAGAAGAAGGTTTTGGAACCTTGAAGAAGGAAGAAAGATCTCAGATCTGAAACTTTTTTTTTTGGAGAGAGAAAAAGTTCTTCTTCTTTTTTTATTCATCATGTTGCCTTTTATAGGCTTACATATTTACATATAGCCCCTTGGGCTTTATAAAATGGCATTTTGCCTATCCCATGGCTCATGTGCCATTTCATTTTTGCACATAAGCCATGGGCTTACAAAAATTTGGCTTTATGCCCATTTTGCATACATTCATGTATAAAAAATTACATGAAAATTATTTATTATATGATCTATATTTTAGCTGGCCGCGGGCTCGACTTGGGCATGGGCCCGCTTGACCTGGGCTTGGGCCCACCTGGCTTGGGGTTGACCTTGACTTTGACTCGGTCAACGGGGGTGTAAATTTTTACCCCAACAAAGTGCCCCCCATCAATAAATGCACACCGCACATTTGAGTTGTGTGCATGAAATTGATGGATCTTGAAGCTGAACTTCGAGGTGGAGCATCATTCCGGAGGCGAAGCATCATCCCGGGGAGCATGATTCCCGGGGATCGGAGCATCATTCTGATTCGCGGAGCATAATTCCAAGGTCGGAGTATCCCTCAGGGAGCATGATTCCCGGGGATCGGAGCATCATTCCGATGAGCGGAGCATGATTCCAAGGTTCGGAGCATCATTCCGAAGAGCGGAGCATAATTCCAAGGATCGGAGCATCATTCCGAAGAGCGGAGCATAATTCCAGAGTTCGGAGCATCGTTCCGATGGGCGGAGCATAATTCCAGAGATCGGAGCATCATTCCGATGGGCGGAGCATAATTCCAGAGTTCGGAGCATCTTTCCGAAGAGCGGAGCATGATTCCAGAGTTCGGAGCATCGTTCCGATGGGCGGAGCTTGATTCCAGAGTTCGGAGCATCATTCCGATAGGCGGAGCATAATTCCAGAGTTCGGAGCATCTTTCCGAAGAGCGGAGCATGATTCCAGAGTTCGGAGCATCGTTCCGATGGGCGGAGCTTGATTCCAGAGTTCGGAGCATCTTTCCGAAGAGCGGAGCATGATTCCAGAGTTCGGAGCATCGTTCCGATGGGCGGAGCATAATTCCAGAGATCGGAGCATCATTCCGATGGGCGGAGCATAATTCCAGAGATCGGAGCATTATTCCGATGATCGGCAGACATTCTGGCCGAAGCATGATTTCGATGCAGAGGTAGATTCCTAGGCGAAGTATAATTCCAACAAGGGAGGAAAATATTCCGAGGCGAAGCATGATTTCAACACGGGGTATATTCTGAGACGGAGCATGATTCCGGCGCAGAGCTTGTTGGCTGACTTGATTCCGAGACGAAGCATAATTTCGACAGGGAAGGCAGGTACACCGAGGCGAAGCATCATTTCGACACGGGGTGTATTCTGAGATGAAACATAATTCCGACGAGGAGGTCGTTATCCCGAGGCGAAGCATGATTTCGACACGGGGTAAATTCTGGGACGAAACATGATTCTGCCGCAGAGGTTGTTGGTTTGATTTGATTTGGGTTGACATTAGCATCGCTACACTGGGATATGGTACCAGGAGCGGATCATCATTTGTCATGGGAGAGGATTTGGGAGTTGTTTTTTTTTTTTTAAAATTGGCATCAACATCGCTACACTGGAATATGGTACCAGGAGTGAATCATCATTTGCGTTTGCTTATTAGGAAACGATGGCTTAGGAGACAGGTTTTAGGTCCCTATCGCCTAAGACCTTTCAATTTTGTGAGCCGTGAGGGTCTCACAAAGCATTTTCTCCCTACGGGTCGTAAGGATCCCGTAAGTGTATTTTCTCCTTGGGAGTCGTGGGGACTCCCAAGTGTGTTGCTCCTTTGTGAGTCGTAAGGATCTCACGCGGGAATTTTCTCCTCACAAAGTCGAGAGGACTTTGCGAGTGCATTTCATCTCTTTTCACAAGTTTGCGCCCTTTCGGGTTTTCACAAACTCGCCGGCAGTCCTGCTGTTTTTACTCACGGAGCCCTTTCGGGTTTTCATCCGTGCCCATTTTGCTTGTGGACATACCCTTTTTTTTTTGAATCTTCACCGCCGGTGGGACTTTGAATGTGGTCTCACCGGTAGGACTTGGGGGGAATTGGAATTGTTTTATGCCCGTGGATTGTATACGGTTTTGCAGGATGTATGATCCAGACCGTAGGGCCATACAAATTTCGGGACTTTGTTGGCGTCTGCATCGCTGCACTGGAATATGGTACCAGGAGCGACTCATCATTCGCCATTGGGGCATGGGATTGGAATTTGGTTGGCGTCTGCATCGCTGCACTGGAATATGGTACCAGGAGCGACTCATCATTCGCCATTGGGGTATGGGATTTGGAATTTGGTTAGCGTCTGCATCGCTGCACTGAATATGGTACCAGGAGCGACTCATCATTCGCCACGTGGGGTATGGTATTGGAATTTGGTTGGCGTCTGCATCGCTGCACTGGAATATGGTACCAGGAGCGACTCATCATTCGCCACGTGGGGTTTGGTATTGTAATTTGGTTGGCGTCTGCATCGCTGCAATGGAATATGGTACCGGGAGCGACTCATCATTCGCCACTTGGGGATTGGGGAGCGATGGCTTAGAAGACAGGTTTGGATCCCTATCACCTAAGGATTTTCAATTCTATGGGCCGTAAAAGTCCCATAAAGTATTTTCTCCCTACGAGTCGTAAGGATCCCGTAGGTGCATTTTCTCCTTAGGAGTCGTGAGGACCCCCAAGTGTGTTTTTCCTTTATGAGTCGTAAGGATCCCACAAAGGTTTGTTCTCCTCATGTATCGTGAGGACACATGAGTGGGTCTTCTCAATGGAGCATAATTCCAGAGACGGAGACCAGCCGCGTAACCGGTAATCGTGGTGGGGCATGGACGTGATGAGAATTATTTGAGCCCGTGGATTGTATACGGCAGTCAATTTGGGGACTGGCCATAGGGCTGGGAGAACTTTGGAAATTTGAATTTTTGTTTGGCGTCTGCATCGCTGCACTGGAATATGGTACTAGGAGCGACTCATCATTCGCCGTTGTTTTGTTTTTTTTTTCGTTTTTGTTTTACCGCGATTGCTCTATCATTTCAGCTTTTCTTATCGCGAAGGTCGCGATTGCCCTATCATTTCGGCTATTTATTCGCGGTTGCCCCATCATTTCGGCTTTATTTTCATTTTCATTTTTACTCGCTGATTTTTATTGCGAGTTGCCTCATCATTTCGGCTTTTCTTTATTTTTCTTTTATTTACACATTTTTTTTATTTACATTTTTTTTATTTACATTTTTTTTTTACATTCCCAGTTTAACGACTTAGAGGTCGACTGTTCCCAGTTTAATGACGTGGTGGTCGATTGTTTTCAAAGAAAGGCAGATGTCTGAGAGAATAGGTTTCACGAAGAACTTCGGTCTCCGTTTGTATGAAATTGGCGGTTGCAACTTGACTGTTTGTTAACACGCCTTTGGACAGTTCTATCTCTCCTGCCTTGTATTGCTTTTCGACCCAATCTTTGAAGACGAAGCAGTCCTCAATGGCATGACCTATCACTCTGTGGTAGGGGCAGTATTTGGGGTCGTCGGTCCTATTCGCTTCCTGCGGTCTTTTTGACTCTGGCAGTTGTAGACCGTTCTTCAGGGCGTCTTTGAATATTTTACGGATTTTGTCCCTTCTGAAGGAATAGACCTTATCCAGCTTCTCTTTCAGTGGAGATTCTCCTCCTTCTCCGAACATTGGCTTCCGAGGCTGGTTGGCGCTAGGCCCGCTCATCCCTTGCTTATTTCGGTTAGCCGAAGTGTTGAAAGATTCAGAATCATCGGAGTTTCCGCCTTTGCGATTATCGTCCTTTCGGTTTCTCCAGGACCTATTGTTATTTTGGGAGTCAGAGGAGGACTCCTGTTTTGAGCGCTCCAGCATCTGAACTTTCCTGGTCAACTCTTGGAATGTTTTGAGACCCGCGGTGCATAGAAACGGGGCCATCCAATTGTTGAGATTTCCGACGAGGAGACTGACAGATTGGTCCTGCTCTATCGGCGGTTCGCATTTGACGGAGAGATTGCGCCATCGGGTTATAAAATCCGTGCTGCTTTCGTTGTTCTTGGGCTTGGTCCTTACGAGCTCGGCAATGGTGATCTTATCGCTGACGCTCATGAATCTTTGTCGAAACAGAGACTCCATTTGGACAAAAGTTGTGACGGAGCCATCCGGTATGCTCGCGTACCAGTCGAAAGCCACATCGGTCAAGCTATTAACGAACTGGCGGAGGAGAAGCGCATCATTGCCCCCAGTATTTCCGCATGAGGCTTTGAAGTGGGCGATATGCTGATTCGCATTTCCCGTCCCATCGAATCTTCCGAATTTGGGGATGACATAGCCGCTAGGAAATTCTACCAGATCATACTGAGCAGGATATGGTCTCCCACTACTACTGATATCTTTTTGCGCTTCGGCTTCGGCCACCAATGTTTTGACTTTGCTGGCAACCAAATCCATGATTTGATCTTGAGTTAGCGGGCTACTGTCATCGGTAGCCAAGACATTTCCCGAGATAGGATGCGACTGGTTTTCATGTAGTTCGCCCACCTTTTGATTTGAGGGAATAGGCGTCGGCTTCTTCGGGACACCGTTTCCCCGGTTCATGAGCTGAACCCTGTGCTTGATTGGGTGGCTGAGAGGCAAGTTGGGCCGTAAGCCGTAAGACGACATTTGTCAAGTCGTCGATCTTTGAGTAGATCTTGGCCATCTCCTTATCTTTGCTTCTGAGCTGCTTTCGGAGCTCTTGGAGAAGTTGTTGCTCTGCGGTCTTAGGACGGAAAGTTGGCTCATCTTCGCTTTCCGAGCCTGACTCCTCATGAATTGAGGGCTCTCTTTGCCTATCAGCCTCATCGAAAGGGTTTTCATCATCCAGCGGAGGCGGCTGTTCTTGGAAAGCGGCCACCACATTCAAGCCAGATTGGGTTTGAGATGTGGTGGCCCCGTCCTTGCTCTTGCTGCGCGTGCCCACCACGTAGACAGTGTGGATAACACATTCAGCCATCCCCTCATCTTTGGCGGGGTAACCCTGTTCTTCGAACCTCATGAGGTTTAGCCTGGAAGGAGTCCTAGCCCTTTTGTTGGCTCTATATCTGAGCCTTTTCTCCCTCAGCTTCTCGATTTTGAAGGCTTGGCGGGCATCCGCTACCCGGGGAGCCATTGTGAGTTGATCAGAGGGGAGCTTAGAGAAGACACCCGATCGAGCAGTGGTCAAGGGCACCGCTGGAGTTTGCTCGGGACGCGTTGTAGCTTTGTTGGTGTTGATGGCCTTGCCCCCAGCTAGAGCCAAGGAAATTCGTTCAGACACCGACTTGCGTTTGGATTGGGGCGCCCTTGAGATCACCACATTTGGTCTCCTGCCTTTCGAGGCCGGTTTGTCTGCCACCGGGGCTTGAGGAGCTGGGATGGCGCCAACTGGCATGAACATAATAGAGCCGAATGGTAGCAGCGGCTCCTCCCATTGTCGCCCGAGACTGGCCGGAAGGACCGTCCTAGAGTCTATCCTCATCGTGTAGGAGACGGGAGCTGAGTTCATCATCGCAGACATCGTCGGAAGGTGATTGCTTGAAAATCTGCATGAAAAAGAATTATTTTTAGTATAAATACAGGTATGTATATTAATTGAGTTCGCATGAACGCTTAACCCGAAATATGGGAGGAGAGATTGGTCCCACCGGGCGTGCCAGAATCTGTAGGGTGTTTTTCGTCACCCCATTGAGATGGGAATACGCGAGCGCTTGTTAGGCGTACTACAGATTCCCCCTGCCTAGGGTAGGCCGGGGTTTAATGATTGTGGGGATCCGAATCTCCTGCAGCCGCGGACTAAGCTGCTGTTAATTACCCCTCGTCTTTGGGGCGAGGGAACCTCCGATTAACGGGTTAAATTGGTCATGCGAACTCAATGTGCAGTGTGCGTGTGTTTTGTTTTGAAAGGGGATTTTGGATATATCGGGAGCCACGCAGAGTTTTTACGGGGGTCCCGCTATCCGGATAGCGGGCTGGGGGTCAAGGGGGCTAGCAGCCCCCTTGCGGGGTTCGGGGCAGCGCCCCAGCCCGAAAAATTTTTTGGAGGGGGAGAATGTGGCGGAGTATGTATATGTGTGAATTTGTATACATATGTATATGTATATGTATGTACATAAAAAGAGAGGAAAAAGGCATCCAAGGGATGCGTGGGGGCCAGCGCCTTGAGCGCTGTGCGCTTAGGTGCTGTGCGCTCAGGCGCAAGAGCGCCACGTGTCGGCACGTGGGCGCTTTGCGCATGAGCGCTGCGCGCAGGTGCGCAAGCGCGCGCGCCACGTGTCAGCACGTGGGCGCTTTGCGCATGAGCGCTGCGCGCAGGTGCGCAAGCTCGCGCGCGCCATGTGTCGGCACGTGGGCGCTTTACGCAAGAGCGCTGCGCGCAGGTGCGCAAGCGCAGCGCGCGCGCCACGTGTCGGCACATGGGCGCTTTGCGCAATGCGTATTGCGCGCAGGTGCGCAAGCGCGCGCGCCACGTGTCGGCACGTGGGCGCTTTGCGCAATGCGCGTTGGAGCGCAAGCACGCGCGCGCCACGTGTCGGCACGCGGACGCTTTGCGCACTTGCTCTGCGCGCTGGAGTGCAAGCGCGCGCGCCACGTGTCGGCACGTGGGCGCTTTGCGCACTTGCGCTGCGCGCCGGAGAGGACAAGAGGCTTTTAGCCTGAAAAAAGATTTCTCAAAAGTGAAATCAGAGAGGAGTCGGGCTCATGAATGTGTTTTGGGTTTAATGGAAGTGGTTCTTCTTCTTCCTCCTGTTGCTTGCTGGATCTTGAAGATCAAGAGATGTGAAATCTCAAAATCTCTCCTTTTTAAGATCTGATGACAGATCCAAGTTCCCCTTTGTGGGTTTTGTGGTGAAAAACTAATTTGTTTTGAAAAGGGAAGAGTAGAACTCTTGATTTAATTCAAAAGAAAGAAGAAGGTTTTGGAACCTTGAAGAAGGAAGAAAGATCTCAGATCTGAAACTTTTTTTTTTTTGAGAGAGAAAAAGTTCTTCTTCTTTTTTTATTCATCATGTTGCCTTTTATAGGCTTACATATTTACATATAGCCCCTTAGGCTTCACAAAATGGCATTTTGCCTATCCCATGGCTCATGTGCCATTTCATTTTTGCACATAAGCCATGGGCTTACAAAAATTTGGCTTTATGCCCATTTTGCATACATTCATGTATAAAAAATTACATGAAAATTATTTATTACATGATCTATATTTTAGCTGGCCGCGGGCTCGACTTGGGCATGGGCCCGCTTGACCTGTGCTTGGGCCCACCTGGCTTGGGGCTGACCTTGACTTTGACTCGGTCAACGGGGGTGTAAATTTTTACCCCAACACTCGCATGCAAGGGATACCCTATGCTTCGGCAGTAGGCTCTATCATGTATGCGATGCTATGTACCAGACCCGATGTAGCATACTCACTAAGTGTAGTGAGTCGGTATCAAGCAGATCCTGGAGAGAGTCACTGGACAACTGTGAAGAACATTCTCAAGTACTTGCGAAGGACTAGAGACATGTTCTTGGTGTATGGTAACGGAGAACTCCGGGTGGAGTCCTTTACCAATTCCAGCTTCCAAAGTGATAAGGACGACTCTAAGTCGCACTCGGGATTTGTCTTTACCCTCAATGGAGGGGCGGTATGTTGGAAGAGTTCCAAACAGGATATCGTTGCAGACTCGACGATGGAGGCTGAATACATCGCTGCCAACGATGCTGCCAAAGAGGCTGTCTGGATGAAGAAGTTCATTAGTGAACTTGGTGTGGTTCCATCCATTGAGTATCCAATACCTTTATATTGCGATAACAATGGAGCTGTGGCTTTGGCCAAGGAACCCAGGTCCCATCAGAAGTCCAGACATATTCCGAGGCGGTATCACCTGATCAGGGAGATAGTTGATCGCCGGGAGATCGAGGTCAGGAGAGTAGATACGAAGGATAACACAGCGGATCCACTCACGAAGGCCATTCCCCAGATACAGTTTGAGAGATTATTCGGGATGCTAGGTATGAGATACTACAGCAGCTGGCCTTAGTGCAAGTGGGAGATTGTTAGTTATATATATGCCCTAGAGGCCATTGTTATACATATGATGTATACTATGATGGATGCTTGGATATATACAGAGAGGACTTTCTTGCTCGTCATGATAGTATGCTATTTGGTTTCACTTTATCTTAACATGTTGACTTGTATTACTGTCTTTCTCTCACATGTTGATAAAGCCCTTAGGATCTGTACTCGACTACTGGGATTATGATGAGATCATACTAGTGGGGCCACGGTAGTCGATGAGTACATCCGATAACTGTTCCTAGACGAGGGTATATCGAGACAGGGCATCGATACACCAGAGTAGACTAGCGTATACGCATCTTGACCTATATGATGGGCGATGGATGATCCTATATCCATCGGTGTTTGACATCAAGGATGGTGTACGGGTGCTCAGTGGAGACTGGGTACACTGGACGGACTCGCCGAGAACTCCCAGATGGTGATATACCACACGTCAGATGGCAGTTCTCCGGTGACACTGGTACAGGGTAGTCTGTAGACCCGAGATCATCATAGAGTCTTGTGTGATTCCCACTGTGCTTTGATTTCCACCTTACCACGTCCAAGAGGGCGTGCAAAACGGTGGCTTTTGGGTACAGTCCCGAATCACATGGAGGCAATGAGCGATAGGAGGGGATTCGTCTCTCCCGGTATAGGGAGTTGATGTTGTGCTGTGTTCGATTGGCTATAACTGGAAGTCCCTGGCCAGGGCTGATATAGAGATATACTGGTAAGTGTTACCAGTAGTTTCTCGACCTGTTATGAGCCTCACATCGACACGACTTATCGGTTACTGGGGTCTGACGTATACCACCCCTAGACTTGATATGCGACATATCAGACGAACAGAACGGACTGTACGGGAGTGTTACTGATTGGATTCACAGGAGAACGGATAGGCTAGCTTGTTGATTTTCTGATCGCTCAATACCTGGGTGGCTGTTACGTTTAGCTGACCGCTTGCAGCTTGTGGGTGTTTGATATGATCATCACCTGCTACCAGCGTATTGACGATTCTTTAAAGTCCTATACAGAGGCTTCTTGGCTCAGGCAAAACGGAGTAGAGGCACATATGTGATATGTGCAGGACCGAGGATAATGCGATATGTGATACCGTACTATATTCTCGCGATATTTAGATATGAACCGGGTCATCGGATCAAGTGTTGATTCGATGAATCGGTACATGAGATATTAGTTGGTTATATTCGATATAGCTGGGTCGTCGGATCAAGTGTTGATTCGATGATTTAATGTATAATGATATATATGATATATTATATTACATTATCTAATATTGGCTCGCTTTATTATTTCATTTTCTCACCGGATTAATACATTGATATATATGCGATATATGTTAATTGTATTATTTTTTTTTGTTGCAAATATATAATATATATGTGATATATATTATTGTGATATGATATGATTTATTATGAAACATGTTTAGGGATGATAAAAAGAGATTAGGGTTTGATTATGGTTAGCTCCTTCTTGTTCATTCTAGAAGGATTTCCTTTTGTCTTGGTTAAGATATTATGGTTGATACTTATCCTTGACTCATTCTTAACCTAACCAAACCCTAGCTCTAGTTTATTCTCTACAAAGGTTAAGTCTCTCATCCTTGACCATGGTTCCATAATAAATCATATATTCTTATCTACTATTCATCACAAAAGGAATTATCTCATTATTCTTCATCTTCTTCTCTCTTGAGTTTTTGAAAGAGCTCACTTGTGATTTCTTTTGTGATGATTTCTTGTGAGAAAATGATATAAAAAGAAAGAATAAATACTACTCCATCATCCTCATCTAATCTAGCCTATTAGATTAGGGTGTTCACCTCATTAGAGTGAGAGAGCTTGAGTTATAGCAACTTCGGCGTAGATCATCGGAGAAGCAGAACACTACAAGCTAGCATGGATCGTTCGAGTCGTGGAGCCTCTCTTGAGTCCGGGAGATCGAAGATCGCGGTGAAGGGACTTCTACTCGGAGCTTGTGAAGCAAAGGAGCGGACTACAAAGGTTGTAATCCCTCACACTTAATAGTAAAGATGTTTACTTGCATGTTAAACCCTAATAATCTAGCAATGATCCCAGCTTTGGGTTGTTCGGCACATCTAAAATTTTATTCGGGCATGTTTGATGCTTTATGAACCTTCACAAGAGTGCCTAGGAACCCTACATGATCACATACAGACTTTTATTACATTGATCATACTTCATTTGTATATATAACAGGGTATGAGGGCGCTGTTATATATACCCTTACACCAATATTAGTAGAATGGGACGCTAATATATGTGTATTGATATTCATTTTGATACTTCATCATATTTACTTCATGCAGACATACCTTATGCTTATGACATGTTTTTACCTGAGGCACTGGCACGGGTACTTGGCACTACATACACGATTAGATGTTACATTGCCACCTTATCATGCTTCAGGCTTATTCTTTGAGGTTTATATACTGATCGTTTGACCTAGGATTATGTCATGCATTCGATTTCTGCTTGTAGATATTCTCTATTCACGAGTTGGCAACTCACCCCCGTTGTGCCACAGTTCTTGCAGGTTTTGCCGTACAGATTCCATAATGGCATTTCTGGCACACTGCTTCCTTGCGGGTGAATTGCATTTGGTAGGTGGGTTCTTTTGCATCAAGAACCACCATTGTACTTGTATTATTCCTTTGTATCTAGAATTCCATCAACCAAAACTTGTATATTTTTTCAGACTTAGACACTAGTGATGTATTATTTCGACCTTAGAGTCGCGTGCAGTAGTATTACGGTGTTCATGTTGATTTTGAGTTTCTTTCTGAGTTTTGATCCTCGCCTTTCGGCGTTGTTTATTATATTGTTTGCGTGGTTGTGACCGTCGATTGATGAAGAGCTAGCTCCCGCTTGGGGATGCTTTTTATCATTGCATATATCTTATTCTTGTTGTACCCCATACGGGGTCAGTTTTTACAAAGGAAACTCTGCCGAAATTTTCAGAAAAGACTACACATTTTAAAAATGCATTTCGGCTTGGTTGTTTAAAAATCTTTGATTTACAAAATATGTTCTTGCTTATTAAAAACCAGTTTTCTTTATTTACTCTTAAAATGGTTTTAGATTTCTGGGCTTTTGGCTTACTTGAATCAGATGGAGTCCTATAGACTTCATATGGTTCAAGGGCCAGTCACGTGCTCTTTCGGGTCGTGACAGCCGCCTTCCCCTCACCGGAGGCACGGATGATCCTTCTCCGACGACCGCCATCGGTACCCTCCCCGGCCGAATAGACCGACTGCAGGCCATGGTGGAAGCGCTCATCCGTGTCCAAGCGACCGGGCCAGGGGGCCAGGTAGCTGCTCCTCCGCCTCTAGAAGACTCTACCCTCATCGGCACGGCTGACCACCGGCAGGTCACGTCCCGCGACCACAGATCTCATGGGCCGATACTCCCTGAGACCTACTGGGCGCCCCGCGGCTCCACACTGGGGTCCGCCACCAGAGCGCCTCGCCTCGAACCTCCTCGCGACCCTTACCCCCCCCCTCCCCGAGGAGATGTCGGTCACCTCACCCATCCCTGGGCACGGTCGACACCCCCTCCCCCGACGGGGTCGCACAGAGGGGGGCCCGCCACGACGGCTCGAGGGCCACCTTGCCCGGGGATCTGAGGAACCTCATCGAGAGGAACCGGGGCTGCGCCTAGACGCGGATCTCCAACGGAAGAAGCCAGGGATCACTAGGAGATGAATCCTCGAGGTACCACGGCCGTCTCGTCGCCATCTAAAAGAAGATCGAGGGCATGCGCCGGGAAGGACACCTCTCGGGCGACGGGGCTAAGTACGCCGTCGACTCGCTCACCAAGCCGTTTACCGAGGAACTGCTCACTGTCCACGTCTCCTCGTGCAACAAGCTCCCGAAGGTCTCTATGTTCGACGGGAAGACCGACCTGAAAGACCATTTGGACGCTTTCACCGTGGGGATGAGCTTCCAGGACCATTCTGACGCCGCCCAGTGCAGGGCCTTCCCAGCCACCCTCACCCGCTCCGGTCGGGACTGGTTCCGAGGACACGAGCCTCGCTCGATCTCGACCTTTGACAAGTTGGCTACTCAGTTCCTCGGCCATTTCATCGGGAACCGTCGGCAGAAGCGTACGGTCGACTACCTCTTCACAATTAAGAGCGGGGACAAGGAGACGTTCAAAGCTTACATCACCCGCTTCTACAACGCCCTCCTCGAGGTCCCCGAGCACCGGGACGAGACCGTCATCACGGCGCTCAGATCCGGTCTCAAGCACAAGGAGTGGTTGCGCTCCTTTGCGTTGGCACAGCCTAAGACTATGGCCGAGGTCAAGGCGTGGACCGAGCGCGAGATTCAACTGGAGTCCAAGGTGAACGCAGACCTCCCTCGAGCTGACCGGTCCGACCAGAAGAAGAGGGCCCGAGAAGAAAGGCCGGAGCGTCAGCAGCCCTATCACTCGAAGTTCCAGGAGTACACCCCACTCAACGTCTCCCTCGCAGTGTTGCTAGAGGAGGCCCAGAGCGAGGGGTTCTTCAAGTTCCCTCTAATCCCGCGTCAGGCCTCGAAGCGAACCCGGGGCCCTTACTGCGCCTTCCACCGGACGCTGGGCCACGCCACGGAGGATTGAAAGCAACTACGGGACTACATCGAAGAGCTCATCCGGTCGGGGCACCTCGCGGCCTACTTGAGGAACAAACAGCAGGCCGACCGAGAGCAGGAGCAGCGCCCTCCTCCCGCCGAGCTGACCATCGGCCAGATCATGCTCGTTTCGGCAAACGACCATCTCGGCGCTCAGGGAGCCCCGTACCCGGTGCCGAGCACCGAAACCAACAGACCTCTGGGGAGCTCAACCCGCGCTAATAAGATCATCTATTAGCATGTACTTTTCTATTGAGGCAATGTAAACTCTTCCTAGGGTTTGTTGTTAATTTAATAAAGATCGATGGAATATTGCGAAAAAGAAGGAAAGATCTTGTTTATTCAAAAAGGTATTATGGGCTCCTCAGCCATACATACAAAAAGGAAAAGAAAGTTACAACAGCGGGGGAAGGGGTACAGAGAGCACTACTCATGGTACTCGGTGAAGATCTCCGCCAGCCGAGGCCTCACGAGATCCAGCCTCAGCCCTCGATCCCCACCACGCACGTTGACCCCGAGCCTCAGTTCGTAGCACTCACGGACGAGTGCCTCTGAGCGAGCCAGCCGATTCGCGGAGATCAGGCCGAAGCACCTCAGAGATCGCAGCTTACCCACGGCCTCGTCATAGAGCTGCTCGGACAAGGGGTTGTAAAGCCCCGGCGACGCCCTCCAGATGGAGTACATCGGTAGCTGCAGCAGGGAGGAGCGCCGGGGGAGCAACCGGCCGAAGTGGTCTTCGATGCTCCCATAGACCAACTGCACCGTATCCTCGGTGCAGTTCTGGTCATAGAGGTATACGTCTTCGAAGTGGATGATTTCGGGGATGGTAAAGGGGAAGTCCTGCATTCTCAGCAATCTGTCTGCGAAGAAAGGAAGGGCCAGTGCTCCTTCAGCCTTATATAGCCCACTGCGCCCCAACGGAGCTTAACAATTGCCCACTTTCGCCCAAAAAGTCGCTGCCACGCGGCGATCATCGAGCCTTCTCTGGCAGAATCGAAACCGGCGCAACCCTGGCGCTTCGCCTCCCCCCACATTCAATGCGCATGCTACGCGCACGGTCGCCGCGACCGTCCCTATTCCCCATACCTTCAACTGGATGGTCGGGAGAAACCTCATGAAGAATTAGCCGAGCGGCTACCCTGCTCAGCTATCCCTGGCCGGTAGCTTTCCTACTCGCAACGCCAGGGATCGAAGCCCTCGCCAAGAGGCAACCGAGCAGCTTCACTGCCCGGTTATCCTTAGCAGGCCTCCTACGGCCGTAGCTTCCCTACTTGCAACGCCAAGGATCAAAGCCCTCGCGAAGAGGCAACCGCGCAGTTTCACTGCCCGGTTATCCTTAGCAGGCCTCCTACGGCCCCTCCAACGCTAAAGATCCAAGCCCTCCTTAGAGGCAGCTCAGCAGCTACTCTGCTCGGCTGTAACATTTCAAACTAATAAAATATTATTTTGGGAATTTTTATAATTTAATATTATTTTATTGATTATTTTAATATTAAATTTATAATTAAATACCGATAAATGGGAAAATTTTTTGAAAAATTATGGAAAATTCTAAAATAGGGTATTTTATGAAATTATGCCATTTTTAAGTTTTTATGATTAATTATATGCTAATTTAGTGCTAATCGCGATTAAAAATCGCTAATCGGGTTTTTAGCAATTTTGTGCAAAACATACACATATCTTTTTCCTACACTTGTGTTACATTTTCTTACCATGGCTATTACTTTGGGTTTACTATTTGATGAGAGAAGGAAATGGAAATTGAAAAGAAAAAGAAAAGGTTTTGGATTAGAATATTAGGTATGGTGAAGAGAGAGAAAGGTGAGGGTTTTGTTGACTTGGTCTTGAGCCATCCTTCTCCAATTATTTACACATCTCTCTTCTCTTCCTCCTCCATTGCTGCTGTTGCTGCTGCCCCTCTCTCCCTCATCATAAAATCCCCCAAAACACCTCAATAAACATCTCAAAACCCTACTCCCATTTCACAAAAATTGTACACAAGCATGCCTTTGGACCAAGAAAGTAGTCATTTTGGCGCTGTTGAGGATTCATGAGGGTATTATGAGGTAATTTCTTCACAATTAGAGTGTTATTGCTTGTGCTTAAGCTTCAATTCAAGTTTCATATCGATATCGTGTAATTTGGTATAATTTGGACCAACTTAGAGAGGGTTAGGGTAAAGTTGAGATGTGGCTTTGTAATTGGACTTAAATGGTGACCTTAGACCCTATATTGACTAGAACCCTGACCTAGCACAACCTGAAACCCAAAAATACGGAATTACGGGACTTTCATGTCGGTTTGTGTGATCTGTGAAGGTGTTCTGGAATCTGGAGCAACCCGGGGGCACCAAAAATAAAATTGAGCTGACAGTGAGTCGTGCAGACACCTAGGAAGCTACCACCAAGACCCGAGCCCCTAACTCAAACCTACGGCCGCAGATTTAATCATTCTGGCCGCAATTTGCGGCCAGAGTAGAAGAGAATCGGTCCATTTTTGTTCCAGGGCTCATTTTGCACTAAATTAGACCCCTCCTATATGCAGTTTTGGCTAATTGTCATCTGGGGAAAATCTGGGAGCATTTTGGTGTGTTTTAGGCGATATTTTCCGTATTTTTAAATGCACTTTCTTGATATTTGGATTTGTATTTGTTTGTCGGGTGTTCGTACATCGACAACAGGGGTTGTTTGTTGGATTTGCATGTTTGGGCCATAGGTTCCAACCTATGAGCACACTGTGCGCTGTATCAGTTTTCTGCCTTGATTTTCATACGCATTGCTATGGTTGATCATTGTAGGTACCTTCACGTGGATTCCGAGGCGAAGGAGCATGGCGTTATCGACACCGACGCGCAGGATACAGGTGAGTAGATTTATATCTACGGGAAGAAGTCGGGTGGATGGCGTATAGCACCCCCGCAGTTCGTGGTGATGTATACGAATACGTATACACACAGATATTGATTATATGTTGTTGAGATTATTGATGATAAAGATGGATATTTGGTATTTTTGGATTGGTTTAGTGTAGTTGCGAAACACTAGAGTAGTGGTCACACTCACACACGCACGCACACACATACTTGCATACATTCTTTCTTTTATATGTGCGTATATGGGAATATATATTTATATGTTCACATGGGTATGGGACTATGTGTTCATATACTGGATTTGAGGATAGTATTTGGAATTTGAGATGAGTCGATGATATTGGGCTTGAGGCCAGAAGATCGGTGATGTGATTTGGTTCGTATTGAGATACGACATGATGTTTTAGCGGATCTTTTGACGTAGTGATTCTTACACACAGACATGCATACTTAGGTGGTATCAGTATTGTACTAGACGTAGATCAGTACCCCGATCATGATATTTGATAAAGAGGATGCCAGGTGAATAGTATGATGAATGTGATATTAACCCGTACCCAGATTTGGGGATGCCGTACGACGGATTTACGTACGAGCTATATTTTGATGATTGATCCGCACTCTTGACTTGGGATGTATGATTATAGATATGGTATCGGATATGATATTATTGAGGCGGGATCACCGACTAGTATATATATACAGGTATGTATATGTATCTGTAGGGTGTTTTTCGTCACCCCATTGAGATGGGAATACGCGCGCGCTTGTCAGGTGTATACTACAGATTCCCCCTGCCTAGGGTAGGCCGGGGTTTAATGATTGTGGGGATCCGAATCTCCGGCAGCCGCGGACTAAGCTGCCGTTAATTACCCCTCGCCTTTGGAGCGAGGGAACCTCCGATTGACGGGTTAAACTGGTCATGCGAACTCAATGTGCAGTGTACGTGTGTTGTGTTTTGGAGGGGGGTTGAAAATATCGGGAGCCACGCAGAGTTTTTACGGGGGTCCCGCTACCCGGATAGCGGGCTGGGGGTCAAGGGGG
The DNA here is from genome assembly GCA_030015575.1 of Agapanthus africanus. Taxonomy (NCBI): domain Eukaryota; kingdom Viridiplantae; phylum Streptophyta; class Magnoliopsida; order Asparagales; family Amaryllidaceae; genus Agapanthus; species Agapanthus africanus. The sequence goes on along the minus strand of CM057351.1, from coordinate 170,291,470 downwards.
CTAGCAGCCCCCTTGCGGGGTGCGGGGCAGCGCCCCGTTAGAAATTTTTTTCTAACAGGGACAGTGTCGTGGAGTATGTGTACATTTGTATACATATGTATATATAAACATGTATATATAAATAAAGGGGAAAAAGACATCCAAAGGATGCGTGGGGCCAGCGCCTAGGCGCTTGAGCACAAGCGCGCCACGTGTCGGCACATGGGCGCTTTGCGCTCGAGCGCAGAGTGCTGGAGCGCAACGCGCCACGTGTCGGCACGTGGACGCTTTGCGCTCGGACGCTGAGCGCTTAGGCGCAAGCGCGCCACGTGTCGGTACGTGGGCGACTTGCGCTCGAGCGCAAGAGCGCCACGTGTCGGTACGGGGGCGACTTGCGCTCGAGCGCTTGCGCTCGAGCGCTTGCGCTGGAGCGCAAGCGCGCCACGTGTCGGCACCGGGGTGACTTGCGCTCGGGCGCTTGCGCTTGAGCGCAAGAGAGCCACGTGTCGACATGAGGGCAACTTGCGCTCGAGCGCTTGGGCTTGAGCGCAAGCGCGCCACGTGTCGGCACGTGGGCGCTTTGCGCTCGAGCGCGAACGCTTGAGCGCAAGTGCGCCACGTGTCAGCACGTGGGCGCTCTGCGCTTAGCGCCGGCGAGAAAAAGAGGCTTTTAGCCTGAAAAAATTTCTCAGAAGAGAAATCAGAGAGGAGTTGGACTCCTGAGTGTGTTTTTCTTCTTTTTTTGGGGGGGGGGGGTTAGTGAAATATGTTCTTCTTCTTCCTCCTTTGTTAGCTGGATCTTGAAGATCAAGAGATGTGGGATTTTTTAAAAATCTCTTCTTTTTGAGATCTAATGGACGATCTGAGTTCCCCTTTATGGGTTTTGTGGTGAAAAACTATTTTGTTTTATAAAAAGAAGAGTAAAACTCTTGATTTAATTCAAGAGAAAGAAGAAAGTTTTGGAACCTTGAAGGAGGAAGAAAAGATCTTAGATCTCAAACTTTTTTTGGAGAGAGAAAAGTTGTTGGGATATTTCATTATCCTTGCCTTTATAGGCCATACATTTTATACATAGCCCCTTGGGCTTCACAAAATGGAAGTTTGCCTATCCCATGGCTCATGTGCCATTTCTTTTTGCACATAAGCCATGGGCTTTACAAAAATTTGGCTTTATGCCTATTTTTTCTTACATTTATCCAAAAATAAAATAAAAGAAATACAACAAAATTATTTATTACAAAAAATTTTATCTTGGCATGGGGGAGGCCGGCCGCTTCATGTTCGGGCTCGACCCGGGCATGGGCCCACTGGATCTGGGCTTGGGCCCACTTGGCTTGGGGTTGACTTTGATTTTGACTTGGTCAACCGGGGTGTAAATTTTTACCCCAACAAATTGCCCCCCATCAATAAATGCACACCATATATGTGGGTCGTGTGCATGAAATTGATGGATCTTCTTTCACGTGGAGGCGACTTGATTTGGTTCCCGCTTTTTGGGAAGCTGGCACTGCCCTTTTTACGACATGGACGGTCGTTGCTTGACATGTCTCCGAGATAGAGTGTCCGTGATAGACGTTTTCCCTGGCCCGGAGTTATCTGGTTCCCGCTTTGTAGGAATCCTGCGCTGCCCTTTTTGCGACTTGGACGGTCGGTGCTGCCCTTTTAGCGACTTGGATGGTCGTTGCTTCCCTTTTAGCGACGTGGACGGTCGGTGCTGCCCTTTTAACGACGTGGACGGTCGATGCTGCCCTTTTTGCGACTTGGACGGTCGGTGCTGCCCTTTTAGCGACGTGGACGGTCGATTCTGCCCTTTTTGCAACATGGACGGTCGGTTCTGCCCTTTTTGCGACATGGACGGTCGGTGCTACCATTTTAGCGACGTGGACGGTCGATGCTGCCCTTTTAGCGACGTGGACGGTCGGTTCTGCCCTTTTTGCGACTTGGACGGTCGGTGCTGCCCTTTTAGCGACGTGGACGGTCGGTTCTGCCCTTTTTGCGACTTGGACGGTCGGTGCTGCCATTTTTGCGACGTGGACGGTCGATGCTGCCCTTTTTGCGACTTGGACGGTCGATGCTGCCCTTTTTGCGACTTGGACGGTCGGTGCTTGATTTGACTTGCTCTGCTTCTTGCAGTGTCAGGGGTGGACTTGACTTGCTCCGCTTCTTGCGGTGTCGAGATTGGATTCTGACTCGCTCCACTTTCTGCGGTGTCGGAGTGGAAGTTGACTTGTTGATTTTGATTTGGGTTGACATCAGCATCGCTATACTGGAATATGGTACCAGGAGCGAATCATCATCTGTCATTGAGAGGATTCTAGGATTTTGGTTTTTGTTTGGCATCTGCATTGCTGCACTGGAATAATGCCAGGAGAAACTCATCATTTGCCCCGAGAGAATTTGAGAATTGATGGCTTAGGAGGCAGGTTTAGATCCCTATCACCTAAGACTTTTCAATTTTATGGGCCGTAAGGGTCCCATAAAAGCATTTTCTCCCTACGAGTCGAAAGGATCTCTTAGGTGTATTTTCTCCATAGGAGTCGTGGGGACTCCTAAGTGTGTTGCTCCTTTGTGAGTCGTAAGGATCTCACGCGGGAATTTTCTCCTCTCAAAGTCGAGAGGACTTTGAGAGTGCATTTCATCTCCTTTTCATGAGTTTGCGCCCTTTCAGGTTTTCACAAACTCGTCGGCAGTCCTGCTGTTTTTACTCACGGAGCCCTTTCGGGTTTTCCTCCGTGCCCATTTTGCTTGTGGACATACCGTTTTTTTTTATTATATCTTTTTTTACTGGAACTTTGAATGTGGTCTCACCGGTAGGACTTAGCAGAGATTGGGATTGTTTTACGCCGGTGGATTGTATACGGTTTTGCAGGATGTATGATCCAGACCGTAGGGCCGGAAAGATTTCAGGGATTTGTTGGCGTCTGCATCGCTGCACTGGAATGTGGTACCAGGAGCGACTCATCATTCGCCGTTGGGGTATGGGATTTGGAATTTGGTTGGCGTCTGCATCGCTACACTGGAATATGATACCAGGAGCGACTCATCATTCGCCGTTTGGGGTATGGGATTTGGAATTTGGTTGGCGTCTGCATCGCTACACTGGAATATGATACCAGGAGCGACTCATCATTCGCCGTTTGGGGACTTGGAATTTGGATCTTGTTTGGCATCAGCATTGCTGCACTGGAATAATACCAGGAGAAACTCATCATTTGCCTTGGGAGGACTTGGGATTTGGGTTTCTGGTCGGCATCAGCACCGCTAACACTGAAGCGAAATGCCAGGAGCGACTCATCATTTGCCGTTGCCCGTTGGGGAACGATGGCTTAGGAGATAGGTTTGGGTCCCTACCACCTAAGGCTTTTCAATTTTATGGGCCGTGAGGGTCCCATAAAAGCATTTTCTCCCTACGAGTCGTAAGGATCCCGCAGGTGTATTTTCTCCTTAGGAATCGTGAGGATTCCTAAGTGTGTTGCTCCTTTGTGAGTCGTAAGGATCTCACGCAGGGGTTTTCTCCTCACAAGGTCGAGAGGACTTTGTGAGTGTATTTCATCTCTTTTCACGAGTTTGCGCCCTTTCGGGTTTTCACAGACTCGCCGGTAGTCCTGCTGTTTTTACTCACGGAGCCCTTTCGGGTTTTCATCCGTGCCCATTTTGCTTGTGGACATACCGTTTATTTCTTCTTCTTTTTATTTTTATTTTTTTTTTGCCGCTGGTGGGACTTTAAAGTTGTCTCACCGGCAGGATTTGGGAGAAATAGTGGTCATTTACGCCCGTGGATTGTATACGGTTTTGCAGGATGTCTGATCCAGACCGTAGGGCTGATGTGCTCAATTCGCCTGCGACTTGGAGCATTCATGTATAGTATTTCTTGAGATATCGTCCATTGATGGGTGGCATGGGCCTTTCTCCCTCTGCACTTATTAGTTGGTTGGATCCTCTGTCGAACACTTTCTCAATGACGTATGGTCCTTCCCAGTTTGGCTCAAATTTTCCCTTGGCATGTCGATTGGGGATGATCGGTCTTTTGAGGACCAACACCAATTCACCTTTCTTGAAAGCGCGGAGACGGGTTATCTTGTCATAGGCCCGTGACATTTGGGCTCGGTATAGCTCCAGACTTTGCTGCACCGCGAGCCTCTTTTCTTCGAGGGCATCGAGTTCTTCAAGTCGAAGGAGCACGTTTTCCTCCTCCGTCAACTCATGCTGAACGGCCATTCTTAAGCTTGGAACTTCGACTTCGAGGGGGAGGACCGCCTCCACTCCGAAGAGCAATGAGTATGGAGTGGACTGAGTTAGAGTACGGTGCGTGGTACGATATGCCCACAATGCCTCGTGAAGTTTGAGATTCCAGTCTCTCTTGTTGGCTGAAGCATTTTTCCTCAGGAGATTGCATAGAGTCTTATTGAAGGCTTCGGCTAGCCCATTGGCTCTTGGATTATAGATGGAGGAATATCTCCAGTCTATCTTGTGCTGAGTAGCGAACCTTGAGACATTGAAGCTCTTGAAAGAAGGCCCGTTGTCAGAAATGATTCTTCTTGGTGTACCGAAACGGTATAGAATATTATGCTGGAAGAATGTCAGAATATCTTTTGTCTTGACTTCTTTTAGCGGGACAGCTTCAGCCCACCTGGAGAAGTAGTCTGTCGCAGCCAGTATGAACCGGTGGCCTTTAGATGACGGAGGATCAATTGGGCCAACAATGTCGGTGCCCCAGACTTCGAAGGGCCACGACGCCACCGTAGGATGCAATGGATTGGGATGCTTATGAATAAAATCACCATGAATTTGGCAGATATAACATTTCTTTGCATGCTCTCTGCAATCCCGTATCATGGTGGGCCAGTAATACCCAAGCCGTTTGATTTGAAGTCGCATCTTGGGGCCAGACTGGTGAGCACCGCAAACGCCCGAGTGGACATCTTTCATGACCTTTTGGGCTTCGGCCAATGACAGACACCTGAGCCAGAGTTGGTCATATGACCTGCGGTATAACGTGTCATTTACAAACACGTATCGGAGAGCACTTTTCTTCAGCTGAATCCTCGCAGATTTTTCTTCGGGCAGCTTGTCGTATCGGAGGTACTCTATGAAGGGTTCTCTCCAATCGGGCTCGTCTTGGATGATCGAAGCTTCTTCCGCAGGACTGCTCTTCTGTTCCGCGCTTTCCTCTTCTCATAGAGAGACTGGGGGTAGAATTTGCAGGCTCCTGACTGTGATCAGAATTTCGTCCATGTCAGGATCAGCCAGCTCCTTAGCCAAGCGAGCGAGTACATCAGCCTTTCCGTTCAACGCTCTAGGGACTCTCGTTAGTTCAATATGAGTGAACCGTTTCATGAGTTCCACCACTCGACCTCTGTACCGAGCTAACTCGGGTTTGTATATCTTATAGTCGCCGCTTACTTGGTTGACGACAAGCTGGGAGTCACCGTAAACCCGTAGCCGAAGGATTTCCATTTCTATGGCGAGCTCCAAACCAGCTATCAGAGCTTCATACTCAGCTTCATTGTTTGTCCGAGGCTCGGTGAGAGCAAAAGAACGCCGTAGGTGTTAATGTTTATGCCCTAGAAGGCCATTACTGTATCATACTAGTTTGTATATTACTTAATGGAAGCTTGGGATATTCACATGTATATAACAGTCTTGCTAAACATGGTAGTATGCTACTTGGTTTTCTCTATCTTAATGTGTGAGTATACGTATTGATAGAGCTCTTAGGATCTTGCTTAACTACCAGCGTTGTGATGGCAGTCATACTAGTGGGGGCTGGGTAGCCTACAAGCACATCCTTATTCAGGTCCCTAGTCGTTGGATTATCGAGACAAAGCATCGATACTCCGGAGTAGACTAGTGTGTACGCTTCTCATCCCAGTTGGGGAGATGGTCTGTCCCACAGCCGTCAGTACGTCGTATTGGAGATAGTATACAGGTGCTCGTTAGGTTACGGGTACACCGGACAGGACTCACAGGGAACTGTTGGTTGGTTTTATACCAGTCGTCAGTGAACAGTTCCCAGGTGACATGAGTACAGCATAGTCCGCAGACTTGACACTGCTACTTCGCCTCGAGTGTGTCCCACTGTTCTTAGATTGCTACCCTACCACGGCTCAAAGGAGTCGTGCAAACAGGTAGCAGTTGGGTGCAGTCCCGAGCACTTGGAGGCAGTGGCGGTTAGACAGGATTCGTCTCTCCCGGTATTGGGAGTTGATATCGCGCTGTGTCAGAGAGCCATTACGCAAAGTCCCTGGCCAGGGCAGGCGAGATTTGCTGGTAGGTTCCAGTAGTTTCTCAGGGTGTAATGGGCTTCCCTCCGACACGACTTATACTGCTATTAGGGGACTGACGCTTGCCGCCCCCTAGGCCCGATATGCGATAGTCTTGGACGAACGGACCGGACTGTATGGAGATTGTCACATCAGACTCAGTAGGAGTTCGGAAGGGTTTCCTCATCGGCCTTCTTATCGACATCTACCTGGGGACCGTTACGTACAGCTAGTGCTGCTTGCGGTCTGTGGTTAAACCCACTGCCAGCGTAGTAGTCGAGTCTCTAGAGTCCCACACAGAGAGTTTCCCTACTCCAGGCGAAACGATATAGAGGTCGTATGGTTTTACGACAAGGGTTCGGACGCATACGTGCGTTTACGCGCGTACGACTTTCGGACAGTTTTTACCAGTCGGCTTTGGTTTAAGCCAGTTACTGGTATCCGGTTATTGGATTTATACAGTCTAAAGTTTTTCCGTATTTTTGCGGATTGGAGGGGCGTTCTCGTAATTGTGCGAGAAGCTTCTAGAAGATGGTGACTAAGGAGGTTTAGGTGTCATATGCATTAAATGGGTTTAGTGAGTCATGAGAGTGATTCATCCATATCATTAATGCACAATAAATGCTTAATGAGTCATGGTTATGAATCACCATTAGATATTTATGAAACTTGATTATTCATCATTTGTTTTTCTTTTATTGATGAATTTTAAAGTTTCATATATATTATGATAACTTACTATTCTCACTTGATAATTATATTCACATTCTCTCTCCTCAAGCTCTCCCTCTTCAAAGACTAATCCTCCCCTCTCATGAGTTGAGTACAAGGATTAGTAAGACTAATTAATCCATAACCCTCTCTATATTACACCTAGCTTCTTTGATTAGCACTTAAAGAAGTATAGTTGCCTCAAGTTTAGAGGCTAAGCTTGGAGTTTTGCTCTCGGGTGGATCATCTACTACATCGAGAAGGCCGAGGAGGACGAGGAGATCGTAAAGCCGAAGGACTTGGTTCGTTAGGTATAATCCCTAAGCATAGTAGTTTAAAACATCTATGTGTTTGGTTAGTTATCGTTTAGCTTCGATTCAAGCGGTTAGTCGATGTTTGTTTACTAAACAAGTTCGTTTTTGAAAATTCCGCCTCCCTACAAGTATTGGGGTGTTGTGCATCGACTTACAGTGGTATCAGAGCCTCGCTAAACAATAAATAACTTACTTGAAAATTTGTATGAATTTCGAACGGAAAAAACGAAACCGGAAAACCCTAAAATATCAAGTTTCTGTCGTTTTTATAATGAAGTCAAAAAATTTTCCAGGGTCGTTCAGAAAGCTTGAAAAGACAGTAGAAGAACACCCAAGAAAATTGGGCCCCTGAATCGCCTAAAGCGCCGCGGAACCGCGGCGGGATCCAACTGATCCGCCGCGCTTCCGCCGCCGAGTTGGCGATTCAGGAACCCAATTTTCTTGTGTTGCTTCTCTGTGATATTTGGTATTTTCTGGAATATTTGATTTTTGCTCAGGTTTCAGATTTTCAGAGCAGTATTGGAGCAAAATTAAAAGAGTTTAATCGATCGAAATTATACAGTATTTGCTTGTTGGATTACATCTGTGATTGTATAATATGTTCGTAAATCTCCCCTAACTGCTAGTATGTCAGTTGGCAGGGGGTTGCACATTTCTGAAATGGATTTTATCTGTTTGTGCATATGAACTGTGTTGGACTGTTGTGATGTATAGCCGGGGTTATGTGATGGGTTATCATTTAATTCATTTGATGTAAATGTAATTTGTTGTAATATTATTTTGCGGGGCACATCCAGGTTGCGGTTGTAGCCACCGTTGTATTATTTCATTTTACTGTTTTTTCTCCTAGGACAGACCCAAGATGGGGTGCACAAACTGCCGAGCGGGTAGTTTGCCGCACTCGTAGGGGTCGTGGGTGGGGTAATGGCTATTCATCACAACTGTGTAATCCGTATTTTGTTGCAGGCTCAAAACAAACACGGATTGCTTGCAAATCCAATTAAGTTCATTTGTGATCTGGAATGAATATCATTGCGTCAGACGAATGTAAAATATCTATATATATGATAGCTATTTAGACGTCACTTATGTTTTACACCCGCGCTAGCCCAGCCCCCGCTCTGTCGTTAGTTAAGTAACCTAACGGGTAATGACGGGACCCCGTGGCGAATGCGGATGGCATAAGAGGACGTTGTATTTTCGTTGTTTTCTGCAATGATAGGTTAATGATGGGACGCATTATCTATAATGCAAAGAAAATAAACCAAAGTTTTAATCGTTGGAACAATTTAAAAGAAACCACTCGGTTAATTTTAAAAACAGATATTTTTAAAATGCGGAGCTTTAACCACTCCTTTTAAAAGCTATCAGGTTCCTTCGGTTATATCAAGTTCACTACGTTCACGGTTTCGCCAAAACCAGTCGTAGCCCTCCGTCATTTCTTATGGATGGTCAGTAGTATTCAAGCTATGCTTGTTGGCTTTCGTCAAGGCATAGTGTTTGGTAGCTGCTGGGGTATTCATTTGTTGCATAGATAGATGAGTTGGTTTGGGACAGTCGTATAACCTTGTTGGCTTTCGTCAAGGGTATATACGGGTGGGTTCAAATTAACAAGATAATGATGGGCAGAACTTGACATGTGTTTTATGATTTGTTGGCTTTCGTCAAGATCATAAGAACATAGGGCAAAAATATATATCGGGAATTTCTAAAGAAACTGAAATTTGCAAAGAGATGCATACCATTTGGAGTTTGATGAATGTTGGTAGGATTCCTTCAACATTATCATACGATGATATTTGGATCCTGATCCTACTGAGAGTATATGCTACTTATCAGGATATTCGTCACTTAACGATCAATGCTATAAACTAAGTAGGTGTCCAGAAAGGTGTCAGCGGGGTTACGCCCCCAGAGAAAAGAGGTTATTTAATTAAGGAACTTCGCGAAAGCGTTGGAAAACCTCCCTCGAAGTATCGACACTAGCCTGGCTGAACGGTTAAGCAAGAATTGTACAGTGAGAATAGTCCTGGCTAATTCTTCTTTTATGGTTTGAGGAAGGATTCGAAAAACAGTGGGAGCCATCCAGTTTAGATAAATTAAAAACCAATCTAAACTTGCAAGAGCATCATGCTAAAGTGTTTTCTTCTCTCTCTCTCATTGCAGCGACCTTGTGACCATGACTAGGTTACATCTAGATAACAAGATGACTGAATCTAACTTATATGACTGGCAAAGGTCTGTTCAGATGACCATTTCCTATGACAAGCTGGACCACCCTATTACTACTCAAGATCCCACCGTCCCAGGTCCAGTTTCCACCGTCGCGGATATGGATATCCGTCAGACAAAAGAAAAGAATAAACCGAAAGCCAAGTGCCTCGTGTTGGCTTCAGTTGATGGTATATACCAGAAGCAGCACGAGAAGATGGACTCTGTTTCCATCTTTCTCCATAACAAAGATTTATATGGAGAGCAATCTCATATCGCAAGATATGAGGCCTCGAACGAATTGATTCAAGCGAGGTCGGCTGACGGGTCATCTGTAAGGGACGACGTCCTTACGATGACTAGCTATATTGATAAGCTCAAAGACCTGGAGACCACGTTGGGAAACAGGTCATATACTGACTTATTTCCACAGTCCCTACCCTCTACTTACACCCTGAAAGAAACCAGGGAGACACAAGCTCTGCTTAATAGGGGACCTTCTTCTTCTTCATCCAAGGCGAAAGCAAAGGGTGAAAAGAAGAAGACCTCTACAAAGCCGATATACGGTGTCAGCAAAGTAGGAGGAAAGGGAAGAGAAACAGTTTCGGGACTTGGTATAAGTAAGGAGGGATATTCCTATTGTTATGGGAATGGACATTGGCAGAATGATTGCAGGGCTTTGGAAGCCAGTAGCCAGGATACGAAGCATGTTGTGGCTTCAGCCTCAAGTGTGTTTGTAATTGAGAATTGTTTGTCAATTAACTCTACTTCCTGGGTACTAGATACCGGAGCAGGATCTCATATCTGTAATTCGTTACATGCTTTGAGAAACCGTAAAGTTATAAGGATGGGTGATTTGTCTCTCAGAGTTGCAAACGGAATGAGCGTGGATGCTGAATCCGTGGGAGAATATCGCCTAGGTTTGACAAGTGGGCAGATATTGATTCTACCTAATGTACCTAGTTTGACTTGTAATATCATATCAGTGTCCTCACTTTCAAGAGAGGGATATGACTTTACATTCGTAAGCGGTGTAGTTCACATCCACCTAAATCAAGTTCTGATTGGGTCCGATACATTAGATGACGGTATATACGTATTGAATCAAGCTCAGGTTTTCAATGTCCAGAACACACTTAAAAGAAAGTCTCCAGAAGTAAATCAGGCTTTCTTATGGCATTGTAGACTAGGTCACATCAATGAAACACGGTTAACGAAGTTACATAAAAAAGGATATTTGAATCCGTTCGAATATCAATCTTATGCCACTTGTGAATCTTGTCTCATGGGAAAGATGACAAAGACTCTGTTTACTGGACACGGAGTAAGAGCGAGCGAGCTCTTAGGACTCGTACACAGTGACGTGTGCGGTCCGATGTCTACAAATGCGCGAGGTGGTTATTCCTACTTCATTACTTTTACGGATGATTTCTCTAGGTATGGACATATCTTCTTGATGAAGCATAAATCCGAGGCCTTTGAGAAATTCCAAGAATACAAGAATGAAGTGGAAAACCAAACAGGCAAAAGTATTAAGACACTGAGATGTGATCGAGGTGGTGAATACTTAAGTGCCGAGTTCCTGGGTTACTTAAAAGAGAAAGGAATTCTCTCTCAGCTTACTCCTCCATACACACCACAACACAACGGTGTATCGGAAAGGAGGAATCGAACCCTATTAGATATGGTTCGTTCCATGATGAGTAAGGCTGAGTTACCGCGATCATTCTGGGGTTATGCGCTAGAATCAGCAGCATATCTTTTGAACAAGGTTCCAACCAAGACTGTGCCTACCACGCCATATCAGATGTGGAGTGGGAAGAAACCCTATCTTCAGTACCTGAAGACATGGGGATGTCCAGATTTTGTAAAAAAGCAGCATCCGGACAAGCTCGAGGCACGCTCAGTAGAGTGTAAGTTTGTGGGATATCCAAAGAATTCCATGGGATATTGCTTCTACTACTCAGAGGAACAAAAGGTTTTTGTTTCTCGTCATGCCCGCTTCTTAGAAACTGAATTTTTAGAAAATCAGAAGAGTGGGAGTGCAGTAGAACTGGAAGAAATTCCAGAACCACAAGCTGTTACTGAAAGTTTGGTGGAACAAGAAGTTTCAGAAGAAAGGGACATACCAGCACCTATCCGCAGAAGTAGTAGGCAGTCTCATCCGCCCGAGAGATACTACGGTTTTCTTATAGACGGGGATAGAGAAGATTGCATCATTGATAATGACGACCCTACTAGCTTCCAGCAAGCCATTCAGAGCGGTGACTCGGTAAAATGGATGGATGCAATGCGGACCGAAATGGAGTCCATGTACACTAACAAAGTATGGACTTTGGACACTGCTCCAGATGGGGTGAAACCCGTAGGATGCAAGTGGATCTTCAGAAAGAAGATTGGTGTAGATGGACAGGTTGAAACCTATAAGGCTAGACTTGTTGCAAAGGGTTTCCGTCAAAGACCTGGTTTGGACTATGACGAAACATTTTCTCCTGTGGCTATGCTGAAATCCATTCGGGTCCTTCTTGCTATTACTGCCTTCCACGATTATGAAATCTGGCAGATGGATGTAAAGACGGCCTTTCTAAATGGAAATTTAGAAGAGAGCGTCTATATGGATCAGCCAGAGGGATTCATTCAGAGTGGGAGCAGCGGTAAAGTATTCAAGCTGCTTAAATCCATTTATGGACTAAAGCAGGCATCGCGGAGTTGGAACATCTGTTTTGATGATACTGTCAAAGAATTCGACTTTATCAAAAATCCAGATGAACCATGCATATACAGTAAGATTGTAGGGAGAGTTGTTGTATTCCTCGTTTTGTACGTGGATGACATTCTCCTAATAGGAAATGATATTCCTATGCTACAGTCAGTCAAAAGATTCTTGTCACAGAAATTCTCCATGAAGGACCCGGGTGATGCCACCTACATTTTGGGGATCCAGATCTATCGTGATAGATCAAAGAGGATGTTGGGACTTTCACAGTCCAGGTACATAGACACCATATTGAAAAGATTCAGTATGGAAGATTCAAAGCGCGGTAACCAACCGGCTTGTCACGGAATCACCCTCTCCAAAGAGATGTCTCCCAAGACTGATTTGGAAAGGGAACGCATGTCGATTATACCCTACGCTTCTGCGGTAGGCTCTATAATGTATGCGATGTTATGTACCAGACCAGATGTAGCATACGCATTGAGCGTTGTAAGCCGGTATCAGGAAAACCCAGGGGAGAATCACTGGATAGCAGTAAAGAACATTCTCAAGTACCTGAGAAGGACTAAGGAGATGTTCTTGGTTTACGGCGGAAAGGACCTCAAGATGGAGGCCTATGCTGATTCCGGCTTCCAGAGTGACAAGGATGACCCCAAGTCCATGTCGGGTTATGTCTTTACCCTCAATGGAGGGGCGGTCTGTTGGAAGAGTTCCAAGCAGGACACCGTTGCTGACTCAACGATGGAAGCGGAGTACATAGCTGCTTGCGATGCCGCAAAAGAAACTGTCTGGATGAAGAAGTTCCTCACAGAACTTCAGGTGGTTCCTTCCATAGTTGATCCAATACCTCTGTATTACGACAACAACGGAGCTATAGCTTTAGCGAAGGAACCAAGGTCCCATCAGAAGTCCAGACATATCTTAAGGCGGTATCACCTGATCAGGGACATCATTGATCGTCAGGAGATCGAGGTTCGGAGAGTTGCTTCAGAAGAGAACATTGCTGATCCATTCACGAAGGCCCTACCTCAGACGCAGTTCGAGAGGCTACTCGAGATCATCGGTCTTCGATATGCCAGTACATGGCCTTAGTGCAAGTGGGTGATTGTTAGTGTTTATGCCCTAGAAGGCCATTACTGTATCATACTAGTTTGTATATTACTTAATGGAAGCTTGGGATATTCACATGTATATAACAGTCTTGCTAAACATGGTGGTATGCTACTTGGTTTTCTCTATCTTAATGTGTGAGTATGCGTATTGATAGAGCTCTTAGGATCTTGCTTGACTACCAGCGTTGTGATGGCAGTCACACTAGTGGGGGCTGGGTAGTCTACAAGCACATCCTTATTCAGGTCCCTAGTCGTTGGATTATCGAGACAGAACATCGATACTCCGGAGTAGACTAGTGTGTACGCTTCTCATCCCAGTTGGGGAGATGGTCTGTCCCACAGCCGTCAGTACGTCGTACTGGAGATAGTATACAGGTGCTCGTTAGGTTACGGGTACACCGGACAGGACTCACAGGGAACTGTTGGTTGGTTTTATACCGGTCGTCAGTGAACAGTTCCCAGGTGACATGAGTACAGCATAGTCCGCAGACTTGACACTGCTACTTCGCCTCGAGTGTGTCCCACTGTTCTTAGATTGCTACTCTACCACGGCTCAAAGGAGTCGTGCAAACAGGTAGCAGTTGGGTGCAGTCCCGAGCACTTGGAGGCAGTGGCGGTTAGACAGGATTCGTCTCTCCCGGTATTGGGAGTTGATATCGCGCTGTGTCAGAGAGCCATTACGCAAAGTCCCTGGCCAGGGAAAGCGAGATTTGCTGGTAGGTTCCAGTAGTTTCTCAGGGTGTAATGGGCTTCCCTCCGACACGACTTATACCGCTATTAGGGGACTGATGCTTGCCGCCCCCTAGGCCCGATATGCGATAGTCTTGGACGAACGGACCGGACTGTATGGAGATTGTCATATCAGACTCAGTAGGAGTTCGGATGGGTTTCCTCATCGGCCTTCTTATCGACATCTACCTAGGGACCGTTACGTACAGCTAGTGCCGCTTGCGGTCTGTGGTTAAACCCACTGCCAGCGTAGTAGTCGAGTCTCTAGAGTCCCACACAGAGAGTTTTCCTACTCCAGGCGAAACGATATAGAGGTCGTATGGTTTTACGACAAGGGTTCGGACGCATACGTGCGTTTATGCGCGTACGACTTTCGGACAGTTTTTACCAGTCGGCTTTGGTTTAAGCCAGTTACTGGTATCCGGTTATTGGATTTATACAGTCTAAAGTTTTTCCGTATTTTTGCGGATTGGAGGGGCGTTCTCGTAATTGTGCGAGAAGCTTCTAGAAGATGGTGACTAAGGAGGTTTAGGTGTCATATGCATTAAATGGGTTTAGTGGGTCATGAGAGTGATTCATCCATATCATTAATGCACAATAAATGCTTAATGAGTCATGGTTATGAATCACCATTAAATATTTATGAAACTTGATTATTCATCATTTGTTTTTCTTTTATTGATGAATTTTAAAGTTTCATATATATTATGATAACTTACTATTCTCACTTGATAATTATATTCACATTCTCTCTCCTCAAGCTCTCCCTCTTCAAAGACTAATCCTCCCCTCTCATGAGTTGAGTACAAGAATTAGTAAGACTAATTAATCCATAACCCTCTCTATATTACACCTAGCTTCTTTGATTAGCACTTAAAGAAGTTTAGTTGCCTCAAGTTTAGAGGCTAAGCTTGGAGTTTTGCTCTCGGGTGGATCATCTACTACATCGAGAAGGCCGAGGAGGACGAGGAGATCGTAAAGCCGAAGGACTTGGTTCGTTAAGTATAATCCCTAAGCATAGTAGTTTAAAACATCTATGTGTTTGGTTAGTTATCGTTTAGCTTCGATTCAAGCGGTTAGTCGATGTTTGTTCACTAAACAAGTTCGTTTTTGAAAATTCCGCCTCCCCACAAGTATTGGGGTGTTGTACATCGACTTACAGTAGGGTTCCCATTGATGGTGTGATGAACACCAATCCTATCCCTGCTTTTATCTCCGGGACGCTTGATTTACTGGAGGTCCTTATTGACGAGGCTCCATCGAAGTAGAGCTCCCAACATGGCTCATCTTCCTCGAGGTGCAGCACTTTTTCGTCGGGTAACTCATAATTTAGCGGCGACTCTTCTGGTATGGGATGAGCGGCGAGAAAGTCTGCAATAGCTTGCCCTTTTATTGCTTTCTGAGGGGTATAAACTATGTCAAACTCAAGTAGCATGACAGCCCATCTTGCCATTCTGCCGGCTAGGCTTGCTTTGGTCATCAAGTGTTTGAGCGGGTCGACCTTGGAGATCAGCATAACCCGATGAGCGAGCAAATAGTGCCTCAGCTTCTTCACAGCAAATATTAGAGCCAGGCATTGCTTTTCGATTGGGGAGTAGTTGTGTTCCGCCCCGACTAGAGCTCGACTGAGGTAGTAGAGGGCATTTTCTTTTCCCTCCTCGTTATTCTGGGCAAGGAGCGCACCGAGTGACTCGTCCAGCGCGGCAGTGTAGAGAATCAGCGGTTTATTTGGAATGGGAGCGGCCAGCACTGGAGGGTGCAACAAGTATTGTTTGATGCTTTCGAACGCTACTTGACATTCGGCATCCCAGATAAAAGGAGCTCCTTTCTTCATGAGCTTTGAGAAGAGCCTACATCTCCCCGATAAATTTGAGATAAACCTCCGTATATAAGCAAGCTTGCCTTGGAAAGATCTTAGCTGCGTCAGACTCTTCGGAGGGGGCATCTCCATGATGGCCTTTATCTTTGATGGGTCAACTTCGATCCCTCGATGTCGGACTATGAAGCCCAGGAATCTTCCCGATGACACGCCAAAAGCGCACTTCAGAGGATTCATCTTCAGATCGTATTCCCTCAGTCTGGTGAGAACGGTCCTGAGATCTTGGATATGATCGGCCTTGGCTTTAGTCTTGACGACCAGATCATCAACATAGCATTCGACGACTTTATGGATTAGGTCATCAAAGATATTAGTCATTGCCCTTTGATATGTAGCACCTGCGTTCTTCAGTCCGAATGGCATTACCTTGTAGCAATATATTCCGATCGGGGTTCGAAATGATGTGTGCTTCTCATCCTCAGGCGACATCTTGATCTGATTATATCCAGACGAGCCATCCATAAAGGTGAACAGTTCATAATTTGAGGTGTCATCGACCATCATTTCCATGACCGGTAGCAGGAAGTCGTCTTTAGGACATGCCTTGTTGAGGTCCCTGAAATCGACACAAACTCGGATCTGCCCATTTTTCTTCTTCACTGGGACTATGCATGCGATCCAGTCTGCATATTTCTCTTCCCTGATGAAGCCGGCATCGATGAGTTTCTTGGTTTCCTCGATGACCTTTTCTTCCAACTCCCTTCTCATTCTTCGAGGAGCTTGTTTGACTGGCTTAGCATCAGGAGATATAGCCAACTTATGTACGACCACTTCAGGGGAAAGGCCAGGCATTTCTTTGTATGTCCACGCGAAGCAGTCGACGAACTCATACAGCAGGGCAATTATCTGTGCTTTCATTTCCTCCGACAAGAGTGAGCTGATGTAGGTCGGCCTTGGATTATCGGGCGTTCCTAAGTCAATCTCGGTTAGCTCATCAAAGGTTGCTTGTCCTCCATCTTCGAGCTCTTGGGGAGCTTCTTCTGGCTCGGCTATCTCGTCATCATCATTTGATCTTTCGCTGGCCTCACCAACACGGATCATGTAGCACGCTTTGGAATCAGGTTGAATGTAGCCTATGCCCCGTCTATCTGGAATTCGTCCATCGATGAGTGCTCGGACCTGGGGCGGATACCACAGCCCTTCGTAAAACTTTGCTTCGGACTCCGTTTGATATAACCGGCATCCGCACTTCTTAAAGTATTCCCGCATCTCGGGCGCATAGTATCTGGGATTGAGGACGGCTCTTATGCCTCTCTCATAGGGAAGGCATGTGACAGAAAGGTCGTCTGGGTCCACAACGGGGTTTGACCTGTAAAACAGGATGCCCTTCTGTCCATTTTTCCTCCCGGGCACGTAGAAAGTTTTCAGCTGGTCCACGGTAGAGACTGACAATGCGTAGAGCTCTTTGCACATCCGTTCCGGCACCCTTGTGATGGCCAGGGACCCTTCTGCGGCTTCGAAGGTTTCTCGTAGTTTCGCTTGCTGCATGGGGGGCCAATCTGCACAGCTGTTGCACGGCAGGTCCTCCTCTTCTGACTCTTCAGTGTCACTGCCAAGATGAGGGCGGACTTTGCTGCTAGATGGGCCTTCAGTAACAGATTCGTCCGTATCGCTGCCGAAATGAGGGCGAGTTTTACGGAAGGATGGGCTTCCAGCATCGGACTCATCAGTGTCGCTGCCGAAATGCGGGCGCACTTGGGTATTTTTGCTTTTGAAAGTGACAGCCGGCGCAGATTTGCTTTTGAGTCTTGGGGCCGGTCTATCCTCAGTCAGTTGTGGCTTAGCATTTTGGTGGTTCATAAAGTACCGAGAATCTTCATATCGGACTTCATGCACACCGAACGGCTGGATGTCTCCGTCAATGCGTCTTTCTTCGCCATTTTTAGTATACTTCATGCATTGATGGAGAGTTGACGGAATGATGCCGTAATCGTGGAGCCACGGCCGCCCCAAGAGAATCTTATAAGACGTGTCGGCGTCGATCACGTATATCTTAGCTTCAGTTTGCAGCTCCCCGAATTTGATTGGCAAAGCTATATACCCCAGAACTTGCTGGCAATTTTGGTTGAAGCCTTGAATGACAATCCTTTCCCTTGACAAGTGTCGGACGTCCATTGACAAACTCTTCAGAGTTCGCAAGTTCATGATGTTCACTGAGGACCCCGGATCAATCAATATGCGATTAATTCGATCTCCGTCGCTGTACCCGGTCACGTAAAGCGGCCGATTATGCTCAGTCGTTCCCAGCAGCAAATCTTCATCCTTAAATGTGACTGCGGCGGCATACAAAGCGTGTTGGGTTTCTTTCATATTAATTTCCGCAAAGTGAGCCTGGTACCGCTCGGGGCTTTGTAGAGCGTGAATGAGAACATCTCTAAGCTCCTTAGATAGGACCAAGGCGTCGTAGATGCTCAGGAGAGACGGAAGCTTCCGGAGATGTGCCAAGACATTATAATCCACCGAGGAAGGACTTATGTTTTCATCAGCCGGTTCTCTACCATCTTCTTCATTAGCGACTTGTTTTTCCTTCCCTTTTGGGGCGTTGCCCTGATTTGGCGGTAAAGCCCTGCCACTTCTGAGCTGGATTTGATTGGCCTTTGTGGCGAGCTCCTCGTCCTCTTCGGGAAAACAGAGCTCATCCTCGGAGTCGCTGCCAAGATGGATGGCGTAGCAGGTCACTACTGGGATCTCTTCATTGGAGTCTTCTTCTAACTCCTACAGAATTTCAGCCGCTTGTACAGGGAAGAACTCCTTCAATTGAATCAATGTTCTTTCCTTTTGTTCATATTCTTCGAGGGAATCGATATATTTTTGAATGGTCGATCTCCCTGCAGACACTTTTTCATGCCTAGCTGCACTTTTCTTCTTCTTGAGCTTCTTGGATTTTGAGCCTGATGGAGCCGCATTGGCAGCTGGACTGGTAAGCTTCTTCTGCCTTTTCCATTCCGTCCTGGGTTCTTTCCGAAGTAGCTTTATCATCTTCTTTGTCTTATTAGATATGTGCGTACTCCACGGAGGCCGCGATGAGTCCGTTTCATTTCTCAAGACAGCGGGTTCGGCTGTCTGCTCCCAGAAGGCTTCAGTTTCTGTCTGTATAAAGTTGGTGGTTGCAACTTGATTGTTCACCACCACGCTTTTGGACAGCTCAATCTCTCCAGCCTTGTACTGCTTCTCGACCCAGTCTTTGAAGATATAGCAATCCTCGATCGCATGGCTCACTACTCGGTGGTACGGGCAATACAGAGGATTGTCGGTCATTTTTGTTTCTTGGGGTCTTTTCGACTCCGGCAATTGTAAGCCGTTGTTCAAGGCATCTTTAAATATCTTGCGGACCTTGTCCCTTCTGAAAGAGTAAACCTTGTTCTTTTTCTCCTCTAGAGAAGGCCCATCTCCTCCCAGCAACGGCTTTCGAGACCGGTTGGTTTTGGATTCGCCCGCCCTTCGCTTTTCTTCATTGTCGGACGCATTGAAGACATTGGTACTGCTGGAACTCCCGCTTCTACGGTTGTCGTCCCGCTTGCTTTTCCAGGTTTTGTCTCTCTGAGTGTCCGGCGGGGACTCTTGCTTCGAGCGTTCCAGCATTTGGACTTTCTTGGTTAGCTCCTGAAATGTCTTGAGGCCCGCCGTACACAAGAATGGGACCATCCAATTGCTGAGGTTCCCAATGAGAAGGCTGACGGACTGGTCCTGCTCCAGTGGTGGTTCGCACTTGACTGTGAGATTGCGCCATCGGGCGATAAAGTCGGTGTTGCTTTCATTCTTCCCCGGCTTGGTCCTCTCAAGGTCGGCAATGGAGATTTTATCACTGACACTCATGAACCTTTGCCAAAACAGGGACTCCATTTGGGCAAAGGTAATGACGGACCCGTCCGGTATACTCGCATACCAGTCGAAGGCGACGCCGGTCAGGCTGTTGACAAACTGACGAAGAAGGAGCGCGTCATTGCCCCCTGTATTTCCGCACGATGCTTTGAGTGGGCGACGTGCTGGTTTGCATTACCCGTTCCATCAAATCTTCCGAACTTAGGAATGACGTAGCCACTTGGGAACTCAATCAGATCGTACTGCGTGAGATATGGCCGCCCACTACTGCCGATTTCTTTCTGAGCTTCGGCTTCGGCCACCAATGTTTTAACCTTGCTGGTGACCAAATCCATTATCCGATCCTGTGTTAGCGGGATGGTGCTATCTGGGGCCAAGGCGTCCCCAGAAGCGGAATGCGGCCGGCTTTCATGCGGCTTGACCAGTCTTGGTCCTAAAGGAACAGGCATTGGCTGCCTCGGATTGTCATCACCCGGCTGATTAGTAGCGGTTTGTGTCTGATTGGGAGGCGCTCGAGCAATTTGAGCAGTAAGCTGCATCACCACGTTCGTTAAGTCATCAATCTTCGAATAGAGCTTGGCCATCTCTTTATCTTTGCTCCTGAGCTGTTTTCGAAGCTCTTGAAGAAGCTCTTGCTTCGCAGTCCTGGGGCGGAAAGTCGGCTCTTCCTCGCTGTCCGAGCTTGACTCTGCATGGATCGAGGGGTCTTTCTGCCTATCATCCTCATCGAGAGGGTTTTCTTCATCCAGCGGGGGCGGCTGTTCTTGGGCGGCGGAAACCACATTCAGGCTAGATTGGGCTTGGGATGTGGTGGCCCCGTCCTTGCTTTTGCTGCGAAGGTTGTCGCTGGGGCGCCCGCCCGCCATATAGACCGTATGGATGATATATCCGGCCGTCTTTCTATCACTGGCAGCTGATTTCACGGATTGCTGTCTTGACCCCCTTGTTTCGGTAGCTGGTAGTCGATTGAAGGCGGCTGGCCTAACCAGGTTCTTGAATGGTGCTGGCGCTTCTTTTCTGGGTTTGCCCCGCTGCTTTCGTGCGGTACAGAGTGCTTGATAGACTCTTGAAGAGACAGTGTCGTACTTTTTCTGTTGGGGCCGGGACACGTCTCTTTGTGGCACTGTTCGGACCGCTGTCTTCTTGATTCTGGCGGTCATGGCATTTTTCTGAACCCACTTTAGAGGCTCGAAGGAATTGTTGATTCTTACGTCCGACTCAGCCGTCATCGCGGGGCAACCCTGCACTTGGAACTTCACACGATTCCATTTGGCCGAAGCCTTGGCCCTTTTGTTGGCTCGATACCTGAGCCGCTTCTCCCTTAACTTTTCTGTTCTAAGCGCCTGGCGGACTTCGGCTTTTTGGGAAGACGCCGCAGGCTGGTTGATGGAGGGCCTTGGAGATACGCCCGATTGTGCATTTGTTGGAGTCATCGCCTGAGCTCGTATGCAACATTTAATGTTGCCCTTCGCATCGGAAGTCTTGCCCCCAGCTAGAGCGCCAGGGACTCGTTCAGACACCATCTTAAGTTTCGGTTGTGGTGCCTTAGCAATCACAACATTCGGCCTCTTGCCCCTTGGGACCGGCTTGACCACCTGTTCCGCCGGGATTTCCGCCAGATGAGCGCTTCCGGCAGGGTAGATGATGACGGAACCAAACTGACGGGGTGGTTCCTCCCACTGTCGACTGAGGCTTGCGGGGAGAACCACACGAGCGCTGATCTTGACCACGTACGGAATCGGGGTCGCATTGGAAGTAGAATTCGTCTGGGGAGACATTGTCGTCGAAGGTTGATTGCTGCACGGAAAAAAAAACATCATTTCAGTATAAGCAATCGATATGTATATTGATTGAGTTCGCATGAACGTTTAACCCGAAATATGGGAGGAGAGAAGGGTCCCACCGGACGTGCCAGAATCTGTAGGGTGTTTTTCGTCACCCCATTGAGATGGGAATACGCGCGCGCTTGTCAGGCGTATACTACAGATTCCCCCTGCCTAGGGTAGGCCGAGGTTTAATGATTGTGGGGATCCGAATCTCCGGCAGCCGCGGACTAAGCTGCCGTTAATTACCCCTCGCCTTTGGAGCGAGGGAACCTCCGATTGACGGGTTAAACTGGTCATGCGAACTCAATGTGCAGTGTACGTGTGTTGTGTTTTGGAGGGGGGTTGAATATATTGAGAGCCACGCAGAGTTTTTACGGGGGTCCCGCTACCCGGATAGCGGGCTGGAGGTCAAGGGGGCTAGCAGCCCTCTTGCGGGGTGCGGCGCAGCGCCCCGTTAGAAATTTTTTTCTAACAGGGACAGTGTCGTGGAGTATGTGTATGTGTACATTTGTATACATATGTATATATAAACATGTATATATAAATAAAGGGGAAAAAGACATCCAAAGGATGCGTGGGGCCAGCGCCTAGGCGCTTGAGCACAAGCGCGCCACGTGTCGGCACATGGGCGCTTTGCGCTCGAGCGCAGAGTGCTGGAGCGCAACGCGCCACGTGTCGGCACGTGGACGCTTTGCGCTCGGACGCTGAGCGCTTGGGCGCAAGCGCGCCACGTGTCGGCATGTGGGCGACTTGCGCTCGAGCGCTTGCGCTTGAGCGCAAGAGCGCCACGTGTCGGCACCGGGGTGACTTGCGCTCGGGCGCTTGCGCTTGAGCGCAAGAGCGCCACGTGTCGGCATGAGGGCGACTTGCGCTCGAGCGCAAGCGCGCCACGTGTCGGCACGTGGGCGCTTTGCGCTCGAGCGCGAGCGCTTGAGCGCAAGTGCGCCACGTGTCAGCACGTGGGCGCTCTGCGCTTAGCGCCGGCGAGAAAAAGAGGCTTTTAGCCTGAAAAAATTTCTCAGAAGAGAAATCAGAGAGGAGTTGGACTCCTGAGTGTGTTTTTCTTCTTTTTTTTGGGGGGGGGGGGTTAGTGAAATATGGTCTTCTTCTTCCTCCTCTGTTAGCTGGATCTTGAAGATCAAGAGATGTGGGATTTTTTAAAATCTCTTCTTTTTGAGATCTAATGGAAGATCTGAGTTCCCCTTTATGGGTTTTGTGGTGAAAAACTATTTTGTTTTATAAAAAGAAGAGTAAAACTCTTGATTTAATTCAAGAGAAAGAAAAAGGTTTTGGAACCTTGAATGAGGAAGAAAAGATCTCAGATCTCAAACTTTTTTTGGAGAGAGAAAAGTTGTTTGGATATTTCATTATCCTTGCCTTTATAGGCCATACATTTTACACATAGCCCCTTGGGCTTCACAAAATGGCATTTTGCCTATCCCATGGCTCATGTGCCATTTCTTTTTGCACATAAACCATGGGCTTTACAAAAATTTGGCTTTATGCCTATTTTTTCTTACATTTATCCAAAAATAAAATAAAAGAAATACAACAAAATTATTTATTACAAAAATTTTTATCTTGGCATGGGGGGAGGCCGGCCGCTTCATGTTCGGGCTCGACCCGGGCATGGGCCCACTGGATCTGGGCTTGGGCCCACTTGGCTTGGGGTTGACTTTGATTTTGACTTGGTCAACCGGGGTATAAATTTTTACCCCAACAGTATCGACTCAGATGTTAGGCGGTTTCCTTACCTGTAGTCCAGCTTGTTAGCTTAGCCCTTTAGTTCAGTTTAGTTGTTAGATTAGATTCGATTCTTACCTATTTCAAAAACTAACGAATCGTGGGTATTTTAAAAGACAGCCCAAGAGATCCTACGGATATTTCAAAGGACGTATCTTTTCATAAAAACACCGTAGCCCCTATTTTCAAAATCCCATGATTCGTGTTATTTCAAAAGGCGCCATTTGTAGAACTTATATTAGATTAATGCAGATTAGTTATAGTTGCGCCTAGTATTCAGCTCCCGCTCATTATTGTGGTTCGCTTCGCATCGCATGCTTATATTATGTTTCATACTCCATTATTGATATCATGCTGTTAGGACACCAGCACCATTACCGATGATGCGTATGTACCACGTACACTTACTTGCCGGCTCACACACATCTTCATCGGTAATTGCCATGTCACGTACACCTTAGAAAATATTATTGCTTGACATATCCTGTTAGCTAATAGTTTAGACATGATATTAGTGTACTTGCCTTATATGTTAGTTTAGACATTGTAGTTATTACCTGCTACTTCATGCATACTGTTATTCATTGTTATGCCGCATTCATGGATTCTCATGCATATATTCACTATTTTACGTGTTATGGAGGTTTTGGATTCGGATTTCCATGAGATTTTCTGGATTTGGAGGAAAACCGCAAAAACATAAATAAACATTTTCTCTCTTTTAAAATAAAAAAAAAAAAGTGTGGTTTTCCCATGATGTATGAGTCGTCCACCATGAGTTTGCTGATGGATTTCGAGACCCGATTCGAGGAGACGGATGAACCGTTTCGGGTACATGGTGGACCCGGTAAGTTACCCCGGGGTAAGAAGCGCGTGATGATGACGATGTGGGCCTGGCAGGGGAGCACTACCTACCGGTGATTTTACCCGACGCGTCGGATATCCGGAGGATACCGTCGTGGTCTTGAGATGGATGGTAGGGGCCGGTCTGGACTGACGGCTCCCTAGATATTGTGATTGAGACATTGATATTTCGAGATATTGAGGTACAGAGACTGTGATACAGAGATATCGAGATATTGGGATTACGTTTTGTGCCGATGCTAGGCACTGTTTTATGCTGATTTCGTTATGATACCTCATTTTAAAAATACAAAGGAAATCTCACTAAATTATGAAAACAGTTTCTTCATTTACATGTATTCTGTTTTCATGCATTCATACCTCATTCATATGATATATTGCTACCTGAGGCACTAACACGGGCACATGAGATTACACTCGGGTTAGATATTTACCCTAGCCTTGTTATAGGCTGCATGTTATATATATAATTGAGGATATATTATGATCATTGACCTAGGATTGCGTTATTTATGCGATTTCTTTTCGCAGATGTTTTTCTATTCACGAGTTGGCAACTCACCCTCGTTGTGCCCCAGTTTCTTGTAGGTTTGCCGTACAGGTTTCATTACGGCTTTACGGAAAAAGTTTCCTTCGGGTGATTTGCTAGTAGGTGGGTTTACTTGTATCGTACCCCCATTATATATCTTGTATATCATTATTCTGTTGTATCTAGAAGTTCCATCAACCAAACATGTACTTATTTTGAGATAGAGACCAGTGATGTTATTCCTTCGACCTTAGAGTCGCGCGTTATATTTCTGTGGTTTTCTTGTGGTTTTGAGTTTCCTTTTGAATTTTGATCCTCGCCGTTGGCGTTGTATATTATATTGCTTGTGTAGTTGTGACCGTCGATTGACGAAGAGCTAGCTCCCGCTTGGGGATGCCTTTTCATTGATTTCGTATACTATTCATGTTGTATCCCATATGGGGGCCAGTATTTACAAAGGAGACAATGCCGAGATTTTCGGGAAATATTTGATGTTTTTTTTAAAAACCGCATAATTCGGCTTATGCTATTAAACTACTTGTTTTAAATTGGTTTTCCTTCACTCTACTACTTTTCTTGGTTTGGATTTCTGGGTTTTTGACTCACTTAGATTACGTACGCCTCGAGACGTTCGTAGTTCAAGTGCCGGTCATGTTCCGTACTTTCGGGACGTGACATCGGCTATCCCCAGCTGGTAGCTTCCTACCACGACCGACAGGGATCGAAAGCCCTCCCAGAGGCAGTCGAGCCCGAGGATCCCTCGCTCGGCTATCCTTCAGGACAAAAGCCCTCGCCAAGAGGCACCGGGAAGTAACCCTGCCCGGCCAAGGGTCCTTGGTAGGCTTCTTACATCCCCTCCCGCGCTAAGGGCCAAAGTCCTCCCAGAGGCAGTCGAGTCCTTGCTCGGCTATCCCCGGCTAGTAGCTTCCTACCACAACCGACAGGGATCAAAGTCCTCTCCAAGAGGCACTGGGCAGTAACCCTGCTCGGTCCCCGTCCTGAAGGATCAAAGCCCTCGCAAGAGGCAACCGAGCAGCTACCCTGCTCGGTCATCTCCGGCTGGTGGCTCCCTACCCATGACTCCAGGGATCGAAGCCTTCGCAAGAGGCATCCGAGCAGCTGCCCCGCTCGGTCATCCCAGGCTGGTAGTTGCCTACCTGCGACGCCAGAAATCAAAACCCTCGCCAAGAGGCGACCGTGCAGCTTCACTGCCCGATCATTCTTAGTGGGCTTCTTACAGCCCCTCCAATGCTAAGGATCCAAGTCCTCCTTAGAGGCAACTCAGCAGCTACCTTTCTCGTCTATCTCCGACAGTTGGGCAAGAACGAACCAGGAAGTTGCTCGTCACAAATACGGCAAACAGCCCTCTGCCCATCACGTGCAGAGGATCCGAGGCCCCAACAAAGAGCATAAGGTCTATCCAGGTCTGAGCGATCCCCCTTCGACTTCGGGGCCATGGAGACGCCTCCTTCTCGGCAGCGTTTGGCACGCTTGGCAAGTGATCGAAATCAACTCGACGAACAATCGCTAGACAGATGGCCGACCTGACATAGAAGCCCAATAGTGCAAACAGAGGATAAAGTGCAAACTCGCAAGCGTTCTCCACAAACAGAGGATAAAGTGCAAACCGATGAAACCAAAGAAAAAAATTTATTACTACTAAAGATAGGCTTTAAAAAGGGTATTTTAGGCTCCCCAGCCTTAGAGAATGCCCGGAGGCTTACAAAATTCCAGGAGCAACAAAATAAAAGGAGGAAGAAGACAGGTGCTTCAGGCCTCGGGGACAGGCGCAACCTTAGGGTCCTCGACATCCAACACGAGACGAGCAGGGTCCTCGGTGACCTCCTCGTCAGGAATCTTTTCCCCATACTCATCGGCGTCCACGAGGGGATATTCGGCCCGGAGGTCTTCATTGGCGAACTCCGGCATCCGGGCCTTAACGGCGTCAAGGGCCTCATGCCAGATGCGGGTCGTGGCCACGGCCAGGTCATCATAGAAGCCCTTCGACTTCTTGTAGCCCTCCACCGCCTTCGCCTAGCCGCTTTCAGGTCGGCCTACTTAGCCGCCTCAGCCGCCTCCCCCAGCTCCTTCCGGAGGGTCTTCACCGTCTTCTTCAGGTTGCCGGCGAGCGCCTGAGCGTCCCCAAGCTTGGCCTCGACAGTCATGGCAGCCTCGCGGTACCGAGCACCTGAGCGTCCCCAAGCTTGGCCTCGGCAGTCATGGCAGCCTCGCGATACTACTGGAATACATACCAGTAAATCTCCTGCCTTGGCCAAGGACTTCGTGTAATGGCTCTCCTAGACACAGCGCGATCTCACCCCCAATACCGGGAGAGACGAACCCATGCCGATCCGCTCACTGCCTCCATGTGGCTCGGGACTAAACCAACTAAAACC
The DNA here is from genome assembly GCA_030015575.1 of Agapanthus africanus. NCBI lineage: Eukaryota > Viridiplantae > Streptophyta > Magnoliopsida > Asparagales > Amaryllidaceae > Agapanthus > Agapanthus africanus. The sequence goes on along the minus strand of CM057351.1, from coordinate 170,264,376 downwards.
TGTTTGCACGACTCCTTTGAGCCGTGGTAGGGTAGTAATCAAAGCACAGTGGGAACTCACACGAGACAAATGACGATCTCAGGTCGATGAACTAATCTGTACACATGTCACCAGGGAACTGCTATCTGACGTCGGGTATAATACCAACTAGCATGCTCCCGGCGAGTCCTGTCCGGTGTACTCATAACCCAATGACCACCTGTATACATCTTAGGTGAACCAACTGACACCACTGGCTTGTGAGACCGGCCATCGCCCCTTGTCGGGGTCTCGACTGTATACACTAGTCTACTAATGGAGTATCGATGCCCAGTCTCGAAACTCCTACGACTAGGGACCACTTTAAGGATGTGCTTATAGACTACCCAACTCTCACGTATATGATCGCCATCATACTGCTGGTAGTCAAGCAAGAATCCTATGAGCTCTATCAACGTGCAATAGTGACCTGTAAGGTCATCTAAAGCAGTACACGATGATAAAGATAAACCATGATAGCATACTATTCTCTATCAACGTGTAATAGTGAACTACAATGTCACCTAAAGCATGTACACGATGATAAAGACAAACCAGATAGTATACAAACCTCTCGAGTAAGACTGTCCTACCGGTATAGGTCCTCCCTCAATCATTGCAATCACGTGCCTGCGATCCAATAATTGACTCTGAGGGCACTATATCCAACAACTTTCACTTATCCATTCATGCTTAAACACTAACATACTTACCACAATCAAACACTAAAACCTAACACTGGGTAATGCACATGATCACTAGGTTACCAATGCAATTACGTACATATAATGTGATGAGAATACAATAACTAAGGCATGATTAAGATCTCATCACTCGGTGCCCTACCACTTGCATAATTTATCATAATCCATACATGCGAAATTTAGCGAAACAATGAACAGGGGATGAGTAGTATGTTTAATTATCTATCCAACAAATTTGGTTTAACGTCAATCGGGTTTCAGGATCGCTAGATATGGCCATTTCATTTTAAGTGTTCACTGCTGGAAATCCGGTTTTAGAATCGGAAGTCCGTTTCGTAACGCATTTTAATCCCACTTGGGATCGTAATTAGGTGATGCTATAGTTGAACTATATTTAGTATTATCAATCAGGTTTCGACCTCAATTGGCGGATTAGTAAAATACTATCTCAACAGGGAGTTATGATTGGATTACGATTGATGTGTAAAATCTGTCACCGCAGAATTCAGCAAAACGTATCAGTACAAAAATGAGTTTAAAATATCAAACGATTGTGAAATCCAGCGAGAATAGTGGGGTAAGAAAGCCAACTCAATTCACTACGCGACCATAGGGGGCTCCACGCATTCTCATATTTGAACAGTAATATACAGGGGTTTAGAAACAGGGGTTAATTGGGATTTCCATTCTGGACTGCAGTCCAGAATCGTAATCCACCGCAGTTATCTCTATCATAGAGTATTAAAATTCAGTGATCCACCATATATTACAGTAGGTTAAACAGTTAGCTTCGTTTCAAGCCATCGAACGCTAAAATCCGGTTTATACACAATTTATAATAAATTTCATTGTTTAGCATGTACAAAGGTTTCAGGTTTTACGACATAACCTGGGACATCATTTTATATGAGCAAACGACATAGTATTGGAACCCAAGTCTCAAGGGACATTCCTTACAACTCGGGCCATCACATTTTATATGTCGCCGTCAATTTAACGGGAGTTTCCAAATCGTACCGTGCATCGAACACTTGAATTATACGGTTCACATAAAATGGGAATGCGAGAATTATTAGTAACTAGAATTGTAGCGTATACAAGTAGCATGAAGCAATTATTAAACTTGCCTGAAGACGCTTGATGGTCACGAAGGCGATGACGGTGGCAGCCTGCAGCGACGGCACGGTTAGCACAGCGACAAGCACACTGCTACACACGGCTGGAATTTGAGCTTGGCCTCGGCGATGGAGCTCGATATTGCTTAATGGCTCGGTGGTTGAGAGGGGTGCTCGTCCAAAAAGGGTTATTGGCAGCGGAGTCTTGGTCGCTGGGATTTTGACGGCTTCGCTTGTGTCGATGAGGAGGTGGCAGGGGCTCGGCTATGGAGAGGGTGGCCGCCGGCGATGGTTTGGCTTTGGGAATGGGAGGCTGGCCTGGAGCTGCATCCCGGGACGACCGGAGTTGGGTTGGAGGGGAGCTCGCAGTGGAAAGAGGCAGCCGGCGATGTTGTTGGCCGATGACGACGAGTGCTCATCCAAGAGAATGTGGTCGGCCAGAGAGCGGGGTCTGGGTGAGGGTTCGAGAAACTCGGTGCAGATGATGGAGGGAGTTGTACGGTGGTCGTGGTGGTTGTGAGATGGCGGGCTCGTCGGAGGAGGGTTCGTCGGCGATGATGAAAGGTTTGCTGGCGGTGCTCGGGTAATGGAGCTCGGGAGGAGAGGAAGGTGGCGACGTGCTCACGGGAGGAGGAGGGGATGCGGGGCTTGGTGAGGGGAAGTTTGGTTGGAGGAGGTTGTCGGCGATGCTGGGGTCGGCCGGAGCTGACAGTGGAGGCATGCGGTGGGTTCTCGGTTGTACATGGGTTGAGCGGGAGAGGAGAAGGACGAGGGGGTCAGTTCGGTGTGGTGGTGTTTTGGAGGAGGTAAGGATGGTGGTGACGTCGGCGGTGTGAAAAGTCGCCGGTGATGCGGTTGTCGTAGGTTGTGATGGAGGAGATTTTGAGAGGGAGAGAGATAGAGAGGTTGGAGGGGGAGAGAGAGTGAGAAGGAGGAGGGGGCCGTTGAGGGGAACGGGTCGTAGGAGGGAGTGCGCGCGCGTCGTGGGCGCGAGAGACGCGGTCACGACGACGTGGCGACGTGGGGGGGCACGAAGGAAGGAGCTAGGGGAGAAGAAGATAGGTTCGGGTCCGGGTCGGGTGTGGTGAGGGGCCGGGCCGGGCTGTGGGGATTAGGGATTAATTAAATGGAATTAGAGAGTTGGGCCAGGCTAAAATAAAAGGGAAAGAAAGTGGAAAAGGAAAAAGGAAATTGGGGTTAAGAATTATGGGGTTTTAGGCCGGATTGGACTTGGAAGCTTTGGCCGGGAAAAATGGATTAGATTAATTATTTTTTTTTGGGCCGAGGTTTGGAGGAACCATGGGCTGAGAAAGAAAATAAAAGAAATTGGAAGTGAATGGGAGATGGGCCGGGAAAAATATAAAAGAAAATTGGAAAAGGAATTTAGGATTTTTTTTAAAATAAAAATAAAATAATTATAAATATAAATAATTAAATTTGTAAGTAGCATTTTATAAAAATACGTATATTGGTGCGCAAAAGAACTGGGTATTACACTCGCCCTCGGGAGGGGAAACGAAGAAGAACTTCTTCTTCCAGTCGTGAATGGAAGAAGGCAGAGTCACAACCCATGTCCCTGCGGCGCCCCCTGCCGCTTTCTAAAAGAAAGATAGACCCACCTCGGGTCACCCGCTCGACCACCAGGATGACTTTTGCAGACGAGGGAAGAATCAAGGAGGGAGAGGCTGAAGGGAACCGCCTGTAATTTCAGGGGGATCGGGAACCCGAGGAGGATCCTCCACGAGTTCGGCACTAACTGGCCAGGGGCCAAACCGAAAAAGCTCAGCGCTTCGACGACCTCAGGAGAGAAGGGCTGTAGCGTCTTGAAAAGTCGTTTTGGTGTTTTCTTGAAATTCGGTGAAAATTCGGTATTTTTCCGAAAACCGTCTTTCTCGATATTTTGCAGTTTAGGGCTAATTATACCTAAAATGGATAGGTAATTGCTTGTTTTTAGTAGCTAATGAGTTATTTATGAAATTTTGGTCATTTAAAAAATTTTCCCTATTTTTCAATTTTTTAATATTATTTTAAGCCGGTAAGAAAATACATTAAATAAGCGATAAATACAAATTTTTCCGGGCTAATTTTAATCTTTAAAATTATGATAATTAAAATCTAGTGATAACATAAATTTTTAGTAATTTATTTTGATTTTTAACCAATTTTTATGAATTGAAACGAATTTATTGAATTTTGGGCTAAAACTTGCAATTTTTGAGTTGTAGGGGGCCTTTTTGCATAAAATTTCTTTTGTAAAACCCCTCTATCTTTTCCCTCAGCCCTAGGACAGCCCAACCATGACCAAGTCCAGAAAATTCTGATCTCTTTTCTTTAGTTGTTTCTTGAGTTGATTTAAGGGTTTTTTTTTGGGTTTATTTTAATTTAAATGAATAAAGTATGATACATTGACTTGGAGACTTGACCCATGACCTTCCCCACTTGCCCACACCCTCCCCCATCCCTCTTCTGGCCGAGAATTTCCAGCAGCCCTCTCCCTTCACCTTCCTCTTTTCATTTCCTCCAAAATTTCATCAAAATTGCTACAAAAATCCATATAAATCCACAAATTTATTTACAAAACCAAAACAAATCCTTGTGCTACCTCTTCTCAAGCCTAATATAGTTGAAAACATGTGGAAAGGAGGCATTTTTGGAGCAAATTTTCATGCTTGATCCATAGATCAAGAGGTATAATTTCTATCATGTTAAATTCTTTTGTTTAAGTTTCTTATGTTGTATGGTTTAGTGTTAATTTAGTGTAGTTTAATCTAGTTTTCTTAGGTTTTGCTTGAAAAATCTAAACTAGGGTTTTGAACCATGGTGGTTAATTAAGTTGTTTATAGTTAAGTTAGTTGTTAATGAACTAATCTATATAGTTACCTTGTTGATATAGTTTTCAATTTTGCTAAATTAGTTAATTTAGAAGGGTGAAATTGTTGTTTTAAAATTTTCAAGAGAGGGTTTATGTTTGGTATTGGTTTGTGAAGCTTGATTAGTGAGTGGATTAAGTTTTAGAAAACATTATTTAATTGATTAAACCTAATTTGCTATCTAGTGTTTTGCTAACCTTAATCTAAGTGGTTATTTTGCTTATTAGGCTAAAATCTAGTGTTAAATTAAAGTTTGTCATATATAGTTTGGTTTATGTTTGCTAATTACAAAAATCAAGAGAAGGTTTTGTTTATGAAAATTAGGTTTTTAAGCTTAGTTAATGGTTTGAAATTTGTGTATTGACTAGCTATTTGGTTAGTTTGGATGTTGGTGTTGGGTGGTGTTGACTTTGTCGCTATATTGTCGATGTTTGCATCAAATTGCAATTTCATGCTTACTAGATTTTTTATAAAAGTTATGTGATGATTTATTTTTGATATCTTGATGATTGTATGGCTTGTCCTACGACTTTTAGGATGCGTGAGTGCGTTTTTTTGGGTAGTCGGGTTTTAGTTTTGCCGGGCGACCAAATCGGCGTTTTTCGGCAGTTTTTGCGATTTTCGCGTGTGTCCGCGCACCTTGTGCACGTTGTACCTAGCTAGCGAACTTTAGTAGTTTCGTTGGGGTTTTGCGTCGTTCTTGATATGTAGCCTTATATTTGGTACTGATGTAAATTCCAGGTTCGGTCGCGGAAACGTCAGACGCGGCGCGAAAGGGAAAGGCGGTGATTGGACACAGCTAGCCAGGGATTCCGGTGAGTAGATTTAACATCTACGGGGAACGATCGTTTGGATGGCGCAAGTCGCCCGATAGATTTAGTAAACTGGAAAATAGTAAATTGGATAATCACTTGTGACATTAGAATAATAATACTGGCATGATAATTGCTGCAATTAGATCAATAGGTTATACCCATATACGCAAACTCAATTGTAGGACACATGCACCATTACCAGGTCTTTATATGCAGCACGAGCACTATTCATGTTTACACACACACCCTGGTAATTGCCATGCCACCACACTAGATAACTTTTAAATTGAAACCTTTTACTAATTGATACTTAAACTGGTACTATTGCCTTTAATTCCTTAAAAATGAAACTGTAGTATTGCTAGTCATGTGCATGTACTTCATCATATTAAGTGTTCATGCTTAATACATTAATCACACATCGCACTTGATTATTGATATCATACGCATTCATTATCATTGATATATGCACTTATGAGGATTTCTTGAGATTTTATGATATTGCTGGATTTCGGGGGAAAGCCGCAAAAAAATTTCTAAACTTATTATATTTTTAAAATATGTAAATTGCGGTTTTCTAGTGATGTAAGTGTCGTCCACCATGAGTTTGCTGTGGATTTGGAAATCCGTGTCGAGGAGTGGAGGAACCGGCACGGGTACATGGTGGGCCCGGTAAGGTACCCCGGGGCAAGAGGAATGTGGTGATGACGTTGAGCCTGGCAGGGGACGGATTACCTACCGGTGACTGTTTGGGACGGCGGATATCCAGAGGATACCGACCGTGGCCGCTAGATGATGAGATATTGATATTTGAGATCGGTCAGCCGGACGGCTGAGGCCAGAGATACATTTATGAGATTTGAGACAGCTTTTGAGTGTCGTTGCTGGACACCGATTTTCGTCGATTCATTGACATTATGCTGGCATTCTAAAAGAGTTTCAAAAACAAAAAGAGATAAAATATTTCTTATATATACCTATTGAGACCTCAGATATTCATGTTGCATACATATTAGTACACTGATGTTATATACACACCTGCTAGTGCATCCAGTCATACCTGTATTATAGATGCTAGGATGCTTGTGTGCATGCATACGATAGCCTTTGTAGATGTTATTTGTTACTCACGAGTTGGCAACTCACCCCCGTTGTGCCACAGTGTTTTGCAGGTCCGCTCCGTCAGTTCAGTAGCGGCGGGCGTACTTGTCCTTTTGCCTCTTTTGACTGAGCTCGAGATTTGCTCATAGGTGGGTTATGTTATTATTTTGTACCACCTTGTTTATTATTGTATCTAGTGTACTCCATCTACTGTTTCTACCAGATTATTGTATATTGACCTAGAGATGAGACAGTGAGGTTTGTGGATTTTATGCTGTATTTTGGGGTCGAGCTCACTTGAGCCGACATGCTACTTTTTTTTTATGCTTCCTTATGATTATTATGCTTGTTGTCATTTACATTGCGTGGGATTTATGACCGCCTTATGGCGAAGAGCTAGCTCCCGCTTGGGGATGCCCTATTTTGTTGGTTTTACATATATTCTTGTTGTACCCATTTTTGGGGGCCAGTATTTACAAAGGAGACTCTGCCGAAATTTTCGGAAAAATTGGTATTGTTTTTAAAAAGGGTTTTATATGACTTATTTGATAAAGTTGCTTTCAAATGTTTGGGTTTTCTTCACTCTTTTGCTTAATTGGTTTTGCTTTCTGGGCTTTGGCTTACTTATTTTACGGACGCCTTTAGACGTTTCGTAAACTTAAGTGCCAGTCACGTTCCGTACCCTGCGGGTCGTGACAAAGTTGGTATCAGAGCGATAGGTTTTACCTTTGTGAGTGTAGGATGACCCTTGGTAGATGGAGTAAGTGACTTAAGCAGGGTAACGTAGCGTGCGTATGTCCGCGGCATACTTACGATACGGTACTCCGCCTAAGTGACTTTAGGATACTTGCTTGAAAAATTCCTTCTTCAATTCCGTGTATCCTATGATCCTATTGCACTGTCCTTACGATCCGTTTTCCTGTAACAGCCACTATGCCGCCGAAGGCTACGAGGGCACAGAGGGCTGCCGCTAGAGACGAGATTCGAGCTGGCTCGTCCGAGACTAGGGCTGAGCAGGGTGGTATGCCTACGCCACAGGGACAGACCGATCCACCTTCCCCAGGCCGTATGGATAGGCTCGAGACCGGTATGGAGGAGTTGCGACAGATGATGGGAGGCATGCAGGAGCTACGTCAGATGGTAGGATCCCTAGTTGCAGCCAGTCGTACACCGAGGCCGGATGACGTACCTACTACATCACAGACGACCATGATACCTGCTCCTACTACTACCACCGTGGCCATTCCGGTTTCACTACAGGATTTCATGAGGCTGAGACCTCCAGTATTCACCGGCACCGAGGCAGCGGAGGACCCACAGACGTTCCTTGACAGTTTAGCAAGGATCTGCCGTTCGCTGAGATGTTCGGATGATCGATGGGTAGAGCTTGCGAGTTTCCGACTAGAGGGTCTCGCGCAGACATGGTGGGAGTCAGTCTTGAGAGGTCGAGCTGCAGATCTACAGCCTATGACTTGGGCCGAGTTTACAGCGGTCTTTCTAGCCCGTTTCCTTCCAGAGAGCGTTCGTGACGCCAGAGCTCGCAGCTTCGAGGCCTTAGTCAAGACACCTGGGATGACGGTGTCTGAGTATGACATCCAGTTTACACAGTTATCCCGATATGCTCAGTATTTGGTGGATACCGAGGAGAAGATTGTGAAGAGGTTCGTACAGGGACTTGATGCCCAGCTATATCTTGCCATTGGCGCCCAGCACTACGACACCTATTCAGCTGCTATGGATATGGCATTGCGGATGGAGGCACGCATATCACGGACTTCGGCCGTTTCTGGGCCGAAGAGGATTCGCACCGATGTACCGTCTCAGAGGCAGCGCGCCAGATTCTTTCCGAGAGATAGGCCTGGCAGAGGATTTGGGCGGGGACAGTTATATGGTTCTTATCCCCAGGGGCAGCAGCCGTCGCCAGGATGTTTTGGGTGCGGGAGTTTGCACCATCTTGTCAGAGACTGTCCGGTGAGACGACAGGGAGCAGCGACAGTTCCGCACGTGACCCTACCACCATCACCACCCCCTCCTCAGAGAGCCCTACTTCCTACCCCAGGCGATGTTCCACGCCAGTTAGGTGCACCGAGAGGGCGTGGACGCGGCGGTCCTGTTCAGAGAGGACGAGGAGGCAGAGGCCGAGGTCGAGGTCAGCCCGCTATCGGTGGAGGACAGGCCCGAGTTTTTGCTTTGACACCGCAGGATGCACATGCATCCAATGCCGTTGTGACAGGTACCTTGCCAGTTTGTTCTTTCGACGCACGGGTATTATTCGACCCAGGTTCCACACATTCGTACGTATCTACACACTTTGCACCGATGTTGGGCCGTGAGTCGTCGTCGTTAGATCAGCCGCTTGTTGTTGTTACTCCGGTAGGCGAGTCGTTTGTCGCTCGGTTTGTATTTCGATTGTGTTCCGTTCGTATCGGGGAGAGGGATTCATCAGTTGATTTGATACTCCTCGATATGTTGGACTTTGATGTGCTTCTGGGCATGGATTGGCTAGCCACTTGTTATGCTTCGGTGGACTGCCGTGAGAAGGCAGTCAGATTTAGCTTTCCGGGAGAGCCAATCCTTGCTATTCGGGGAGACCGTAGTGTCGCCCTTCCCAGCTTAATTTCGTCTCTTCGCGCTGGTCAGCTCTTGCAGAAGGGATGTCAGGGATTCTTAGTGTTTATTTGTGATACTCGAGCTGCAGAGGTTCCGTTGGACCGGGTCCCAGTAGTTTGTGAGTTCCCTGATGTTTTCCCTGATGAGCTACCTGGGCTACCGCCTGAGCGCGATGTTGAGTTCTGCATTGATTTGATTCCCGGTTCGGGGCCTATTTCTATACCGCCTTATCGGATGGCCCCGGCAGAGCTTCGAGAGCTGAAGGATCAGTTGCAGGATTTGTTAGATAAGGGGCTTATTCGACCGAGTGTTTCTCCGTGGGGTGCTCCGGTCCTGTTTGTCAAGAAGAAGGATGGAAGTTTGCGCTTATGTATCGACTACCGCCAGCTGAACAAAGTTACCGTTCGGAACAGATATCCGTTGCCGCGCATTGATGATTTGTTCTACCAGCTTCAGGGTGCGGGGTATTTTTCGAGGATCGACTTGCGATCAGGATACCATCAGCTGCGAGTTCGACAGGAGGATATACCGAGGACAGCTTTCCGCACGCGCTACGGCCACTACGAGTTTTTGGTGATGTCGTTCGGACTCACCAACGCCCCAGCAGCATTCATGGATTTGATGAACCGTACATTCAGGCCGTATCTTGACTTGTTCATCATCGTGTTTATCGACGATATCTTGGTGTACTCCCGGAGCAGAGAGGAGCACGAGCAGCACTTGCGGATTACGTTACAGACTCTGAGGGAGCATCAGCTGTTCGCGAAGTTCTCCAAGTGTGCTTTCTGGCTGGACAGCGTCGGATTCTTGGGTCACGTGGTTACGAGAGACGGCATTTGTGTGGACCCGAAGAAGATTGAGGCTGTTCAGCAGTGGCCCCGACCTACATCGGTTACTGAGATCCGTAGTTTTCTAGGCCTGGCGGGCTACTACAGGCGTTTTGTTCAGGACTTCTCCCGTATAGCTGCACCGTTGACCGGTTTGACCCGGAAGGGAGTTCCTTTCGTCTGGACGGAGGAGTGCGAGCGCAGTTTTCAGCAGCTGCGGATATGTTTGACTACGGCGCCGGTATTATCTTTGCCTTCGGGATCAGGCGGATTTGTTGTCTACTGTGATGCTTCGCGAGTGGGATTAGGATGCGAATTGATGCAGCATGGCCGGGTGATCGCTTATGCTTCTCGGCAGTTGAAGAAGCATGAACAGAACTACCACACTCATGATTTGGAGATGGCTGCAGTGGTCTTTGCACTGAAGATTTGGCGACATTACCTTTACGGCGAGTCGTGTCAGATATTCACCGATCACAAGAGCTTAAAGTACATATTTCAGCAGCGAGACCTGAACCTCAGACAGCGTCGTTGGATGGAGTTGGTGAAAGACTACGACTGCGAGATCTTATATCACCCCGGCAAGGCGAATGTGGTGGCAGATGCGTTTAGTAGGAGGCCCGGGAGTAGTCTATCCTTTTTGCGCGCAGTGCAGAGGCAGTCGTCAGCAGATTGGCAGATGTTATGCGACAGCCGAGTTGAGTTCGAGTTCACTCAGACAGGGGGACAGCTCGCGCATGTTCGTGCACGCCCACAGTTGCTTGACCGTATATATGAGGCACAGCGCAGTGACGACCGTTGCTCAGAGATCATGGCACAGATGGGACAGGGCAGATTTTCCGAGTTCGTGGTTGACGATCACGGGATTTTACGATATGGATCTAGACTGTGCGTACCAGAGGCTGATGGATTGCGGCGCGACATTCTTGAGGAGGCACACCGATCAGTGTATAGTGTCCACCCCGGTTCCACCAAGATGTACCATGATATGAGAGAGACCTACTGGTGGGACGGGATGAAGAGGGACATTGCGGAGTTCGTTTCGAGATGCCTGACTTGTCAGCAAGTCAAGGCCGAGCACCAGAGGCCCGGAGGAGAGCTACAGCCGTTACCCATTCCAGAGTGGAAATGGGAGCAGATTTCGATGGACTTCGTTGTGGGTCTACCCAGGACCAGTCGAGGGTACGACTCCATCTGGGTGATCGTGGATAGATTGACGAAAGCGGCTCACTTCCTTCCAGTGAAGACGACTTTCAGCTTCGCTCAGTATGCTCAGCTCTATATTGACGAGATCGTGCGACTACATGGCGTACCGACTTGTATCGTGTCAGATCGAGGCACTCAGTTCACCAGCCGACTTTGGCAGAGACTTCAGGAGGCTTTGGGCACTCGTTTGAGCTTCAGCACAGCGTTTCATCCGCAGACAGACGGACAGTCAGAGCGGACCATTCAGACTCTCGAGGACATGCTCAGAGCGTGCGTTTTAGACTTTGGTGGTAGCTGGGATTGTCATTTACCTCTAGTAGAGTTCTCCTACAACAACAGCTTCCAGGATACTATTCAGATGGCACCTTTCGAGGCATTGTATGGGAGGAGATGCAGATCGCCCGTTTGTTGGACAGAGCTCAGCGAGAGCAGCATTTTGGGGCCGCAGCTTGTTGAGGAGACGACAGCGAAGGTACAGTTGATCCGAGACCGGATGAGAGCGGCTCAGAGCAGGCAGAAATCGTATGCAGACAGGCGCCGTCGCAGGTTAGAGTTCGCAGTTGGCGACCATGTTTTTCTGAGGGTCTCTCCGATGAAGGGCGTGATGCGTTTTGGGCGAAAAGGGAAGCTTAGCCCTAGATTCATAGGTCCCTTCGAGATCCTCGAGCGTGTCGGCGCTGTTGCATATCGTTTGGCTCTTCCTCCCAGCTTTCCCGATGTTCATCCCGTCTTCCATGTTTCGATGCTCCGCAAGTACCTTCACGACCCTTCGCATGCGATTCAGCACCCGACAGTCCAGCTAGAGCGCGACCTTTCTTTTGCAGAGCAGCCGGTGGCCATCCTGGATAGGCAGGTGAAGAAGTTGAGGTCGAAGAGTATACCAACCGTCAAGGTCCTTTGGCGTAGCCCGAGCAGCGAGGAGGTTACCTGGGAGACCGAAGGCGAGATGAGGAAGAAGTATCCCCATCTCTTTGAAGGTACGCGTAGCTATATTTTTAAATTCGGAGACCGAATTTCTCTAAGGGGGGAAGATTGTAGCGTCTTGAAAAGTCGTTTTGGTGTTTTCTTGAAATTCGGTGAAAATTCGGTATTTTTCCGAAAACCGTCTTTCTCGATATTTTGCAGTTTAGGGCTAATTATACCTAAAATGGATAGGTAATTGCTTGTTTTTAGTAGCTAATGAGTTATTTATGAAATTTTGGTCATTTAAAAAATTTTCCCTATTTTTCAATTTTTTAATATTATTTTAAGCCGGTAAGAAAATACATTAAATAAGCGATAAATACAAATTTTTCCGGGCTAATTTTAATCTTTAAAATTATGATAATTAAAATCTAGTGATAACATAAATTTTTAGTAATTTATTTTGATTTTTAACCAATTTTTATGAATTGAAACGAATTTATTGAATTTTGGACTAAAACTTGCAATTTTTGAGTTGTAGGGGGCCTTTTTGCATAAAATTTCTTTTGTAAAACCCCTCTATCTTTTCCCTCAGCCCTAGGACAGCCCAACCATGACCAAGTCCAGAAAATTCTGATCTCTTTTCTTTAGTTGTTTCTTGAGTTGATTTAAGGGTTTTTTTTTGGGTTTATTTTAATTTAAATGAATAAAGTATGATACATTGACTTGGAGACTTGACCCATGACCTTCCCCACTTGCCCACACCCTCCCCCATCCCTCTTCTGGCCGAGAATTTCCAGCAGCCCTCTCCCTTCACCTTCCTCTTTTCATTTCCTCCAAAATTTCATCAAAATTGCTACAAAAATCCATATAAATCCACAAATTTATTTACAAAACCAAAACAAATCCTTGTGCTACCTCTTCTCAAGCCTAATATAGTTGAAAACATGTGGAAAGGAGGCATTTTTGGAGCAAATTTTCATGCTTGATCCATAGATCAAGAGGTATAATTTCTATCATGTTAAATTCTTTTGTTTAAGTTTCTTATGTTGTATGGTTTAGTGTTAATTTAGTGTAGTTTAATCTAGTTTTCTTAGGTTTTGCTTGAAAAATCTAAACTAGGGTTTTGAACCATGGTGGTTAATTAAGTTGTTTATAGTTAAGTTAGTTGTTAATGAACTAATCTATATAGTTACCTTGTTGATATAGTTTTCAATTTTGCTAAATTAGTTAATTTAGAAGGGTGAAATTGTTGTTTTAAAATTTTCAAGAGAGGGTTTATGTTTGGTATTGGTTTGTGAAGCTTGATTAGTGAGTGGATTAAGTTTTAGAAAACATTATTTAATTGATTAAACCTAATTTGCTATCTAGTGTTTTGCTAACCTTAATCTAAGTGGTTATTTTGCTTATTAGGCTAAAATCTAGTGTTAAATTAAAGTTTGTCATATATAGTTTGGTTTATGTTTGCTAATTACAAAAATCAAGAGAAGGTTTTGTTTATGAAAATTAGGTTTTTAAGCTTAGTTAATGGTTTGAAATTTGTGTATTGACTAGCTATTTGGTTGGTTTGGATGTTGGTGTTGGGTGGTGTTGACTTTGTCGCTATATTGTCGATGTTTGCATCAAATTGCAATTTCATGCTTACTAGATTTTTTATAAAAGTTATGTGATGATTTATTTTTGATATCTTGATGATTGTATGGCTTGTCCTACGACTTTTAGGATGCGTGAGTGCGTTTTTTTGGGTAGTCGGGTTTTAGTTTTGCCGGGCGACCAAATCGGCGTTTTTCGGCAGTTTTTGCGATTTTCGCGTGTGTCCGCGCACCTTGTGCACGTTGTACCTAGCTAGCGAACTTTAGTAGTTTCGTTGGGGTTTTGCGTCGTTCTTGATATGTAGCCTTATATTTGGTACTGATGTAAATTCCAGGTTCGGTCGCGGAAACGTCAGACGCGGCGCGAAAGGGAAAGGCGGTGATTGGACACAGCTAGCCAGGGATTCCGGTGAGTAGATTTAACATCTACGGGGAACGATCGTTTGGATGGCGCAAGTCGCCCGATAGATTTAGTAAACTGGAAAATAGTAAATTGGATAATCACTTGTGACATTAGAATAATAATACTGGCATGATAATTGCTGCAATTAGATCAATAGGTTATACCCATATACGCAAACTCAATTGTAGGACACATGCACCATTACCAGGTCTTTATATGCAGCACGAGCACTATTTATGTTTACACACACACCCTGGTAATTGCCATGCCACCACACTAGATAACTTTTAAATTGAAACCTTTTACTAATTGATACTTAAACTGGTACTATTGCCTTTAATTCCTTAAAAATGAAACTGTAGTATTGCTAGTCATGTGCATGTACTTCATCATATTAAGTGTTCATGCTTAATACATTAATCACACATCGCACTTGATTATTGATATCATACGCATTCATTATCATTGATATATGCACTTATGAGGATTTCTTGAGATTTTATGATATTGCTGGATTTCGGGGGAAAGCCGCAAAAAATTTCTAAACTTATTATATTTTTAAAATATGTAAATTGCGGTTTTCTAGTGATGTAAGTGTCGTCCACCATGAGTTTGCTGTGGATTTGGAAATCCGTGTCGAGGAGTGGAGGAACCGGCACGGGTACATGGTGGGCCCGGTAAGGTACCCCGGGGCAAGAGGAATGTGGTGATGACGTTGAGCCTGGCAGGGGACGGATTACCTACCGGTGACTGTTTGGGACGGCGGATATCCAGAGGATACCGACCGTGGCCGCTAGATGATGAGATATTGATATTTGAGATGGGTCAGCCGGACGGCTGAGGCCAGAGATACATTTATGAGATTTGAGACAGCTTTTGAGTGTCGTTGCTGGACACCGATTTTCGTCGATTCATTGACATTATGCTGGCATTCTAAAAGAGTTTCAAAAACAAAAAGAGATAAAATATTTCTTATATATACCTATTGAGACCTCAGATATTCATGTTGCATACATATTAGTACACTTATGTTATATACACACCTGCTAGTGCATCCAGTCATACCTGTATTATAGATGCTAGGATGCTTGTGTGCATGCATACGATAGCCTTTGTAGATGTTATTTGTTACTCACGAGTTGGCAACTCACCCCCGTTGTGCCACAGTGTTTTGCAGGTCCGCTCCGTCAGTTCAGTAGCGGCGGGCGTACTTGTCCTTTTGCCTCTTTTGACTGAGCTCGAGATTTGCTCATAGGTGGGTTATGTTATTATTTTGTACCACCTTGTTTATTATTGTATCTAGTGTACTCCATCTACTGTTTCTACCAGATTATTGTATATTGACCTAGAGATGAGACAGTGAGGTTTGTGGATTTTATGCTGTATTTTGGGGTCGAGCTCACTTGAGCCGACATGCTACTTTTTTTTTATGCTTCCTTATGATTATTATGCTTGTTGTCATTTACATTGCGTGGGATTTATGACCGCCTTATGGCGAAGAGCTAGCTCCCGCTTGGGGATGCCCTATTTTGTTGGTTTTACATATATTCTTGTTGTACCCATTTTTGGGGGCCAGTATTTACAAAGGAGACTCTGCCGAAATTTTCGGAAAAATTGGTATTGTTTTTAAAAAGGGTTTTATATGACTTATTTGATAAACTTGCTTTCAAATGTTTGGGTTTTCTTCACTCTTTTGCTTAATTGGTTTTGCTTTCTGGGCTTTGGCTTACTTATTTTACGGACGCCTTTAGACGTTTCGTAAACTTAAGTGCCAGTCACGTTCCGTACCCTGCGGGTCGTGACAAGGGCAGGCGCATTCCACCCCAAAAAGCTTCCAAATACAGGGCAATCTCCCTGCCCCGTACTTGGTCTGCCCTCTCTCCCTCCTTGGCCAGACGGAGCGTGTAACGTGAGGGGATGTGGAAGCGAGCCCGAGCATTGGCGAGCACATCCTCATGCCTCACCCAACACGAGGTGTCGGGGGCCGCATCTACCGCCTCCTCCTTGGGGGCTGCCCCCGCCGCACGATCTCGGGAAGAAGATCTGACCCCTGCTCTCCGGGAGGACTCAGGCTCAACTAAAGGGTCCTTAGAACCTACTCCTACGATATCTACTGACTCTACAAAGAAAGACATCTAACCTTGGGAAAAGGGATCCTCGGGAAACGAAAGCAGAAGAAAGAAGACGAGCGCCGAGCAACCAGGATTTAGAACGGGGAAATATGAAGGAGTAGGGGCCAGGGACGGGCCCCACCCCTATTTATCGCTGCAAGCGACCTCATCCAACGGCGCCCTTCATCTCCCGCCAAAACGCCTCCTCGCATCCAATGGCTCCGATCGCTCCACATGTCGTTCCCGCACTGGACGACCCCCCATCAGACGCCGCAGGTCTGCACACGTCGCGTCGGCCAATCGACACTTGACACGTGGACCGTCGCTTCAGTGGCAGGATGCACGAACCGGAGCTCCTTCCTTTAATGCAAAGATCTCGCTTTGATTCGCTGGCAGAAAAGACAGCTGACAGCCCGGGGACGCGTCCCGACGAAACCTTAGGAGGGAGCTCACCCCGGGAGGCCTGGCAGTCCACTCCTGACCCGACCCACTAGCTGTTCGGGAAAAAAGTGGGGGCCTAATGATGAGGCTCAGGACTGACGACCTCCAAGATCATGACACGTGGCAAAATGACGTGTCCCCGAACTCAGAAGAAAGGGCCACAGGGGCCAACCAGGCCACCCCTGCACCCGACCTGCAAGCTCAAGCTGGCTCTCCTCAGAGCCCCCTGCAAATTGGCCTCCTCGGCCCCTCAAGCTCGCCCCGAGCTGCCGCAGGACCGAGGCTCCTCGGCCCTCTTGCTCGTCCACGGGCCCCCCAGTCGGGGCCAGTTTCCTCGGTCTCTCCGACTGATCAACTCCACCACTCACAGGCGTAACCGCCACTCCGCAAATCTCACAATGCGCAGATTCTCCGCTAGCAACATCCCACGTTCCACGCCATCGCGATTCCCATTAATGGGCGATCCGCTCCTTACGCAGGCGTGACGTCGGGAGCGTAACTGCCGGCGAGATTCTCGCGCCAGCTGCTGCGTGCCGTCACCACTATATAAACCCCCATCACAGAGGGGTCAAGTAAGCCATTTTTTATTCTACTTGGCCGTTGCTCTGCTCGGATCTAGTGCTAACTTGATCGTCGGAGGGTCCTCGGTGGTACCAAACCACCCCGGGACTTCTTTGTAGGTACTCGGTGCTAAACTTCTTAAAACACCAATCTCCTCAAAACCCATTGAAACCCACACGAAACAGGAGATCACCTCCAAAATCCACCGGTAGATCGACGGAAGACAACATCTGACGGAGGCCCGAAAAGGAGCTCCATCACTCACCAATGGAATAACTTTTCCTTTTTTAAGAAGACATATATTATTTTAAATACTAAATTACATGGAGGCCAGAAATATTTAGATCCAAAGAAAATCCTAACTTGTGCGGTTAGTTGTAATTTGTTTTTAATTATTTTTTATCTTCAATCAGTAAAACCGTACTATATATGTATTAGATTTCTAATAGCATGCGAATAATTACTCAAAACATATATCATGGTTAACTTTGACGATGTCCGTGCAACACACGGGCCTTGAAAACCTAATTCATAGATAAACGATGGGTCCAATATGTTTTTTTCCTAAAAGGAAATATTGTTTTTTCAGAGAAAAACATGAAGAGAGAAAGACGGATGGGGAACAATAAAAGATAAATGGGAAGAAACAAACATTTTAATGATCCAGAGCATGAGAAGATTGAAAAATTTTCACATTTTCTTAAATTTTTCTTTGATCTTCAAAGTTTTTCATGGAAATTAAAGCTCCAAGATCCAGTACGGGTATCACGCGCAATAGCAGTAAGCCACTAACAGCATCTCTCTTGTACAAAGACAAAGCGAGTGTCATGCACGCACGAGAAATACAAGGAGTTTTGTTGGTGTCCAAAGGAACCTGCCATGCATGTTCACCAGTTGATTGATCCTATGGCAAAATTCTCTTGCTCGGCAAGAAATGTCTCACCCACAAAGGCAGTGACTGCTCGCTGCCCTTTGTCCATTTGCTTTACTTGGAAAAGAAAGAAAAAAAGTGTTGCAAGTATTCTTGGATGCCTTCCATTTCAAATGTTCACCTTTGATTGTACCATGTATATAAATATATAAGAAGCATGTTGCATGTGAGCATAGTGAATAGAAACACAATCATTTGATGGAACATGACACACACACACACATATATATATATATACATATATATATAATGGAGAAAAGGGGCCATAGGAGGGGATTTCCTCCTATGGCGGCGTTGAAAAAATACAACCCCCACCATTTTTTCCGACGATCGGCATCCATCATCATCATCGTTATCATCTAAGATGTGCATACACCAAATTTCATGTGATTCCACTACTTTTTCACCGTTGAATTAACAATGTAAAAAGTTCTATTGTCGGTAAACCATTAATTTTGCACCAACTAAATCAACGGTGAAAAAATGGTATAATCACATGAAATTTGGCGTATCCATATCTTAGATGATAAAGATGGATGTGATATATGCCGATCGTCGAAAAAAATCACGGAGGATGCATTTTTCCGACGCCATAGGAGAAAATCCCCTCCTATGGCACCTTTCCTCCATTAACCTCTCTTTCTATATATATTATGTATCTGATCAAATATGTTGTTTTACTACTAAAAAAGCTTGTAATAGAAAACAATTGTGCAAAGTTTTCGATAGGAAAAGATCGTTGCAACTTTGAGAAATGTTAATTAGTGCGGTATATATGAAACATCTAATGCATTCGTCTTGTTCTTCTTTACATACAAGAAACAAACATTTCATACTCTCTGTATACTGTAAAGGGTTGCACTATTTTATTTCTAGAAGGAGAAGAAATCTCTTGCTCATATGTTTTTCATCGTTGGATTTGTAATTTAACAGTTGGATGTATATAAGTAGTTAGTGATAAAATCTCACAATAAATGTTGATTACATCATCCTATATTTTCCACCACTAGATTAATTAAATTATCCAAATGTGTAAAATATCCGAGGAAGAGATTTCCTCTTCCTTTAAAATTAGATTAGTACAACTCTATTAATTTGAATATCAAGATGACATATATGATATTAAGATGGAGCAAATTCATGTTTGTAAAATATAAAAAATATAACTCTAAATAAGTATTGATATGATATCCATGCCATATACATTCATACGGCTATAAATGTTGCAACTTTGAGGAATGTTAATAAGGGTGGGTGACACATAAGCCTAGCTATATACACAAATTTTTGATAAATGTTGTATTTTCTCTCTTTCTTTCCATTTTTTTTGTTCAAATAAACACCAAAAGTTGTTTTGATTTGAAAACCCAGTTACAAAAATTGAAAACCCAAATAACGGATCAGGACATTTTTTATTTGCAACAAAATTTGCATGCACTATTATTGCATGCCACAAATTTTTCATTACCTTCTTTTTGCTAATTAAATAACCATTAAGCTAGCCAAGACGACTGCAAAATCATTAATCTTAAGTTTGGTTTTTTTTTTTGTAGTTGTATTCATATGCCAAACATTTTGTGGAAAAAAAACTATCAGACATCCTAACTAAATGTCTTACCAAGATTTTTCAAATGTCTGATCAAATACTTGCTAACTCTTCCATATCATGAATTTCTATCACAAAACTATCCACATACAATTACAATCCAATCGGCATATAAACAAGTTATGTATGACTAGAATTTATGCACGTGAACAATTAATTATTTTAATTTTTGGAAGAAGATAGAGAGATGATATATATAAATATATATATTGTTTCCTGATTTAAAATCAGGAAAGCTTCTGGGAAAAGCTTCAGAAGAGGGTCACATGCTTACACGTGACCAGTAGTCACGTGTTGCCACGTGACACCTAAACGCATCATCAAGACAAGTTCAGTTTTCTGACTACGCTGAAGAAAAGGGACTTCAGAAAGGGTCACGTGTAGACATGTGACATTTAAATGCAAGCGTCAAATGCACACCGGTTCCCTGATTAAACCAAGGAAAAGGCTCCAGACGAGGGTCGCGTGTTCACACGTGACCAGGGGTCACGTGGTGGCACGTGACGGCTAAGCATCAGAAGAAGGCAGAGTGCAAAAGAAGGAAAGGGCTCGTTACAAGGGGGTCACGTGCCCACACGTGATCATGGGTCACGTGGTCACACGTGACCGGCTTTCAAAGCCCATTTTGCTAACAGAATTAAATTCTGAAAGAGATTCAAATCTTTCCAAGGGAAAGCGATTATCTGGAGCAGATCGGATTAAAGATTCAGAGATTATTAAATATCATCTATCTATGGGAAAATCTCGGGTTTGGAAAGATTTCTCCTTTAAATCTAACAGAAATAACAAAGGAGAATCCCTGGATTTGAAATCCAATGGTGAATAAAATTCACCTAATAATCCAAAGGTCAAAAACGAATGATGGATGCAAATCAAATCTTTTAATGAAGATTCATCAAAAACTAATTGATTCGGCTGCTTCTCCTATAAATAGGAGCCAAGAGACACAAAAGAGGAGACATATACGCAGAGGGAGAAAAAAGGAGAGAGCCTTGATACTTTGAGGAATTTGGAGCTTCTGCAATAGAAAACCCTAGGTAAGAAAGGGAAGGCTTCTTGAAAGAAGGAGAATTTAATTCTCAACAGAGTTTAACTCTGATGATATAAAAACAGAAGAACATATTTCTTCTCTCTTTGATAGAGGATCTGCAAAGTGCACTTCTCCCCTTTAGGTTGAGAATTTAATTCTCAATGGGTTGAGATCCTGCCATGCAGATCCAAAACATAGAGAGAGAATGGAAACATGAGAATTTAATTCTCACAGAACCATAGGAATTTAATTCCTTTAAGATAAAAGTGGGGCTCGACCCTGTGTTATGGGAATTTAATTCCTTCAGAACAGAGAGAAACAGGGTTTAACCCTAATTAAGAACTTAGTTCTGTTGAAACAACGGGAATTTAATTCCCTTAATCATAATTTAACAGGGAATGGAAGTTTAATTCCTTAAAAAGCTTTTATTAGGGTTTAACCCTATTCGGTTCTTCACATATACGAGGAATTTAATTCCTACAGAAGATTCAGAGTTCAACTCTACTCCAGAATATAAGTCTTCAAAAGGAAGTAGGAATTTAATTCCTCTGAAATTTAAAGCTCGAGGAATTTAATTCCTGAAAAAAGATTAACAGAGCCTCTAAACAACATACATGAAGGCAGGGTCACGTGCCACCACGTGACCCCCTCAAAAGATCTACAGAAAGCCCTTTGAGGCAGTCCCCCACGTGACCCACGTGACCCTTGACAGAAGCTCTAACACATAAGCATATGAATGCCCGTCACGTGATGGCACGTGATGCGCTGAAAGATGCAATAATCTCAGCAGAATGAATGGAGAGAGGGCGCTCTCACGTGTTGCCACGTGACCCCTTTTGCCTTAGTGTTTAACACTAAATTGGAACTCTCGAATCCAGTATTGAAACACTGTTGGGCCTTAGTGTTCAACACCAATCAAAGAACTTTATTTGCAGTGTTCAACACTGACTACCTTAGTGTTTAACACTAATTTGAGAGTTCTGTTGCCGATGCTTGATACTGATCTGTCTTAGTGTTTAACATTAATTTGAAAGCCTTGTTGCTAGTGTTTGACACCAATTATCTTTAGTGCTAAACACTAATTTGTCAATCTCATTCCCAGTGTTCAACACTGATTACCCTGTAGTGTTTAACACTAGGCTT
The DNA here is from genome assembly GCA_030015575.1 of Agapanthus africanus. Lineage (NCBI taxonomy): Eukaryota > Viridiplantae > Streptophyta > Magnoliopsida > Asparagales > Amaryllidaceae > Agapanthus > Agapanthus africanus. The sequence goes on along the minus strand of CM057351.1, from coordinate 170,242,389 downwards.
TGGCCCAATTGGCCAAGTGGATGGAGGCAAAGCCTCTCCTGATTGGACTTAGCCCAAGATGGCCATAAGTCCTCAATTTGTGATTAACTGGGCCAATGGGCTCATAATACAATTAATGGGTCTTGATCCCAAATTGGGCTAAGGACTATTTAATCTATTCCGGTTCTAGGGTACATCTCTTCACTCCTTTGATACTTGGCATTGTAATCCCTCAATGTCTTCAAAGAGGTGACGGGTCCCGACGACCACACATCGATATGGACTGTGGGGTCCTTAAACCCATGTCTAATGCAAAATTCCTGGTCACGTGGAACGCGGATAACGTCACTCTTTGACCCCGCGGAAAACGCCGAGAGCGGAGCCTAGTCCTCGCCGAGCACGGCAGTGAACCCGTGTGAAGCATCTAGTGCAAAATTCCTGGTTACGTGGAACGTGGATAACGTCACTCTTTGACCCCGCGGAAAACGCCCAGAGCGGAGCCTGGTCCTCGCCAAGCACGGCAGTGAACCCGTGTGAAGCATCCAGAGCACATACCGGACTGTGGAGTCCTTAAACCCATGGACTACGACGTCCTTAACCTCGACCGAGATGTCTTAAAACTAATAATGGACCGCAATGTCCTTAAACTACCCATGGATCGCAATGTCCTTAAACTACCCATGGACCGCAACGTCCTTAAACTACCCACGGACCGCAATGTCCTTAAACTAGAACAATAGAGCCCCGCATGCTCCTTTGCCGGATCTAAACGGTCCTGTTTAAGTTGATCTTAGCCTCAAAGATGGCTAACGCATCCTTAAACCTTCAAACAGACTGGACTATGAATCCCCCCAATTAACTCTGGCTTGAGGGTACATCTCTGAACTCCTCTGACATCCGTCGTTGTAATCCTTCAACGTCGTCAGAGAGGTGACGGGTCCCGACGGCCACACATATACGATGGACCACTATGTCCCTAAACTGGAACAATGGAGCCTAAAACACTCCCTTGTCGGATCTAAATGATCCCGTTAAGTTGATCTTAGTCTCAACATTAGACTAACGCATCCTTAACAAACGTTTGAGTTGATCTTAGCCTCAAGTATGGCTGACGTATCCTCGAACCAAACCCCCAAACCCAAATCTAAGATAAACACGGATTTGGACTAGTCCACGCCCTATGGGCGACGACATAACTCAGTCTCCGTAAACAATCCACAGGCAACAAAACATAAAATAAACACACACGACACGAAGTGACCATCTGGAGAAGGAGAAAGTTGTTATCGCGATGCGGTAGCGTAATTAACTGCAGGGGCTTGCGCCTGCAGGGAAGAGCGTCCCCACAATCAAAAACCCCTCCACGAGGGGGAATCTGACGAAGTCTGCTACATCGGCCGCATCCGTCTAAGCCTCCGATGCATGGTGCCATAAACAACTTGGCATCTTCGGAGAGGTGGACGGATGGCACCAATTAGCATCTGCCCCGAATCTCAGGCACGGACGCCCACGTCGCGCCGCCATTCGGAGGGGAACAGATTCTGGCACGCCCGGTGGGACCTTTTCCTCTTTCCACTCCACACTTCGTGTATCGTGATTCGCAAACCAATCGCGGTTCGCTAAAGGTTGCCCTTGGGTTTCAAGATACTAAGAATTGGCGTCTTGCTTATTGCAGAAAGCAAAGGATCGATGGCTTCTACTTCTGCGAAATCCTCCAACTGCTCAGACTGCAATTGCGGCCAACGCTTTACCTCGCCAGGAGGTATAGCCTATGGACCCCAAGCTGCTTCGTTGTTCACAATGCCGGTGGACCAAGTGACTCAAACCACTACCGGATTGTTCTTCGGGACTATACTCCCATCATCAAGCTTCGCGGCACCGGTACTGACAAAGGAAGCTCTCAAGAAGTCGGTCTTTAATCGTCTTACCCCTGCCGCGGCTCCTCTCAACGAGTCGCCCAACGTCAATGCCTCGGTCTTCTCTAGATTGGGCCAGAAATCCTGCGAACTCATCATAGGGCCTACAATCTCAGAGGAGGCTGCTTCTAAGAAAGTGGCCGCTCCTGCCCCCGAAATCGCCAAGGCGGCTTCTCCGGCCAAAAAGTCGGTCTTTACAAGATTGACGGCTTCAACTCCCGCTCTTGCTACCCAAAGGACATCGGTCTTTGATAGGCTAACACCAACAGCAACCCCCCACCCACACAGGGGGAAAAACGAAACCATTCTTACCGCTGACCCAACGCCGTCCGCTCGACGCGCTCGACGTCGCCATTGGCGCCGAGTAAGGAAGGCTGGGGGCAACTCCCCCTCTGGGTTGACTCCATCAGCCCCGGTGGCAGAAGTTAATGCTGCTGTTCCAACTGGGAACAGCTTCGAAATGCTAAATAAGGTGCGAAGAAATTCTCCTACTGCAGTGCTGAAGAGGTCTCCTCCCCCATTAAAAAGGGTTGCGGAAATAAAACCAGAACAGCCCCAATCTCCTCAACGGCTGTCTTCCAAAATCTATAAGGTTTGGCGGCAGGCCCGAGACTCGATCATCGATCCAAACTCCTCGCGCCAGCACAAGAAGCTGAAAATCCAACCGGAAGCTGGTCACCAGGCTAAACCCCGAAAGGCTGTCTGGGCGCCCACCTCAACGGCCCCCTCAACCTCCACTGCTCACAAAAGGAGGAAGCCAGAGAAGATCCCCCAGCCCGCCACGATAGCTAAAAGCACTAAGCCCAGACGCCCTAAGTCTGGGGGCATGATGGTCCACACCGTATACATGGCCTATGGAAAGGAGGAAAGCCGCACTTCTATAGGCCACCGACCGCTTACACGGTCGGTGACCAAAGCTCAGGAGCAACAACAAAAGCTCCAAGAAATGATGAATGCTATGGCCTCAATTACCGGGCCAAAAGAAAGCCCAGAAACGTCCTCAGACGCACGCCAGGAGGAAGAAACCGATGCTGAATTCCTTCGCCGGATACTGGAGAAAAAGGACAAAGAGGCTGCTGAACAAGCAGCCAACATACAACGTATGGGCCTTCTCTTCCAAGATATGATAGGCATGATGATCCAGCAGGACTTACCCGCCGAGGATCCCCCAATCGTTCTTGAAGACGACCGAGGAGAAACGTCAAATCCACTGCCAGCCCTCTCAACGGCCAAGGAGGAGGCAATCTCTAAGGCTGACTTGGTTGACTACATAGCCCAGCAAATCGGGGTTCATCATGCGACTGAGGCAGCTGGTCAAGTCGTAAAAACGGGGCGGCCGTATCCGAGCTGGTACGACCAAATCAAATACCCGCAAGGCTATACGATACCAAAATTCCACGTGTATAAGGGGACCGGCAACCCCCATCAACATGTCGCCCAGTTCCGGGCCCTCTGCGGTAACACCGGCGGTGATGATAAACTGTTGCTCCGACAGTTCGTGGGCAGCTTATCAGAAACAGCATTCGAATGGTATTCGGAACTCCCGAACGATTCTATCAAAACGTTCGCTGAAATGGAGTTGTTATTCACTCAGCGATTCGCAAGTGCCAGCGAACGCACTCCAATAACTGCTTTGATTAACGCCAGGGTAAAACCAGGCGAAACCTGGGTCCAGTATGCTATACGCTGGCGGAATTTGTGGTCGAGATGCGAGCAACGCATTGAGGAGGCACCCGCAGTGGGCATGTTCGTGGGAACCCTAGACCCCCACGCAACTATCTCCCAGTTCATGATGTTCTTTAAGCCAACCACATTCCAGGCTTTAATCGACAAGTTGGCTCAGATGGACCAGATGGGTCATAGACCACCTCCCCCGAAGTCGGAACCGCGGAATGACAAGGGTAAAGGAAGGGCAACCTTCGTCGCGAATGCCCAACAGCAACCTAACGCCCCGAAACCGGCAGATCAACTGGAAGAAAGACGCCGGTATTATAATGAGAAGATGAAACGTCCCTACTCGTTCCCATGAGACAATACGAAACGGTTATTCGAGCTGGCAATACGCAACAGACTTATAAACCTACCAAATCCAAGGCGACCACCGCAACCCACCGAGGTGAATAACCCTAGCTATTGCCCTTACCATCAAACGGTAAGTCATCCGATTGAAGATTGCTTCGTCTTCAAAGGATGGATTGAGGATCAATACCTCCAGGGAAAGTTTGTACTATCCGAAAAGTGGAAGGTGAGCCCACCACAACCGCATACTCCCAAGAAAACAGATACATCGGGGGCAACTTGCTCCTTTATTGAAGAGGCTCCATGGGAGGTCGTGCTATCAACGAAAACCAAAAGAATGCTGAGAGACCTTCACGCGTGCCCTGCGATCGAATGGAAGGACTCCCTCGAACCTCAAATTATCGAAGGGATGCTGAAGCACCACCCAACTGCGAAGACTCGCGATGAGGGCCCAAATACTCACGCCCAGCCGTCAAAATCTTCGAAGAAAAAGAAGAAGAAATCCAAGAAGCCCGCGAAGCTTGGAAACGAGCACACGAAATTGCAAAAGCAAATCGACGCGCTGGAAGAGTACAATCAAAAGGCGCGAACTCCTGTCACACTGCAAGAGTTCCTCAACCACATCTTTCAAGAGGGAGATGATGGAGAGAGCTCATCGGATGAATCCGAAGGGTATGTGGCGAGTTGTAACGTAATCTCCCACTCGTTTACCGATGATGAGAAAACTCCTGGCACTAAGAAGCTGGAGACAGAGCCTGAACCAGAGCGTGCGTGGCCGACAAATGAAGTGATCAATGCTTTTCTAGACGAAATTCGTCTAAAAAGTAAAGCGGATCAGGAGCGTGAGATGGCGACGTCAGAAGAAACCAAATGCAGGCGACTGAACGGAAGGGTTGAACTACCCCTACCAGAGCGAAAGGCATCCGAAGTAGACAAGAAGATATTCAAGACGAGGAAAAGGTTTGCCAAAGCCATGTCAATGGGAATGAAGCTACCACCCTCTGAAGGAAACACACACGATGGGGCGGAGAGGCACCCTAATTATTGCGCATATCATCGGAGAATCTCACACCCCACGGAGGAGTGCGACGCCTTTAAAATATGGTGGCAAGGATATGTTACTCGTCGGCAACATTTTAAGCGCATGAAATGCAAGAGCCGCAGGGAGCGAAGAAGTACTGTCGAAGGGCACAACAGAACTACTGGCAACTATTACATGGTTAACGCCGGGGGGTCACAAGTTCTCACCTTTGGGAGCGACTCCGATGAAGAAATGGCTCTGGGCCCTCTCTTTAAGGAATCCGTTTTAGAGAAAGAGGAAGAACTAGAAGCCTGCGAAAACATTCAGCTGCGCAATCGCACACTCCCAGAAAAGAATCTCGGGACCGTGAGTAGAAAAGATAAGGGAAAGGAAAAGGTCACTGAAGATATCACTTTAGATGACCAAGTCATGAAAGAACTGGCTGCCAAAGACCCTCCTAGGAGGAGTAAAGTGGACTATAACATCCTCGCGCACCTAAGGAAGCTACCTTCTCAGCTTAGCATTCTCGACGCCCTCCTATTATCAAAAGAAGCGCGAGACTCACTAATTAAGGCGTTACAAGAACCTGAGCAATTCCAAGCCTTCCTCGCCACTGAAAAGATGAAGGATGAACTGGAGGAAGTGCATACAGCCGATATCACTTTCGGTGATGAAGACCTCCTTCTCGGGACGTGCGACCATAACCGTCCCCTATATGTCTCCGGATACTGCCATGATATCAAGATAGGCAAGATCCTGGTGGATAATGGATCCTCCGTCAATCTCCTTAATGTTCGGGTGTTGAAGGAAATCTGCATGAGTGTGCAACATCTCGCTCGTGACAAAATTACTATCTCCGGTTTCGATTCACAATCGTCACGGACTCTCGGATCTGTGATACTAACATTACACTTTGGACTTCTCGTCACAGACATCAAATTCCATGTCATCGACGCCAAGACCTGCTACAACGCCTTGCTCGGTCGTCCTTGGCTACACGAGTACAACATCATCCCTTCTACGCAACACCAGTGTATGAAGTACTTTAAAGATGGTTTCGAGTACACCGTAACAGGAGAGTTAAACCCATTTTCCGTGAACGAAGTCCGCAAATACGAAGACGCGAAGTACTTTTTGCCAGATTTCGAGGATACAGAAAGGTGTCGCAACCCGGAGAACAAAGTCGCCGCCACCATCCCTGTTTTCGGGAGCGATACCGAAGAAGAGGAAGAGATAGTTTATGCGGGGCCATCTCAACGCAACAACCTGGGGACGCCTGCCCCCATGTTGGTCTTCGGAAGTGATTCAGAAGATGAAGTTAATGCCGTATTCTCCAATCGGCTGTCAATACAAGCACCCCTCGGCGATGACCATAGTTTGCAAATCACCATGGTACCACGAGAACACTACAAGGATCTCGACACGCTTCAAGCTCACAATGTGCAGGACCTGCAAACATTTTACATCCCTCCCAGGCAAAGGGGTGAGAAGGTGATCCTATTCTACCGATCCTCAGAGTCGAAAATAGAAAAAGAGATCTGGCATGGCGCGGATGCTACATTCGACAGGCTCTAACCCATCCGTCTGCCCAGATACTATATAAATGGATTAAAGAAGCTATTGAAGCGCCAAGGAGTACCCTTAAAACAGACTGTTCGGCAGGCTCGGTTCTACAACAAGATTTGGGATATCCCTGGGACTCAACGCAAATTGCCCAACGGGAAAATGGAAACACTTGGGCTTGGATACGCGAGAGCCGGAAAACGGGAACGGGCTCACAGCAACTACACTATATATACCTTTGATGAAGAAGAGGACGCCCTGTCAGGAGATGCCAACCCCTCATCAAAACTAGACCCCGCGATTGAAGCACCGAGTCCGTCGTTTGAAGAATGAACGGACAAGCCTATCAGGAAAATGGGTCAGAAAGCTCAGGAAGACCACAACCGCGAAATGGCCATCTACGAGAAGGCTAGGACGCAACGTCTATTTCAACAGGCTCCAAAAGACAAAGATGCTCATCTTTGTCAACTCGTTGTGCGAAAGGCCCGATGCGGAGACGGAAATAAATTAAGAAGTGGGAAGAGGAGCCGACAATAACGACGCAGGATTAGAGGGTTACGGGTACTGCGCGGCTCGGATTCGTCCCTCATGGAGAAGATGAGTCGAGCGTACTCCTTCCCCCGAGACAAGACGGAGAAGTTACTCAAGCTCGCTTTAAAACATCAAATGATCGCGCTTCCAGAGTCTAGACACCCTGAGAAAGCTAACAAGGCTTCTCGTTCGAGCTATTGCTCTTATCACCAAGCCATAGGACATCCTACCGAAGACTGCTTCACGTTCAAGAACTGAGTCGAGGACCAGTACCAACGGGGCAGATTCGCTTTATCCAACAGCTGGAGGGTAACGCCGCCACAAAAGCATGAACCCAAGGCCGCAAGAGCAAAACCGGATCCACCTCAGTCCTGGGAGCGGATTCGCACCTGTTATACGATTACGATATTAAAAGAAGAGCGCGAGAACATGGATGACTTTCCCCAGTACTTTGAGAACAGCGATGACGATGTGATCTCAGAATTTCCGCCAGCTCCGAAAGAACTGGAAGATGGTATACATACTACGGCGGATAACCTCAGGAAGATTGAGTTGGGATCGGCAGATGACCCACGACCGACATTTGTCAGCGAGCTACTCTCTGAAGAAAGGGTGGCCGCGTTAAAGAACGTGCTTCTACGGCATAAAGACTGCTTCGCGTGGAACTACTCCGAGATGCCAGGATTAGATCCGGAGGTTGCTGTGCATAAATTAGCAATATCTCCAGATATCAAGCCAGTCAAGCAAGCGCCAAGAAGGATGCGACTCGAGCTTGAGATGAGCATCAACGCCGAAGTCAAGAAGCTGATCGATTCTGGATTTATCCAAGAAGTCCAATATCCCGATTGGATCGCCAATATCGTCCCGGTAATGAAAAAGAATGGGACGGTACGCATATGCGTGGATTTCAGGGATCTCAATAAAGCCTTTCCAAAGGATGATTTCCCAGTACCGGTAACCGAGCTGATGATAGATAACACGTCCACTCACGAGGTTTTCTCCTTTATGGACGGTTCGTCAGGATACAATCAGATAAAGATGCATCCCGAAGACCAGAAGCACACCGCTTTCCGGACCCCTTTGGGTATATTCTGCTATAGGGTTATGCCCTTTGGTTTAAAGAACGCTGGCGCTACCTATCAAAGGGCTATGACAAAGATCTTCGACGACCTCATACATGACGTCGTCGAGTGCTATATCGATGACCTCGTAGTAAAGAGCATGTCATACGAAGAGCATTTAAACCATTTGGAGACTGTATTTCAGCGCCTTCGGCAATATAATTTGAAAATGAATCCCCTCAAATGCGCGTTTGGAGTCTCCTCGGGCAAATTCCTGGGATTCATCGTTCGACACCGAGGTATCGAAATAGATCCCTCAAAGATTAAAGCGATCATGGAAATGCCTCCGCCAAGAACCCTCAAACAGTTGCGGTCTCTCCAAGGGAAGCTCGCATACATCCGGCGATTTATCGCCAATCTTTCCGGCAAATGCCGTCCTTACAGCCATCTGATGAAAAAGGGAACTCCGTTCGTTTGGGATCACAAATGCCAAGGTGCACTAGACGAGATCAAGCAATACCTACAGAACCCTCCGGTGTTGGCCGCGCCGGTCAAGGGAAAACCCCTCATTCTTTATACAACCGCCCTCGAAGGTTCCTTGGGCGCATTATGGGCGCAAGAGAACGATCAGGGAAAAGAGAGAGCACTCTACTACTTAATTCGAGTTCTGCTGGGGGCAGAAAGCAACTACTCTCCCATTGAAAAACATTGCTTGGCATTAATCTTCGCGATAACAAAGCTCAGACACTATGCGTTGGCGCATGAAGTCCGTCTTATTTCAAAAGTGGACCCCCTTAAATACTTGATGTCAAAAGCCATATTGACGGGACGACTCGCTAAATGGGCCCTACTCTTGATGGAGTTCTCGGTAACGTATCAACCTCTCAAGGCAGTGAAAGGCCAGGCCATTGCCGATTTCCTCGCTGAGCACCCGATACCGGCCGATTCTCCTTCGAACTGTGATTTGCCGGACGAGCATGCATTTGATGCGATTGGCGGCGGTAGCACCCGATGGGAACTCTATTTCGATGGAGCGTCCTCCGTAAAGAAACAGAAACAAGGTATCCCAATGATCAAATCGGGGATAGGCCTCGTCTTTGCAACTCCACAAAGAGGGATAATGCGCTTCGCCTTCTCCTTAACAGAGCCGAGGACAAACAATGAAACTGAATACGAAGCTCTGATAGCAGGCCTCGAAATCGCCATCGACCTGGGAATTGAAGACCTCCTTATATACGGGGATTCTCAACTGGTTGTTAGTCAAGTAAATGGTGATTACCAAACGTGCAAACCGGAGTTGGTAAAGTACGGCGAAAAGGTGCAACAACTATTGACCCAAATTCCCTCCTATACTTTGGAGAATATACCGCGCGCGGAAAACAGTAAAGCAGACGCGTTAGCCAAACTTGCTAAAGAACTGGCGGACGAAAACCTCGATGATGTAAGAATCGTGGTACAAAGCCGTCGAGTGCTTGCCCCGGCAGAAATACCTCCGGAATTATATAAAGAGAAGGGAGCGACTGAGCAGACGACCCTGCAAATAAAAGACCATGAGAAGGCCGAGGACTGGAGGGAAGTCTTCATAGACTACTTTAAGTCCCACCTAATGCCCAAAGATACATCCTCAAGGCATCAACTCATGAAACGAGCTCTATCTCTCGCCTTCGTCAACGATGCTCTATACAAGAGGTCATTCGATTCTCTGTGGCTGAGATGTTTAGGACCTGACGAAGCGAGAAGGGTCGTCCAAGAAGTTCACGACGGACTCTGCGGTTCCCACCAAGCAGGCCCTAAGATGAAGTTGAAGATAAAACGGATGGGTTACTACTGGCCCACGATGATCCAGGACTGCCTTGAGTATGCGAAGCAATGCCACTCGTGCCAGATTCATGGAGACTTTATCCACCAACATCCGAATCCACTACACCCAACGGTGGCTAGTTGGCCATTCGAAATATGGGGGACTGACATAGTCGGCCCCATCGAGCCAGCATCATCCCGGGGACATCGTTTTATCCTGGCGACGACTGATTACTTCTCCAAATGGGCAGAAGCAATACCACTGAAGGAAGTGAAGACGGAGAATATCCTCCATTTCTTCAAGACGCACGTCATCTATCGGTTCGGAACCCCACGGCGGATTATCTCCGATAACGGGCCAGCCTACAGAAGCCATAAGATTAGCCGCTTCACGCAGCAGCACAATATAGACTGGAGATATTCTTCAGTTTACAACCCACGAGCTAACGGTCTAGCCGAGGCTTTCAATAAGACCTTGACGAAGATCATAAAAAAGACCGTTTCCCGGAATAAGAGAGACTGGCACGAGAGGCTGCAAGAGGCCCTTTGGGCTTATCGAACTACATTCAAGACGGCCACGAACACAACGCCGTACGCGTTGGTATTTGGGACGGAAGCAGTACTCCCCCTCGAGATAGAGTTACCCTCTCTGCGAGTGGCAGTCCACCACGAGCTGACGGACGAAGAAAATGCTCACCTTCGGCTTGAGGAGCTTGATGCCCTCGACGAAACCCGGCTCATAGCGCAACAACATCTAGAAGCCTACAAAGCAAAGATGACGCGCTCGTACGAAAGATTAACCAGGCCGAGGACATTCCGCCAAGGCGAACTCGTGCTAGTGGTCAAGAGACCTATGATCCCCAATCGTGCCAAGCAGGGGAAATTTGAGCCAAACTACGAAGGTCCTTACATCATAGACAAGGTCTACCAAGGTGGAGCCTATCTACTCATGGACATGCACGGTGAAAGACCTTTCAGGCCAATAAACGACCATTTCTTAAAGAAATACTATGCTTAATGAGCCATAGCCTGGGTCAATGATAGATGACGACGACTATGTCCGCTCGCTATCTTCCTAGGCTCAGACTTTGCAAGCAGCGGCTGGCCCTCCCATATCGACGGACCGAAACGTCCTTAAACTAACAATGGACCGGAACGTCCTTAAACTATCGACGGACCGAAACGTCCTTAAACTAACAACGGACCGAAACGTCCTTAAACTATCGACGGACCGAAACGTCCTTAAACTATCGACGGACCGAAATGTCCTTAAACTAACGACAGACCGAAACATCCCTAAACTACTACCGCAGCATCCTTAGGCTGACGAGAAAAAAAAAAGAAAAAAAAGGGGAATAAGAAACAGTGCGTCCACAAGTAGAACGGGCACGGATGAAAATCCGAAAGGGCTCCGTGAGTAAAAACAGCAGGACTACCGGCGAGTGTTTGTGAAAACCCGAAAGGGCGCAACCTCGTTAAAAGACACTTATAGGGTCCTCTCGACCTTGTAAGGAGAAACCACCTGCGTGAGATCCTTACGACTCACAAAGGAGTAACACACTTAGGGATCCTCACGATTCCTAAGGAGAAAATACACTTACGAGATCCTCACGACTCGTAGGGAGAACTCTCTTATGGGACCCTTACGACTCATAAGATTTGAAAGTCTTAAGTTACAGAGACCTAAACCTGTGCTTAAGCAATCCTCCACAACCTTTGATATTGCCCTACAAGGGGCTCAATACTGACCCTTGTATACAATCCACGGGCGAGAATAAACATTTCCCCAGCAAAGTCCAACTCTTGTAGGTCCTCTCGACCCATAAGGAGAAAGCCCTCTTGTAGGATCCTTATGACTTACAGAGGAGCGCACACTTAGGAATCCTCACGATCCCTAAGGAGAAAATACACCTGCAAGATCCTCACGACTTGTAGGGAGAAATACCTTTGTGAGGCCCTTACGGCTTATGAAGTCAAAAGCCTTGGTCGGCAGGACCCTTAACCCTGTTTGCTGAGCCACCTTTGTTGGTCATCGACAAAGGCAAATGAGGATTCGCTACTGGCAATATTCCAGTTGTAGCGGTGCTGATGCCGAAATCGGTGTCTAAAATCCAGGCTTGCAGCGAAAAAGCTAGCAAGCCACACATGCCTACAAAATAGCCGAAATGATGGGGCAACTCGCAATAAAAAGCAGCGAGCAGAAAATAAATAAATAGCCGAAATGATTGGGCACCGCGAAAAATAGCCGAAATGATGGGGCAATCGCGACCTTCGCGATATAAAAGCTGAAATGATAGAGCATCGCGGAAAAAGAAATAAAATAAAAGTGAAATCCTCGCCCTACAGGTGATGTTACATCTACCTCTGTATACAATCCAGGGACGCAAACAAAGAAGGGATCATACTCCTTCCCCAGGTTTCATCATAAGGAGAAGCCAAATCTCGACGGTTCACAGATAGCCTAAAGATCATCTCGACGTCCGTCTCATGGCAGCAGACACAACATCAAGCGAAATGGAATAGCGGCAACCCCCAGTTCCATGGCTCGGCGATACATATCACCATGAGTCAAACCTCCATCCCGTGAAATGCGGATACAATCAACAAAATTCCTGGTCACGTGGAACACGGATAACGTCACTCTTTGACCCCGTGGAAAACGTCCAGAGCGGATCCTGGTCCTCGCAGAACACGGCAGTAAACCCGTGCGAAGCATCCAGAGCGGAGCCTAGTCCTCGCCTAACGCGGCAGTGAACCCGTGTGAAGCATCTAGTGCAAAATTCCTGGTCACGTGGAATGCAGATAATGTCACTCTTTGACCCCGTGGAAAACGTCCAGAGCGGATCCTGGTCCTCGCAGAACACGGCAGTGAACCCGTATGAAGCATCCAGAGCGGAGCCTAGTCCTCGCCTAACACGACAGTGAACCCGTGTGAAGCATCTAGTGCAAAATTCCTGGTTACGTGGAACGCGGATAATGTCACTCTTTGACCCCGTGGAAAATGTCCAGAGCGGACCCTGGTCCTCGCAGAGCACGGCAGTGAACCCGTGTGAAGCATCCAGAGCGGAGCTTAGTCCTCGCCTAACGCGGCAGTGAACCCGTGTGAAGCATCTAGCGCAAAATTCCTGGTTACGTGGAACGCGGATAATGTCACTCTTTGACCCCGTGGAAAACGTCCAGAGCAGATCCTGGTCCTCGCAGAGCACGGCAGTGAACCCGTGTGAAGCATCCAGAGCGGAGCCTAGTCCTCGCCTAACGCGGCAGTGAACCCGTGTGAAGCATCTAGCGCAAAATTCCTGGTTACGTGGAACGCGGATAATGTCACTCTTTGACCCCGTGGAAAACGTCCAGAGTGGATCCTGGTCCTCGCCAAGCACGGCAGTGAACCCGTGTGAAGCATCCAGAGCGGAGCCTGGTCCTCGCCAAGCACGGCAGTGAACCCGTGTGAAGCATCCAGAGCAAATACCGGACTGTGGAGTCCTTAAAATCCACGGACTATGACGTCCTTAACTTCGACCGTGATGTCTTAAAACTAACGATCAACCACCCCGATTCCCTACGGATTCTGTCTTGGTTTAAGGGTACATCTCTTCACTCCTTTGATACCTGGCGTTGTAATTCCTCAACATCTTCAAAGAGGTGGCGGGTCCCTACAACCAAACACCGGACTGTGGAGTCCCTAAATCCACGGACTATGAGGTCCTTAACCTTGACCGTGATGTCTTAAAACTAACATCGGACTGTGGAGTCCCTAAATCCACGGACTATGAGGTCCTTAACCTTGACCGTGATGTCTTAAAACTAACATCGGACTGTGGAGTCCCTAAATTCACGGACTATGAGGTCCTTAACCTTGACCGCGATGTCTTAAAACTAACATCGGACTGTGGAGTCCTTAAATCCACGGACTATGAGGTCCTTAACCTTGACCGCGACGTCTTTAAACTACAATACCTGGAGAAACCCCTGACTCCGTAAAACACGGACAAGGGCGACCACATCCAGCACTTACAAGTCCTCACGACCTGTAAGGAAGAAAAATTTCTCTTGTGAGATCATTGCGACTCTCAAGGGAAAACCCGCTTAAGAATCCTCACGATTCTTAAGAAGAACTTACACCTATGGGATCCTCTCGACCTGTAGGGAGAAAAACTCTTTATGAGACCCTCGTGGCTCATAAAATGCAAAGGTCTTAGGAAGCAGATCTTAACCCTGAACCCTGAGCCATCGCTGTCCTGCAAGGAGATCAAGATATAGTACCGCAGAATGCATTCAATAATAAGAGGACATATCATTGAGAGGAAAATTGTATCTTTTTATTCATAAACCAAAATGGATACAAAGTACAATTTATGAAAGAAACAAAAAAAGAGACACTCTCATTCGTGAGTATGTACAAAAAGGGGAGAAAAGATACAAGTCCTCAAGCCGGCGGCCGGTGTAGTAATTTTACCAACTCATCGTTTTTTTGTTGAGCCACGACTTCATGACGCAAGATCTCCAGAAGACGAGCCTCCGCCTGAGCCTGCTGAGCCTGATAAGAAGCAAGCCGAGCCTCAAGCTCTTTCTCGGTGGCTTTATGAGCCTCGACCCTCTCACGAGTAAACGTGGCAGCTTTATCGAGAGCCACCACCTCTTTTATGGACTCCTGAAGCACCCGCCAGAGTTCGTATGCTTTGTTGGCCTTGGCTGTGAGGCTGGCATGAAGCTCGCTCAGCGCCTTAGAAGCGAACTCCCTCTTCGAAAATTTACGGCCGAGCCCTCTTCTCGCACAATAATATGTTCGCTACGTGTCGCTCTATCAGGCCACGTAAGCTCGCCTTCGTGACCGCAGCCTTGGAAACAAGACATTTACAAGACCGTATAAATGGGCTTCCAGTCTATGGGGATAATCGATCTTAAACGCGCTCACATCACCTGACGTGAAAGGCAGCAAGAAAGATTTCCGACATATTTCAAGCATGCATTCGCAATCATATGAGTATTCAAAAAAAATATAATAGCATTTGCAATCGCATGAACATTCATAATGCCCAAAAAGGTCTGATGCGCAGGAAAGTGATGATAGCATTTGCAATTAAAGAAAGTCATCATGAGAAGAATACAAAGTTTATTTATGCAAGCGGAAACATACATTCTAGCACCAAGCCTACAGGGAAGTTCGGCATAAAACATAAGGAAAAGGAGAGACTAATGTAAAAATACTACGCTAATGGAAAAAGGTCACCAAACACGGGATCAATGGCACAAGGGTTAACAAAACAAAGAACAAGGTTCTCCACCTCTCTCTCCGCTCTCTCCAGAACGTCAAAGCGACGGTTCTCGCGAGGAGTCGCTCCCCATCGATTGGCGCCGTGTTCGTCCGTGAAAGCAGACATAATAGCTCGTCGGGCCTTTATCTGGCTCAGCAGATGAATTGAGCAATCCTTCAAAGCCTGAGTAATCAGGCGTGCTTCATGAAAGCCCTCGAGCTTTTCTTCAGCCACGTCAAGCATCGCCAAGGTCATCTCTGCCGGGTGAGGAGGGATGTCGGCAAGCACGGCCGTGAGAATCATCCGGAGCCAGAGGGAACCCATCGGGAGGGGGGACCCCCTACGAATCGAGAGTTCGTACATTGCTGAGTCGCATTCGTCGTCGGTAAGAAGTGGATCCACCAACCGAGCAGCAAAGCGTGGGATCATCTCCTCGATAGGCACTTCCCATGGCTGTCGACGAGCGTGTGGACAGTTGCAGGCCATGGCACTCAGCTACTCCTCAAATTAAATCATGTCAATATGGAAATAAATTTCTCTGTGAAGAGGAAATAGGCTATGGCCTCAAGACTATAAAGGGGAGCATTAAATGCTGCGCGCGAAAGAAAATTGCATGATGGAACCCTTCCAAGGCCCAAAAAAGGGAAGACATTGGAAATCAGGAAAAGGAGCGATTTCCAAGGCGCCTTCTCTGTATCTAATGCCATGCACGGAAATGTGGCATGAAAAATTGAATAGCCCCATAAAAGGCCCCTCACGTGTGGGGCACGTGAGCACCATGCTTGGTGCGTACTAAGAAGTGAAACAATGCCCTGCACGCTAAACACATCAACAGCAAAAAAAAAATGAATGAACGACAAAATTCCAAAAAAAAGGGGGGCACGCAAACATAAAAGGACGCGATAAGTTTATCATTCATGCTTTAAAAAGGTTCATACAAAATGAAGAGAAAACGATTACAACGGCAAGACCTCAGGCGCGGGGCACGGATTGAGAAATTCAAGCTTGACCTTGTCCAAGATCCTCCAAGCATTTCGAACCGCCCGAGTATGTTTTCTCTCGCGATCGCAAGCGTCGGGGTCCTCGCGGATGTCCTCCACCCTCCGGTAGGCGGCAAGTATGGCCGACTGCTGAAACGCCTGGTGCAAAAGATCAATGAGGTTGTCACGCCTTCTCTTTGAGATCAGACTCATCAGATACACCGAATGTATCTTATCCTCGGCAACGTCCAATGCCCTGAGTGGCACACCGGCGCAGAAGAGAGGAAGCGCCTCCCAAATTGCCAGCACGATGAGCCTCAGAAGAGAAGAGCGACGGGGGAGTAGCCGATGGTTGTACTCGTCAAAGCGGCTCATAATCTCAGCACACTGAGCGTTGGTGAACTCCTGATTCTGACTACGGCCCAGGGCACGAATATTCCCGTAGGAAATGATTTCGTTGAGATTATACAAATGAGCGTCCATGATACCTGAAATAAAAATCAGGACGACTTATTACAAACCCTCTTCTTCTTCACTAATCATAGAATGACAAGGAAACCCCAAGAAGCCTCCGTGTGAAGAAACTGAGTCCATCATTGGAATTAAATTCCTTATTAAGAAAAGGAATTAAATTCCCAGAAAACTTTTTTTGGGATGGAATTAAATTCCATGGAGTTGAACCGCCATCATCATCTCCCCAAGGATTATCCGACCCTAAGAGATCTGCTGTTGGAGGTTAAGTGGTCTCATATTTTGGCTAAAGAACTTAGAGAAAAAATGGGTTCTTTGTGAAACCCTTGATATGGATTTAAAATCCAGAGAGTGCTGTCAAATTGAAGGTGCTCCGATCACCATTACCTGAGGAGGAAGAGTCCTTTTAAACAGAGTTAAACTCTGAAAATGTTTCGGGGCAGAGAACTAAGCTCTGAAAGCGAGAATTAAATTCTCAAGGAAGAAATTCTCAGAAGAAGAAGATGAGCAAAGTGAAGGCTCCTATGAAGAGACAGCGGTATTTATAGAAGGCAATGGAAACATTTCATCTCCCCAGATCCCTAGAGGAATCCAACGGTCACAAGAGGTGACAGCGTTGCACCCACGTGCAGACACGTGAGAACAACGCTGTGGGGGCATTTGTTTCCTGATTTAAAATCAGGAAAGCTTCTGGGAAAAGCTTCAGAAGAGGGTCACATGCTTACACGTGACCAGCAGTCACGTGTTGGCACGTGACACCTAAACGCATCATCAAGGAAAGTTCAGTTTTCTGACTACGCTGAAGAAAAGGGACTTCAGAAAGGGTCACGTGTAGACATGTGACATTTAAATGCAAGCGTCAAAGGCACACCGGTTCCCTGATTAAACCAAGGAAAAGGCTCCAGACGAGGGTCACGTGTTCACACGTGACCAGGGGTTACGTGGTGGCACGTGACGGCTAAGCATCAGAAGAAGGCAGAGTGCAAAAGAAGGAAAGGGCTCGTTACAAGGGGGTCACGTGCCCACACGTGATCATGGGTCACGTGGTCACACGTGACCGGCTTTCAAAGCCCATTTTGCTAACAGAATTAAATTCTGAAAGAGATTCAAATCTTTCCAAGGGAAAGCGATTATCTGGAGCAGATCGAATTAAAGATTCAGAGATGATTAAATATCATCTATCTATGGGAAAATCTCGGGGTTGGAAAGATTTCTCCTTTAAATCTAACAGAAATAACAAAGGAGAATCCCTGGATTTGAAATCCAATGGTGAATAAAATTCACCTAATAATCCAAAGGTCAAAAACGAATGATGGATGCAAATCAAATCTTTTAATGAAGATTCATCAAAAACTAATTGATTCGGCTGCTTCTCCTATAAATAGGAGCCAAGAGACACAAAAGAGGAGACATATACGCAGAGGGAGAAAAAAGGAGAGAGCCTTGATACTTTGAGGAATTTGGAGCTTCTGCAAAAGAAAACCCTAGGTAAGAAAGGGAAGGCTTCTTGAAAGAAGGAGAATTTAATTCTCAACAGAGTTTAACTCTGATGATATAAAAACAGAAGAACATATTTCTTCTCTCTTTGATAGAGGATCTGCAAAGTGTACATCTCCTCTTTAGGTTGAGAATTTAATTCTCAATGGGTTGAGATCCTGCCATGTAGATCCAAAACATAGAGAGAGAATGGAAACATGAGAATTTAATTCTCACAGAACCATAGGAATTTAATTCCTTTAAGATAAAAGTGGGGCTCGACCCTGTGTTATGGGAATTTAATTCCTTCAGAACAGAGAGAAACAGGGTTTAACCCTAATTAAGAACTTAGTTCTGTTGAAACAACGGGAATTTAATTCCCTTAATCATAATTTAACAGGGAATGGAAGTTTAATTCCTTAAAAAGCTTTTATTAGGGTTTAACCCTATTCGGTTCTTCACATATACGAGGAATTTAATTCCTACAGAAGATTCAGAGTTCAACTCTACTCCAGAATATAAGTCTTCAAAAGGAAGTAGGAATTTAATTCCTCTGAAATTTAAAGCTCGAGGAATTTAATTCCTGAAAAAAGATTAACAGAGCCTCAAACAACATACATGAAGGCAGGGTCACGTGCCACCACGTGACCCCCTCAAAAGATCTACAGAAAGCCCTTTGAGGCAGTCCCCCACGTGACCCACGTGACCCTTGACAGAAGCTCTAACACATAAGCATATGAATGCCCGTCACGTGATGGCACGTGATGCGCTGAAAGATGCAATAATCTCAGCAGAATGAATGGAGAGAGGGCGCTCTCACGTGTTGCCACGTGACCCCTTTTGCCTTAGTGTTTAACACTAAATTGGAACTCTCGAATCCAGTATTGAAACACTGTTGGGCCTTAGTGTTCAACACCAATCAAAGAACTTTATTTGCAGTGTTCAACACTGACTACCTTAGTGTTTAACACTAATTTGAGAGCTCTGTTGCCGATGCTTGATACTGATCTGTCTTAGTGTTTAACACTAATTTGAAAGCCTTGTTGCTGGTGTTTGACACCAATTATCTTTAGTGCTAAACACTAATTTGTCAATCTCATTCCCAGTGTTCAACACTGATTACCCTGTAGTGTTTAACACTAGGCTTTGGCCCAATTGGCCAAGTGGATGGAGGCAAAGCCTCTCCTGATTGGACTTAGCCCAAGATGGCCATAAGTCCTCAATTTGTGATTAACTGGGCCAATGGGCTCATAATACAATTAATGGGTCTTGATCCCAAATTGGGCTAAGGACTATTTAATCCATTCCGGTTCTAGGGTACATCTCTTCACTCCTTTGATACTTGGCATTGTAATCCCTCAATGTCTTCAAAGAGGTGACGGGTCCCGACGACCACACATCGATATGGACTGTGGGGTCCTTAAACCCATGTCTAATGCAAAATTCCTGGTCACGTGGAACGCGGATAACGTCACTCTTTGACCCCGCGGAAAACGCCCAGAGCGGAGCCTAGTCCTCGCCGAGCACGGCAGTGAACCCGTGCGAAGCATCTAGTGCAAAATTCCTGGTTACGTGGAACGTGGATAACGTCACTCTTTGACCCCGCGGAAAACGCCCAGAGCGGAGCCTGGTCCTCGCCAAGCACGGCAGTGAACCCGTGTGAAGCATCCAGAGCACATACCGGACTGTGGAGTCCTTAAACTCATAGACTACGACGTCCTTAACCTCGACCGAGATGTCTTAAAACTAATAATGGACCGCAACGTCCTTAAACTACCCACGGACCGCAATGTCCTTAAACTAGAACAATAGAGCCCCGCATGCTCCTTTGCCGGATCTAAACGGTCCCGTTTAAGTTGATCTTAGCCTCAAAGATGGCTAACGCATCCTTAAACCTTCAAACAGACTGGACTATGAATCCCCCCAATTAACTCTGGCTCGAGGGTACATCTCCGAACTCCTCTGACATCCGTCGTTGTAATCCTTCAACGTCGTCAGAGAGGTGACGGGTCCCGACGGCCACACATATACGATGGACCACTATGTCCCTAAACTGGAACAATGGAGCCTAAAACACTCCCTTGTCGGATCTAAATGATACCGTTAAGTTGATCTTAGTCTCAACATTAGACTAACGCATCCTTAACAAACGTTTGAGTTGATCTTAGCCTCAAGTATGGCTGACGTATCCTCGAACCAAACCCCCAAACCCAACTCTAAGATAAACACGGATTTGGACTAGTCCACGCCCTACGGGCGACGACATAACTCAGTCTCCGTAAACAATCCACGGGCAACAAAACATAAAATAAACACACACGACACGAAGTGACCATCTGGAGAAGGAGAAAGTTGTTATCGCGATGCGGTAGCGTAATTAACTGTAGGGGCTTGCGCCTGCACGGAAGAGCGTCCCCACAATCAAAAACCCCTCCACGAGGGGGAATCTGACGAAGTCTGCTCCATCGGCCGCATCCATCTAAGCCTCCGATGCCATAAACAACTTGGCATCTTCGGAGAGGTGGACGGATGGCACCAATTAGCATCTGCCCCGAATCTCAGGCACGGACGCCCACGTCGCGCCGCCATTCGGAGGGGAACATATATATATTGGAAGAGATGATATAGAGCGTTCTAGATAAACAATTAATTGTTTTTTGGAAGAAGAGAGAGAGAGCAGAGATGATGTGGACGACTTGAGAGGACGATTTTTCTCTTTTCTTATTATTTTCTTGAAAAAAGAAGAGGGTTGGATCTCTAACCAAAGGGTATTTGCATTATACAGCAGTATAGATAAGTAAATTAGATCTCTCTTTCATTCCTCTGTAAATTTATATGATAGGTAAAAAGTATTAATAAACAATTGAAAAGGTGCAGGTACATGTTCAAAATAAATTAAAAAGTCTACTTGTAAAGTAGCCAAGTGCTTAAAAGTAAAACTCCTACACCATAACTTTTGTCAATGTATTGGAGCCTAAGGTGACATTTTAGGCCTCCTTTCCTTTTTTAATATGAGAAAATGAGACTTTTTTAATATGAGAAAATGAGATCTAGAGTGTGCCTATAAGCTCCTAACTATAGTGACAAGACTCATAAGCGATAGGCAGGGTTGTATCTGGATCGGATGTGAGAATTACCATATCCGTATCCGTTTTCTAGTTTCGGATACGGATACGGATACATATATGGGCTGATAAGAAATATTCATGTATCCATATCTAGAAAAAAACGGATATGAATACGAGATGGATAATTAAAAGACGATATGGATACGAATCGGATATTTGTATAAATAATATATTATATAAAACAAATATAAACGTGAAGCAGAAATGTGTATGTAACCGATATATTTTATTGAAGAATATTTAATATGAAATGTTTAAAACAAATATAAACGTGAAGCAGGACTCAATGAAAGTATATTGTTCGATAGAAGTGAGTGGAGACAGAGGATTCATGTGCTGGACCCGGCGTCATTCTCATGTTGGTTCATGTAGCCTACCCCATATGCTTGGGATAAAAGGCTCAGTTGTTGTTGTTGTTTATAAACGTGAAGCAGAAATGTGTATGTAACCGATATATTTCATTGAAGAATATTTAAGTGTGTTGTTTCCTTCACTAAAATTAGTTTAGTGAAGAGATAGCTTGAGCTAGAAGGACTTCGGGTGGATCGTCTTTGGCACGAAGATTACGAAGGGAGCTTGTATCATCTTCAAGTGGAGCTACGAGAAGTCGTAGGGACTACAACCTGGAGCTTGTGAAGAGAAGGACACGGTCTACAAAGGTTGTAGCCATCGTTCTCTTAGTGTAGTTTTCTTTATATCATAATTAAACCCTAATCATCTAGTTTAAGATCTTAGTTAGTGTAGATTGGCATCCTGAAAAATTTAAAAACGATATGTTTGATGCTAATATAACCCAGTGGTGGTGTTAACATACACTTTCAGTTATAGTGACACTCTCGGCCCGTTTCGTCTTTTAATATAGCACCCTCAAAACTTACATATTTCTAAATATCACCCTTTTTGATAGGCCAAAAGGGGGCTGCAGTGTCTCTATAGCTCCCGCGTTGCAGTGCCCCCTCACATTAGGGAGGGGGGCATTTTGCAGAAAAGCCTCTAGATTGTCATGGGGCTTTTCTGTAAAATGTCCCCCCCAAAGTGAGAGGGCACTGCAGTGCGGGGGCTGCATGGACACTGCAGTTTAGGGGCTTTTCTGTAAAATGCCCTCCAATGTGAGAGGGCACTGCAGCGCGGGGCTGTATGGACACCGCAGTCTAAGGGTTTTTCTGCAAAATGCCCCCCAAATGTGAGCGCGGGAGCTGCGTGGACACTGTAGTTTAGGGCTTTTCTGCAAAATGCCTCCTCCCCAAGAAAATGTGAGGGGGCACTGCAAATCGGGAGTTGCAGGGACACTGCATCACCGTAACCGGTTTTGATATTCCAGATAACTTTCACAAAAGTCATTAGTTATCCAAATTTATTTCCTAAATTAATTTTTGGATGGAATATTCTTTAACCAAGGGAGTAGTCTATTAAGCTACTTAATCACTATTACATGCCTCCTGAAGGACATCTTCAACCTTGTTTAAGGTTTTATATTGTGCCATGTTTTTTCCACCTATCGGAAAAGATGATCATAAGATTTGAGAGATGAGAACATGAGAAAAATAAACTAATAATGCTTTTCTAGTAAATAAAACTGCAACCCAAGTGTTGATGGTAAATGGTAAAGAAGATAATTTTTTGATAAAGACAACGCTTTAAGGTATGTGTGGAATTTTGAATTTTTGGGGTGATGTTAGAAATAGGCAAGTTGTGAGGGTGATGAATAGAAAAAAACCCCAAATTAAAAACATAACCGGTCTTTCTTTCATCTTCCCATAAATTTCTCTCTCCCCGTTTTCTTCCTCTTCTCTCTCTTCAAAGTCATACTCCCCACCGCTGCTCTTCACAAGCCATTATCAGCAGCAGCACTAGCATTCTCCCCAATGTCCCAATAGAAACTAAACCTAAAAACTCCACCACCATCATCACCAATGGCGCCTCCGCCACCTTGGGCCGAGGACCTGAAGCAGCGCGTGAACAGCTGCATGGAGAAGCTATCGGACAAGGACACGGAGCCTATGGCCATCTCCGAGCTCGAATCCATGGCGGTCTCTCTCCCCGTCGACTCTCTTTCTGCTTTCGTCTCCTCGATCTCAGCCGCCCACTCCACCGACAAGACCGCCCTACGCCGCCACCCCCTCCGCCTCCTCTCCCTCCTCTCCTCCTCCCGCCCCGCCTCCTCCCTCCTCCCCCTCCTCCCCCGCATGCTCTCCGCCTCCCTCCGCCGCCTCCGAGACCCCGACTCCTCCGTCCGATCCGCCGCCGTCTCCGCCGTCCGATCCCTCGCCGCCTCCAACCCAAGCTCCCTCTCCTCCCTCCTCCTCCCCCAGATCTCCGACGCCCTCCTCCACGAGCAGGACCGCGGGGCCCAGTCCGCCGCCGCCCTCTGCCTCGCCGCCGCCGTCGACGAGTCCTCCGCCGCGGCGGATCTAGATCTGAGGCAGCAGCTGAAGCGGCTGGCGCCGAGGCTGGTGAAGCTGGCAAGGAGCAACGCGTTCAAGGCCAAGCCGGCCGTGATCGAGGCGATTGGGAGCGTGGCGGGGGCAGGCGGGGCCTCGTCGGAGAATCTAATGGGGATGGTGGTGGATTGTCTGGTGGGGTTCTTGCGGAGCGAGGATTGGGCGGCAAGGAAAGCTGCGGCGGAGGCTCTGGCTACGGTTGGGCTGAAGGAGAGGGAGATCTTGGGCGGGTTTAGGGATACCTGTGTTGCTGCTTTCGAGTCCAGGAGGTTTGATAAGGTAATGTGGATTGCTAGATCTAGCTATTTTCTGCAGCTTGATTTTTGTAAACACTTCAAATCTTTGCAGCATTCATTAATTTGTAGTCAATTTGATAAGAAATGTGACTGTGACATTCATTTAATTTGCAATATTTGGTCCTTGTGTAAATTCAAAGAATTAAAAGCTGAATATGTGGTCCTTTGTTTGCAACAAAGGCTGCATTTTCTGTTTTGGCAGACGAAACGGCTTGTGAGAATCTAATTAACAAAATTCGATGAATGATGCAGGTGAAGATTGTCCGGGAGTCCATGAATCGGATGCTGGAGGTTTGGAAGGATATACCGGCGGTTACTCCTGATGGTGGTGATGATAAGCCACAGCCTAATTCTTCCCAAAGAGGTGATTTACCGGTTTGATATCTTAATTTAGTTTGTTCTTTTTTTGCAGTGTAATGATGCAGTGATGCTAGCATCTTTCGGCTCAGATCTACTATTTTTAGTTGAAGATAATGTTTAGCCTTTAGCAGCAGCAAACTAGATGCATATTAACTGTTTAAGTTCCTTTTATGTACCGATCATTCTTACTTCAGAAATAGGCTATGTTTCATTAATATTAGTTTCCTAAAATTTTGTTTGATGCAGAAAGTGCCAGTGATGGGCGATCTAGGGCAACGTCTGTTAGTTTGTCATCTCCTTTCAGTGCAAGGAGGAACAAAGTTTCACTTAGCAGGTCACCGCCACCCAATGCCTCGCCCATTGTTGCAAGGAAGAAAAACACTCGGATCACCGAAAGAAAATCATTTCCACTGTCATCTCGTAAAGCAAGCAATGAAATCTCCCATGATCCTCCTATCAATGATGTAACTGAAGAAAAGTTTATGAAAGATAAGGAGGACAACGTGAGACCCAAGTTTGAAGTGAAAAGACTCCTCTTCGAGAACAAGTGTGAGGATAAGGTGATCGCATCTGGTGGGGGGCTGAAATCGACATCACGAGTGGTTCCATTTGAAGAATCCGAAGGCTCGGAAATGATAACTGAAGTCGATAATGCTAAGGATGAGGTTCACGGAGACCACAAGGACAGTGATCTGTCTTTAATTCGTAGGCAGTTGCTTCAGATTGAGAAACAACAGTCTGGATTATTAGACCTCCTCCAGGTATCTCTTCCCTTAAAGCTAAATTACAATCAGCCTATTACATCATTTAAATTAATTTGTGTGTGTTGTTACACAATTGCATTTTAGTTGTAATGCACATGGTGCCTAATTATGTAACATGTGCTGTCAATGGTATTGTTAAATAGGAAGCTGATTTATATTGTTTGTGCCTAATGACTGGTTAGCAATTTGTGGAGAGAACAAACACTATAGGTATTAATCAGAGCAACCTTGCCTGCAACTTTGCAAGAAGCAACTCATAAATTTGGCATACCAAACTGCTACCCACTTAATAGATTTTGTTGGTTCTACAGTTATGGATAGGTTTGGTTCCTTATTACACACCTCATTGCTTTGATGCTCGTCTTCGATGTAGCCTTAATGACTTACCATGTCAAAGCTGAACCAGGAGGCTAGGAACATGTTGATTTCCTAGTATGTTCTAGAAGGTAATTAGTATTACCACTTACAGTAAATCCCTTTTTACAACATGCAGTTAAACCATAACATATAATCTAGGCATATTATTGGTAGGGAGAAATGATTTGGAAATTATCAAATTGTTTGCCATGTTTTGATCAATGTCAAGAGAGCATCAAGGAGCTAGAGCTATTTATTTGATGGAGCTCTATGTAGCATGGGTTCGGATACGGATACGGGATACTATATGACATGGATTCGCGGATTCCCATTTCCCAAAAACCTGAGATACGGGATGCGTTTTTATATCGATTTAAATATGAATATATATTAAGATGTATATATAAATATATAATAATATAAATAAATAATGATATTATGTTAGATATTCAAGTACTTTCAAATTTTTAAAAGCCTTAATTTTCGAAACAAAGAAGATGCATGAAGTTGGGGAGACATTTACATGTCCGGACAAATCTGAGAGAATCTGAGAGTTGCCGAGAGTTTCGGACTCCGATATTTGACCGGGAACGATTCGTGAGGCATATACAAGCATCCGTGTAGATGGAGATAGAGTACTTGCTGACGTTGTTTGTTCATTACACTTCTTTCCAAAAGCCTAAGGAGTTAGCTATTGAGCCCACATTCCTTAAAATCCAGGTATTCCAAGTCTCCAACACCTTCCCTCTCACTCTCAGCTTTATGATTAGAAAGATACCCTCCTAGTAACCACTACTATTCAAAAGGTTAAGTGCGTTTAAGTATGGGACCCACGTAGTACACTAAGCCAACAACCAATACCACTGAAGCTTTGTTGTAATTCTTTATCAAGCAACTATAGAAGTGACAAGAGAGGAAGTTAGAGAAAAGAGTTGGAGGAAGGTGGGGGCACCTGTTCCCTTACTACCAAATTGTGTGGTTACTTAAACCATGATATGATGCGTGTCTGCCCCCACTAAGAAATGATACTTCATGTGTTAAAACACATCTCTCTGTGCCAAATAAATGCGCAAATTTCATTTTAAACAGTCACTCTACCTAAATCCTGCGGTTATGTAGAGGATCGAAAATAACAAACATATAAAGATGACTTCTAAATTAAATATAAACAGTGTTTCATTATGACAATGGAGTACAAAAACAACAAGCTCATTACCTTGTCTTCTGGCGGTACACATTTATTGATCTTTTCTTCCATACCCGACTAAAATAATCAAATGCTTCCTTTTGCTTGTTTGTTCTGTTCTATATTTGACTCCTCTGCTAGTTTGTTATTTTTTTTATTGAATATATAATGCAAGGTTACCTCTCTGGAAGTTGAAAATGAACTCAACAATTTTGTTACAGATTTAATGATAAACCCAAGATCAAGGTATCATTAATGAGGATAATATGGTTGTAAATGTTCACAGCCAAGTTGGTTGTGAACGCTCACATCCAAAGGGGGAAAAACAGGGAGTGGTGGGTCCCAAGGTTTAAGTTAGGATGGGACCCATCGGAGGCTGAGACATGTTCACAGCCCAGGTTGGTTGTGCCATTCATAGCCCCATTTTCCCTATCATTAAATGCTGACAATAATTATTACCATACACGAACTCAATTTTCACCCCATTTTAAGGGAGTCAACAAGCTTTTGTAGGTCCTGTAAGTTCTCTGCATTATTGTACATGCCTGCATGCCTAGTTCCTTTTGAAATATTTTGAAGTGAGATCTAAACTTCAACACATGTTGGTATTGTAATGGTTGTTTTTCATGTTTAAAGGCTTGCTAATAATAAACCTAATAATTTATATTTATCTTAGAGAATCTAAAAAACGTACTTGCTACTTGCTATGAAGGTCGGGGCCTGTCATTGTCATCCCATCTGAAGATGCATCCTGTGGGAGAATTTGGTGTTTGCTAGTTTAAAACATGATGACTCGATGATTTGTTGATCTCAAAATCACACTTTATATTTGTGTCATATTACGAAAGAGGAAATTAAATTCGTCTAAATAAAAAAAGTATCAAATTGACTAGACAAATCCCTTTAAATAATTAGACAAATAAACCCAAACGATCAAATAAGCTTAAATAAGACAATCCTTATTTATCCTAGAACTTCCATCTTTAACAGCTATTTTGACTTTATGATTTAGGGTTACTCACCTTTATTGTAAGCCATAATTCTTCTTAATCATCAAAAGTTTATTGATGTGGTTAGCTCAAGTTTATTGATATGGTTACCTCAAATTTTTGTGCACTTATCTTGGACTGCCTGTCCTTATCTCTGTTATTGCGAATTTCGCGAGAATTCATGAGGTAAGCTCATTAGCTTTACTTGTGTATTTGAACAGAAGTAACAAGTGCACAAAAACTTACCTCCTAATGTTGGTAAAATGTTAAGATATTGCACTTACATTTTGGAGGATTTCAGATTATTCCCTAAATATTCTTTTGCTAAATGTCAACTGTAAAATTTGATTCTGGAGTCCGTCGAACTAATAGTTATTGTTAAAAAGAAGGAAGAAAAATATAACTCACTATGTCAAAGATTTTTTTTTTCTATCCATGCTATTATGAGACAGTTACCTTCAAACATCTTACGAGATTTTAAGCAAAGGATTATAGGGAAATTCCCGCTACAATTAATATAAGCTATAATGACTCATATATGACCGATACTTCTGTGTTTTCCACAAGCATTGTATGTAACTCTGTAATAGTTTTCTTAACAAAAAATTTGTTACTAATTATGAGAGGGTTGATGACAAGTAAAAAACCAACTGATAAACTTTAACGATTCTTCATGGAGCATTGCTTCATGGACGACCTCATTTTGATGGCAAAAGGCTTAGCCGCCTAAATGATGATGGTTGTACACAATTAGGTTATGTAACACTATACCTTTTGTATATTATCTGCCTCATTACCTTTTCTGCGTAGTTAATAATTACATGCACCCCTCATGTGTTCTTTTATTTTCTTTTGTACATTTCTTTGTTGCATAAATTGCTTAAACCACCACTGAACTTTCCCCCTTTCATTCACCATTAAACTTGCGATATTAAATTAAGAGCCATTGATGGATTAAGAGACGTATTGAAAATCACATAAAACACCCATTAAACACCATGGCAGTGGTGTTCAAGGTTGTAGAAACACAACACGATGCGACAGCAAAATCACATAATATAGGATACGAAGACACGACGATACTTTTCTCTCTCTCTCTCTCTCTCTATATATATATATATATATATATATAATGGAGAAAAGAGGCCTTATGAGAATATTTCCTCCTATGGCGCCGAAAAAAGCCTATCCTCCACTATTTGTTTCAACGATCGGTACCAACCATCCTCATCTTCATCAGCTAAGATGTAGATACACCAAATTTTATACGATTCTAATATTTTTTCATCATTGATTTAGAGGATACAAAATTAACGGTTTTCCGATAATAGAACATATTTAGAATTTTCACATCACTAGATCAACGGTGAATAGGGAATCATATGAAATTTGGTGTATCGACATTTTAGATAAGGATCAAGATGGACGGAGCCGATCGTCGAAAAAATCGGTGGGGCTATACTTTTGTCGGCACCATAGGAGGGTTTCCTTCCTAAGGCCTATGTCCCTTCTCTCTCTCTCTCTCTCTATATATATATATATATATATATATATAATGGAAGAAAGAGGCCCTAGAATTTTTTCGTTAGGTGACGCAAAAAAATCACCCTCCACCATTTTTTCCGACGATCGGCATTCGTTATCATCATCTTTATCATTTAAGATGTTGATACACCAAATTTCATGCGACTCCATCACTTTTTCACCGTTGATTTAATGGGTGCAAATTTAACGGTTTACCGACAATAGAACTTTTTACATTGCTAAATCTACCGGGAAAAGAAGATGGAATCACATGAAATTTGGTGTATCCACATCTTAGATGATAAAGATGATGGGTGCCGATCGTCGAATAAAATGGTGGAGGGTGTAGTTTTTTGACGCCACCTAACAAAAAAGTCTCCCAGGGCTTCTTTCCTACATAATTCTTTCTCTCTCTCTCTCTCTATATATATATATATATATATATTAAAGGAAATAAAATATTAAACTATTACAAGAACATAAACGAAGAAAATAAATAAGTTTAATATCCAAATAGACACATTATACTGATAACATGGTTCCATAACTCATCCTTCTGATTAAACATCAATAATATCCAAACTAAAAAAATGATAAGATACGTGATTAATAAGTTTTTCTTAAATCAAACGAAGCAAGTAAATAACAATTCTAATTCCAAAAAAGATAACTAAAGACAAGTGCGGGGAAAGTCAGTTCCAAATGCTTGACAACTGAGAATTCTGCGTTCCTTTTCCATTTATTCTCGATGGTCAATGAATAACATTGGTTCCACTTTGGTTTGTTTAAAGAAAGATTAGCAATCTCCAAAACACTGGCATCATCGAAGAAATCAAACGCATCTCCGGCAAGATCCCACAACTTTGATTCTCTTTCTTCATGTTGCATGGAGCGTCGGGATAGAAGACGGGGATTGGACATGCATAAGACACATGTCTTATAGAACAAAAAAAGAAGAAGTATAACATCCAAATAGATATATCATAATGATATGTTAATAACATACTAAAGACATATATAAAATATGTAGGACATGCATAGGACATGTACAACATATATGTGACATGTATACGTTCTGTTTGACAAGTATATAGTGTCTCCGGTATGTGCTATGCAAGTGTCGGTGAGCGATACGTATTGGACATGAACACGGCATCCCATTGGAAGTGTCCGTGCATCCTATTGATGTTATTTGTATTTATTAAAGTACAATGTTGTTTGACAAAAACCTGGGCCTCGTGGATTTCCTTTTATGTAGTTTACCCTCTTTTCTGTTTCACGCATTACTATTTTATACTTCATCTCATACATCTTTTCCTGTCTTCTCCATTCTCTCAACAGAGGTTCATAGGAAGCTCGCAAAATGATATACATTCTTTAGAGACAAGAGTGCAAGGCATAGAGATGGCACTAGACGAAATTTCCCGTGACATAGCAGTAACATCAGGAAGAGTATCAACCAGTGATCCACACGTAAAAACATGCTGCAGTTTACCTGGCGCAGAGTTCCTTAGCCTGAAGTTTTGGAGGAGAACAGATGGTGGCAGATTTTCTTTATCAGGTAACCCTGAAATCTCTGGCATGCCTTTCTTGGCCGAGCAACAAGGTGGGGGTTTCTACAAGCGAAGTGCCGGTAGTGTGCAGAAAAGCTTTGTTGTAAACCCGTTAGCAGAGATTAACCCTCAATCGAGAGGGAACTCGGGAGTTGTGCCGAGTAAAATGCTGAAGAGTGTTGTATGTGATAGTTGAAGCATCGGCTAGATGCGTAACTAGCTATATCAAAGGAGCATATGAGGTAAAAATCGTTTCCTCCTTGCTTCGTTTTTTAGGGCTTATGTAATTATGAAGTCCTTCGGTTGATCGACTAAGGAAGTGAGTTAATTTTTGTGTGTTATGTCCTTAGAGAATTAACCTAGTAGGTTGACCCTTGAAAGTTTCTGCCACTGTTCCAACACTTGAAGTTTGTCCAGTCATGAGTTTGTTTTCTGGGTTTGATATCTGGATCTTTGATGCAACCATATTCTTTTCTAATTTCCTTTCAAGTGTATGCACTAAACTTGATCGTGGATGATTGTGGAATTATTTTAGTCCTAACATTGCACCAAAACTCTGAAGTTGTGAGGGTGAGGAAAGTGTTCTTTATTCTAACAAGTGGTTTAGGGCGGCATGCTTGTACTAGTTTTTTAGACTAAACCAACCATATCTAAGGCTACGAATTAAGCAAGGGATGGTGATGTAATAGAAGATTTCATACAAACCATCTTCTTGCTATTCTTTATCCAGTTATGTATCTAATTAACTTTTCGCTTCCATCCCATTAATCCTAATTTTATTGTATTCATTGCAGATTGAGCATATATGTCAATGATATAAAATTAAAGAGTTTTGTGCTTGTGATATGGGCGGTCATAGAGAGATCTCCCGTGGTCGACTCCGTTGGCAGAATTGGCCGGTCTTATTGAGGTTCTTTCTACTAAGAATTCTGAAAAGAGAAGCTTCTATGGAAGCTTTGTTTACGAAATCTGTATTTAGTTAAGCAGTTTTTTCTTGTTCATTTTTATTAATGAATTTCTTGTTCATTTAAGTGATTGCCTTCTGGCACTGTTAAAGTATTTTACAGAGGCGTGATTGTGCTTCCTTGCGCATAACTATCTCAATTGCCAAGTTATCTTGCAGCATGAACATTGTGCAAAAATATATATCGCGTGGGCCTGGTTTTCTTGCCTATAACCTAGATTTTGTAGAGTTTGGAGTCTAAACTGTAAAAAAGCAAAGAACTAAAATGAGGATTTTCAACTATACTCCTAACATGAAATTGTCTTGCTTATAATAAAACACTTAGGCCTAGTTTTGCAACAAGTTTCCGGAACTATGGTTTCGATTAAGTTAAAACGAAACCACGGCACATGCAAACCGTGGTTTCATAAAAACGGGGTTTTCGTAAAGTTTATGGTCGTTTGGGAATACAGTTATGAAACCAAGGTTTTATTTAATTTAACTTATTTTTAAGGATTACAGGGAGAGAATAAAGAGAGATGGTACAAAACTTTTCGAAATTCCACCATTTTTGGAGTTCAAAAAATAGAGTTCCAAGTCCTCACAAATTTTAGAAACCACGGTTTGGAAAACTCCATTTTGGTTGCCAAACATGTCTCGGTTACAAGTTTTTGAGCTTTCGAACGGTCTTAATTAAATAAGCTCGTTTCCGTGGAGGCATAATTCCGTTAACACCTTTCTAGACACTTAAGAGGTTAGCTAGTTTTGAAGTGAAAATCTCCCGGAAGTAATCCTACTCATCAGTGGAATCGGGACCCAACTATCATCGTGTGATAACCTAGATGGAAGTCATTCTAGTCACCACACTCCAGAATGTATGTAACACCAGCAAGTTTCCTGTATATTTGAAACTCCCGATGTGATTTTTGCCCCAAGCGCTTATGACCTTGACTTTGGCCAACAAATCATAACACGCAAGTCAAGTCCTACTCGTCATTATCCAGATCAATTTAGACCCATCCATACATACTCTTGATTTTGGCCAACAAGATAGTACGACCGTTTTAATGCATCTAACTATGCTACAGATAAGTAACATATAGCTATCATTCACAATGCTTTGTTTTTGGCCAACAAACACCACATGAATACTATGTGCTACTTATTCGAAATGACGGAGGGCTACAGATGGTTTTTGGCGAAAAACCTTTAACGTAATGAATTTGATATCGTTGAAGGAAACTAGTGATTTCGAAACGAGTGGTTCGAGCTCAATTTTGAAAACTTTTGGTTTTGTGAAAAACAGAGTAGTTTTGAAAAGAACCGAGTGGTTTTGAAATTTGATTCCAACATCTTTTTAGGTTTATTTTCTTGCATTAATAAGAATTAATACGGTCCCATCAATTAAGCCTAAACATTACAGAAAACAACCAAAATAGAATGCACGTATATGCCATCCGCATTCGCCACGGGGTGTGAGGACTTCACCATAGGGCTACTTAACTTACTGCAGTGTATGGGCAAGGCTAGAGCGGGTGCAAAACATATACAACACATTAGCTAAAGCTTATTTGTTTCTGTATTTATATATCATCATAGGATGGTAATAAATATTACAGGCATGTGATAAACAAGATGGAATTAGCGGATAAACTAGGATCCTCGTGTTTCGTTTGAGCCGCAAACGAAACCAACGTTCTCCGGTCGTGTGGATAGCTCGAACATCACTTGTACCAAAGACCCCTATAAGCGCGGCAAACTACTTGTAATATTTTGGAAAATTATAAATATTAATTTATAATTTTAAATATGAATATAACGAGTTTACAAAAATGATATCACATATGAATTTTGGCATCGGATTGATATCCACAAAAATATAATTAATTTGGGAAAAGTGAAGAAAATGTGTGATATCATAAAAATAATATTTAAATTGTTTTAATATGACATGAGATTTTTATTATAATGTTGTGGTATTTAAGTGTTATGATAAGTGTTTTATTTCTTTAAAAAAACATGAATTGAGATCTAGTGTAACACGGAGGTATTTGTTTGAAAAGATTTTTATTTTGGTTAAAAAGATGGGTATATGTTTAGCTAGATACTTAACCCTCACAACCAACACAGCCTCACCCACACTCTCCTCACTCCACCTCATGCTTCTACCTTTACACTTCCTACTTATTCACACTCTCCTACACTTTACCAACAAATGGCTGTGTTCTTTCTCTCAATTCACAAACTGAACCAACAATCTTCTTTCAATGTCCTATGTCCTTAGTTGCAATCTTTCACAAAACCGAAGGGAAACTTGATAGTGCCTTCATGAAAATTGCTCATACTATCATGTTGGTGTAAGTCTACGGTAGCGCCCCGACCGTCAATCTGACGCCAAACGCGGAACAAAAACCTTTTAACTGGCGCTATCGCATACTATAACCCGGATTTTGCCATTAACGCTAAACTAACAAACTGTAAAGAGGTAGAAAGGTTATACCGAACGATCCGAGTCCTTCGGTCTTTAGCCATCATCCCAGGCTCCTTTGCGGCATCTGCGATCTCGCCCGATCTCCGGTCTCCTCGTCCAGGTGGCACCACGTCAACGGATCTTTATACGGGCTCCCACCTCTGAATCGAGGCAACTCGGACATGAAGTTTGCTAGCCGACATGTCCAAGATTGACGTAGAGAATGAGTAAAATACTTTGTCTTGTTTCATCCAAAACCATGGATAAACAGTTAATGAAGTTGCCTTTTAATGGAGTAATGAGAAATGAGCTATCAAATTTCCATGAACCAAATTAATCATCTCATTTTAACTATCCTTGGGCTTCCATAAGAATGGCCGGCCACATATAGGAGAGGAGGGGTGAGTGTAGGAGGAAGTGGGTGACCATAAGGAATCATGTATCATAAAAGATCTTAGCAAGAACAAAAGGAATTAATGGAAAAGGGTGACTCACTCAAACACCTCATCAAACCATTAATGCAATGAATGAGTCACTAAACCTAGTCACCAATCTAGAAGCTTCCACTCATGAAAAAGATAATTCCGCATTAAACCGAATGTTTAAGACGGGTGATAGAAAACTGGCAACTTCGAAAAGCGATCCCGAAACGAATTTCAGGATAACCCCGTAACTGTACATACATACCCGCATTTGTATTACGACCGAATACAAATGCAACTGAGACAAAGATATTATATCTACACAGTATAATACATGGATCCGGCTTAAACCAAAGCCCAACAGTATTATCTTCCTGAAATATGACACGTGCGTAAACGCACGTGCATTTTCCGAACCCTGCCATAAAACCATACGGCCTCTACAACGTTTCGCCCGAACTTAGGAAGCTATCTGTGGGGGACTCTAATGACTCATCAGTACCATGGCAGTGGGTTTAACCATAAGCCTTCAGCGGCACTAGCTATGCGTAACGGCTGCCCATGTACTGACCTCAAGGGAAGCTGATGAGCGAACTCATCCTGGAACCCTACTGAGCCTAACAGTGAAAATATATATACAATCCGGTCCGTTCGTCTATGAGTATCGCATATCGGGCCTAGGGGGCTGGTTACATCAGACCCCCAATAGCGGTATAAGTCGTGTCGGAGTGTAGCCCAGAACATCCTGAGATACTACTGGAGTACCTACCAGTAAATCTCCTGCCTCAGCCGAGGGCTTTGTGTAATGGCTCTCCTAGACACAACGCGATGCCGATTTGGAAAGTCGGCGAATACTAAAATGCACGAAAAGAGGGATTCCATCGGGCTTACGCTCGCTACGGAGCTAAGGGATTCCATCGCCTCTGCTCCTTCACATGATTCTCTCGTTGATATCTTCCATTTGAAAGCCATTCTCCATCTGATTGAATGGCCAAGTCATTGAAAAGCCTAGATTCGATTGTTTTCCAAGAATGTTGAGCCGGGCCCTCTGACTCCCAATCGGGTTGCCTTCCCGGGTCTCGCCGGTGTTGCCTGTAGGTCATGATGTACCTTGAGATGGCCGTCTCCTATCCCCCTGCTGGTGGGGAATCCGCTCCCGGGTCGTCGCTCTGCTGCACTCAATGGTTGAAGAAGAAAGGGCTTTGTCAGTATCTATCCAACAAATCCTATAATAGGAACTTATTCTTCTATCCTAAGAGCGGTCAAAGAGAGCACCGGATCTTGGAGACGAATCCCCTGCCGATCCGCTCACTTGCCTCCATGTGGCTCGGGACTGTACCCAAAAAAGACCTGTTTGCACGACTCCTTTGAGCCGTGGTAGGGTAGAAATCAAAGCACAGTGGGAACTCACACAAGACAAATGACGACCTCAGGTTGATGAACTAACCTGTACACATGTCACCAGGGAACTGCTATCTGACGCTAGGTATAAATACCAACTAGCAGGTTCCCAGCGAGTCCTGTCCGGTATACTCATAACCCAATGAGCACCTGTATACATCTTAGGTGATCCAACTGACACCAGTGGCTTGTGAGACCGGCCACCGCCCCTCGTCGGGGTCTCGACTGTATACACTAGTCTACTCCGGAGTATCGATGCCCTGTCTCGAAACTCCCACGACTAGGGACCACAATTAAGGATGTGCTTATAGACTACCTAACTCTCACGTATATGATCGCCATCATACTGTTGGTAGTCAAGCAAGATCCTAAGGGCTCTATCAACGTGTAATAGGGATCAGTCACCTGAACCTGTACACGACTGATAAAGGCAAACCAGATAGCATACTATCATCTCGAGTAAGACTGTCCTACCGGTATAGGTCCTCCCTCAATCATTGCAATCACGTACCTGCGATCCAATAATTGACTTTGAGGGCACTATATCCAACAATCTCCCACTCGCAATTAAGGCTAATTATTGCGATGTCGCATACTCACAGCCCGTGTGATAACGAGCACCCAACTCCTCTACTAATTAGTTTCAAAAAGCTCATTTGTAAAACTCTTGTGTTCGAGAAATAGCCTCAGCGAGTGGATCCGCCCCGATGTTTCTTACTATGTCTCTCTTAATCTCAAATTCGCGGAGAAAGCCATCTCCCGAATTAAGTAATACCTGTCTTAGAATATGTCTGGATATCTGATGGGATCTGGTTCATAAATGAACTCTAAATCCAAACTTCTTAGACTGTATCGATAACTGAAACTAATCAGTACCCAGCACCATGCCTACCACAGTATCCTCTTGGACCACCTGTCCATAATACTGCCCCCTTCTTCAGAGGGAAAACAATAACTCTGACAATCACTCTGTCATCCATGTCACCTTTGGAAGCCTGGAATGATAACCGTCTCCCGAAGGAGGCTGCCGTTATCAAATCCGTAGAACATTCACTTATGTTCTAAAACTGCTTCCTTATGTTTCTTCAGGATTGGATTAATATAAACTTATCGCATCTAGTGCAAAAACAACATCTGGTGTGGTACTTGACATCTGATGATCAACTCAATTGCCTAAGCAAGTGATATGTTAATCATGTACATCCCTCTCCCCTTTAGTTTGTAAGACACCTTTAGAGAGGGTGACTCCATCACCTGCAGGTACACTACCATGCCAGGAGTCATATATTCTAAAATACTATTAGAATACTGTCAAAGTACCCACATTGGAAAACTACCCAAATCTAGATCTAAAACCATAGATCTAGAAACCAGAATGTCTGATATTATATCCATATCCTGTCTGGAGAAACAACTGTGTGACAACCACAGTATAACCGATCGTAGTATAGGAATTTTACTTCCTACTCTGTGTATGTCATCCAAATACCAGGACATCACACCCTACTACCTTCTCAACAGATCCATCCCTTATTTTGATGAAGTCAAAGCCATGACTGTCACATCAAAATTAGATGATCTATCTCCGCTATATCTGCTCTAGTCTATAAATAGACATAAGCTACTTGCCCACTATGCTTCCGCTGCTCCCACTGACCACAACAACCCTCTGGCAGAATAATATATACGTGCACTTCTAAAGCTAGTTTAGAACGACGCTATACTTATCCTCCTGTCGGGTCTCATAGCGTGGAACAACAGTAGTGTCAAGTCTGGGTAAACAAGAACCTCCCTGTCACCGTCCTTGAGGCTACCGGAGTACCTCTCGGGTGTCTGAGGTTACCCACCATATCTGCGGAGTGGCTAATGGAATGTCAAACCTGATTGAATCTTTAGGTCCTATTAAATTTTCCGTAATCGTTTGCGGTTCTGTAATCACTTCCAGTTCTACTATACTCCCACTATTGTTTTATGAAAAAATCCATTTTACTAAAACTGTGGCGAGTCAAGAACAATATCACTATTGATCTTCCAGATGGTAGAAAGTCAACCCTCGACATAGCTTGGGCCAACCCACAAACAGCCATTACAGAAACGTGCCTTGAGTTATCCAGAGTCTGGTTTTAATCATAAGCCGGACAACTCCCCGTACCTTAACATTGTTAAGATATGATCCATTCTATATCCAATATAGAAACTTTGGCACTTATTTAATTGGAACCAGATTCAAATCATGCAGCTGTCTCCAGTGCATATCAACTTAAGAGGCTAATCAACATTACTCAACTTAGGAATACATCCAATTATGAGTAACCTGAAAGAGAAACAAGTTTCTCAAAACCATTAACTGAATACCAATCACAAATATCTACATCTTCGATCTCTTTGAAGAATCCCGATACTTGCGATACCCGGTTCTCTACTTTATTCCTATACCCACAACTTCTCAAAACTTAGACCTTGTATTTCTACGAAACACTTGTCTAAAAACTAGAGAAGTCATAAGTAAACAGAACATAGTACGAAGACTAACCCCTTTGTCCTGATGGACACTGGACAACATACAATACTCTGTATAACTCCGCTGAGTTGAATAACTCAAAACCTGTGCATCGTAGATTGAAAACTATACCTATGGTTAAGAACTACTCCGTTGTTCAATACTCCTTACCCAATCGTCAACTGATATAGGTAAATGTCACTGACATAATTTCAAAAAGTTATATCTCACTTTATAAAAATAAACATACAGATATATCATTTTGAAATTGGTGCATTACAACGGATACTCAAAACCAAATACATGCCGTCCGGCAAAAACCCAGGCGATTTCCTCAAATATCACCAATTACAACGAATTACGATATAATGAGGATGATCACCTTATTCCCAATAACTTACTCCCACTCATCATCTGTAAAACCATACAGATGTGAGAATCATACCTGGTAAATACATACCCTGGAGTAAGTATCTAATCGGGAAATCAGTTTTCTTTTAACAACACACAGTGAAACTGAAACATGAAAATGTTTCGTAGGGGTATCCTGGTATTCTTAGTAATGCCTCATCCATAATCCAATTCATGACTGTAACCGTATATTTCATTGCCATCTCTCCAAATCCCTTTATTTGTCTTTATTCATTACCTTCTGTACACCCTCGTTATGCTAAATGGTTTTCTTCCTTCCCTACCGTTCGGCACCAGCCTATGGTTTGGAAGAAGACTATCCAGTAAGCATAATAGGTGTACCTTCCTAAACCAAGGAGTACTCGCAACTTGAAAGAAGGTGATGATAAAAGACAACTGAATAATACCTTATTCTATTTCTCCCTAACTGGGGAAAAAGGAAAAGGTGAAATAGGAGTAGCGATGAAGTACGTGGTTTGGTCGTGAATGATAGCAGTCGCAATTTACTTTGCCCTCTTTCTAATCCCTTTATTTTGTCTTTACTTATTACCTTCTGTACACCCTACTTAGGCTAATTGGTTTTCTCATTCCCTACCTTTCGGCACCTGCCTATGGTTTGGAAGAAGACTATCCAATAAGCGTAATAGGTGTACTCTCCTAAACCAAGGAGCCCTCGCAACCTGAGAGAAGGTGATAATAAAAGACAACTGAATAAACCAATTCATTTTCTCCTGAACTTGGATCCATCCTCGAAGAAGTCCCTTCGAGTTCGTATATAACCATACGATGGATCTATCCAATAGAAGTGGATGTTCGTAGTAATACGGGGTGTTCTGAGAAATGCAAAGGGTAAAAGAAGGAGTGGCAATGACTTATGAAACTAAGACAATCCAAAAGCCAGTATTTTAAGAAGGTTCGGTCAACTTGGTCACTGAGTCATAGTCTAGGGTCGGTCAAAGGTCGCTGCCAAAGAGAGAGAGAAAAGAAACACTCTGCCTGCACTCTAACCTAGATCAGAATGGTTATCACTTTATCTAATCAGGAAACCTCCCACTGTACTGTCAAATTCTCCTCCAAACCTAAAAGAAGAATCAATCGGGATCACCCGAAGAGTAAACCAACTCATCAGTGGGAATCAGGATCTAACTCTCATCGCATGATAACGTGAAGGAATCCACTCATGTTATCACATTCCAGAAGGTATGCGCATGCCTGGCAAGTTTCAGTTTCTTTAGAAACCCCCGATATGATTTTTGCCCCATGCTCTTATGACCTTGACGTAGGCCAAAATGTCATAAGTCACATGCCAAGTTCTACCCATCATTATCTTGTCAATTTGAACCCACCCGTACATGCCCCTGACGTGGGCCAAATGGCAGAACGACTGTCCCAAACCAATTCATCTATCTATGCAACAGATGAATACCCAGCAGCTACCAAACACTAT
The DNA here is from genome assembly GCA_030015575.1 of Agapanthus africanus. NCBI lineage: Eukaryota > Viridiplantae > Streptophyta > Magnoliopsida > Asparagales > Amaryllidaceae > Agapanthus > Agapanthus africanus. The sequence goes on along the minus strand of CM057351.1, from coordinate 170,202,128 downwards.
GTCTTGGCGTAGGTCAAAATACATAGCTTGAATACTACTGAATACCCAAATGAAATGACGGAGGGCTACGACTGGTTTTTGGCGAAAAACCTTTAACGTAATGAACTTGATCTCGTTGAAGGAACCTGATAGCTTTTTATAAAAAAATATAGTGGCGAAAACCTTTGCTAAAGAGGTCTTTCCCGGTGAAGGGATCTCGGCTCTTTCCTCGTGGAATGAGGTGCAGGATATTCCAACTGAATACCGCGATGCAAAGCAACATGTAATCGACTATAGTGAAGTTATTACCCTGACGCAAACTTCTGCCCAAGGGGTCACTCCCGGTGAAGGGATATCGGCCCTTGTCTCGTCGAATGAGGTGCAGGATATTCCAACCGAATACTACTGTGCAAAACAAAAGGAAACGTCTTTGTAATAACACTTTTTAAAACTGTTCCAACAACATCCAAACAGGTTTGTATTCTTTTGCATTGATCAGAATCAACGCAGTCCCATCAATTAATCACACCAGAAAAGAACGAAAATAAAATGTACGTATATGCCATCCACATTCGTCACTGGGTCCCGTCATCACCCGTTAGGTTACTTAACTAACGACAGAGCGGGGACTGGACTAGCGCGGGTGTAAAACATATACAACATCTACTAGTATATATACCAATATACAATAATCGCTCCAGGCGTGATAAATGCAACATTACAGAAAAGTAATAAGCATCACATAACAATACAGATAATCTGGGATCCCCGGGTTTCACAGAGCCCCTGCTGAAACCCGACGTTCCCCTGGTCGTATGGATAGCCTGTGCAATGAAACCTAGACCCCTACGGGTGCGGTAAGTTACCCGCCAAAACCTGAAGCGAGGCAGCCCCTTACAGCATAGTGAATGGACCACCCTGCACTTCATGGAATCCGGTAACTTGAGCACCCCTCCTTGGGTCAACCTGTACCCCCTACGAGTGCGGCGAATAGTCTGACAATTCTAGAGTGAGGCCCTCTGCCACTCAAAGCCATGAGATGCGGACCCGTTGTCCTCCAGAACCCGGCTATCCGTGCACTCCGTCGCGGGGTAAACCTAGTACAGAAATGAAAAATATGTACAACGGGTACATCGACCTCAGCCCGGTCGTGCGCCAAAAGAATATTATACAAATAGGCAGTGACGGCAGTCCACATGTTGGACGCTCGCCCCGCAATATCAAAAGTACAAATAAATCCAAACTGCACTACCATTGCACATTGCTATCCACCACGACAAAACCACAACATCACAGCATAACACAGAACATCAAAGCGAATGTCACGTTCGCAAACCCGTCTAAAAGGACTATAGCAATTAGACGCAATTTACCGCTCGAATGACATTCACGGTCGGAGATATAATGTAAGTACTATAAACTAACAAGTTCAAAATTTCGATCGACAAAACTTCCTGAAGTGGGCCCCACGTACATCTGCAGTACACAAACAAAATCTGGGTCCAAAAGAAATATTTCAGAAACCACAATTTTACAAGAAGACCCTACTGTAGAAAAATGGTTTACTGTTGCTCCAAAACGGCGGCGGAACCGCGGCCAAACCAGGGTTTGTGCGGCGGTTCCGCCGCGCTTTGGAAGCTTCAGTTTACCAAATTTCACCAGAATTCTTAAAAAAGCCTGCTCGATTTTCTGAGATGCTCAAAATGATTTTTAGACCTGTTTAAAAAATCGACAGAAACTTTACACTGAAAAATGCGGTTTTCGAAATTTCGTTCGATCGTTGTTTTGAACGCGTTAGAACAAGTTAGTAAAGGTTAATGGCGTGGCTTTGATACCATGTAAGTCTACGGTAGCGCCCCGGCCGTCAATCTGACGCCAAACGCGGAACAAAAACTTTTTAACTGGCGCTATCGCATACTATAACCCAGATCTTGCCATTAACGCTAAACTAATAAATTGTAAAGAGGTAGAAAGGCTATACCGAACGATCCGAGTCCTTCGGTCTTTAGCCATCATCCCAGGCTCCTTTGCGGCATCTGCGATCTCGCCCGATCTCCGGTCTCCTCGTCCAGGTGGCACCACGTCAACGGATCTTTATACGGGCTCCCGCCTCTGAATCGAGGCAACTCGGACATGAAGTTTGCTAGCCGACATGTCCAAGATTGATGTAGAGAATGAGTAAAATACTTTGTCTCGTTTCATCGAAAACCATGGATGAACGGTTAATGAAGTTGCCTTTTAATGGAGTAGTAAGAAATGAGCTATCAAATTTCCATGAACCAAATTAATCATCTCATTTTAACTATCCTTGGGCTTCCATAAGAATGGCCGTCCATATATAGGAGAGGAGGGGTGAGTGTAGGAGGAAGTGGGTGACCATAAGGAATCATGTATCATAAAAGATCTTAGCAAGAACAAAAGGAATTAATGGAAAAAGGGTGACTCACTTAAACACCTCATCAAACCATTAATGCAATGAATGAGTCACTAAACCTAGTCACCAATCTAGAAGCTTCCACTCATGACTCACCCTCATGAATCACCCAAAAGAAAAAGATAATTCCGCATTAAACCGAATGTTTAAGACGGGTGATAGAAAACTGGCAACTTCGAAAAGCGATCCCGAAACGAATTTCAGGATAACCCCGTAACTGTACATACATACCCGCATTTGTATTACGACCGAATACAAATGCAACTGAGACAAAGATATTATATCTACACAGTATAATACATGGATCCAGCTTAAACCAAAGCCCACCAGTATTATCTTCCTGAAATATGACACGTGCGTAAAAGCACGTGCATTTTCCGAACCCTGCCATAAAACCATACGGCCTCTACAACGTTTCGCCCGAACTTAGGAAACTATCTGTGGGGGACTCTAATGACTCATCAGTACCCTGGCAGTGGGTTTAACCACAAGCCGTCAGCGGCACTAGCTGTGCGTAACGGCTGACCATGTACTGACCTCAAGGGAAGCTGATGAGCGAACTCATCTTGGAACCCTACTGAGCCTAACAGTGACAATATACATACAGTCCGGTACGTTCGTCTATGAGTATCGCATATCGGGCCTAGGGGGCTGGTTACGTCAGACCCCCAATAGCGGTATAAGTCGTGTCGGAGTGTAGCCCAGAACACCCTGAGATACTACTGGAGTACCTACCAGTAAATCTCCTGCCTCGGCCGAGAGCTTTGTGTAATGGCTCTCCTAAACACAGCGCGATCTCACCCCCAATACCGGGAGAGTAGAATCACCTGCCGATCCGCTCACTTGCCTCCATGCGGCTCGGGACTGTACCCAAAAAAGACCTGTTTGCACGACTCCTTTGAGCCGTGGTAGTGTAGAAATCAAAGCATAGTGGGAACTCACACGAGACAAATGACGACCTCAGGTCGATGAACTAACCTGTACACATGTCACCAGGGAACTGCTATCTGACGCTAGTGTAACGTTTTGAAAACCGTTTCGGTGAAATTTCGGAAAATCGGTAAAATAAGAGGGTTTTCTGTTAAAAGTCAAAATACAAATATTTTTATTATAAAATTAAATATACATATTCTAGCTATATAATTACTAGTATTTGGTGTTTATTGAGCCACTGGTGAAATTTCAAATTTTCTTAAAAAAAAATTATTTTAATATTATTTTAAGCCGTCACCAATACATTTAATTAGGGAAAATTACAAATTGGAATGAGTTGAAATAAATTTTGTGCATCATAACACATTAAACAAAATTTTAACATGTTTTTTTTGAAACAAAATGAATCTGCCAAACGGTGTTAGAAATTATTGAAAAAAAGGTTTTTTTGGTGAAATTAGCGAAAACTTGCAATTTGGTAACTTGAGGGGTTCTTTTTGCATGGAATATTTTTGTACACTGTCTCACACACACTCACCTCCATATGTGGCCGGCCCCACCACCAACAACAGCATCCCACTCACTTTCCCTCTCCTTTTTGTCTTCTTTCATGTGATGAAATGGTTTAAAAAAGGGTTTAATATATAGTTTTATGGGTGGGGGTATTATGGTAATTTTGGGGGGCTTTGACTTAGTTTTTTTTACACCATCACCTCACTTTTCCCCATCCCACTCCCATGGCCGAAAATCCCTGCATCAACAGCCCCATTCCCACCCCCCCAAATTCCCATCTCTTTTGCTCCAAAAATTCACCTCAAATCCATAAAAAAATCCACAAATCCTTCACAAATTCAACACAAATCCCTATTCTACCTCCTCTCGCATCCAAATTAGTTTGAATCAAGGAGAAAGATGGTGTCTTTGGAGGCTTGAGAGCCTAGGGTTCCAAACTTGTGAGGTAAAATTTCAATCTAATGTTTAATTTGTAGCTTAAACAATGCTAGAATATAATTTTAAAGTGTGAAATTGTTTGTTGTTGCTAGTTATTAAAAATCAAGAGAAGGGTTGATGTTAGAAATTGAAATTGAATCATTTCATGTGGGTTAAATTGAGTGTTGTAGCTAGCTAGTAGTGTGGATTGGGTGATTGTGTGATGTTGTGATTGCTATATCGTAAATTCACAATGTTTGCGCCGATTTTCAATTCTAGTGCTTACTAGGTTTTTTAAATATTATGTTAATTTGAGAATTAAAATATGGTAAGGGTTTCATCGCGTCTTTGGCATGATAATGAGTAGTTTAACACCTTAGGTTGTGCGAAACCTAGTCTAGTTGTTGAATTATGTATTGTTGCTTTAAAAGTGTTAAAATTGGGTAAGATGGTAAACTAGAAATTCGGGTTAATGAGAGACAGTGAGATTAAAAATCTTATTAGGGTTTTCATGACTTATTTATAATGTTTAGTGGATATTGTGGCCGTTAGAATGGTTAAAATATCATGTTTTGTACAAAAACGGTAAACCTTGCTTACTAGATTTTCGGAAAAATAGCTTTTAAAGTGAGTTTGAGGTTTTGTGAATTTTAAGCTATTTTATATTATAATTAGTGCTTGTGATTGTGTAAATGAGTGTGTTTGGGTTTTTCTCGATGGTTTGGCATTTGTATGCCGACGTCGAGGGCTTTTGGGTTGATTTGTGAAAGCAACCATAGGTTTTGACCTATGTGGGATTCGTGTGTCGTTTTGGGTCATGAGTCGGATTTTAATGCGATACGGTGCGTTATGACATGTAGGTACCCCATGTGAACTTCGAGACGACACGCAAGCGCGTGCCAACGTCGGCACCGGCGAGCGAGGACCAGGTGAGTAGATTTATATCTACGGGGAGAAGTCGGGTGGATGGCGTATAGCACCCCCGCAGTTCGTGGTGATGTATACGAATACGTATACACACATATATTTAGTATATGTTGAATTGATATTATTGATGATAAAGATGGACTTTTGGTGTTCTGTGATTGGTTTAGTGTAGTTGCGAAACCCTAGAGTAGGGGTTGCACCTATACACACACACACGCACATACTTGCATACATCCTTTCTTTTACATGTGCGTATATGGGATTATATATTTATGTGTTCACATGGGTATGGGACTATGTGTTCATATACTGGATTTGAGGATAGTATTTGGGATCTGAGATGAGTCGATGAGATTTGATTTGAGGCCGAGAGATCGGTGATTTGGCAGGGTTCGTATTTGAGATACGACATGACGTTGTAGCGGGTCCTTTGACATAGTGTTTCACACACGTGCATGCATACGTAGGTGGTATCAGTATTGTACTAGACATAGATCAGCACCCTGATTATGATCTTTGATAAAGGGGATACCAGATGAATAGTATGATGAATGTGATATTGACCCGTACCCAGATTTGGGATGCCGTACGACGGATTTACGTTCGAGCTATATATTGATGTTTGATCCGCACTCTTGACCTGGGAATATCTGATTATAGATATGGTATCGGATGTGATATTATCGAGGCGGGATCACCGACTAATATATATATATATATATATATATATATATGTATGTATCGACTCAGATGTTAGGCGGTTTCCTTACCTTCAGTTAGCTTGCTAGTTCAGCCGTATAGTTTAGTATAGTTGTTAGACTAGATTAGACTCCTACCTATTTCAAAACTAACAGATCGTGGGTATTTTAAAAGTCAGGTCAAGGGATTCTACGGATATTTCAAAAGGCGTATCTTTTTTAAAAACATCGTAGCCCTTATTTCCAAAACCCCATGATTTGTGTTATTTCAAATGGCACCCTGGTATGACGTATATATATATTAAATGCAGAATAGTTACCGTTATGTCTAGTATTTAGCTCCCGCTCATTATTGCTGTTCGCCCCGCATCGAATACTTATATTGCTATTTCATATTGCATTGTTGATATTATGCTGTCAGGACACCAGCACCAGTACCGATGATGGGTATGTACCACGTACACTTACTTGCCGGCTCACACACATCTTCATCGATAATTTCCATGTCACGTACACCTTAGAAAATATTATTGCTTGACTTAGCTTGTTAGTTAGTAGTTGACATGATATTAGTGTACCTGCCTTATATGCCAGTTTAGACATTGTATTTATTACTTATCACTTTATGCATACTGTTACTCATTGTTATGCCGCATTCATAGATTTTCATGCCTATATTCATGGTTTTACGTGCTATTGAGGATTTGGATTCGGATTTCATGAGATTTCTTGGATTTGGAGGAAAACCGCAAAAACATAAATAAACTTCTTCTCTCTCTTTTAAATAAAAAGTGCGGTTTTCCCATGATGTATGAGTCGTCCACCATGAGTTTGCTGATGGATTTCGAGACCCGAGTTCGAGGAGTGGAGGAATCGTTTCGGGTACAGGGTGGACCCGGTGCGGTACCCCGGGGCAAGAGGATCGCAGATGATGGAGTTGAGACTGGCAGAGGAGCACTACCGACCGGTGATATTACCCGACGCGTCGGATATCCAGAGGATACCGTCGTGGTCTTGAGATGGATGGTAGGGGCCGGTCTGGACTGACGGCACCCTAGATATTGAGATTGAGACATTGAGATTTCGAGATATTGAGGTACTGAGATTTGATGATTCAGGCCAGTCCGGATAGCCGGAGCCTGAGATTTTGAAACATTGAGATTTATGTTTTGTGTCGATGCTAGACACTGTTTATGCTGATTTCATTATGATACCTCATTTTAAAAATACAAAGGAAATCTCAGTAAATTATGAAAGCAGTTTCTTTAGTACATGTATTCTGTTTTCATGCATTCATACATCATCCATATGATATATTGCTACCTGAGTCACTGACACGGGCAGATGGGAGTACACTTGGGTTAGATATTTACCCTAGCCATTGTTATAGGCTGCTGGTTATATATTTGAGGATATATTATGATCGTTGACCTAGGATTGCGTTGTTCATGCGATTTCTGTCTGTAGATCTTTTTCTATTCACGAGTTGGCAACTCACCCCCGTTGTGCCCCAGTTTCTTGCAGGTTTTGCCGTACAGGTTTCATTACGGCTTTGCTGGCACTGCTTCTTTCGGGTGACTTGCTAGTAGGTAGGTTTATTTGTATCGTACCCATCATTATACATTGTATATTATTATTCAGTTGTATTTAGAAGTTCCATCAACCAAACATGTATTTATTGAGATAGAGACCAGTGTTGTTTATTCTTTCGACCTTAGAGTCGCGCGTTGTATTTCTGTGGATTTCTTGTTGTTTTGAGTTTCCATTGAGTTTTGATCCTCGCCCTTGGCGTTGTATATTATATTGCTCGTGTGGTTATGACCATCGATTGACGAAGAGCTAGCTCCCGCTTGGGGATGCCTTTTATTGATTTCGTATACTATTCATGTTGTATCCCATTTTGGGGCCAGTATTTACAAAGGAGACTCTGCCGAAATTTTCAGTAAATATTTGATGTTTTTAGAAACGCATAATTCGGCTTATGCTATTAAAACTACTTGATTTAAATTGGTTTTCCTTCACTCTACTACTTTTCCTGGTTTGGATTTCTGGGTTTTCGGCTTACTTAGATTACATACGCCTTGAGACGTTTCGTAGTTTAAGTGCCGGTCATGTTCCGTACTTTCGGGACATGACATAGTTGGTATCAGAGCGTTAGGTTTTACCTTCGGAGCGTAGGATGACCCTTGGTTGATGGAATAGGTGACTAAAGTAGAGTGACGTACCATGGGTATGTTCCGCGGCATACTTACGATACGCTACTCCACTTAAGGAGCCTTAGGATGTACATTTCTTGTTCAGTGTTATATTCCTTCCTATGATCTAGCCTCATCGGTATCAGTTATGGTTTTGCTGCCACGATTAAGGGCAGGGAGAGCTACGGCTAGAGTTGCGGTTAGCACGAGCTCGTTACGAACGAGGACTGACCAGAGCGTAATTCCGGCGACACACGATTGTAGAGACGTGTCTTTTTATTAGGTTTTCGCGCCACGAGCGTTTGATGGATCGTTGTATGAGATTAATCGGACGTGCAGATCAGCACCAGAGGGTCGAGCCAATGATAGAGGCCAGCCAGATTTTGATGACCGTTGGCGTATTGCTTGTTCATGATGATTGAGGCACTGTTCAGCGTGCAGACGAGCGAGCCGGTTATTGCTGCGAACGACGAGATATCGCCCCAGATGTTGGAGCTATTGCAGTACGAGTGTACTAAGAGATGATAGAAGGTCGCTAGTCACCGAGGATGAATGACTAGGACAAGTGGTTTGTTCGCTACCCCGGTGCGAGGTCATCAGATAAATTGATTCCAGCTAGAGACGACTTCACGCGGAGACGTTGAGAGTCGACAGAGACGATCGAATGTCAGAAACCTATTATTCCAAGTTTAAAGTATTCGAAAAGACATGCAGACAATCCTATGGACCCTCTAGAAGAATGAAACCCTAACTCGACTTAATGACCGTGTGAAAGCCTTTGAACCTTAGGGTTTGCGGCAGTTCCGTGACGCCATTAGTGAGGCTTGGGTTTGCCCTTCTACGACTGGACCATCGATGCTGTGGTACGTACTCGATACTATTAAACTGTACCAAAGATGTTGAGCTCTTGGGGGATTATGAGGTTTTGACGAATTGATCGGATGGTTCGACTTCATTCGGATGCTAGATGGTGAGATGCCTTTCTTGGGAGACTCCAGATACAAGGATAGCCGTTGGAGCTCAGTCCATGCAGCCACGACGAGACGAGTCTGAAGCAGTCGACATTAGAGAAAGTGGAGTAAGAGGTTCGTACGAAATCTTGATGAGACGACGCTCCACCCCGCCGACATCAGAGATGCGATACGCATGCCGAGGCAGTGTACTTGGATATACCTTCCAAAAGGAGTCGCGATGAGTATGCAGCCGTTCCGGAACGAGAACGGATCTAGTAAAGGACGATGACTTCCAGACAGTTCGGCAGAGATGAGATTTGGGAGAGATCTCGACAGGACCTTTCTGGGATGAATTACGAGAAGACCTGGACCCAGGAGTGGTCATGTTACGCACACCGGCAGGCCAGAGTTCAGGATCGTCGACGAGACATGCTATGAGTGACCACGACAGTTGGCCAGAGATTCTTAGAGAATGTACTTGAGCGGGACTATTCCGCCATACTTGATTTTTGTATTTTGAGCGATATATTCGCATGATTTGGTTTTGATGATTGAGTTTCAGGATATCGTTTTCATGTGCCATGGTTGCACCTACTGAGTATTTACGATTTTTGCACAGTTGTTGCACTTGGGATAGTTTTCGTGCCTTGGTTTCTCATGTTTGTGATTATATGGATTTCATACAGTTGAGTTGATTTGTGCGTATATACGCATACGATTTGGTTTTTGCACTCGATATAGTTCACATATGCTTGCAGTGCAGTGATACGCATTTTGTGCACTTAGATGCACCGGACTTCGGTTTCGATTGTGATGCTCGATATTGGTTTTGTGCACGTTGTGCACCTGAGTGGATTTTGCGCATGTTCGGTGCTTGATATTGGATTTCATGATTTCGTGCACGATGGATGCACCTAATTTGGATTTTCGTGCATGTTGGGCGCATGTTTTGAGATGCGATTTTGGTGCACACCAGATGCACTAAATCGAGATTCTTTGTGCATGTCAGATGCACCTGTCTCTGCTGTCAGGCACACACGTTGCCTATGACAGATGTTGTGTGCACGCCCGATGCACTTAGATGTTGTTTCTATGCGCATGTATGGCACATATATGGATTTTGATTTCCGTGCGCACCAGACGCACGTAGTATTCATATGCATATTTTGGGATTGATTTCTTATAGAGCAGTACGTTTTTATGATATTTGCTATGTGTTTTCGTACTGAGCAGGACTAGTCAGAGGACAGTACCTGAATGTATTTTGCATGCATTGATAGCTATCGAAGGGAATTCCAAAAAGCGATCTATAGTCTCAGTATTTACCTACGTGTCTGATATGACGCGAAATGTTTAAAACAAGGAGACCCTTCTAAATTCTTTCCAAAACGGCGGAACGTACATTTCAAACAAAAGGTATATATGTATATGGTTATTTTCTTATGATAGATGTCCGCCACTGTGCAGTGTTATGCGCATTGCACAGCGAATTTAAGAGATTTGGCATGCATTTCCTTCAGATAATTACATATATAGATTTGATATTTACGTGTATAGATTCGAGTTATATCATATTGGTTTTGGTATTGTATTTGACATTGTGTCTTTACCATGACTCCGATGATTGCGGGATGCTTGACAGAGTTTTGATTTTGAGTTATATGCTCATTTTTCATGCGCATGCGCTGCGCCACGATTTATTTTATGTATTATGATTTCGGAGCCCCGCCGACTTGATGGTTTTGTTTAGATGTTTTAGTATTTGGGGGGAGTGTTAATTAAAATTCGGAGACCGAATTTCTTTAAAGGGGGAAGATTGTAACGTTTTGAAAATCGTTTCGGTGAAATTTCGGAAAATCGGTAAAATAATGGGGTTTTCTGTAAAAAGTCAAAATACAAATATATTTATTATAAAATTAAATATACATATTCTATCTATGTAATTACTAGTATTTGGTGTTTATTGAGCCACTGGTGAAATTTCAAATTTTCTTAAAAAAAAATTATTTTAATATTATTTTAAGCCGTCACTAATACATTTAATTAGGGAAAATTACAAATTGGAATGAGTTGAAAAAAATTTTGTGCATCATAACACATAAAACAAAATTTTAACATGTTGTTTTTGAAACAAAATGAATCTGCCAAACGGTGTTAGAAATTATTGAAAAAAGGCTTTTTTTGGTGAAATTAGCGAAAACTTGCAATTTGGTAACTTGAGGGGTTTTTTTTGAATGGAATCTTTTTGTACACTCTCTCACACAAACTCACCTCCACATGTGGCCGGCCCCACCACCAACAACAGCAGCCCACTCACTTTCCCCCTCCTTTTTGTCTTCCTTCATGTGATGAAATGGTTTAAAAAAGGGTTTAATATATAGTTTTATGGGTGGGGGTATTATGGTAATTTTGGGGGGCTTTGACTTAGTTTTTTTTACACCATCACCTCACTTTTCCCCATCCCACTCCCATGGCCGAAAATCCCTGCATCAACAGCCCCATTCCCCCCCTCCAAATTCCCATCTCTTTTGCTCCAAAAATTCACCTCAAATCCATAAAAAAATCCACAAATCCTTCACAAATTCAACACAAATCCCTATTCTACCTCCTCTCGCACCCAAATTAGTTTGAATCAAGGAGAAAGATGGTGTCTTTGGAGGCTTGAGATCCTAGGGTTCCAAACTTGTGAGGTAAAATTTCAATCTAATGTTTAATTTGTAGCTTAAACAATGCTAGAATAGAATTTTAAAGTGTGAAATTGTTTGTTGTTGCTAGTTATTAAAAATCAAGAGAAGGGTTGATGTTAGAAATTGAAATTCAATCATTTCATGTGGGTTAAATTGAGTGTTGTAGCTAGCTAGTAGTGTGGATTGGGTGATTGTGTGATGTTGTGATCGCTATATCGTAAATTCGCAATGTTTGCGCCGATTTTCAATTCTAGTGCTTACTAGGTTTTTTTAAATATTATGTTAATTTGAGAATTAAAATATGGTAAGGGTTTCATTGCGACTTTGGCATGATAATGAGTAGTTTAACACCTTAGGTTGTGCGAAAGCTAGTCTAGTTGTTGAATTATGTATTGTTGCTTTAAAAGTGTTAAAATTGGGTAAGATGGTAAACTAGAAATTCGGGTTAATGAGAGATAGTGAGATTAAAAATCTTATTAGGGTTTGCATGACTTATTTATAATGTTTAGTGGATATTGTGGCCTCTAGAATTGTTAAAACATCATGTTTTGTACAAAAACGGTAAACCTTGCTTGCTAGATTTTCGGAAAAATAGCTTTTAAAGTGAGTTTGAGGTTTTTGTGAATTTTAAGCTATTTTATATTATAATTAGTGCTTGTGATTGTGTAAATGAGTGTGTTTGGGTTTTTCTCGATTGTTTGGCGTTTGTACGCCGACGTCGAGGGCTTTTGGGTTGATTTGTGAAAGCAACCATAAGTTTTGACCTATATGGGATTCGTGTGTCGTTTTGGGTCATGCGTCTGATTTTAATGCGATACGGTGCGTTATGACATGCAGGTACCCCATGTGGACTTCGAGACGACACGCAAGCGCGTGGCGACGTCGGCACCGGTGAGCGAGGACCAGGTGAGTAGATTTATATCTACGGGGAGAAGTCGGGTGGATGGCGTATAGCACCCCCGCAGTTCGTGGTGATGTATACGAATACGTATACACACATATATTTAGTAAATGTTGAATTGATATTATTGATGATAAAGATGGACTTTTGGTGTTCTTTGATTGGTTTAGTGTAGTTGCGAAACCCTAGAGTAGGGGTTGCACCTATACACACACACGCACATACTTGCATACATCCTTTCTTTTACATGTGCGTATATGGGATTATATATTTATGTGTTCACATGGGTATGGGACTATGTGTTTATATACTGGATTTGAGGATAATATTTGGGATCTGAGATGAGTCGATGAGATTTGATTTGAGGCCGAGAGATCGGTGATTTGGCAGGGTTCGTATTTGAGATACGACATGACGTTGTAGCGGGTTCTTTGACGTAGTGTTTCACACACGTGCATGCATACTTAGGTGGTATCAGTATTGTACTAGACATAGATCAGCACCCGGATTATGATCTTTGATAAAGGGGATACCAGATGAATAGTATGATGAATGTGATATTGACCCGTACCCAGATTTGGGATGCCGTACGACGAATTTACGTACGAGCTATATATTGATGTTTGATCCCCACTCTTGACTTGGGAATATCTGATTATAGATATGGTATCGGATGTGATATTATTGAGGTGGGATCACCGACTAATATATATATATATATATATATATATATATATGTATCGACTCAGATGTTAGGCGGTTTTCTTACCTTCAGTCAGCTTCCTAGTTCAGCCGTATAGTTTAGTATAGTTGTTAGACTAGATTAGACTCCTACCTATTTCAAAACTAACGGATCGTGGGTATTTTAAAAGACAGGTCAAGGGATTCTACGGATATTTCAAAAGGCGTATCTTTTCTTAAAAACACCGTAGCCCTTATTTCCAAAACCCCACGATTTGTGTTATTTCAAATGGCACCTTGGTATGACGTATATATATATATATTAAATGCAGATTAGTTACCGTTATGTCTAGTATTTAGCTCCCGCTCATTATTTCTGTTCGCCCCGCATCGAATACTTATATTGCTATTTCATATTGCATTGTTGATATTATGCTGTTAGGACACCAGCACCATTACCGATGATGCGTATGTACCACGTACACTTACTTTCCGGCTCACACACATCTTCATCGGTAATTGCCATGTCACGTACACCTTAGAAAATATTATTGCTTGACTTAGCTTGTTAGTTAGTAGTTGACATGATATTAGTGTACCTGCCTTATATGCCAGTTTAGACATTGTAGTTATTACTTGTCACTTTATGCATACTGTTACTCATTGTTATGCCGCATTCATAGATTTTCATGCCTATATTCATGGTTTTACGTGCTATTGAGGATTTGGATTCAGATTTCATGAGATTTCTTGGATTTGGAGGAAAACCGCAAAAACATAAATAAAAAGTGAGGTTTTCCCATGATGTATGAGTCGTCCACCATGAGTTTGCTGATGGTGTCACGACCCGAAAGAGCACGTGACTGGCCCTTGAATCCTATGAAGTCTACAGGACTCCATCTGATCCAAGTAAGCTAAAAGCCCAGAAATCTAAAACCATTTAAGGAGTAAATAAGGAAAACTAGTTTTTAAGAGGTAAAGAAATCATGTTTTGAAAATCAAGTTTGTAAATAACTAAGCCGAATATGAATTTTTTTAAAATGTGTAATTTTTCCTGAAAATTTCGGCAGAGTTTCCTTTGTAAAAACTGGCCCCGAACGGGGTACAACAAGAATAACATATATGACATGATAAAAGGCATCCCCAAGCGGGAGCTAGCTCTTCGTCAATCGACGGTCACAACCACATAAGCAATAATAATATACAACGCCAAAGGGCGAGGATCAAACTCAAAAGAAACTCAAAACAGCCAGAAAACCGTATTACTACTAGCGCGACTCTAAGGTCGAAATAATACAACACTGTCTCTAAGTCTGAACAATATACAAGTTTTGGTTGATGGAAATTCTAGATACAATAAATAATACATGAACAATGGCGGTTCTGATACAAAAGAACACCAACGCAAGTCACCCATATGGAACAGTGTGCCAGAATGCCGCTATGGAATCTGTACGGCAAACCTGCAAGAACTGGGGCACAACGGGGGTGAGTTGCCAACTCGTGAATAGAAAATATCTACAAGCAGGAAATCGAATGCATGACCCATCCTAGGTCAAACGATCAGATATAATAAACCTCAATATGAATAAAGCTGCAGCATGCTGAACTGGCAATGTAATCTCTATACATGAGTATAGTGCCAAGTGCTCGTGCTAGTGTCTCAGGTAATAGCATGTCACGAATATGAGGTATAATCAATGTAAGCAAATCTGCACACACGTGGATCCCGTCCACTCGTCACCCACTGACAATAACCACCATGCATGTAATATCATAAATTATGTGCATGGGAAATAATATGAGGATATAACCATCTGTGTCCCTCGCGACACGTCAAAATCATAGAACCAGGGTGCCCAGCATCGACACCCGAAAACATCATGAAAACGGTGCCCAGCATCGGCACGAAAATCCTCATATATCGGGCTCCGTCAGTCCGGATCGGCCCGCGGGCTCTGTCTGCGGTATCGGCCCTCGGCCCCGGCAGTATGCCCAACCATCTATCCACTCTGGTCGGTATCCTCCGGATAACCGCCAGGCCCAACCAATCACCGGTAGGTACTCGCCCGCCTCCAGGCTCAATCGGCAAAGCTCATCGATCATCTTGCCGAGGGGAACCATACCGGGTCCACCATGTACCCGCAATCGGCTCATCCACGCCTCGATTCGGGTTTCACATGTCGCTCTCAGCACCGAGAAAACACATGGTGGACGCACTGAAATATCATATCAAGGGTAACCGGGTTTTTAAAGTAATGATATATTCTCTTTTTAAAACACCCTCGGTTCCTAAATCCAGAAATATCATAGAAACAACATATCTCAATGCGTATAATCAAAGCATGAAGTATGCGACATATAAAGGAAAGTATACACATCATCATGTCACACAAGGATCATATACTGAATGCAATAGTACTACAGTGTAGTGACATGGCAATTATCGATGATAAGTGTGTGAGCCGGCAACAAGTGTACGTGGAACATATACATCATCGATAATGGTGCTGGTGTCCTAGCAGCATGACTGAAATATAACCACAGTACAAGCGATGCAATGCAAATAGCACGAATATGCGAAATCGAACAATCAACGCAAAAGTAAAGAATCTACACCAATCTGTACATGTCATGCAGGGGTGCCATTTGAAATAAGACGAATCAGGGCTTTTGGTAAAATAAGGGCTACGGTGTTTAAGAAAAGATACATCATTTGAAAATATCCGTATGACCCTTCTGCCTATCTTTAAGATATCCCCGATTAGTTAGTTTGAAATAGGTATGACTCGGTCTAGTCTAATGTCTACTAAGTAATCTAGACAGGAGGGGTATGAAACCACCTAATCTGAGTCAATATATATAGCTATGATAGTCGGTGATCTCGCCTCAATAACATATCGTAAGATATCCTCGAGTTATGAGTGCGGATCTATCATCAATATCGGCTCATACGGTAGATCGTCGTACGGCATCCCAATAGCTGGGTAAGGGTCAATATCACACTATCTCATCACATATCAGGTACCACTTATCATCAGATCACACCATCTGGGGTACTACTGTAAGTCTAGTACAAATCGATACCATCTATAAAAATATGAATGCGGGTAAAGCACATGTCCAAAGGCCTGCTAAAACTATCATATCGCACCTCAAAAGCCACTATGTCACATCGCCGATCTCACGGCCTCACATCAAATATTATCTCAAACCCACGTATCATCCTCAAATCCTGTATATAAACACATAGTCCCATACCCATGTGTAGATATACGCACCACCAATGAAAGAATGAATGCAAGAATGTGTGTAAGTATAGGTGTGAGCGCAACCGCTACTCTAGGGTTCACACTATACTAAAATCATATATTCTTATCATCAATAATATCATTATTGCTAACAATGATCCTAAACAACACATAATAAATATACGTGTGTATACGTATTCGTATACAACACCACGGACTGCGGGGGTGCTATACGCCATCCACCCGACTTCTCCCCGTAGATATAAATCTACTCACATTGCTTTTCATGTGTCGGTGCCGATGTCGCCATCTTCATCTTCTTTGCCTCAACATCTCGTAGGGTACCTACAAGTATATCACAACACTA
This sequence comes from Agapanthus africanus, assembly GCA_030015575.1. Classification (NCBI taxonomy): domain Eukaryota; kingdom Viridiplantae; phylum Streptophyta; class Magnoliopsida; order Asparagales; family Amaryllidaceae; genus Agapanthus; species Agapanthus africanus. The sequence goes on along the minus strand of CM057351.1, from coordinate 170,185,192 downwards.
GAGTACATGAAAACCACATCGGAAACCAAAATAGCACACGCTACTCGCATAGGTAGAAACCTATCGTCTCGCATGTAAACACTATCAATATTCACTTGTCGTTGACGTCCAAACGCCACCCGACAGAAACGAATCACCAAATACCCAAAATCCATGCTAAAACACATCGTAAATCATATACCAACATAGGAAAATCAACCCATATTTAACCCTAGATGGAATCTGTCAAAACTAGATATACCCAGGGTCAAAATTATAGGAAATGGGGCCATGCACGAATTTCGAGGCAAAACCTCCCTGCTCTGGCCGCAAATTGCGGCCAGAATGGAGAAACTGGCGGCCTCGAAAAGGAGTTGGGGGCTAGGGTTTGGGGTGTTGGTTCAATAGTGCCTGCACATCTCACTGTCAACTCAGTTTTATTTTAGGGGTCTCGGGGTGATAGCAGATTCCACATAACAGTCCCAGATTTCCTGTTTTCCCCGATATCGATTCCGAAATTCCGTATTCTGTTTTCAAGTTCAGGTTTGGGTTCAATTTAGCATCACACCAGGGTTTCTAGGGTCTCAACAAGCCTCAATTTCATCTTAGTTTCAGTTTTACCCTAAACCCTAACTTGAAGTCTCCAAAATCCACAAAACGATACGATATCGATATGAAACTTGAATTGGAACTTAAGCACAAGAAATAACACTCAAATTTTGAAGAAATTACCTCATAAGACCCTCATGAATCCTTAGCAGCACCAAAACACCATCTTTCTTGGTCCATTGCATAGATCTTGGGCTTGTGGGCATTTTTTGTGAAAGTGGAATGGGGTTTCGGGGTTGGATTCAAGATGTTTTTGGGGATTTAAGGGGAGGGAAATGAGAAGAGAAGCAAGAGCAGCAGCAACAACTCAAGAAAGGGGAGAGAAAATGAAGGTGAAGGAATGATGAGAGCATGGTTTCAAATTGGAAATGGTTGACCTATACCTACCCTCTCTCTCTCATCATTACTTACTTTTTTCTTTTCTTTTCTTTTTCTTATCCTTCTCACCCCAATAGTGCATCCAAAAGAAAACCATGGCACAAAATGTAACAAGTATGGAAAATGATATGTGCACATTTTTGCACAAAAAAGCAAAAAAATCAAATTAGCGATTTTTAATCGCAATTAACACTAAATTAGCATATAACTAGTCTTAAAAACTTTAAAATGGCATAATTCTATAAAATACCCTATTTTAGAATTTTCTAAAATTTTCCAAAATTTTTCTCCATTTATTTGTATTTAATTACACCCGAATATTAAAATATTCATTAAAATAATATTAAATTATAAAAATTCCCGAAAATAATATTTTATTATTTTGGAAATGTTACAATCTACCCCCCTTAAAGAAATTCGGTCCCCGAATTTAAATTTAAAAACCCCCAAGTACTAAAACATTTCGATACAAATCTCAAGTCGTCGGGGCTCCGAAATCATCAATACACAAAACATTACAGCGCAATGCATGCGCGGGAGTAATGAGCAGATAACCCAAAATCGAAACTCCGTCAAGCATCCGCAATCATCGGAGTCATGGTAAAGACACAATGTCAAATTCGATACAAAATCAATATGATAAAAATCAGAACTATGCATGTAGACATCTAATCAATACATGTGAATAGCTGATGTAAATGCATGCCAAATCTTTTAAGTCGCTGTGCGATGCGCGTAACACTGCACAGTGGCGGACGTTTCTCATAAGAAAATAACTATATACGTATATATATATATATATCCTTTGTTTAATAAGCACGTCCCGCCGTTTTGAAAACAATCAGAAGGGTTTCCTTGTTTTTAAAACGTTTTGTGTCATATCGGACACGTAGGTATATACTGAGACTATAGTTCGCTTTTTGGAAATCCCTTCGATAACTATCGATGCAAGCAAAATATATCCAGGTACCGTCCACTGACTAGTCCTGCTCAGTATGAAAGCAAATATCCAGCATCATAAAAAGTACTGCCCCAAAGAGAATAAATCTCAGAATGCACATAACACCACCCTGTGCGTCTGGTGCGCACGGAAATCAAAATCCATATATGTGCTAAACAGGTGCACAAAACAACATCTAGGTGCATCGGGTATGCACGAAGCATCTGTCATAGGCAACGGGTGTGCCTGACAGCCAAAATCCGGTGCATCTGACATGCACGAAGAATCTCGATTTAGTGCATCGAGTGTGCACCAAAATCGTATCTCAAAACATGCGCCCAACATGCGCGAAAATCCAAATCGGTGCACCCATCATGCACGAATGGAAATCCAAACCCTCCGCACTCAACATGCACGAAATCACAAAATCCCATAGCAAACGTCGAACATACACAAGTCCAACCAAAAGCACGGAGTGCAAGAATCAGTCATCAATATCAAGGTCAAAATCGACGATATAAAATGCGGCTCAATCAAAATCAAATGTGCCGCGATGGAAAATCTCACAACCATGTGCATCGACGTGTACAAATCAAATCCAAAACACTAGAAGTGCATGAAAACTATGCTGAAAGCGTAAATCAAATCACTGCATAAAATAAGCATGAAATCGCAATCAACACCTTAGGAGTAATAACTATGTGCAAGGTATAAATACCCAGTAGGTGCAACCATGGTGCACAAAATCAAATATCATGAAACTCGGTCACCAAAACTAAATCACGCGAATAGATCGCCAAAATACCGAAATCCAAAGTGACGGATACGTGATAATCAAATCACAAAATCACAAATCATAAATACCGTCGTCGGTAGTTCCTCCTTCGGAATCGAGAAGGTGCCGGTGCATCCAATGCTAGCAGCGCAAGATATCTACTTGCCTCTTGCTCGCGGCTGGCGTCCTCTGCCTCTGATTCCTTATCTTCCTGTAGGTTACCAATCTCGCAAACCATCGGCTCATCGGCCCGGTCAGGTGTGCTGACAGGAACGATTCCGTTCTGGCACTTTCCTGGTCATCTCTCGGTCAATCCTCACGACCGCTCGTAAAGCAATATATCTCTGGCGTCGGCCTCCGGCTCTCTGAGTGCAACATCATTGCAACGGTGCCCTGGAAGGAATCCTGCTCAAGGTCTCTGCCGATCTTGCCTATACCGATCTATACGGAGGCTGGTACTCTAGCATAGTCTTTTCTCATTCAATGGAAATCTGTGTCCTCAGCACAACATTTCCTCGGGAATTGGTCGCATCCCAACGCCTCTGCAAGCATATCAGGCCTCTGGTCTCGACGGGAAGTAATGACAGCTCATCAGCGTCTCGCACGAACCTCTTGTCCCGCTAGTCTGTATCATCGTCCATTTCGACATCGCGTCTCTATCTGCGCACCGCAATGTCCTCGGTTACGGTCCATCCGAAGTCCCTCACGCGGACTCGAAATCACAACTCGGTATCTTCCCTTCTCAGTAGAAGATATCTAGCCGAACACGTCCTCAGCGTGCATGTCACATCTCTGATGTCAGCGGAGTGGAACGTCAACTCGTCGAAATCTCGTGCGAACTCTTTACTCCACCTTGCTCCAATATCGACTGATTCAGACTCATCTCATCATGGCTACACGGACTGCGCTCCGACGGCTATGCTCGTATCTGGAGTCCCCCAAGCAGTGTCCCATCACATGATATCCGAAAGAGGTCGAACCATCCGACCAACTCGTCAGAACCTCACAATCCCCCAAGAGCTCAACATCTCGGGTACAGTTTAATAGTATCGAGTACATGCCACAGCGTCGGTAGTCCAGCCGTAGAAGGGCAAACCCAAGCCTCACTAATGGCGCCGCGGAACCGCCGCAAACCCTAAGGTTCAAAGGCTTTCACACGGTCATTAAGTCGAGTTAGGGTTTCATCCTTCTAGAGGGTCCATAGAATCACCTGCATGTCTTTCCGTATACTTTAAACTTGGAAGATAGGTTCCTGACATTCGATCGTCTCAATCGACTCTCAACGAATCAGCGTGAAGTCGCCTCTAGCTGGAATCAATCTACCTGAAGACCTCGCATCGGGGTAAGCGAACGAACCACATGTCCTAGTCATTCATCCTCGGTGACTAGCGACTCACTTTCATATCTCTAAGAATATGCTCAGCTGCAGTAGCTCCAATCATCTGGGCGATATCTCATTACTCGCAGCGACGACTGGCTCATTCGTCGGTACGCTAAGCAGCGCCTCAATCATCGTGAATAAGCGACATCTCAACAGTCATCACATCCTGGCTGGCCTCTATCAGTGGCTCAATCCTCTGGTACCGTCCGGTACATCCTAGAAATCTCACAACAGCGATCTGTCAAACGCTCAAAGTGCGGAAACACAAAATACGAAGCCTCAATGCAACCGTATGTCTCTGGAATCACGCCCCGGTCAGCCCTCGTCCCCGACGAGCTCATGCTGACAACTCGAGCCGTAGCTCACTCTGCCCGTGCAATCGCGGCAGCAAAACCACAACCAGTATCGATGAAGATAGATCATAGGAAGGAATATAATACAGTGCAAGGAAATGTACAACCTAAGGTTTCTTAAGCGGAGTGGCGTGTCGTAAGTATGCCGCGGAACATACCAACGGTACGTCACTCTACTTTAGTCACCTATTCCATCATCCAAGGGTCATCCTACGCGAAGAAAGTTCGGGTCTAATACCCCCTCGACCAAGTCTAAGTTCCGTATATAAATAACGCCCTAGGTTCCACATAGTCAAACTCAGAATCGAATCAAGGTCAACCTAGCGCTCTGATACCAACTTTGTCACGACCCGAAAGAACACGTGACTGGCCCTTGAATCCTATGAAGTCTACAGGACTCCATCTGATCCAAGTAAGCCAAAAGCCCAGAAATCTAAAACCATTTAAGGAGTAAATAAGGAAAACTAGTTTTTAAGAGGTAAAGAAATCATGTTTTGAAAATCAAGTTTGTAAATAACTAAGCCGAATATGAATTTTTTTAAAATGTGTAATTTTTCCTGAAAATTTCGGCAGAGTTTCCTTTGTAAAACTGGCCCCGAACGGGGTACAACAAGAATAACATATATGACATGATAAAAGGCATCCCCAAGCGGGAGCTAGCTCTTCGTCAATCGACGGTCACAACCACATAAGCAATAATAATATACAACGCCAAAGGGCGAGGATCAAACTCAAAAGAAACTCAAAACAGCCAGAAAACCGTATTACTACTAGCGCGACTCTAAGGTCGAAATAATACAACACTGTCTCTAAGTCTGAACAATATACAAGTTTTGGTTGATGGAAATTCTAGATACAATAAATAATACATGAACAATGGCGGTTCTGATACAAAAGAACACCAACACAAGTCACCCATATGGAACAGTGTGCCAGAATGCCGCTATGGAATCTGTACGGCAAACCTGCAAGAACTGGGGCACAACGGGGGTGAGTTGCCAACTCGTGAATAGAAAATATCTACAAGCAGGAAATCGAATGCATGACCCATCCTAGGTCAAACGATCAGATATAATAAACCTCAATATGAATAAAGCTGCAGCATGCTGAACTGGCAATGTAATCTCTATACATGAGTGTAGTGCCAAGTGCTCGTGCTAGTGTCTCAGGTAATAGCATGTCACGAATATGAGGTATAATCAATGTAAGCAAATCTGCACACACGTGGATCCCGTCCACTCGTCACCCACTGACAATAACCACCATGCATGTAATATCATAAATCATGTGCATGGGAAATAATATGAGGATATAACCATCTGTGTCCCTCGCGACACGTCAAAATCATGGAACCAGGGTGCCCAGCATCGACACCCGAAAACATCATGAAAACGGTGACCAGCATCGGCACGAAAATCCTCATATATCGGGCTCCGTCAGTCCGGATCGGCCCGCGGGCTCTGTCTGCGGAATCGGCCCTCGGCCCCGGCATTATGCCCAACCATCTATCGACTCTGGTCGGTATCCTCCGGATAACCGCCAGGCCCAACCAATCACCGGTAGGTACTCGCCCGCCTCCAGGCTCAATCGGCAAAGCTCATCGATCATCTTGCCGAGGGCAACCATACCGGGTCCACCATGTACCCGCAATCGGCTCATCCACGCCTCGATTCAGGTTTCACATGTCGCTCTCAGCACCGAGAAAACACATGGTGGACGCACTGAAATATCATATCAAGGGTAACCGGGTTTTTAAAGTAATGATATATTCTCTTTTTAAAACACCCTCGGTTCCCAAATCCAGAAATATCATAGAAACACCATATCTCTATGCGTATAATCAAAGCATGAAGTATGCGACATATAAAGGAAAGTATACACATCATCATGTCACACAAGGATCATATACTGAATGCAATAGTACTACAGTGTAGTGACATGGCAATTATCGATGATAAGTGTGTGAGCCGGCAACAAGTGTACGTGGAACATATACATCATCGATAATGGTGCTGGTGTCCTAGCAGCATGACTGAAATATAACCACAGTACAAGCGATGCAATGCAAATAGCACGAATATGCGAAATCGAACAATCAACGCAAAAGTAAAGAATCTACACCAATCTGTACATGTCATGCAGGGGTGCCATTTGAAATAAGACGAATCAGGGCTTTTGGTAAAACAAGGGCTACGGTGTTTAAGAAAAGATACATCATTTGAAAATATCCGTATGACTCTTCTGCCTATCTTTAAAATATCCCCGATTAGTTAGTTTGAAATAGGTATGACTCGGTCTAGTCTAATGTCTACTAAGTAATCTAGACAGGAGGGGTATGAAACCACCTAATCTGAGTCAATATATATAGCTATGATAGTCGGTGATCTCGCCTCAATAACATATCGTAAGATATCATCGAGTTATGAGTGCGGATCTATCATCAATATCGGCTCGTACGGTAGATCGTCGTACGGCATCCCAATAGCTGGGTAAGGGTCAATATCACACTATCTCATCACATATCAGGTACCACTTATCATCAGATCACACCATCTGGGGTACTACTGTAAGTCTAGTACAAATCGATACCATCTATAAAAATATGAATGCGGGTAAAGCACATGTCCAAAGGCCCTCTAAAACTATCATATCGCACCTCAAAAGCCACTATGTCACATCGCTGATCTCACGGCCTCACATCAAATATTATCTCAAACCCACATATCATCCTCAAATCCTGTATATAAACACATAGTCCCATACCCATGTGTAGATATACGCACCACCAATGAAAGAATGAATGCATGAATGTGTGTAAGTATAGGTGTGAGCGCAACCGCTACTCTAGGGTTCGCACTATACTAAAACCATATATTCTTATCATCAATAATATCATTATTGCTAACAATGATCCTAAACAACACATAATAAATATACGTGTGTATACGTATTCGTATACAACACCACGGACTGCGGGGGTGCTATACGCCATCCACCCGACTTCTCCCCGTAGATATAAATCTACTCACATTGCTTTTCATGTGTCGGTGCCGATGTCGCCATCTTCATCTTCTTTGCCTCAACATCTCGTAGGGTACCTACAAGTATATCACAACACTAGAGTACATGAAAACCACATCGGAAACCAAAATAGCACACGCTACTCGCATAGGTAGAAACCTATCGTCTCGCATGTAAACACTATCAATATTCACTTGTCGTTGACGTCCAAACGCCACCCGACAGAAACGAATCACCAAATACCCAAAATCCATGCTAAAACACATCGTAAATCATATACCAACATAGGAAAATCAACCCATATTTAACCCTAGATGGAATCTGTCAAAACTAGATATACCCAGGGTCAAAATTATAGGAAATGGGGCCATGCACGAATTTCGAGGCAAAACCTCCCTGCTCTGGCCGCAAATTGCGGCCAGAATGGAGAAACTGGAGGCCTCGAAAAGGAGTTGGGGGCTAGGGTTTGGGGTGTTGGTTCAATAGTGCCTGCACATCTCACTGTCAACTCAGTTTTTTTTTAGGGGTCTCGGGGTGATAGCAGATTCCACATAACAGTCCCAGATTTCCTGTTTTCCCCGATATCGATTCCGAAATTCCGTATTCTGTTTTCAAGTTCAGGTTTGGGTTCAATTTAGCATCACACCAGGGTTTCTAGGGTCTCAACAAGCCTCAATTTCATCTTAGTTTCAGTTTTACCCTAAACCCTAACTTGAAGTCTCCAAAATCCACAAAACGATACGATATCGATATGAAACTTGAATTGGAACTTAAGCACAAGAAATAACACTCAAATTTTGAAGAAATTACCTCATAAGACCCTCATGAATCCTTAACAGCACCAAAACACCATCTTTCTTGGTCCATTGCATAGATCTTGGGCTTGTGGGCATTTTTTGTGAAAGTGGAATGGGGTTTCGGGGTTGGATTCAAGATGTTTTTGGGGATTTAAGGGGAGGGAAATGAGAAGAGAAGCAAGAGCAGCAGCAGCAACTCAAGAAAGGGGAGAGAAAATGAGGGTGAAGGAATGATGGGAGCATGGTTTCAAAAGGGAAATGGTTGACCTATACCTACCCTCTCTCTCTCATCATTACTTACTTTTTCCTTTTCTTTTCTTTTTCTTATCCTTCTCACCCCAATAGTGCATCCAAAAGAAAACCATGGCACAAAATGTAACCAGTGTGGAAAATGATATGTGCACATTTTTGCACAAAAAAGCTAAAAATCAAATTAGCGATTTTTAATCGCAATTAACACTAAATTAGCATATAACTAGTCTTAAAAACTTTAAAATGGCATAATTCTATAAAATACCCTATTTTAGAATTTTCTAAAATTTTCCAAAATTTTTCCCCATTTATTTGTATTTAATTACACCCGAATATTAAAATATTCATTAAAATAATATTAAATTATAAAAATTCCCGAAAATAATATTTTATTATTTTGGAAATGTTACAGATGGATTTCGAGACCCGAGTTTGAGGAGTGGAGGAACCGTTTCGGGTACATGGTGGACCCGGTGCGGTACCCCGGGGCAAGAGGATCACAGATGATGGCGTTGCGCCTGGCAGGGGAGCACTACCGACCGGTGATATTACCCGACGCGTCGGATATCCGGAGGATACCGTCGTGGTCTTGAGATGGATGGTAGGGGCCGGTCTGGACTGACGGCGCCCTAGATATTGAGATTGAGACATTGAGATTTCGAGATATTGAGGTACTGAGATTTGATGATTCAGGCCAGTCCGGATAGCCGGAGCCTGAGATTTTGAGACATTGAGATTTATGTTTTGTGTCGATGCTAGACACTGTTTATGCTGATTTCATTATGATACCTCATTTTAAAAATACAAAGGAAATCTCACTAAATTATGAAAGCAGTTTCTTTAGTACATGTATTCTGTTTTCATGCATTCATACATCATCCATATGATATATTGCTACCTGAGTCACTAACACGGGCACGTGGGAGTACACTTGGGTTAGATATTTACCCTAGCCATTGTTATAGGCTGCTGGTTATATATTTGAGGATATATTATGATCGTTGACCTAGGATTGCGTTGTTCATGCGATTTCTGTTCGTAGATGTTTTTCTATTCACGAGTTGGCAACTCACCCCCGTTGTGCCCCAGTTTCTTGCAGGTTTTGCCGTACAGGTTTCATTACGGCTTTGCTGGCACTGCTTCTTTCGGGTGACTTGCTAGTAGGTAGGTTTATTTGTATCGTACCCATCATTATACATTGTATATTATTATTCAGTTGTATTTAGAAGTTCCATCAACCAAACATGTATTTATTGAGATAGAGACCAGTGTTGTTTATTCTTTCGACATTAGAGTCGCGCGTTGTATTTCTGTGGATTTCTTGTTGTTTTGAGTTTCATTTGAGTTTTGATCCTCAGCCTTGGCGTTGTATATTATATTGCTTGTGTGGTTGTGACCGTCGATTGACAAAGAGCTAGCTCCCGCTTGGGGATGCGTTTTATTGATTTCGTATACTATTCATGTTGTATCCCGTTTGGGGGCCAGTATTTACAAAGGAGACTCTGCCGAAATTTTCAGTAAATATTTGATGTTTTTAAAAACGCATAATTCGGCTTATGATATTAAAACTACTTGATTTAAATTGGTTTTCCTTCACTCTACTACTTTTCCTGGTTTGGATTTCTGGGTTTTCGGCTTACTTAGATTACTTACGCCTCGAGACGTTTCGTAGTTTAAGTGCCGGTCATGTTCCGTACTTTCGGGACATGACAGCTCGGTATAAATACCAACTAGCAGGTTCCCAGCGAGTCCTGTCCGGTGTACTCATAACCCAATGAGCACCTGTATACATCTTAGGTGATCCAACTGACACCAGTGGCTTGTGAGACCGGCCACCGCCCCTCGTCGGGGTCTCGACTGTATACACTAGTCTACTCCGGAGTATCGATGCCCTGTCTCGAAACTCCCATGACTAGGGACCACAATTAAGGATGTGCTTATAGTCTACCTAACTCTCACGTATATGATCGCCATCATACTGTTGGTAGTCAAGCAAGATCCTAAGGGCTCTATCAACATGTAATAGGGATCAGTCACCTGAACCTGTACACGACTGATAAAGGCAAACCAGATAGCTTATTATCATCTCGAGTAAGACTGTCCTACCGGTATAGGTCCTCCCTCAATCATTGCAATCACGTACCTGCGATCCAATAATTGACTTTGAGGGCACTATATGCAACAGTTGGAGCCACAACCACTTCAAGAAATCTTAAGCAACCAATTCTTGAGCTGGAATTCCTTGTGCACTATCCTTATAGGTAAAATCTCTTTCATTCTCACAAGTTTTATTTTGACAAATATCAGTTTTAGTATGCAAATATCAGAAACTGGAATTTTTGTGATATTTGTGATGCTAAACTTGAATCTGGAACTACTAGGTTAATCCACTAGAAAAACTAACAATACTAGGATATGGTGAGACAAATAGGAGATAACCCCTAAAGCCCGAGCCCCTAATTCCCCGCCGGTTCTTCCAAATTTCCCGCCGCCGCCGGTTTTTCAGTGTAATATTGTTTTGGGTTTTGGTCAGTAGCCTTATTTAGTGATAATTTAAGCTACTGTAATATTTATTTTGTTCCAGATTTCATATAGAGAAATCTGGGAGTGTTTTAGTATTGTTTTAACAATGTTTTCGACATTTATGATACGGTTTTTCGTATTTCTATATCTCGACTGAATTATTGATATTTGTATGTTAATGTCAGGGGTATTTGGTCGTATTTGGAGTAAGTGAACTATAGGTTCTAATCTATGTACGCTAAGCTCATTGAATTGCTTTTTGATATGATTTTTACGTCGATATGTTATAACTACGATTGTAGGTACGATCGCGGAGATTTCCGAGACGGCAAGGACAGACAAAGTTGTTGGATATAGTTCCCTCAAAGTCAATTATTGGGTCGCAGGTACGTGATTGCAATGATTGAGGGAGGACCTATACCGGTAGCACAGTCTTACTCGAGATGATAGTATGCTATTTGGTTTGCCTTTATCAGTCGTGTAAAGGTTCAGGTGACTGATCACTGTTACACGTTGATAGAGCCCTTAGGATCTTGCTTGACTACCAACAGTATGATGGCGATCATATACGTAAGAGTTGGGTAGTTTATAAGCACATCCTTAATTGTGGTCCCTAGTCGTGGGAGTTTCGAGACAGGGCATCGATACTCCGGAGTAGACTAGTGTATACAGTCGAGACCCCGACGAGGGGCTGTGGCCGGTTTCACAAGCCACTGGTGTCAGTTAGATCACCTAAGATGTATACAGGTGCTCATTGGGTTATGAGTACACCGGACAGGACTCGCCGGGAACCTGCTAGTTTGTATTATACCTAGCGTCAGATAGCACTTCCCTGGTGACATGTGTACAGGTTAGTTCATCGACCTGAGGTCGTCATTTGTCTCGTGTGAGTTCCCTCTGTGCTTTGATTTCTACCCTACCACAGCTCAAAGGAGTCATGCAAACAGGTCTTTTTTGGGTACAGTCCCGAGCCACATGGAGGCAAGTGAGCGGATCGGCAAGGGATTCGTTTCTCCCGGTATTGGGGGTGAGATCGCGCTGTGTCTAGGAAAGCCATTACACCAAGTCCTTGGCCAAGGCAGGTGAGAATTACTGGTAAGTATTCCAGCAGTTTCTCAGGGTGTTCAGGGCTTGTCTCCGACACGACTTATACCGCTATTGGGGGTCTGACATTACCAGCCCCCTAGGCCCGATATGCGATACTCATAGACGAACGGACCAGACTGTATGTATATTGTCACTGTTAGGCTCAGTAGGGTTCTAGGATGAGTTCGCTCATCGACTTCCCTTGAGGTCAGTACATGGGCAGCCGTTACGCACTACTAGTGCCGCTGACGTGCTTGTGGTTAAACCCACTGCCAGGATACTGATGAGTTATTAGAGTCCCCCACAGATAGTTTCCCAAGTTCGGGCGAAACGTTGTAGAGGCCGTTTGTTTTTATGGCAGGGTTCGGAAAATACATGTGCGTTTACGCACGTGTCATATTTCGGGCAGATAATACTGGTGGGCTTTGGTTTAAGCCAGATCCATGTATTATACTGTGTAGATATAATATTTTTGCCGGATGTTGCCGGATCTTTTTGTTGGACCAAATATTTGGATTAATGTTTGGATGATGGAAATAATGAGCTAGAATTCATCATGAGATGCATTAATGTGACATGGACATATATTATGACTCATGGTCTCTTTTTTGTGAAAAATGTCACATTAGAGGATGGTTTTGTGTCTTGATTTGCTGAGAGGAGAGAGAGGGGCAGCCAAGGGTGAGCTCTCATATCATTCTTCTCACTCTCACTCTCATTATCATTCAACACAAAAGAAAAGAGCCCCCTCTTCTTCTTCTTCTTCCTCAAGCTCATAATCTCCATCAATGGCTTCATCTCTAACCTCCATCCAAATCATTGGATGCAAGAGACAAAAGTGATCACAACATTCTCTACTTCACCTTGGACACGTCGGCTAGCACACTTCGTGCCCGAGTTGCTTCGGATGAAGCGGGAGTCCGTAAAAGGAATCGATGATGTGGTGCCTTTTCCGACGAGGAGATCGAGACCGGAGATGCCGCGAGGAGCTTGGGATGGTGGCCAAAGACCGAAGGACACGGATCGATCAGTATAGCCTTTCTATCCCTTCTCTAGATAGCTAGTTGTAGGTTAATGGTTCGATCCGGGTTTTAAGCATACGATAGCACCGGTTTTCAAGTTAAGAAAAATTTTCATTTTCGCATTTTGGCCTTGGAAAGACGGCCGGGGTGCTACTGTAGACTTACATGGTATCAGAGCCACGCCATTAACCTTTACTAGCTTGCTCTAACGTGTTTAGAACTTCGATCGGACGGAATTTCCAAAAACTTCATTTCCAATCATGAATTTTCTGTCGAATTTTTATTGTTGTCAAAAAATTATTTGGTGTACTGCAGAAAAACAGGCAGGGTTTTTTAAGAGAACTGAGAAAATTTGGTGGGCTGATTTCACTTAGCGCGGCGGATCCGCGGCCGTACCCACGATTTGGCCGCGGATCCGCCGCCGTACTGTAGCCACAGTGCACGAAATTTTCTGAGGTGGTCTCTGACTTGGAAATGTGGTTTCTGGTATTTTTGTTTTGGGCCCAGATTTGTCTGAGTACTGGGTTTTGTGCTTGGGGCCTACTTCGGGAAATTTTGTCGATCGAAAATTTTAAACATGTTAGTTCATAGTATTTACATTATATCTGCGACCGTGAATGTCATTTGATCGGTAAATGCTGTCTAATTGCTATAGCTCTTTTAGACGGATTTGCGAACGTGACATTCACGTTGATGTTCTGTGTTGTGCTGTGATGTTGCGGATTTGTCGTGGTGGATAGCCTGGATGCAATGGTAGTACAGTTTGGTGGTATTTGTACATTTGATATTGCGGGGCGAGCGTCCGACATGTGGACTGCCGTCACTGCTTGTTTGTATATTATTCTTTTGGGGCACGACCGGGCTGAGGTCGATGTACCCGTTGTATATTTTACTTTCTGTACTAGGATTACCCCGCGGAGGGGTGCACGGATAGCCGGGTTCTAGAGGGCAACGGGCCCGTATCTCATGGCTTTGAGACGGAGGGGGCATCACTCTAGAATTGGCGGGCTATTCGCCGCACTCGTAGGGGGTATAGGTTAACCCAAGGAGGGGTGCTCAGGTTACCGGATTCCGTGAAGTGCTGGGTGGTCCATTCACGTTGTTGAAGGGGGCTGCTTCGCTTCAGGTTTTGGCGAGTAACTTGCCGCGCCCGTAAGGGTCTAGGATTTCATTGCATAGGCTATCCACACGACCAGGGGAACGTCGGGTTTCAGTAGCGGCTCTATGAAACCCGAGGATCCCAGATTATCTGTATTGTTCTGTGATGCTTATTACATTTCTTTGATGTTGCATTTTATCACGCCTTGAGCGAATATTATATATTGATATATATACTAGTAGATGTTGTATAGGTTTTACACCCGTGCTAGTCCAATCCCCGCTCTGTCGTTAGTTAAGTAACCTAACGGGTGATGACGGGACCCAGTGGCGAATGCGGATGGCATATACGTACATCGTATTTTCGTTCTTTTGTGGTGTGATCAATTGATGGGACTGCATTGATTCGGATCAATGCAAGCTAAACAAACCTAATCTGATGTTATTGGAACATTTTTCAAAAAAAAAGCTGTTATTGCAAAGACGTTCTCTTTTGTTTTGCACAGTGGTATTCGGTTTTGAATATCCAGCACCTCAGTCGACGAGGCAAGGGCCGAGATCCCTTCACCGGGAGTGACCCCTTGGACAGAAGTTTGCGTCAGGGTAATAACTTCACTATAGTCGATTACTTTTTGCTTTGCATCGTGGTATTCAGTTGGAATATCCTGCACCTCATTCTACGGGGAAAGAGCCGAGATCCCTTCACCGGGAGTGACCTCTTTAGCAAAGGTTTTCGCCACTATATTTTTATAAAAATCTATCCGGTTCCTTCAACGATATCAAGTTCATTACGTTAAAGGTTTTTTGCCAAAAATCATTCGTAGCCCTCCGTCATTTCAGATGGGTAGCACTTAGTATTCATGCTATGTTTGTTGGCCAAAGTCAAGGCATAGTGTATGGTAGCTATTTGTTACTTTTCTGTTGCATAGATAGATGCGTTGGTTTGGGACAGTCGTACTGCCTTGTTGGCCAAAGTCAAGGGTAGGTACGGGTGGGTTCAAATTAACCTGGATAATGACGGGTAGAACTTGACATGTGACTTATGATTTGTTGGCCAAAGTCAAGGTCATAAGAGCATGGGGTAAAAATCACATCGGGAGTTTCTAAAGAAACTGAATCTTGCCAGATATACGCATACCTTCTGGAGTGTGATAACGTGAGTGGATTCCATCACGTTATCTTGCGATGATAGTTGGATCCCGATTCCCACTGATGAGTTGGTTTACTCTTCGGGTGATCCCGACTAATTCTTCTTTCAGGTTTGGAGGAGAATTTGACGATACAGTGGGAGGTTTCCTGATTAGATAAAGTGATAACCATTCTGATCTAGGTTAGAGTGCACGCTGAGTGTTTCTTTTCTCTCTCTCTTTGGCAGTGACCATGACCCGACCCTTGATTATGACTCAGTGACCAAGTTAATAGAACCTTCTTAAAACACTAGCTTTTGGATCGTCAGAGTTGCATACCTCATTGCCACTCCTACTTTTACCCTTTTCTCTAGAACACCCCGTATTACTACGGACGTCCACTTCCATTGGATAAAACCATCGTATGGTTATATACAAACTCGAAGGAACTTGTTCCAGATTCGAGGATGGTTTCCGGTTCTGGAGAAAACGAATAGGACTATTCAGTTGTTTTTTCCTTTTTACCTTCTTTCAGGTTGCGAGTGCTCCTTAGATTAGGACAGTACACCTATTACGCTAATTGGATAGTCTTCTTCCAAACCATAGGCAGGTGCCAAACGGTGGGGAATGAAGAAAACCAATTAGCCTAACGAAGGTGTACAGAAGGTATCAAGAAATGACAAATAAAGTGATAAGTAAGAGGGCAAAGTAAATTGCGACTGCTATTCACGACCAAACCAAGTATTTCATCGCTACTCCTACATCACCTTTGTATTTCTCCGGAACACCCCGTGTCACTACGAAGATCCAAAGTTTATTGTATACTCCATCGTATGGTTATATACGAACTCGAAGGGACTTGTTCCAGTTCGGGGATGGATTCTGGTTCAGGAGAAATAGGGATAAGGTTTATTCAGTTGTCTTTTATCTTCACCTTCTCTCAGGTTACGAGTACTCCTAGGATTAGGAGTGTACAACCATTATTCTTATTGGATAGTCTTCTTCCAAACCATAGGCTGGTGCCAAACAGTAGGGAAGGAAGAAAACCATTTAGCCTAAAAGGGTGTACAGAAGGTAATGACTAAAGACATATAAAGGGATTTGGAGAGATGGCAAAGAAATATACGGTTACAGTTGTGAATCTGATAATGGAAGAGGCATTACTAGGAATACCCGGATACCCCTTCGAATTGTTTACATGTTTCAGTTTCACTGTATATTGTTAAAAGAAAACTGATTTCCCAATTAGTCCTTGCTCCAGGGTATGTATTTACTAGGTTTGATTCTCACATCTGTATGGTTTTACAGATGATGAGTGGGAGTAAGTTATTGAGAATTGGGTGATCATCCTCATTATATCGGGATTCGTTGTAATTGGTGATATTTGAGGAAATCGCCTGGGTTGTTTGCCGGACGACAAATATTTGGTTTTGAATATCCGTTGTTATGCCCTAATTTCAAATTGATATATCTGTACGTTTATTTTTATAAAGTGAGATATAAAGTTTTGAAATTATGTCTATGACATTTACCTATATCAGAGGTGGTTAGGTAAGAAGCATTGAACAGCGGTGTAATTCTTCTTAACCATAAGTACAGTTTTCAACCTACGACACACGGGAAATGAGTTATTAGACTCAGGGGACTTATACAGAGTATTGTATGTTGTCCAGTGTCCATTAGGACAGAGGGGTTGGTACTCGTACTATATTCTGTTTACTTGTGACTTCTCTAGTTCTTAGACATGTGTTTCGTAGAAATGCAAGGTTTAAGTTTTGAGAAGTTGTAGGTATAATAAGAGTAAAGTAGAGAACCAGGAGTTGCTAGTATCAGGATTCTTCAAGGTGATCGAAGATGTAGATACTTGTGTATGGTATTTAGTTAACAATAATGATTAAGAGAATTTGCTTCTCTTTCAGGTTACTCATAATTAGAAGTACTCCTAAGTTGAGTAATGCTGATCGGCCTCTCTCCATTTAGTTGACATGCACTGGAGACAGCTGCATGATTTGAATCCGTTTCCAATTAAATCAGTGCCTCTGTTTCTATATTGGATATAGAATAGTTCATATCTTAACAATCTTAAGGTACGGGGTGTTGTCCGGCTTATGCTTAAAACCAGAATCTGGATAACTCAAGGCACGTTTCTGTAATGGCTGTTTGTGGGTTGACCCGAGTTATGACGAGGGTTGACTTTCTACCATCTGGAAGATCAATAGTGATATTGTTCTTGACTCGCCACAGTTTTAGTAAAATGGATTTTTTCAGAAAACAGTAGTGGGAGTATGGTAGAACTGGAAGTGATTCCAGAACCGCAAACGATTACTGAAAATTTGATAGGACCTAAAGATTCAATCTGGTTTGACATTTCATTAGCCACTCCGCAGATATGGTGGGTAACCTCAGGCACCCGAGAGGTACTCCGGTAGCCTCAAGGACGGTGACAAGGAGGTTCTTGTTTACCCAGATTTGACACTACTGTTGTTCCAGGCTATGAGACCTGGCAGGAGGATGAGTATAGCGTCGTTCTAAACTAGCTTTAGAAGTGTACGTGTATATGACTTTTCCAGAGGGTTGTCATAGTCAGTGGGAGCAGCGGAAGCATAGTGGACAAGTAGCTTATGTCTATTTATAGACTAAAGTAGATATAGAGGAGATAGATCATCTATTTCTGATGTGACAGTCATAGGTTTGACTTCATCAGAATAGGGGATGGATCTGTTAAGAAGGTAGTTGGGTGTGATGTCTTGGTATTTGGATGACATACATGGAGTAGGAAGTGAAATTCCTATACTACAATCGGTTATACTTTGGTTGTCACACAGTGGTTTCTCCACATAGGATATGGATATTATATCAGATATTCTGGTTACTAGATCTATGGTTTTAGATCTAGATTTGGGAAGTGTCCTAATCTGAGTACTTAGACAACATTCTAAAGGTGTTTTAGAATGGACGACTCCTGGCACGGTAGTGTACCTGCAGATGATGGAGTCACCCTATCTAAAGATGTCTTACAGAATAAAAGGGAGAGAGATGTGCATGATTGGCAGATTACTTGCTTAGGCAATTGAGCCAATCATGAGATATCAAGTACCACACCAGACATTGTTTTTGCACAAGATACAATAAGTTGAAATTAATCCCATCCTGGAGAAACGTTCGGAAGCAGTTTTAGAACATAAGTGGATGTTTTAGGGATATGATAACGGCATCCTCCTTCGGGAGACAGTTATCATTCCAGGCTTCCAAGATGACCTGGATGACAGAGTGACTGTCAGAGTTGTAGTTTTCCCTCTGACGAGGGGCAGTATTTTGGACAGCTGGTCCAAGCGGATACTGGGGGAGGCATGGAGCAGGATACTGATTGGTTTCAGTTGACGATACAATCTAAGAAGTTTGGATTTGGAGTTCATTTATGAACTAGGTCCCATCAGATATCCAGACATATTCTAAGACAGGTATTGCTAATTTCGGGAGATGGCTTTCTCCGCGAACTTGAGATAAAGAGAGACATAGAAAGAAACATCAAGGCGGATCCACTCACTGAGGCTATTCCTCGAACGCAATAGTTTTGCAAATGGGCTTTGTGAGACTGATCAGTAGAGGAGTTGGGTGTTCGGTATCACACGGGCTGTGAGTATGCGACATCGCAATAATTAGCCTTAAGTGAAAGTGGGAGATTGTTGGATATAGTGCCCTCAGAGTCAATTATTGGATCACAGGCACGTGATTGCAATGATTGAGGGAGGGCCTGTACCGGTAGGACAGTCTTACTCAGGATGATAGTATGTTATCTGGTTTATCTTTATCATCGTGTACTACTTTAGGTGACCTTACAGGTCGCTATTACACGTTGATAGAGCCCTTAGGGTTCTTGCTTGACTACCAGCAGTATGATGGCGATCATATACGTGGGAGCTGGGGTCTATAAGCACATCCTTAAAAGGTCCCTAGTCGTGGGAGTTTTCGAGACAGGGCATCGATACTCCGGAGTAGACTAGTGTATACAGCCGAGACCCCGACGAGGGGCGGTGGCCGGTCTCACAAGCCATTGGTGTCAGTTGGGTCACCTAAGATGTATACAGGTGCTTATTGGGTTATGAGTACACCGGACAGGACTCGCCAGAAACATGCTAGTTGGTATTATACCTGATGTCAGATAGCAGTTCCTTGGTGACATGTGTACAGGTTAGTTCATCGACCTGAGATCGTCATTTGTCTCGTGTGAGTTCCCATTGTGCTTTGATTACTACCCTACCACGGCTCAAAGGAGTCGTGCAAATAGGTTTTAGTTGGGTACAGTCCCGAGCCACATGGAGGCAGTGAGCGAATCGGCAGGGGTTTCGTCTCTCTCGGTATTGCGGGTGAGATCGCGCTGTGTCTAGGAGAGCCATTACATGAAGTCCTTGGCCAAGGCAGGAGATTTACTGGTAGATATTCCAGTAGTATCTCAGGGTGTTCTGGGCTACACTCCGACATGACTTGTACCGCTTTTGGGGGTCTGACTTTTACCAACCCCTAGGCCCGCCATGCGATGATCATAGACGAACGGACCGGACTGTACGGATATTGTCATTGACAGGCTCAGTAGGGTGTCAGGATGAGTTCGCTCATCGACCTCCCTTTTGGTCAATACCTGGTAGCCCGTTACGTACGGCTAATACCTCTGACATGCTAGTGGTTAAATCCACAGCCAAAGTATTGACGAGTCTTTAGAGTCCCCCACAAACAGTTTCTCAAGTTTTGGGCGAAACGTTGTAGAGGCCGTATGATATATGGCAGGGTCCGATCATATACGTGTAGTAGTGCACGGATCATGATCGGGCGGATCATACTAGTGGGCTTTGGTTTAAGCCGAATCCTAGTATTAGATTTGTTGGATTACTTTAGTCTCATCGCATTCGCGTTCTGTCGGAATGCGGGTGCAGGTATGTATATACAGGTGAGGGGTATCCTTGTGATTCGTCACGAGTTTACTTTAGATGTTGCCGGATCTTTTTGTTGGACCAAACATTTGGATTAATGTTTGGATGATGGAAATAATGAGCTAGAATTCATCATGAGATGCATTAATATGATATGGACATATATTATGACTCATGGTCTCTTTTTTGTGAAAAATGTCACATTAGTGGATGGTTTTGTGTCTTGATTTGATGAGAGGAGAGAGAGGGCCAGCCAAGGGTGAGCTCTCATATTATTCTTCTCACTCTCACTCTCATTATCATTCAACACAAAAGAAAAGAGCCTCCTCCTCTTCTTCTTCCTCAAGCTCATAATCTCCATCAATGGCTTCATCTCTAACCTCCATCCAAATCATTGGATGCAAGAGACAAAAGTGATCACAACATTCTCTACTTCACCTTGGACACGTCGGCTAGCACACTTCGTGCCCGAGTTGCTTCGGATGAAGCGGGAGCCCATAAAAGGAATCGATGATGTGGTGCCCTTTCCGACGAGGAGATCGAGACCGAAGATGCCGCGAGGAGCTTAGGATGGTGGCTAAAGACCGAAGGACACGGATCGTTCAGTATAGCCTTTCTATCCCTTCTCTAGATAGCTAGTTGTAGGTTAATGGTTCGATCCGGGCTTTAAGCATACGATAGCGTCGGTTTTCAAGTTAAGAAAATTTTTCGTTTCCGCATTTTGGCCTCGGAAAGACTGCCGGGGCGCTATCGTAGACTTACAAGAGATACTCCCAGGAGAGTTTTGCACTTTACAATTAGCTAATCCAGTAGGTGTCTAGAAAGGTGTCAACGGGGTTTGACCTCTGGGAAAATGAGGTTTATTTTAATTAGGTCCGCGCGATAGCATGGGGAACCTCCCTCAAAGTACCGACACTGGCCTGGCTGACCGGTTAGCGAAATTGTAGAATGTAATTAATCCTGGCTAGTTTTCTTTTTAGGTTTTGAAAGAAAATTTGATAAAAGCAGTGGGAGACATCGATTAGATAAGATAATAACCAATCTAATTCTTTGCAAAAGCATTTCGCTGAGTGTATTCTTTTCTCTCTCCTAATGGCAGATACCTGATGACGGGACTTAAGCTTCTTTTATTGAAAAACAAACCAACATGACCGAATTATAAAGAATGGTTGAGGAACTTGAACATTGCACTCACATATGATAAAGTGTCATATGTCCTCACTACCAAATCCCCACCCGTCCCAGGTCCTGAATCATCTGTTTCGGATAGAGAGATCCGAAAAACATGAGATATTGATTGCAACACAGCCAAGTTCCTCGCGCTTGCTTCTATGGACAGTATCCATCAAAAACAGCACGAGAAGATGGATGTTCAGTCCATCTTTCTTTATACAAAGGATTTGTATGAAGAGCAATCTCGAACTTTACGATACGAGGCATCTCGAAAGTTGTTTCAGATGCGGATGGCCCCTGGCACATCAGTAGGAGAACATGTTCTGAAGATGATTGGTCTTATAGAAGAACTTGAGGAACAGGGATGGACTATGTGTAGGGTTCCTAGGCACTCTAATGAGGTCTCACAAAGCATCAACCATGCCAATTTCAAATTTTACGGGTGCCGAGAAACCCTAATACGGATCGTTAACTAGAATTTTAGGCGACATATGAAACTAGTTAACAACTTAACTAAGTGAACGGAAATACAACCTTTGTAGATCCGGTTCTCCACCTCCATAGCTCCATGATGAAGTCCCCTTGCTGTCCAAATCGGATCCCGAGCTCTAGCGTCGGCTTCATCGGAGAAATGGGCGGGCTAGGTCGTCGACTTCGATGCCGAAGATGATCTACGTCGAGGCATCACAAGATCAAGCTCCCACTTCACCAAGTCATGAAACTTGTGAAGAAAACACCCTATACTACTTGGCAAGAGGTAGAGGATGAAGAAATAGGAAGTGGGTTCACTTTAGAATTGGATTTCTCACTCATTTTCTCAAGTTGCCATTGATGGAGGCAAGCTTCTTCTTGAAGAAGAAGAAGAAGATGGAATATCTTATGATAAGTTATTTGCAAATAGAAAATAAATGAATACTTATCATAATCCAACCATGGTCAAGTGTAGAGAATGAACTAGGGTTAATTGGAATGGTTAGGGTTAAGCATGAAGACAAAATGGTCACTTGGTCAAAGCTTCATGAAGCTTCAAGAACAAACAAAGAAAGCCACCATTTTTCTTTTCTTTTGCCAAAAAGAAAGAAATAAATAAATAAATGAATAAATAAATAATGGATAAACAAAACCTTAATCATTAGTTTAACCATGGTTTAATTCTTTACACTTAACCAAGTAAACATGTATCATCAAACATGATACAATCATTTGCACAAAAAGTATATCACATATACAACTTGTACATCCAAGTGAGAAAATCCATTTAAAGTGAACCAATACTAGTTAATGTAAAGTAATATATTATATATATAATTATACATTAAATCAAAATCAACACTTGATTTAACGATCCAGTCATATCGCATATAACCGACTAATATCAATAGTAACAACTTATCGAATCAACACTTGATCCGATAACCCGGCTATATCGCATATAACCGATCAATGTTACAAATCGCGAGAATGAAATACGGTATCACATACACGCATTATTCTCGGTCCTGCACATATCTCATATGCGCTCCTATTTCGTTTCGCTTGAGCCAGGAAACCTCTGTGTAGGACTCTAAAGACTCGTCAATACGCCGGCAGCAGGTGATGATCATATAAAACACCCACAAGCTGCAAGCGGTCTGCTAAACGTAACGGCCACCCGGGTATTGAGCGATCAGAAGATCGACGAGCAAGCCCGCTCATACTCCTGTGAATCCAACCAGTAACACTTACCGTACAGTCCGGTCTGATCGTCTGATATGTCGCATATCTCGCCTAGGGGTGGTAAACGTCAGACCCCAATAGCTCGATAAGTCATGTCGAAATGAGGTCTATAATAGTTCGAGATACTACATGTAGCACTTACCAGTAAATCTCAGCAACCCTGGCCAGGGATTTCCGGTTATAGCCAATCGAACACAGCGCAACATCAACTCCCTATACCGGGAGAGACGAATCCCCTCCTATCGCTCATTGCCTCCATGTGACTCGGGATTGTACCCAAAAAACACCGTTTTGCACGCCATCTTGGACGTGGTAAGGTGGAAATCAAAGCACAGTGGGAATCACACAAGACTCTATGACGATCTCGGGTCAACAGACTACTCTGTACCAGTGTCACCAGAGAACTGCCATCTGACGTAAGGTATAATACCATCTGGGAGTTCTCGGCGAGTCCGTCCAGTGTACCCAGTCTCCACTGAGCACCCGTATATCATCTCTGATGTCAAACACCAATGGATATGGGATCATCCATCACCCATCTGTATGGGTCGAGAAGGTATACGCTAGTCTACTCTGGTATATCGATGCCCCATCTCGATACACCCACGACTAGGGACCTTGAAGGATGTACTTATGGACTACCATGTCCCCACTAGTATGATCCGCATCATAGTCCAGGTAGCCAAGTACACATCCTAAGGGCTATACCAACATGTAACAGAGAGACAATCAGTATACACGTTAAGGTAAAGAGTAACCAGATAGCATACTATCATGTCGAGCAAGAAAGTCCTCCCTATATATGTCCCAGCATCCACTACAATATACATCCAATGTACAGTAATGGCCTCTAGGGCATACATATAACTAACAATCTCCCACTTGCACTAGGGCCATCTGTAGCAGTGGTTGTAGTATCTCATACTCAACCATCCCATAAAAGTCTCTCTCTGGGAATAGGCCTTCGTGAGTGGATCCGCCGTGTTGTCCTCTGAGTCTACTCTCCTAACCTCGATCCCTTAGAGATCAACCATCTCCATGATCAGGTGATACTGCCTTAGAATATGTCTGGATCACTGATGGGACCTGCGTTCCTTGGCATAAGCCACAACTCCATTGTCTCACAATGGTAGGAACGTAGTTCATCTCATGAACCAATATACACCCCAACAGCCTCTTTGGTAGCATCTTAAGTAGCGATGTATCCAGCCTTTATCGTCTAGTATGTCACGGTATCTAGCTTGGAACTCTTCCAACATACCGTCCCTTTACCGAGGGTAAAGACAATGCCTGTGACTGACATTCAGTCGTCTTTATCACCCTGGAACCCTTCCAGTGATTCTTCCCAGGATTGATTGATACCATCTCACTACTACTAGTGAGATTCCTAACATCCAATTAGATCTATCTCATAGATCCAAAACCCAGGATTTAGTAGGCATCACTTTGATCCTATGTGGAGAATCATTGTGATAAGCGGAGATTGATCGAGCGTAGCATAGGAAACTATTTCCCTATCAAGAGTATCTCATCCACGTACTCTACGAGAATTGCCACCATACTCCCTACTACCTTTTTGTTTATACAAGGTTCATCTACCATTTTGATGATGTCAAACTCTTTGACTAATCCATCAAAACAGATGTTCCAACTCCGCGATGCCTGCTTTATCCTATAAAACATCTTGCACACGTTTCCGCTGCTCCCACTGTTTACGAAGCCCTCTGGCTGTGTACTTACAGTCGTTCTCTTCTAAAACATCATTTAGAAAAGCTGTCATGACACCCAACCACCAGATATCGTAGTCATGGTATGTAGCCGTGGCAAGTAGGATTTGGATGGACTTAAGCATAGATCCTTAGAAAAAGGTTTCAACATAATCCATACCTGGTCAATGATGCAAACCTTTAACAAGTCTAGCTTTGAAAGTCTCAACTTTTCCACGTACACCAAGTAATCTTCTCAAGGTATACTTGCTCCTGATGGGGATTTAACCCTTCAGATATAGCAACCAAAGTCCATACTTTGTTGGTGTATAAGGATTCCATCTCAGATCACTAAACATCCAGCCATTCTTATAGAGTCTTACTCTTGATGGCCAGCTCGAAATTAGTTGGGTCATCATCTCATGATGCAATCCTCGCTCCCACTGTCATCGAGAAACCGAAGTATCTCTCAGGCAGGTGAGGAACCCTACTAGATCGGCGGAGAGGCTGAGGTTCGTTGGTATTTACTGAATCCTTTGGTTGTACCAAATCATCTGCTGTAGTTTGTGTAGGGTTCCTAGGCACTATATAGAGGTCTCACAAGGTATCAACCATGCCAATTTCAAATTTTATGGGTGCCGAGAAACCCTAATACGGATCGTTGACTAGATGTTTAGGCGAAATACGAATCTAGTTAACAACTTAACTAAAGATAAGAAGCTACAACCTTTGTAGATCCGGTTATCCACTTCCTTAGCTCCACGTAGACGTCCTCTCGCTGTCCTAGTCGAATCTCGGACTCTCGCGTCGGCTTCATCGAAGAAATGAGCGGAATAGTTCGCCGGCTTCGTGCCGAAGATGATCTACGTCGAGGAATCACAAGTTCAAGCTCCAACTTCACCAAGTTGTGAAACTTGTGAAGAAAACACCCAAAACAACTTGGCAAGAGGTAGAGGATGAAGAAATAGGAGGTGGGTTCACTTTAGAATTGGATTTCTCACTTTAGAACTCAAGTTGCCATTGATGGCATCAAGCTTTCTTTCTTGAAGAAGAAGATCAAGAAGAAGGAAATATTATGATAAGTTAATCAAAAAATGAAAAAGAAATGAATACTTATCATAATAGGAACCATGGTTAGGTGTAGAGAATTGACCAAGGTTAGAAGAGTGGTTAGGGTTAAGCATGAAGACAAATTGGTCACTTTGGTCAAAGCTTCATGAAGCTTCACAAAGGTTCAAGAATGAAAGCAACCATTTTGTATTCTAATCCTATTCTTTTTCCAAAATCAATAAATAAAAGAATGGATAATTAAAACCCTAATCACTTTCTTAACCTAGGTTTAATTCTTTACACTTAATCAAATGAGCAAGCATCATCAAACATGATATAAAGATGTGCACAAAAGTATATCACATATACAACTTGCACATCAAGTGAGAAAATCCATTTAAAGTGAACTAATACTAGCTAATGCAAAGTAATATATCAAATATATAATTATACATTAAATCATTAAATCAACACTTGATTTAACGATCCGGTCATATCGCATATAACCGACTAGTATCCTATGTATCCGCTTATCGAATCAATCCTTGATTCGATAGTAGGTTATATCGAATATAACCAGTCGATACATCCATCGCGAGAATGAAATACGGTATCATATACACGCATTATTCTCGGTCCCGCACATATCTCATATGCGCTCCTATTTCGTTTCGCTTGAGCCAGGAAACCTCTGTGTAGGACTCTAAAGACTCATCAATATGCCGGCAGCAGATGATGATCATATCAAGCACCCACAAGCCGCAAGCGGTCTGCTAAACGTAACGGCCACCCGGGTATTAAGCGATCAGAAGATCGACGAGCTAGCCCGCTCACACTCCTGTGAATCCAACCAGTAACACTTACCGTACAGTCCGGTCTGTTCGTCTGATATGTCGCATATCAAGTCTAGGGGTGGTAAACGTCAGACCCCAATAACCGATAAGTCGTGCCGATGTGAGGCTCATAACGGGTCAAGAAACTACTGGTAACACTTACCAGCAAATCTCTGATCAGCCCTGGCCAGGGACTTTCCTGTTACGGCCAATCGAGCACAGCGCAACATCCACCCCCAATACCGGGAGAGACGAAACCCCTCCCATCGCTCATTGCCTCCATGTGACTCGGGACTGTACCCAAAGACCACCGTTTTGCACGCCCTCATGGACGTGGTAAGGTGGAGATCAAAGCACAGTGGGAATCATACAAGACTCTATGACGATCTCGGGTCTACAGACTAACCTGCACAAGTGTCACCTGAGAACTGCCATCTGACGTGAGGTATAATACCATCTGGGAGTTCTCGGCGAGTCCGTCTAGTGTACCCAGTCTCCACTGAGCACCCGTATACCATCTCTGATGTCAAACACCAATGGATATGGGATCATCCATCGCCCATCTCATGGGTCGAGAAGCGTATACGCTAGTCTACACTGGTATATCGATGCCCCGTCTCGATACACCCACGACTTGGGACCTTGAAGGATGTACTTATGGACTACCATGTCCCCACTAGTATGATCTGCATCATAGTCCAGGCAGTCAAGTACACATCCTAAGGGCTTTACCAACATGTAACTATAAGACAGTTTAAAGATCTAGTATACATGTTAAGATAAAGAGTAACCAGATAGCATACTATCATATCGAGCAAGAAAGTCATCTCTATATATATGTCCAAGCATCCAATATAATATACATCATCTGTACAATACTGGCCTCTAGGGCATACATACAACTAACAATCTCCCACTTGCACTAGGGCCGGCTGCTGTAGTATCACATACCAAGCATCCCGAAGAGTCTCTCAAACTGTATCTGGGGTATGGCCTTCGTGAGTGGATCCGCCGTGTTGTTCTTCGTGTCAACCCTCCTGACCTCGATCTCCCGGCGATCAACTATCTCCCGGATCAGGTGATACCGCCTCAGAATATGCCTGGATCGCTGATGGGACCTGGGTTCCTTGGCCAAAGCCACCGCTCCATTGTTATCGCAATACAAAGGTATTGGATGCTCAATGGATGGAACCACTCCAAGTTCAGTAATGAACTTCTTGATGCAGACAGCCTCTTTGGCAGCATCGTTGGCAGCGATGTATTCAGCCTCCATCGTCGAGTCTGCCACGGTTTCCTGCTTGGAACTCTTCCAGCTAACCGCCCCTCCGTAAAGGGTAAATACAAATCCCGACTGCGACTTAGAGTCGTCCTTATCACTCTGGAAGCTCGAATCGGTAAAGGACTCCACTTGGAGTTCTCCGTTACCATACACCAAGAGCATCTCTTTAGTCCTTCGTAAGTACTTGAGAATGCTCTTCACAGCCGTCCGGTGACTCTCTCCAGGATCAGCTTGATACCTGCTCACTACACTTAGTGAGTATGCTACATCGGGTCTGGTACATAGCATCGCATACATGATAGAGCCTACAGCCGAAGCATAGGGTATCCCTTGCATGCGAGCTCTCTCCAAATCAGTCTTGGGAGACATCTCTTTGGAGAGAGTGACTCCAGAGATCGTGGGCAAGTTCCCACACTCGGATTCTTCCATACTAAACCTCTTTAATATGGTGTCAATGTACCTGGATTGGGACAATCCCAAAATCCGTTTGGATCTATCTCTATAGATCCTAATTCCCAATATGCAGGAGGCATCACCAAGATCTTTCATTGAGAATCTTTGTGATAAGAAGAGCTTGAACGATTGCAGCATAGGAATATCATTTCCTATCAAGAGTATGTCGTCCACGTACAATACGAGGAAGACAACCTTACTCTCTGCCACCTTCTTGTAGATACAAGGTTCATCTGGATTTTTGACGAAATCAAACTCTTTGATAACGACGTCAAAGCAGATGTTCCAACTCCGCGATGCTTGCTTTAACCCATAAATGGATTTAAGCAGCTTGCACACCTTCCCGCTGCTCCCACTGTCTGCGAAGCCCTCTGGCTGAGTCATGTACACGCACTCTTCTAAATCACCATTTAGAAAGGCGGTCTTAACATCCATTTGCCAGATTTCGTAGTCATGATATGCAGCGATGGCAAGCATGATCCGGATGGATTTAAGCATAGCCACTGGAGAAAAGGTTTCGTCATAGTCCACACCTGGTCTTTGACGAAAACCCTTTGCAACAAGTCTAGCTTTGAAAGTCTCCACTTTCCCATCTACACCAAGTTTTTTCTTGAAGATCCACTTGCTCCCAATGGGTTTTACCCCTTCAGGAGCAACTTCCAAAGTCCATACTTTGTTGGTGTACATGGATTCCATCTCGGACCGTATAGCATCCAGCCATTTCACTGAGTCCCTACTCGTGATGGCCTGCTCGAAACTAGTTGGGTCATCATCCTCCATGATGCAATCCTCGCTCCTACCATCCATGAGAAAACCGTAGTATCTCTCAGGTTGGCGAGGAACCCTACTAGATCGGCGGAGAGGCTGGGGTTCGTCGGGTACTACTGAATCCTCTGGTTCCACTAAATCTTCTGTTGTGTTTTGTTCAGTCAGAGCCTCTTCCAGTTCTACCTCAGAGCCACTAATCTCTTTTGCAAGAAATTCCTTTTTTAAAAAGGTGGCATGTTGAGCAACAAATACTCTTTGTTCCTCACTGTGGTAGAAGATATACCCTCGCGAATGTTTGGGATATCCAACAAATTTACACAATACAGACCTTGCCTCGAGTTTGTCCGGTTTTTGTCTTTTGACATAGGCCGGGCAACCCCATATCTTTATGAAATTAAGATATGGTCTCTTCCCCTCCCATATCTCATATGGTGTGGTAGGCACAGATTTGGTGGGAACCCTATTCAGTAGGTATGCTGTTGTTTCCAGTGCATATCCCCAGAAGGAAACAAGTAACTCAGCTACACTCATCATAGAGCGCACCATATCTAATAGGGTGCGGTTCCTCCGTTCTGATACACCGTTGTGCTGTGGTGTATATGGAGGAGTTAGCTGAGAGAGAATCCCAATCTATTTTAGGAAGTCCAGGAATTCAATGCTCAAGTATTCACCTCCTCGATCAGATCGTAGGATTTTAATACTTTTTCCGGTTTGGTTCTCGACTTCTTGTTTATATTCTCTAAATTTCTCAAAAGCTTCTGATTTGTGTTTCATCAGGAACACATATCCGAATCTAGAGAGATCGTCAGTGAATGTAATGAAGTACGAAGAACCATCCCTGGCATGTGTAGACATGGGACCGCATACATCACTATGTATCAGTCCCAAGAGTTCAGTAACTCTTTCTCCATGTCCCGTAAACGGAGTTTTGGTCATCTTTCCTTTGAGACATGACTGGCAAGTGTCATACGATGAAAATTCAAACGGATTTAAATATCCATCCTTATGCAACTTGGCTAGTCGTGTCGCATTGATGTGACCCAGTCTACAATGCCATAAGAAGGATTCGTTCAGTTCAGAACTCTTCCTCTTGTGTGTGTTTGTTATGCTTAGAACTGTTGATTGATTTAGAACATAAATGCTATTGCACAACGTGCCTGATCCAACCAACTTTTGGTTACGGAAAATGTTCATAACATTGTCCTGTAATACAAAATTATATCCTTCTTTACTCAACAAAGAGACTGATATAATGTTGCATATCAGGTTCGGCATGTAATAGCATTCGTTCAGAACCAATGTATTACCAGTTGGTAATTCAAGGTGATATTCCCCGACAGTCTTAGCTGCAACAATTGCACCATTTCCAACTCTAATGTCTTTATCACCTTCTCCAAGTTCTCTACCTTTCCTGAGCCCATGTAACTGATTACATATATGGGATCCTGACCCGGTATCTAATACCCAGGACGTAGGGCAAATGGAGAAACAGTTCTCAGTAACGAACACACCCGAAGAAAATGCATCAACATGTACTTTCTTCATTCGGGTGGCATGGGAATCCTGGTATTCCCCTATGTCCTGTTCATTCCTATAACTCTTATAAGAAAGAACGGAACCAACGTTCCCCAGCACAGTATAACATGCGGGTTCGGTCAATACATCCATATTATTATCTTTATTAGGGCATGACATGGTCGCTACCTAGAGAGAGAGAGAAGAAAACACTTTAGCGTATGCTCGTGCAAGATCAGATTGGTTATTATCTTATCTAATCAGGATGGCTCCCACCGCTTTTTATCAAATCTTCCTTCAAACCCTAAAAGGAAAGATTAGCCGGGATTAATTACACACTACAAGTTCGCCAATATTTCATCCAGGCCAGTGTCGGTACTTTGAGGGAGGTCCCCCGTGCTTTCGCACGAACCTAATTAATGTAAACCTCGTTTTCCCAGAGGCGTAATCTCGTTAGCACCTTTCTAGACACCTATTTGATCGGCTAATTGTAATGTGTAAAACTCTCCCAGGAGTAACTCTTACTCGCAGCGGGTATCGGGATCCAACTATCTCATAGAAGGTATGCAATCTCATTGCAAATTTCAACACTTGAAATTCCCGATAATATTTTGCCCCAAGCATCCTATGACCTTGACGGAGGTCAACAAACCACAGGGTGCAAGTCAAGTTCAACCCGTCATTTCTTGATTGAATCAAACCCACCCGCACGACCCTTGACGGAGGTCAACAAGGTCGTACGACTACCCTAATCCAATCTGCATCATATGCATAAGCAGATAAATACTAGTTAGCTACCGCACACTACGCCTTGACGGAGGTCAACAAACGTAGCACGAATACTAAGTAGGATTTATCTGAAATGACGGAGGGCTACGACAGGTTTTTCTGAAAACCTATTGCGTAATGAACTTGATATCGTTGTAGAATCAAATGAAGTTTTGAAATGGAGTGATTTTGAGGCTTTTCTAGTTTTGCTAAAGGGGTCACACCCGGTGAAGGGATCGTCGGCCCTTTCCTCGTCGAATGAGGTGCGGGATATATCATATATATCACTGTGCAAAGCAGAAACTATAGAAGCAATCAAAAGTTAAACCGAGTGTGTAGCATCTGCCAGTTATTGCTAAAGGAGTCACTCCCGGCGAAGGGATCTCGGTCCTTTCCTCGTCGAATGAGGTGCGGGATATATCATATATATCACTGTGCAAAGCAGAAACTATAGAAGCAATCAAAAGTCAAACCGAGTGTGTAGCATCTGCCAGTTATTGCTAAAGGAGTCACTCCCGGCGAAGGGATCTCGGTCCTTTCGAATAAGGTGCAGGGTATATCATATATACCGCTATGCAAAGCAAGAACTGTAGCTACCTGTTTAGTTTAAAATTTGATTCTACAACATCATAGGTTTCTTTTCTTTCATTAATCACATTAATGAAGACCCATCATTTAAGTCACCTAAACATCACAGATAAATACGACGTACACTTATGCCATCCGCATTCGCCTGGATGTCCCCTCGTGCACCGTTTGGTTAGGTAACTAACGACAGAGCAGGGCAGGGCTAGTGCGGGTGAAAAACATAAGTAACGTCTATATAATATATCATATATACTATATACTGTATCTATCACAGAACAACACATGATCACATCACAGATAAAGCAGCAGAAGAAACATATGAAACATTGGATATACTAGGACGTCCGTGTTTTCAGTACGAGCCAGTATAAAACACGGATTCCACGGTCGTGATGAATAGCCAATCCCACACCCCTAGACCCCTACGAGAGCGGCAAGCAACCCTACCAATTCTAGGGTTAGGAGATCCGGATTCGACTCCTCGAGTTGGTCTCCCACTGGACCCCAGAACCCGGTTACTTGTGCTCCCCTCCTTGGGTCTATCATAATGCGGAAAAGTAAATAATATACAAAAGGTGACAACTTCCGCAACCTGGAAGTGCCCCAAATAAAAGAATATTACATACAAGTTTTTACATGAATGAAAATGAAAAACACTCATCTCACATAAAAACCCCCGGCTATTCAAACACGACAATCCAATATAACATATCCAGCAACACATAACATCACATGTCATCAACGTAAGTAAGTATGCATATCCCAATTGTCGTTGACGTATAGCCACAAAACCGGCGATATCGACATACTACACTTACGGTCACAGAAAAGAAAGTGTAAAACTACAACAGTTGGAATCCGCAATCTCTTTAGACATCGCATGCCTAATCAAATGAAATACTTAGACATCACATGCCTAACAATTATAAACCCCGCATTTTAGTCCCATTATCGAAAACTCTTTTCAATATCAAGTGAGACTAAACCGCTAGATTTATAACATTCATCCAGTTATCTCATAACTGTTTGTGAATTCCAATTATTGTATCTCATTCCGGATAAATAGAAAATATTAAACTTTCCGATCGAACATTCGAACACCCAAGTTTTCCCGAGACCGTCCAACACATGAAATAGGTTCAAAGACATTCACTTCATGCCTCAGTACCAACGGTCCAGCCGTAGAAGGGTCAAGCCAACGCCTCACATGTGGCACGCCGTACTGCCCCAAACCCGAAGGTTCAAAGGGCTGTTCAAGACGGTCACAAAATCGAGTTAAGGTTTGTTGTCTTCTAGAGGGACCATCGCGTTACTTGCACTACTCAGAACGTCCTTAAACCACACAAAAATCCAACACTTGAAAATTTTCCGGCAGGGGAAAAGTTGGGTATTTATATCCGGTCGAACTTTTTAACATATTCTAAAGTTATCCGGAAAGCCACATAGACAAGATTTGATAATCCGATCGAATCGTCGATTCCCAATTCAACCCCAGAACACTCAACTCTTGAGTCAAAATAAAAATTCCCAGAAAATTCAGCATAATAAAATAGTAATTACTGTGCAAAACGGGAGTGATGATGTCATCATATTGCCGCGGAACCGCCGCAGAAGCCAGGCTTCTGCCGCGGTTCCGCCGCACTATTTACTGTTCATGGGATAAATTTTGCATCGTAATTCTTATATTTCCCTGCTGAATTTTTTAAGCATTTTTAATATGGAAAAATCCCAGATTTTAGAAAAAGTCCAGAGGGCATATCGGGAATTAGGGTTTCGGTTCGATCGGGTTTCAAACGTCGTCTAGACTTCGCCTAAGGCTCTAGCTAGGCTTTGATACCACTGTAGGGTTCCTAGGCACTATATAGAGGTCTCACAAGGCATCAACCATGCCAATTTCAAAGCTTCATGAAGCTTCACAAAGGTTCAAGAATGAAAGCAACCATTTTGTATTCTAATCCCATTCTTTTTCCAAAATCAATAAATAAAAGAATGGATAATTAAAACCCTAATCACTTTCTTAACCTAGGTTTAATTCGTTACACTTAACCAAATCAGCAAGCATCATCAAACATGATACAAAGATGTGCACAAAAGTATATCACATATACAACTTGCACATCAAGTGAGAAAATCCATTTAAAGTGAACTAATACTAGCTAATGCAAAGTAATATATCAAATATATAATTATACATTAAATCATTAAATCAACACTTGATTTAACAATCCGGTCATATCGCATATAACCGACTAGTATCCTATGTATCGGCTTATCGAATCAATCCTTGATTCGATATCTAGGTTATATCGAATATAACCAGTCGATACATCCATCGCGAGAATGAAATACGGTATCATATACACGCATTATTCTCGGTCCCGCACATATCTCATATGCGCTCCTATTTCGTTACGCTTGAGCCAAGAAGAGAAGAGGGGAGACTTTTTTTTGGAGATATACAAGAACAGAGAGAGAAAAGAGAGGAGAATTTAATTCTCAAGAGAGAAAAAGAAGATCTCTTCAGAGAAAAACTCTAGGTGAGAAAAGAAGAAGAAGTTCATTCGACAAGCTCTCACAAAATAAAAAGAGAATTTAATTCTCAATCTAAGAGTTTAACTCTTCTGAATAAGAACTTAGTTTTTCCTCTGGTTGAAGATCTGCAGAAGCAGATCTCCCCATAAGTTGAGAATTTAATTCTCATCGGGGAGATTCTGCCATGCAGATCCAAAACTTAGAGGGAGAATTGAGTTTAAAGAATTTAATTCTTCCAAATTCATAGGAATTTAATTCCTCCAAATGAAACTAGGGTTTAACCTTACATAAGAATTTAATTCTTCCATATACATAGGAATTTAATTCCTTTTAATAAAATTAGGGTTTAACCCTATATAAGAATTTGATTCTTAAACAAAGGATTTAACTCTCCATCCACGTAAAGAGATCGGTACCTAACCTGGTCACGTGGTAACACGCGACCCTCATCCTCAATGAGTAAAAAAGAACGAACAAGTCTAGGTCACGTGCCCCCACGTGACCCTTAAATAGACTCCTTAAGATGAGGAAGAAAAAGCTTGGAGGCAATGCCTCACGTGCTCACACGTGACCCTCAAAATAAAAGAGAACAAAGCCAAAGGCAATACTGATTCAGGCCGCCTCACGTGTCCCCACGTGACACCTGACAAACACCTTTTTAAAAAGGGCAAATGAGGGAAAACAGAGGAATTAATACCCAGTGCATCGGCACTATCACATGTCCACACGTGATGGTTATAAAGATTAAGTGTTTAACACT
Organism: Agapanthus africanus; assembly: GCA_030015575.1. Lineage (NCBI taxonomy): Eukaryota > Viridiplantae > Streptophyta > Magnoliopsida > Asparagales > Amaryllidaceae > Agapanthus > Agapanthus africanus. The sequence goes on along the minus strand of CM057351.1, from coordinate 170,149,782 downwards.
TATTTGAATATTCTGAGAATAAAACAAAGGAAGTTTGGGCACAACACTCAAGCGCCTCACGTGAGCACTTTTTTTTAGTGTTTAACACTATTTTGAGCGCTGCATCCTTAGTGTTTAACACTGTTTTATGCGCATCACGTGGGAGCACGTGATAGCCGAGTATACTCTAATGTTTAATACTATATTCAAACCAGTCTTAGCCCAAATTGGCTAAGTGTTCCAGAGGCAGTACCCCCTTTTGACTGAATCTCAAACACACTTTTGTCTTCCAAAATTGATCATCTCATATGGCATACGAGTGCTTAGCACTCAATACAAGATAAAAAATATGGTCAGAACCCAGACCCATGCTTAGCATTGCTAAATAAATGGGGGCTGAGCCTAGACAAATGTTCAGCAGCCCAAACAAATGTCCAACATTTCAAACCCAATTGGACTTAGCCCAAGTTGGCCATAAGTCCTCAATTCAGATTTAACTGAGCCCATGTGCTTATAATCTAATTAATTGATCTTAGTCCCAAATTGGACTACAGATTTCCCAATCAACTTTGGTTCAGAGGTACATCTCTTCACTCCTCTGATATTTGTTGTTGTAATCCTTCAACGTCTTCAGAGAGGTGACGGGCCCCGATAACTAATCATTCCATGGACTGTGGGGTCCTTAAACTCATGGACTATAATGTCCTTAACCTTGGACTTTGGGGTCCTTAAGCCTATGGACTATGATGTCCTTAACCTTGGACTGTGGGGTCCTTAAACCCATGGACTATGATGTCCTTAACCTTGGACCGAGATGTCCTTAAACTAGTATTGGACCGAGATGTTCTTAAACTAACATTGGACCGTAATTTCCTTAAACTAATGGACCGCAATGTCCCTAAACTAAACAATAGAGTCCAAATGCTCTTTTGTTGGATCTAAATGATCCACTTAAGTTGATCTTGGTCTGAAATTAGACTAACGTATCCTTAACAAACGTTTAAGTCGATCTTAGTCTCAAATGAGACTAACGTATCCTTAAACCCAACCCCAAACCCAAATCTAAGAAAATACGGATTTAGACTAATTCACGCCCTACGGGCGACAACATAAATTAGTCTCCGTATACAATCCACGGGCAACCAAAAACAAAACAAACACACACGACACGAAGTGACCATCTTGAGAATGAGATAGTGGTTACCGCGACGCGGTAGCGTAATTAACTGCAGGGGCTTGCGCCTGCAGGGAAGAGCGTCCCCCCAATCAAAACCCCCTCAAATGAGAGGGAATCTGACGAAGTCGGGTACATCGGCCGCATCCGTTTAAACCTTCGATACATGGTGTCGTAAATCAACTTGGCATCTTCGGAGAGGTTGACGGATAGCACCAAATAGCATCTGCCCCCAAATTCAGGCAAGACGAACCTACGCGGTCGAGTCTCTGTATTCGGAGGAGAACAGATTCTGGCACGCCCAGTGGGACTTTTTCCTCTTTCCACTCCACACTTCGTGTGTCGTGTTTCGCGAACGAATCGCGGTTTGCTATGGTTGCCCATGGATTCGAGGTACTAAGATTTGGTGTCTTGCTCCGTGCAGAAAACAAAAGATTAATGGCTTCAAACTGCACTCCTTGCAACAACTCCCACTCCATCCTCACCGGAGGAGTGACCTACGGGCCTCAAGCGGCCTCCCTTTTCAAGATGACAGTGGAGCAGGTAACTCAGGCCACCACTGGGCTGTTCTTTGGGACCATGCTCCCACCAATGAGCTTCAATGCCCCTCTGCCGTTGCAAGAAGCCCCGAGGAAGTCGGTCTTTGATCAGCTTATCACTACCGCGGCCCCTCTCAGTGGGTCGCCCAAACCAAGCGCCTTGGTCTTTCACAGGTTGGGCCAAAACTCATGTGGGCCCATGAAGAAGCCTGCAATACCAGAATGGGTTATCCCGAAAAGGATAGCCATTCCTGCTCCCGAAGTCGTCAAAACGGCTTCTCCTGCCAAAGGGTCGGTCTTCACAAGACTGACTGTTTCAGCTCCCGTTCCAGGCGAAATCGTCAAGGCTGCTTCCCCTGCTCGGAAGTCTGCCTTCGATAGGTTGGCCACCCCCACTCAGCAGACATCAGTCTTCAATAGGCTGACAACGACAATTTCTGACCAAGACAGGGGCATGATGAAGCCACCCCCATAGCTGAGTCAGTACCGGCGGCTCGACACGCTCGACGTCGTTACTGGCGTCGAGTAAGGAAGGCTAGAGGCAGCTTCCCTTCTGGACTAACTTCGCCAGCTCCCATGGTGGAAATCGATGCTGCTGTTTCAACTGGAAATAGCTTTGAACCGTTAAGGAGGGTGCGCAAAAACTCTCCAACTGCCGTGCTGAAGAAATCTCCTCCACCTGTGGAGAATACCCCAAAGACGAAGCTGGAGCAGCTCCCTCAGCGTCTGTCCTCTAAAATTTATAAAGTTTGGCGACAGGTCCAGGAATCGGTGATTGACCAGGACTACTTCACCGACCAAAGAAGATTAAAGCTCGGCAAGAAAAGAGCCATCCCGTGGTACCACAGAAGATGTCATCCGTCTGGGTGCCCGCTGCAACAGCTCCCTCAACTTCAACCGCTCACAAGAGAAGGAGGCCGGAGAAAGCCTCTATGACCGCAACGAACCGCAAGGACGCTGAATCTAAACGCCCCAAGTCTGGGGGCATGGTAACACATACCGTTTATATGGCTTCCGGAAAAGAGGAAAGCCGTGCCTCTACGGGTCATCGACCGCTTACCCGATCGATAACAAAGGCTCAGGAGCAACAGCAGCAAAAACTTCTGGAGATGCTGACTGCAATGGCCGCACTCACTAGGCCGAAAGAAAATCCAGAGACCTCAGAGCAGCGTCAGGAACAAGAAACTGATGCTGAATTCCTCCGAAGAATGCCCGAGAGGAAAGAAAAAGAGGCCGCGGAACAGGCGGCCAACATAAAACGAATGTCTCTTTTGTTACAAGACATGGCTGGGATGATGTTACAGCCGGAACCTCCAGCCGAAGACCCCCCGATTATCATTGAAGACGACAGAGGGGAGACAGCAAACCCTCCTCCGGCTCTTTCAGAAGCCAAGGAGGAGACCATCTCCAAGGCCGCTCTGGATGATTACATTTCTTAGCAAATACGAGTTCATCAGGCGAGCGGAACGGCCGGGCAGATCGTTAAGACTGGACGACCCTATCCGGGCTGATATGACCAAATAAGGTACCCGCCGGGATATACGATCCCCAAATTCCACGTATATAAGGGGACAGGGAATCCACACCAGCATGTTGCTCAATTCAGGGCTCTGTATGGCAACACTGGAGGGGACGACAAACCGCTGCTTCGCCAGTTTGTTGGCAGCTTGTCGGAGACCGCGTTTGAATGGTACTCTAAGCTCCCGAATGACTCTGTCAAGACGTTTGCAGAAATGGAGTTGCTATTCACCCAGCGTTTCGCAAGCGCTAGCGAACACACCCCAATCACAGCATTAATTAACGCCAGAGTGAAGCCAGGCGAAACATGGGTGCAGTATGCGATGCGGTGGCAGAATTTATGGTCGAAGTGCGAGCAGCGGATCGAAGAAGCTCCTGCGGTAGGCATGTTCGTAGGGACCCTCGACCCTCAGACGACCATTTCACAATTCATGATGGTTTTCAAGCCGACTGCTTTTTAGGCCTTGATTGACAAACTGGCCCAAATGGACCAGATGGGTCACAGGCCTTCCTCTTCGAAGCCGGAGCCTCGAAACGAAAAAGGGAAAGGGAAAGCGACTTTTGTCGCCAATACTCAATAACAGCTGAGCAACTTAAAGCCGGCTGTTCACCAAAACAACGCGCGTCCACGCTCATCCCTCGAGGAGAGACTGGGACGTTCTTACTCGTTTCCCCGGGATAAAACGAGGAGACTGTTCGAGCTGGCAATGCGCAACAGACTCATCAATCTGCCGGATCCAAAACGTACGTTGCAGCCAGGCGATGTCAACAATCCTAATTACTGCCCTTACCACCAACCAGTAAGCCATCCAATCGAAGATTGGTTCGTCTTCAAAGGCTGGATTGAGGATCAATACCAACTGGGCAAATTCGCGCTGTCCGAAAACTGGAAGATGAACCCGCCACAACCACATGATCCGAAAAAGATGGACATGCCGGGGGCATCGTGCTCGTTCATAGAGAAAGCCCCGTGGACCGAAAAGTCTGTAAACTAGAAATTCGCCTCAAATATGGCAACGGCGGACCGAAACGTCCTTAAACTAACGTTGGACCACTATGTCCTAAAACTGGCTGCGGACCGAAACGTCCTTAAACTAACGACGGACCACTATGTCCTAAAACTGGCTATTGACCAAGACGTCAATAAACTACTACGGATCACAGCATCCCCATGGCTGACAAAAAAAACGGTATGTCCATAAGCGAGATGGGCACGAATGAAAACCCGAAAGGGCTCCGTGAGTAAAAACAGCAGGGCTACCGGCGAGTTTTGTGAAAACCCGAAAGGGCGCAAGCTCGTTAAAAGACACTTGCAAGGTCCTCTCGACCCTGTAAGAAGAAACCACCTGCGTGAGATCCTTATGACTCACAAGGGAGAAACACACTTAGGGATCCCCACGATTTCTAAGGAGAAATTACACTTGCGAGATCCTCACGACTCGTAAAGAGAACCCTCTTATGAGACCCTCACGGCTCATAAGATTCAAAAGCCTTAAGCTATAGGGATCTGAACCTGTTCTTAAGCCATCACAACCCATAGACTGCCCTACAAGCGGTTCAATGCTGAATCTTGTATACAATCCACGGGCGCGAATAAACATTTCCCTAACAAAGTCTCATCAGAGATCGGGGATATGCTCATATGGCAAACGACACTTGTAAGTCCCCCCGACTTATAAGGAGAAAACACTCTTGTAAGATCCTTACGACTTACGAGAAACCATACGCTTGAGAATCCTCACGATTCCTAAGGAGAAAACGCACCTACGAGATCTTCATGACTCGTAGGGAGAAATACCTTTATGAGACCCTTACGGCTCATGAAGTCAAAAGCCTTAGTCGACAGGATCTTAACCCTGTTTGCTAAGCCATCTTTGTTCGGTATCGACAGAGGCAAATGATGATTCGGTCCTGGCAATATCCTAGTTGTAGCGATGCTGATGCCTAAATTGGTATTAAATCCAAACTCGCAGCGAAAAGTCAGCGAGCCACAAATGCATATGAAATAGCCGAAATGATTGGACAACTTGCAAAAAAATCAGCAAGTAAAAATATATGCATGCAAAATAGCCGAAATGGTTGGGCAACTCGCAATAAAAAGCAGCGAGTAAATAAAAACAAATAGCCGAAATGATTGGGCAACTCGCAATAAAAAGCAGCGAGTAAATAAAACAAATAGCCGAAATGATTGGGCAATCGCAACTTTCGCGATATAAAAGCTGAAATGATAGAGCATCGCGGAAAGAAAAATATATAAAATGAAACTTTTTGCCCTACAGGTAAGATCACATCGATCCCTGTATACAATCTAGTGGAACAAACAAAGATGGAACCATACCTTCCCACCAGGCTCGATCAGAAAAAGAAGCCAAATCTCGACGGTTCACAGACAACCTAGAGACCACTTCAACATTCGTCTCGTTACACCAGACGCAATGTTAACAACGACATTCCTTCGCAGTACAGCAAGATGCAGATGCAACATCAACGAAAGACCTCATAGTCGAAACAAAGCGAAGTGATGGCAAAATCCCAACTCCACCTCAGCATTCATCTTGTTACAGCAGATGCGATGTCACCCCAGCATTCTTCCCTCAGCAGGATGCAGACGCGACACCAACAATGGAGCCATGGCAAAGTCCCTAGTTCCAGGTCCCGACGGTTCACCAACAACCCAGAGACCACCTTGACGTTCGTCTCGATACAGCAGACGCGATGTCACCCCAGCATTCTTCCTCCAACAGGATGTAGACGCAACACCAACAACGGATCCATGGCAAAGCCCCTTGTTCCAGGTCCCGATGGTTCACCAACAACCCAGAGACCACCTCGACGTTCGTCTCGATACAGCAGACGCGATGTCACCCCAACGTTCTTCGCAGTCCAGCAGGATGCAAATGCAACGTCAACGAAAGACCTCACGGTCGAAACAAAGCGGAGTGATGGCAAAATCCCAACTCCACCTCAGCATTCATCTCGTTACACCAGACACAATGTCAACAACGGCGTTTCTTCGCAGTCTAACAGGATGCAGATGCAACATCAACGAGAGACCCCAGAGTCGAAACAAAGGAGCCATGGAAAAGTCCCTAGTTCCAAATCTTGACGGTTCATTGACAACCTAGAGACAACCGCGACATTCGTCTCGATACAGCAGACGCAATGCCAGCAAACGAAGCAAAGGCCAAATTCCTAGCTTCAGGGTCTTGACGGCAACTCATATAAAACTTGAAAGACTATCGGAGATCATCCCATACTAGCGCGGAGTGGTCACCACCTCGACGTTCGTCTCGATACAGCAGACGAGATGTCACTACAGCGCCCTTCCTACAACAGGATTCAGACACGCCAAAGCAAACGAAGCGAAGGCCAAATTCCTAGCTTCAGGGTCTTGACGGCAACTCATATAAAGCCTGAAAGACTATCGAAGATCATCCCATTCCAGCGTGGAGTGGTCACCACCTCGACGTTCATCTTGATACAGCAGACGAGATGTCACTACAGCGTCCTTCCCCCAACAGGATTCGGACACGCCAAAGCAAACGAAGCGAAGGCCAAATTCCTAGCTTCAGGGTCTTGACGGCAACTCATATAAAACCTGAAAGACTATCGGAGATCATCCCATACCAGCGCGGAGTGGTCACCACCTCGACGTTCGTCTCGATACAGTAGACGAGATGTCACTACAGCGTCCTTCCTCCGACAGGATTCAGACACGCCAAAGCAAACGAAGCGAAGGCCAAATTCCTAGCTTCAGGGTCTTGACGACAGCTCATATAAAACCTGAAAGACTATCGAAGATCATCTCACACTAGCGCATAGTGGACACCACCTCGACGTTCGTATCGATACAGCAGACGAGATGTCACCACAGCGTTCTTCCTCCAGCAGGATTCAGACGCGACAATCAAACAACGGAGCCACGGCAAAGTCTCTAGTTCCAACCCTCGACGGTTCACCAACAACCTAGAGACAACCGCGACATTCTTCTCGATACAGCAGATGCAATGCCAGCAAACGAAGCAAATGTTAGTTATATGTATGCCCTAGAGGCCATTACTATACATACGATGTATATTGTAATGGATGCTTGGACATATATAGGGAGGACTTTCTTGCTCGACATGATAGTATGCTATCTGGTTGTACTTTATCTTAACATGTACTCTGATTGTCTCTATGTTACATATTGATAAAGCCCTTAGGATATGTACTCGACTACTGAGACTATGACGAGATCATACTAGTGGGGCCACGGTAGTCGACGAGTACATCCTATAACTGTTTCTAGTCGAGGGTGTAGCGAGACAGGGCATCGATGCACCAGAGTAGACTAGCGTATACGCATCTTGAACCATATGATGGGCGATGGATGATCCCATATCCATCGGTGTTTGACGTCAAGGATGGTGTACGGGTGCTTAGTAGAGACTGGGTACACTGGACGGACTCACCGAGAACTCTCGGATGGTATTATACCTCACGTCAGATGGCAGTTCTCTGGTGACATTGGTACAGATTAGTCTGTAGACCCGAGATCGTCATAGAGTCTTGTGTGATTCCCACTGTGCTTTGATTTCCATCATACCACGTCCAAGAGGGTGTGCAAAAAGGTGGCTTTTGGGTACAGTCCCGAATCACATGGAGGCAATGAGCGATAGGAGGGGATTCGTCTCTCCCGGTATAGGGAGTTGATGTTGTGCTGTGTTCGATAGGCTATAACTGGAAATCCCTGGCCAGGGTTGCTGAGATTTACTGGTAAGTGTTATCAGTAGTTTCTCGAACTGTTATAGACCTCATATCGACACGACTTATCAAGCTACCGGGGTCTGACGTTTACCACCCCAGGGCGAGATATGCGACATATCAGACGAAGAGACCGGACTATACGGGAGTGTTACTGATTGGATTCGCAGGAGAATGTACATGCTTGCTTGTTGATCTTCTGATCGCTCAATACCTGGGTGGCTGTTACGTTTAGCTGAACGCTTGCAGCTTGTGGGTGTTTGATGTGATCATCACCTACTGCCGGCGTATTGACGATTCTTTAGAGTCCTACACAGAGGTTTCTTGACTCAGGCAAAACAGAGTAGGAGCACATATATATGATATGTGCGGGACCGAGAACAATACGTGTATGTGATACCGTACGAGATTATCATGATATGAGATATCGGCCGGGTATATGTGATATAGCCGGGTCATCAGATCATGTGTTGATTCGATGAACTGATACAACTTGTATTAGTCGGTTATTTGTGAAATAGCCGGATTATCGGATCAAGTGTTGATTCGATAATTTAATGTATAATTATATATTTGATATATTAAATTGCATTAACTAATATAAGCCCACTTAAAGATTCTTTTTCTCACTCGGGTAATACATTGATATATATGTGATATATGTTAATAGTATTATTTTATTTTGTTACAATAAATATTGTATATGTGATATATAATATTGTAACATGTTATGGTTATAAATGAAACATGTTTTATGGAGTTTAATTGAGGTTAGGGTTTGGATTAGGGTTAAGTCTTCATGAAGGTTTCAAGAAGCTTCTTGAAGCTTTGACTTTGACTTGGATTTTTTGTATAGATATTTCCTTAAGCCAACCCAACCCTTTACCTTAGTTAAATCTCTACATGGGTTAAGTCTTCATACTTAACCCATGGTTGCAATTCTAACCACACAAGAGTTTCATTATTCATCACAAAAGGATTCTTCTTCTTCTTCCTTGAGTTCTTGATGGAAAAGCTTACTAGCTTTTTCATCAGTGATGATTTTGAGTGAGATTAAGAAAACAAATGAGAGCATAAATCCTACTTCATCATCCTAATCTATCCTAGACATTTAGATTAGGGTGTTCACTTCATTTAGTGAGTGAGAGCCCATGTTAAAGAAACTTCAAGGTAGATCATCTTAGTTATCGAAGATCGGAAGCAAGATTGCATCTTTCTCTTCGTGGAGCCTCTAGAGTCCAGGAACATGATGATCGCAGCGAAGGGACCTCAACACGGAGCTTTAGAAGTGAAGGACCGGACTACAAAGGTTGTAATCCCAAACTCTTAGAGTTAAAGTGTTTAACATGCTTTGTTTCGCCTAATCTCTAGTTTAAAGATCTTGGTTAGGGTTGTTCGGCATGGCTAAATTTTAAATCGGGCATGGTCGATACCTTGTAGAACCTTATTAGAGTGCTTAGTAACCCTACAGTGGTATCAGAGCCAAGCTAGAGCTTTAGGCGAAGTCTAGACGAACTTTAAAGTCCGATTGAACTCCGAATACCCGTAAAACCCTAGTTTCTAGAAATTTTTCAAAAAGTTGATATTTTCCATATTAAAAATTCTCAGAAAAATCAACAGGTAATTTTATTGGTTACTGTAAAAAACGACCCCACAATACCATTATTGCGCCGCGGAACCGCGACAAGACCCTTGCTTGCGCGGCGGTTCCGCGGCCACACTGTAGCATTATGGAATCGGTTTGTAACAGGAATATCCGTAGGTACTACTGTATGTTTCTGGGAAATTTTAATTTACTCCAGTGTTGAGTTTTCTAGGTTGTATTGGGAGCTCGTTGATTCGATCGGAAAGTATAACTTCGTTTAGTTTTTCCGGGTAATTTTTAGAACGTGTTAAAAAGTTCGAACGGATATCAATAACTCACTTTTTCCCCTGCCGGAAAATTTCCAAGCGTTGGATTTTTCCGTAGTTTAAGAACGTTCTAAGTCGTGAAAGTAACGCGGTGGACCCTCTAGAAGACAACAAACCTTAACTCGATTATGTGACCGTCTTGAACCACCTATAAACCTTAGGGTTTGGGGCAGTAGGCGTGCCACATGTGAGGCGTTGGCTTGACCCTTCTATGGCTGGACCATTGGTACTGTGGCATGTGATGGATGTTTTAAAACTAATTTCAAGTGTTGAGAACTATTTGGGAAAACTTGGGTGTTTGATTATTCGATCGGAAAGTTTAACATTGTCTATTTATCGGGAATGCGATACAATATTTGGAATCCACAAGTAGTTATGAGATAACTAATTTGAATGTTATAAATCTAGCAGTTCAGTCTCGGATGATCGGTTGCCACAGGATTTGATGTGATCAAAAGTCCGTCGCAATCACGTAGCGTACGCGGATACTCGCCGGGTAAACTTAATAGATAGCCACGCCCTATAGCCCCCACCAAGAGACTGTAGGAGAACCCCGTCGCCAAAAGCATCCGTTCGGGTGCTCGCGGCAGCGGTGTTCCGCCTTAGTGCACTTCGTCGACGGTATCCGGGGGTGCGGCCGTCTACTAAAGTTTGCAACGAGCATTCGATCAGGATGTCGGGAATCTTGTTGAATTGCCCGACTAGATATTGAAAAGTGTTTTCGAGTTCGAGACTAAAATGCGGGGTTTATAATTGTTAGGCATGCGATGTCTAAGGAATTCATTTGGTTAGGCATGCGATGTCTAAGGAGGTTGCGGATTCCAACTGTTGTAGTTTTACACATTCTTTTCTGTGATCGTAAGTGTAATATGTGGTGTATCGCCGGTTTCGTTGCTATACATCAACGACAATTGGGATACGCATATTTACTTACGTTGATGATATGTGATATTATGTGTTGCTGTGATATGTTATATTGGATCGTCGTGTTCTGAATAGCCGGGGGTTTTATGTGAGATGAGAGTTTTTTCTTTTTCATTCATATAAAATTCATTTTTATGTAATATTCTTTTATTGGGGAACTTCCGGGCTGAGGATGATGTCACCATTGTATATTATTTACTTTTCCGCATTAGGTAGACCCAAGGTGGGGAGCACAAGTAACCGGGTTCTAGGGTCCAGTGGGAGACCATCTCGAGGAGTCGAGACCGGGTCTTCTTACCCTAGAATTGGCAGTGTTGCTTGCCGCTCTCGTAAGGGTATAGGGATGTGGGTTTGGCTATTCATCGCGACCGTGGAATCCGTGTTTTATACAGGCTCGTATCAAAACACGGACCTCCTAGTATATCCAATATTTCATATATGTTCTTCTGCTGCAATGTTCTGTGATGAAATCATATTACTGCCTGAGACGAATTTTTATATTATATATATGAGATATATGTTATATTGCAGATTTCGTTTCAAATGAGATGCTTGTGAAGTATAATTAAAATGGGACTTCATTAATGAGATTAATGAAACTAAAAAGAAATCTAAAGATGTTGTAGAAACTTGTTTAAAAAAACTGGTAGCTCTAGTTCTTGCTTTGCATAGCGGTGTTCCTTGTAGAACATCCAGCACCTTATTCGATTAGGAAAGAGCCGAGATCTCTTCACCGGGAGTGACCTCTTTAGCGAAACTAGCAGATGCTACAAACTCGGTTTGTTTTTTGATTGTGTCTATAGTTTTTTCTTTGCATAGAGATATTTGTGAAATATCCTGCACCTTATTCTGTGAGGAAAAAGCCGACGATCCCTTCATCGGGAGTGACCTCTTTAGCAAAACTAGAAAAGGCCTCAAAAACATTCCTTTTAAAAATCACTCGATTCTACAACGATATCAAGTTCATTACGCAAAGGGTTTTCTTAAAAACCTGTCGTAGCCCTCCGTCATTTCAGATAAGTACTAGTTAGTATTCGTGCTATGTTTGTTGACTATGTTAAGGCGTAGTGTGCGATAGCTGATTAGTGCTTATCTGTATAAGCATATGATGCGATTGGATTAGGGTAGTCGTGCGACTTTGTTAACTATGTTAAGGGTCGTGCGGGTGGGTTTAATTCAATCGGGAAATGACGGGTTGAACTTGACTAGCACTTATGATTTGTTGACTATGTTAAGGTCATATAGCTGCTAGGGGTAAAATATGTTAGTGTATATGCCCTAGGGGCCATTATTGTATCATACTAGTTTGTATATTACTTAATGGAAGTTTGGGATATTCACATGTATATAACAGTCTTGCTAAACATGGTAGTATGCTACTTGGTTTTTCTATCTTAATATGTGAGTATATGTATTGATAGAGCTCTTAGGATCTTGCTTGACTACCAGCGTTGTGATGGCAGTCACACTAGTGGGGGCTGGGTAGTCTACAAGCACATCCTTATTCAGGTCCCTAGCCGTAGGTTATCGAGACAGGGCATCGATAATCCGGAGTAGACTAGTGTGTATGCTTCTCATCCCAGTTGGGGAGATGGTCTGTCCCACAGCCATCAGTATGTCGTACTGGAGATAGTATGCAGGTGCACGTTAGGTTACGGGTACACCGGACAGGACTCACAGGGAACTGTTGGTTGATTTTACACCAGTCATCAGTGAACAGTTCCCAGGTGACATGAGTACAGCATAGTCCGCAGACTTGACACTGCTACTTCGCCTCGAGTGTGTCCCACTGTTCTTAGATTGCTACCCTACCACGGCTCAAAGGAGTCGTGCAAACAGGTAGCAGTTGGGTGCAGTCCCGAGCACTTGGAGGCAGTGGCAGTTAGACAAGATTCGTCTCTCCCGGTATTGGGGGAAGAAGTAGGCAGGATCATGAAGAAACTCACTGGTCAACAAAAAAAAGAGGATCGATGTAGCTGCCAGAGAGCCATTACGCAAAGTCCCTGGCCAGGGCAAGCGAGATTTGCTGGTAGGTTCCAGTAGTTTCTCAGGGTGTAATGGGCTTCACTCCGACACGACTTATACCGCTATTAGGGGACTGACGCTTGCCGCCCCCTAGGCTCGATATGCGATAGTCTTAGACGAACAGACCGGACTGTATGGAGATTGTCACATCAGACTCAGTAGGAGTTCGGATGGGTTTCCTCATCGGCCTTCTTATCGACATCTACCTGGGGACCGTTACGTACAGCTAGTGCCGCTTGCGGTCTGTGGTTAAACCCACTGCCAGCGTAGTAGTCGAGTCTCTAGAGTCCCACACAGAGAGTTTCCCTACTCCAGGTGAAATGATATAGAGGTCGTATGGTTTTACGACACGGGTTCGGACGCATACGTGCGTTTACGCACGTACGACTTTCGGACAGTTTTTACTAGTCGGCTTTGGTTTAAGCCAGTTACTAGTATCCGGTTATTGGATTTATACAGTCTAAAGTTTTTCCGTGTTTTCACGGATAGGAGGGGCGTTCTCGTAATTGCGCGAGAAGCTTCTAGAAGATAGTGACTAAGGAGGTTAAGGTGGCATATACATTAAATGAGATTAGTGAGTCATATGGATGATTCATCCATGTCATTAATGCATCATAAATGCTTAATGACTCATGGAGACGAATCACCATTAGATATTTATCAAGCATGGTTGTAAATGATTTTCTTTTCTTTTCTTGAAAAACAATAATGCTTGATATATATTATGATAACTCATTTTCTCATTTCATTATTATTCTCACCTTCTCTCTCCTCAAGCTTCCTCTCTTCAAACCCTAATCCTCCCCTCTCATGTGTTGAGTACAAGGATTAGTTAGACTACTTAATCAATAACCCTCACTCTATATCATCTAGGTACTTTGATTAGCACTTAAAGAAACCTAGTTGCCTCAAGTTTAGAGTGAAAGCTTGGAGTAAAGCTCTCGTGGTGGATCGTCTACTACTTGGAGAAGGCCGAGGAGGAGGTGGAGTTCGTAAAGACGAAGGACACGGTTCTTTAGGTATAATCTCTTCACATAGTAGTTTAGAACTTCTATAATAGTTGTTAGTTATCGTTTAGCTTCGATTCATGCGGTTAGTCGATGTTTAAGCAAAGAACAAGATCGTTTTTCATATTTCCGCCTTCCCGCAAGTCGTGGGGTGTTGTACATCGACTTACAGTGGTATCAGAGCCTCGCTAAACAATAAATAACTAATTAGCAAAGTCGTAAAGATTTTGAACGCAAAAAGAAACCGGAAACATCGCAGATTATCACACTTGCTGTCGATTTTTAAAATGGCTCCAAAATTTTTTCACGGTGCTTCAGAATAGTAAGCAGGGAAAATTAGGGCTACTGAAGAAATTTGGGCCTGTGACTCGGCTATCCCACCGCGGAACCGCGGCGGATCCTTGGGATCCGCGGCGGATCCGCGGCCGAGTTAGGCCCGAGTCAGCCCCAATTTCTTCAGTAACTCATAGGTGTTAACAGTGATGTTTCTGGGATGTTTTATTTTCTGCTAAGATCTCAGGTTCACAGAGAAGTATTGGAGTAGAATCTAAAAGCGTTTTTCCGATCGAAAATTTGCGATGTTTGCTAATATGATTATATCTGTGTTTGTATAATATGTTCGTAAACCTCCCCTAACTGCTAGTATGTTGGTTGGCAGGGGGTTGCACATTTCTGTAATGGTTTTTACTATTTGTGGATGTGAACTGTATTGGACTGTAGTGATGATTAGCCGGGGTTTGTGATGGGTTATTATTTTAATTCATTCGATGTAACTGTAATATGTTGTAATATTTTTTTGCGGGGCACATCCAGGTTGCGGTTGTAGCCACCGCTGTATTATTTCATTTTACTGTTTTTGCTCCTAGGATAGACCCAAGGTGGGGTGCACAAACTACCGGGTACTTTGAAGTGTTTAGTTGCCTACTCACTTTGTTGAGGGAGACCGTTTCACTTCGGGTATTTGGCGGGTAGTTTGCCGTACCCGTAGGGGTCTAGGGTGGGGTAATGGCTATTCATCACAACTGTGTAATCTGTCTTTTGTTGCAGGCTCTAAACAAACACGGATTGCTTGCAAATCCAATAAAGTTCATATGAGATCTGGAATGCCTATTATTGCGTCTGACGAATGTACAATATCTATATATGATAGCTATTTAGACGTCACTTATGTTTTACACCCGCGCTAGCCCAGCCCCCGCTCTGCCGTTAGTTAAGTAACCTAACGGGTGATGACGGGACCCCGTGGCGAATGCGGATGGCATAAGAGGACGTTGTATTTTCGTTGTTTTCTGCAATGATAGGTTAATGATGGGATGCATTATTTATAATGCAAAGAAAATAAACCAAAAGTTTAATCGTTGGAACAATTTAAAAGAAACCACTCGGTTAATTTTAAAAACAGATATTTTTAAATGCGGAGCTTTAACCACTCCTTTTAAAAGCTATCAGGTTCCTTCGGTTATATCAAGTTCACTACGTTCACGGTTTCGCCAAAACCATTCGTAGCCCTCCGTCATTTCATTTGGGTATTCAGTAGTATTCAAGCTATGCATTTTGGCCAAAGTCAAGGCATAGTGTTTGGTAGCTGCTGGGTTTTCATTTGTTGCATAAGATAGATGAGTTGGTTTGGGACAGTCGTATTATCATTTGACCAAAGTCAGGGGTATATACGGATGGGTTCAAATTGACAAGATAATGACGGGTAGAACTTGACATGTGACTTATGGCATTTTGACCAAAGCCAAGGTCATAAGAGCATAGGGCAAAAACTTATATCGGGAATTTCTAAAGAAACTGAAATTTGCAAAGAGATGCATACCATTTGGAGTTTGATGAATGTTGGTAGCATTCCTTCAACATTATCATACGATGATATTTTGATCCCGATCCTACTGTGAGTATAAGCTACTCATCAGGATATTCGTCACTTAACGATCAATGCTATAAACCAAGTAGGTGTCAAGAAAGGTGTCAGCGGGGTTACGCCCCCAGAGAAAAGAGGTTATTTAATTAAGGAACTTCGCGAAAGCGTTGGAAAACCTCCCTCGAAGTACCGACACCAGCCTGGCTGAACGGTTAAGCAAGTATTGTACAGTGAGAATAGTCCTGGCCAATTCTTCTTTTATGGTTTGAGGAAGGATTCGAGAAACAGTGGGAGCCATCCAGTTTAGATAAACTAAAAACCACTCTAAACTTGCAAGAGCATCATGCTAAAGAGTTTTCTTCTCTCTCTCCTAATTGCAACGACCCTGAAAATGACTGGACTTAAGTTACTTTTAGAGAAAAATATACTGACAGGGCCAAACTATAAAGATTGGCTGCGGAATATCAAAATGGCTTTGACCTATGACAAATTGGGGTACGTCCTCACCGCTACGGCACCTGCTGTCCCTGGTCCCAAATCCAGTAATGCAGATAAGGAAATCCGCAAAACCTGGGATTTCGATTGCGCGAAAGCCAAGTGCATCGTGCTTGCCTCGATGAACAATGAACATCAGAGGAGGCACGAGGATATGGAACTAGATGCCATATTTCTTCATACAAAGGAACTTTATGGAGAGCAATCTCGTATAACAAGATACGAGACCTCTAAGAACTTGTTTCGAGCGAGGTTGGCTGTCGGGTCATCGGTAGGAGAACATGTCCTAAAGATGATCGGCTATATAGAAGAGCTCGCAGACCTTGGGACGACTTTAGACAATGAGCTCTATACAAACCTTATTCTCCAGTCCCTTCCTCCTACCTACGCCCAGTTTATCCTGAGCTTCAACATTCAAAGAAAAGAAGTTGAACTTCCGGAACTCCTGAACATGTTAAGGACTGCAGAGGGCACCTTACAGAAGGCAAGGGAAACACCCTCTATGTTTGTTGGCGGTGCTTCTTCTTCCGGGTCCAAGGCTAGGGCCAAAGGAAGGAAAAAGAAGGCCGCCCCCAGACCTAGAGGAGGTGAAAGTAAGGTGGGAGGGAAGGGAAAGAAAAAGTTTGTGGTACCAGTAGTGGGCCAGGATGAGTGCTTCCATTTTCATAGGAAAGGGCACTGGAAAAAGGATTGCAAGGCGTGGAACGCCAAGAACCAGGAACCGAAGCAAGCTGTGGCTTCGACTTCAGGTGTGTTTGTAATTGAGCATTGTCTGTCAATCAACTCTACTTCCTGGGTATTGGATACCGGATCAGGATCTCATATTTGCAATTCATTGCAGGCACTGAGAAACCGTAGAGTGCTGAAGGAAGGTGATATGACCCTGATGGTTGCTAACGGAGCTAGCGTGGGAGCTGTGTCCGTAGGGGATTATCACCTGGGATGGACGAGTGGACATATTTTGGTTTTACATAACTGTTTTTGTGTACCCAGCTTAACGTGTAATATCATATCTGTTTCCTTGTTATCAAATAAAGGTTATGATTTCACGTTTGGAAGTGGTGTTGTTAACATCCACCTTAATCATAGTTTGATTGGGTCCGGTACACTGGAAAACGGTATATATGTGTTAAACCAACTCCAAATTTTCAATGTCCAGAACACACTAAAAAGAAAGTCTCCAGATTTAAATAAAGCTTTCTTATGGCATTGTAGACTGGGTCACATCAATGAGAGAAGGTTGACTAAGTTGCATTGAGAAGGATATTTGGACTCGTTCGAATATCAAACTTATGACACTTGTCAATCTTATCTCAAAGGAAAGATGACAAAGACTCCTTTTACTGGACATGGAGTAAGAGCGAGCGAGCTTTTAGGACTCATACACAGCGATGTATGTGGTCCAATGTCTACACATGCAAGAGGTGGTTTTTCCTATTTCATTACTTTCATGGATGATTACTCAAGGTACGGATTCATTTCTCTGATGAAACATAAATCCGAGGCTTTTGAGAAATTCCAAGAGTATAAGAATGAAGTAGAAAACCAAACCGGCAAAAGTATCAAGACACTAAGATCTGATCGAGGTGGTGAGTACTTGAGTGCCGAGTTCCTAGGTTACCTAAAAGAGAAAGGAATTCTCTCTCAGCTTACTCCTCCATACACTCCACAGCATAACGGTGTATCGGAGAGACGGAATCGAACCCTATTGGATATGGTACGATCCATGATGAGTAATGCTGAGTTACCGCGATCTTTCTGGGGTTATGCGCTAGATTCAGCGGCATATCTTCTGAACAGGGCTCCTACCAAGACTGTGCCTACAACCCCATATCAGATGTAGAGTGGGAAGAAACCCCATCTTCAGCATATGAAAATTTGGGGATGTCCAGCTTTTGTTAAAAAGCAGCATGTGGACAAGCTCGAGGCACGATCAGTAAAATGTAAGTTTATGGGATATCCAAAGAACTCCAAGGGATATTATTTCTATTACGCAGAGGAACAAAAGATTTTTGTTTCTCGTAATGCCCATTTTCTAGAACATCAGTTTTTAGAAAAGGAATCAAATGGGAGCGAAATAGAACTGGAAGAAATTCCAGAACCACAAGCTAATACTGAAAGTTTGGTAGAACCAGTAGTTCAAGAAGAACAGAACATTCCCGCACCCCTCCGCAGGAGTAGTAGGCCGTCTCATCCGCCTGAGAGATACTACGGTTTTCTCATAGATGGGGATAGAGAGGATTGCATCATAGATGATGATGAACCTACTGGCTTCCAGCAGGCCATCCAGAGCGGCGACTCGGTACGATGGCTAGATGCAATGCGGACCGAAATGGAGTCCATGTACACCAACAAAGTATGGACTTTGGACTTTTCTCCAGATGGGGTAAAACCCATAGGATGAAAATGGATCTTCAAGAAAAAGATTGGTGTAGATGGACAGGTGGAAACCTATAAGGCTAGACTTGTTGCAAAGGGTTTTCGTCAAAGACCTGGTTTGGACTATGACGAAACTTTTTCTCCAGTGGCTATGCTCAAATCCATTCGGGTCCTTCTTGCTATTGCTGCCTTCCATGATTATGAAATCTGGCAGATGGACGTAAAGACGACTTTTCTGAATGGAAATTTAGAAGAGTGCGTCTATATGGATCAGCCAGAGGGATTCAATCAGAGTGGGAGCAGCGGGAAAGTATGCAAGTTGCTTAAGTCCATTTATGGACTAAAGCAGGCATTGCGGAGTTGGAACATCTGTTTTGATGAAACGGTCAAAGAATATGACTTTATCAAAAATCCAGATGAACCGTGCATATATAGTAAAGTTGTAGCAAGAACTGTCGTATTCCTCGTCTTGTACGTGGATGACATTCTATTGATAGGAAATGACATTCCTATGCTATAATCTGTCAAAGGATTCTTGTCACACAGGTTCTCCATGAAAGACCTGGGTGATGCCTCTTACATTTTGGGGATCCGGATCTATCGTGATAGATCCAAGAGGATGTTGAGACTTTCGCAGTCCAGGTATATCGACACTGTACTGAAAAGATTCAGTATGGAAGATTCTAAGCGCGGTAATCTACCAGCTTGTCACGGAATCACCCTCTCCAAAGAGATGTCTCCCAAGACTGATTTGGAAAGGGAACGCATGTCTATTATACCCTACGCTTCTGCGGTAGGCTCTATAATGTATGCGATGTTGTGCACCAGACCAGATATAGCTTACGCACTGAGCGTGGTAAGCCGGTATCAGTCAGACCCAGGGGAGAAGCACTGGATAGCAGTAAAGAACATTCTCAAGTACCTAAGAAGGACTAAGGAGATGTTCTTGATTTACGGCGGAAAAGACCTCAGGTTGGAGGCCTTTGCTGATTCCGGATTCCAGAGTGATAAGGACGATTCCAAGTCCATGTCGGGTTATGTCTTTACCCTCAATGGAGGGGCGATGTGCTGGAAGAGTTCCAAGCAAGACACCGTTGCTGACTCGACGATGGAAGCGGAGTATATTGCTGCTTGCGATGCCGCAAAAGAAGCAGTCTGGATGAAGAAGTTCCTAACAGAACTTCAGGTGGTTCCTACCATTGTTGATCCAATACCTCTGTATTGCGGCAACAACGGAGCTATAGCTTTAGCGAAGGAACCAAGGTCCCATCAGAAGTCCAGACACATCTTAAGGCGGTATCACCTGATCAGGGAGATCATTGATCGTCAGGAGATCGAGGTTCGGAGAGTTGCTAATGAAGAGAACATTGCTGATCCATTCACAAAGGCCCTACCTCAGATTCAGTTCGAGAGGCTACTCGAGATCATCGGTCTTCGATACGCCAGTACATGGCCCTAGTGCAAGTGGGAGATTGTTATTGTATATGCCCCAGGGGCCATTATTGTATCATACTAGTTTGTATATTACTTAATGGAAGCTTGGGATATTCACATGTATATAATAGTCTTGCTAAACATGGTAGTATGCTACTTGGTTTTTCTATCTTAATATGTGAGTATACGTATTGATAGAGCTCTTAGGATCTTGCTTGACTACCAGCATTATGATGGCAGTCACACTAGTGGGGGCTGGGTAGTCTACAAGCACATCCTTATTCAGGTCCCTAGTCGTAGGATTATCGAGACAGGGCATCGATAATCCGGAGTAGACTAGTGTGTACGCTTCTCATCCCAGTTGGGGAGATGGTCTGTCCTACAGCTATCAGTACGTCGTACTGGAGATAGTATGCAGGTGCTCGTTAGGTTACGGGTACACCGGACAGGACTCACAGGGAACTGTTGGTTGGTTTTATACCAGTCGTCAGTGAACAGTTCCCAGGTGACATGAGTACAGCATAGTCCGCAGACTTGACACTGCTACTTTGCCTCGAGTGTGTCCCACTGTTCTTAGATTGCTACCCTACCACGGCTCAAAGGAGTCGTGCAAACAGGTAGCAGTTGGGTGCAGTCCCGAGCATTTGGAGGCAGTGGCAGTTAGACATGATTCGTCTCTCCCGGTATTGGGGGTTGATATCGCGCTGTGTCAGAGAGCCATTACGCAAAGTCCCTGGCCAGGGCAAGCGAGATTTGCTGGTAGGTTCCAGTAGTTTCTCAGGGTGTAATGGGCTTCACTCCGACACGACTTATACCGCTATTAGGGGACTGACGCTTGCCGCCCCCTAGGCCCGATATGTGATAGTCTTAGACGAACAGACCGGACTGTACGGAGATTGTCACATCAGACTCAGTAGGAGTTCGGATGGGTTTCCTCATCGGCCTTCTTATCGACATCTACCTGGGGACCGTTACGTACAGCTAGTGCCGCTTGCGGTCTGTGGTTAAACCCACTGCCAGCGTAGTAGTCGAGTCTCTAGAGTCCCACACAGAGAGTTTCCCTACTCCAGGCGAAACGATATATAGGTCGTATGGTTTTACGACAAGGGTTTGGACGCATACGTGCGTTTACGCACGTACGACTTTCGCACAGTTTTTACTAGTCGGCTTTGGTTTAAGCCAGTTACTAGTAACCGGTTATTGGATTTATACAGTCTAAAGTTTTTCCATGTTTTCACGGATAGGAGGGGCGTTCTCGTAATTGCGCGAGAAGCTTCTAGAAGATGGTGACTAAGGAGGTTAAGGTGGCATATACATTATATGAGATTAGTGAGTCATATGGATGATTCATCCATGTCATTAATTCATCATAAATGCTTAATGACTCATGGAGATGAATCACCATTAGATATTTATCAAGCATGGTTGTAAATGATTTTCTTTTCTTTTCTTGAAAAAAAATAATGCTTGATATATATTATGATAACTCATTTTCTCATTTCATTATTATTCTCACCTTCTCTCTCCTCAAGCTTCCTCTCTTCAAACCCTAATCCTCCCCTCTCATGTGTTGAGTACAAGGATTAGTTAGACTACTTAATCCATAACCCTCACTCTATATCATTTAGGTACTTTGATTAGCACTTAAAGAAACCTAGTTGCCTCAAGTTTAGAGGCAAAGCTTGGAGTAAAGCTCTCGTGGAGGATCGTCTACTACTTGGAGAAGGCCGAGGAGGAGGTGGAGTTCGTAAAGATGAAGGACACGGTTCTTTAGGTATAATCTCTTCACATAGTAGTTTAGAACTTCTATGATAGTTGTTAGTTATCGTTTAGCTTCGATTCATGCGGTTAGTCGATGTTTAAGCAAAGAACAAGATCGTTTTTCATATTTCCGCCTCCCCACAAGTCGTGCGGTGTTGTACATCGACTTACAAAATATTATTGGGAATTTCAAGTGTTGAAATTTGCAATGAGATTGCATACCTTCTATGAGATAGTTGCATCCCGATACCCGCTGCGAGTAAGAGTTACTTCTGGGAGAGTTTTACACATTACAATTAGCCGATCAAGTAGGTGTCTAGAAAGATGTTAACGGGGTTACGCCCCTGGGAAAACAAGGCTTATTTTAATTAGGTCCATGCGAAAGCGCGGGGAACCTCCCTCAAAGTACCGGCACTGGCCTGGCTGAAAGATTGGTGAACTTGTACAGTGTAATTAATCCCGGCTAGTCTTTCCTTTTAGGGTTTGAAGGAAAATTTGACTGAAACAGTGGGAGACATCCTGATTAGATAAATTGATAACCAATCTAATCTTGTAAAAGCGCACGCTGAGTGTTTTCTTCTCTCTCTCTCCAGGTAGCGACCATGTCACGCCTTAATCAAGATAATAATACGGATGTATTGACCGAACCCGCTTGTTATACTGCGCTAGGGAACGTTGGTCCCGCTCCAACTTATAATTGTTATAAGACAGAGCAGGAAATAGGGGATTACCAGAATTCTCATGCCACCCAAACGAAGAAAGTACATGTTGATGCATCTTCTTCGGGTGTGTTCATTAC
Source organism: Agapanthus africanus (assembly GCA_030015575.1). Lineage (NCBI taxonomy): Eukaryota > Viridiplantae > Streptophyta > Magnoliopsida > Asparagales > Amaryllidaceae > Agapanthus > Agapanthus africanus. The sequence goes on along the minus strand of CM057351.1, from coordinate 170,127,227 downwards.
CGAGAACTGTTTCTCAGTATCCTTTGCGTCCAGGGTATGAGATACCAGATCAGGATCCCGCAAATGTAATTTGTTACATGGGCTACAGAAAGGTAGAGAACTGAGAACGAGTGATAAATTTCATGAGATAGAAACGGTGCAAGTGTTGCAGCCAAGTCTGTTGATGTTATCACCCTGTATTACCAGAATACATTGATTCTGAACGAATGTTATTAGATACCGAACCTGATATACAACATCATATCAGTTTCTTTATTAGTAAAGAAGGATATAATTTTGTATTGTTGGATAATGTTTTGAACATTTCCTATATCAAGAGTTGATCGGATCAGGCACGTTATCTAAAAGCATAGACGTTCTAAATCAAACCACAGTTCTTAACGTACAGAACACACACAAGAGGAAGAGTTCAAAAATGAACGAATCCTTCTTGAGGCATTGTAGACTAGGTCATATCAATGTAACCCGACTAGCTGAAGTTACATTTATATGTATATTTAAATTGTTTGAATTTACATCTTATAAAACTTGCCGGTCATGTCACAAAGATAAGATGACCACAACTCCGTTTATTGGAAACAGAGAAAAGTTAGTGAACTCTTGGGATTGATACATGATGATGTATGTAAGTTCCCTGTCTACACATACCAGGAATGGTTCTTTGTACTTCATTACATTCACTGTTAATCTCTCAAGATTCAGACATATGTTCCTGTTGAAACACAAGTCCGAAGCTTTTGAGATATTCACAGAATATAAGTTAGAAGTAGAGAACCAAAAATGGGTATAAGTATTATATCTTTTGATGAGATCAAGGAGGAGAATACTTGAGCACGGGATTCCTGGACTATTCTAAAGGAGAATGAGATTCTCTCTCAGCATTACTCCTCTGTATACACCACATCACCTCGGTGTATCGGGGCGGAGCAAACTCACCCTATGTGATATGGTGTGCTCTATGATGAGTACTACTGAGTTTCCTATTTCCTTTTGGGAGTTATGCACTTGAGAAGCTGCATACCTATTGAATAGGGTTCCAATCAAATCAAGTGCCTACCACTTCATATGAGATATTGAATGGGAAGAGCCCATATCTTAAGTAAGTTAAGATTTGGGGTTGTCCAGCCTATGTCTAAAAGCATAATCCGGACAAGCTCGAGGCAAAGTCAAATCTGTGGAAGTTTGTTGGATATCCCAAGCATTCGCAAGGGAATATCTTCTAACAAACCGAGGAACAAAAGATGTTTTGTTTCTCAGCATGCCACCTTTGTAAAAGGGAATTTCTTGTGAAGAAATTAGTGGTCATGAGGTAGAACTGGAAGGAGTTCCAGCTATACAAACTGCAGCTGATGATTTGGTAAAACCCGGAGGATTCAATAGTTTCCAACGAACCTCAGCCTCTCCGTCGATCTAGTAGGGTTCCTCACCCGCCTGAGAGATACTTCGGTTTTCTCTATGACAGTGGGAGCGAGGATTGCATCATGAGATGATGACCCAACTAGTTTCGAGCTGGCCATCAGGAGTGGGACTCTGTAAGAATGGCTGGATGCTTAGTGATCTGAGATGGAATCCTTATACACCAACAAAGTATGGACCTTGGTTGCTTTATCTGAAGGGTTAAATCCCCATCAGGAGAAAGTATATCTTGAGAAGATTACTTGGTGTACATGGAAAAGTTGAGACTTTCAAAGCTATGCTTAAGTCCATCCAGATCCTACCTGCCACGGCTACATACCATGACTACGATTTCTGACGGTTGGGTGTCATGACTGTTTTTCTAAATGATGATTTGGAAGAGAGCGTCTATAAGTACACAGCCAGAGGGATTCGTAGACAGTGGGAGCAGCAGAAACGTGAGCAAGATGTTTTATGTGATAAATCAGGCATCGCGGAGTTAGAACGTCTGTTTTGATATGGTAGTCAAAGAGTTTGACTTCATCAAAATGGTAGATGAACCTTGTATATACACAAAGGTAGTAAAGAGTATGGTGGTGATCCTCGTAGAGTACGTGGATGACATACTCTTGATAGGGAAGGAGTTTCCCATGCTACGCTCGGTCAATCTCCTCTTATCATAAAGATTCTCCATATAGGATCAAAGTGATACCTCCTAAATCCTGGGTTTTTGATCTATGAGATAGATCTAATTGGATGTTAGGAATCTCACTAGTTATAGTGAGATGGTATCAAACGATCCTGAGGAGAATCACTGGAAAGGTTCCAGGGTGATAAGGACGACTAAATGTCAGTCACAGGCATTGTCTTTACCCTCAGTGGAGGGACGGTATGTTGGAAGAGTTCCAAGCTAGATACCGTGACTTACTAGACGATTAAAGGCAAGATACATCGTTACCAAGGATGCTACCAAAGAGGCAGTCTGGATATATTTAAGTTCATGAGATGAACTTCGTTCCTACCATTGTGTGACAATGGAGTTGTGGCTTATGCCTAGGAACCCCCGTCCCATCAGAAATCCAGATATAAATCGTAGGCAGTATCACCTGATCATGGAGATGGTTGATCTCCAGGCAGATCGAGGTTAGGAGAGTAGACACAGAGGACAACAGCGCGGATCCACTCACAAAGGACTTTTTCCCAGTAGAGACTTTTATGGGATGGTTGAGTATGAGATACTTCAACCACAGCTAATTGTTGGGTATGTGATACCACAACAGATGGCCCTAGTGCAAGTGGGAGATTGTTAGTTATATGTATGCCCTAGAGGCCATTACTGTACATACGATGTATATTGTAATGGATGCTTGGACATATATAGGGAGGACTTTCTTGCTCGACATGATAGTATGCTATCTGGTTGTACTTTATCTTAACATGTACTCTGATTGTCTCTATGTTACATGTTGATAAAGCCCTTAGGATATGTACTCGACTACTGGGACTATGATGAGATCATACTAGTGGGGCCACGGTAGTCGACGAGTACATCCTATAACCGTTCCTAGTTGAGGGTGTATCGAGACAGGGCATCGATGCACCAGAGTAGACTAGCGTATATACATCTTGACCCATATGATGGGCAATGGATGATCCCATATCCATCGGTGTTTTACATCAAGGATGGTGTACGGGTGCTCAGTAGAGAATGGGTACACTGGACGGACTCGCCGAGAACTCCCAGATGGTATTATACTTCACGTCAGATGGCAGTTCTCTGTTGACACTGGTACAGGTTAGTCTGTAGGCCCGAGATCGTCATAGAGTCTTGTGTGATTCCCATTGTGCTTTGATTTCCATCATACCACGTCCAAGAGGGCGTGCAAAAAGGTGGGTTTTGGGTACAGTCCCGAATCACATGGAGGCAATGAGCGATAGGAGGGGATTCATCTCTCCCGGTATAGGGAGTTGATGTTGTGCTGTGTTCAATTGGCTATAACTGGAAATCCCTGGTCAGGGTTGCTGAGATTTACTGGTAAGTGTTATCAGTAGTTTCTCGAACTGTTATAGACCTCATATCGACACGACTTATCAAGCTACTGAGGTCTGACGTTTACCACCCCTAGGCGAGATATGCGACATATCAGACGAAGAGACCGGACTGTACGGGAGTGCTACTGATTGGATTCTCAGGACAATGTACAGGCTTGCTTGTTGATCTTCTGATCGCTCAATACCTGGGTGGCTGTTACGTTTAGCTGACCGCTTGCATCTTGTGGGTGTTTGATATGATCATCACCTACTGCCGGCGTATTGACGATTCTTTAGAGTCCTACACAGAGGTTTCTTGACTCAGGCAAAACGGAGTAGGAGCACAAATATATGATATGTGCGGGACCGAGAACAATACGTGTATGTGATACCGTACTAGATTATCGTGATATGAGATATCGGCCGGGTATATGTGATATAGCCGGGTCATCAGATCATGTGTTGATTCGATTAACTGATACAGATTATATTAGTCGGTTATTTGTGAAATTGCCAGATTATCGGATTAAGTGTTGATTCGATAATTTAATGTATAATTATATATTTGATATATTAAATTACATTAACTAATATAAGCTCACTTAAAGATTCTTTTTCTCACTCGGGTGATACATTGATATATAAGTGATATATGTTAATAGTATTATTTTATTTTGTTACAATTATTATTGTATATGTGATATATAATATTGTAACATGTTATGGTTATAAATGCAACATTTTTTGTGGAGTTTAATTGAGGTTAGGGTTTGGATTAGGGTTAATTCTTCATGAATCTTTCAAGAAGCTTCTTGAAGCTTTGACTTTGACTTGGATATTTTGCATAGATATTTCCTTAAGCTAACCCAACCCTTTACCCTAGTTAAATCTCTACATGGGTTAAGTCTTCATACTTAACCCATGGTTGCAATTCTAACCACACAAGAGTTTCATTATTCATCACAAAAGGATTCTTCTTCTTCTTCCTTGAGTTCTTGATGGAAAAGCTTACTAGATTTTTCATTAGTGATGATTTTGAGTGAGATTAAGAAAACAAATGAGAGCATAAATCCTACTTCATCATCCTAATCTATCCTAGCCATTTAGATTAGGGTGTTCACTTCATTTAGTGAGTGAGAGCTTGTGTTAAAGAAACTTCAAGGTAGATCATCTTAGTTATCGAAGATCGGAAGCAAGATTGCATCTTTCTTTTCGTGGAGCCTCTCTAGAGTCCGGGAACATGATGATCGCAGCGAAGGGACCTCAACACGGAGCTTTAGAAGTGAAGGACCGGACTACAAAGGTTGTAATCCCAAACTCTTAGAGTTAAAGTTTTTAACATGCTTTGTTTTGCCTAATCTCTAGTTTAAAGATCTGGGTTAGGGTTGTTCGGCACGGCTAAATTTTAAATAGGGCATGGTCGATGCCTTGTAGAACCTTATTAGAGTGCCTAGTAATCCTACAGCAAAGGCCAAATTCCTAGCTTCAGGGTCTTGACGGCAACTCATATAAAACCTGAAAGACTATCGGAGATCATCCCACACCAGCGCGGAGTGGTTATGACTCATCGGGGCTCCCCAAAATGAACCTAACCTCAAGTAAAAAGCGGCATGGAAAAATTCCTAACGCTTGCTCTTCCGACGGTCAAACTGCCTAGGAAGATTGCTTGAAGACGTCTTGTCCAGCCCGCGAAGGGATCAGAGACACGACAGTCGCAAGGCTACTCGAACAGCAAGATTGCTTATCGAGGAATACATCAGTCAACGCGACGGTACGACAGGCAAAACCCTAGTACCACAGACCCTAACGGACCTCTGTCGTAAAGTGCGGAGGTTAACTGTGACGTTATGACATTCTTGCGAGAACTTCTCGACTCGTCTCGACTTGTGAGGAAATTAGTGTCTCTGCGAGAACTTCTCGATTCGTCTCGACTCGTAAAGAAAAGCCTTAGACAATGGGGATAAGGACCTGTTTCCTAAGCACTGGGGACCTGCAAGTCAGTCCGAAATGGACTCTTGCATACTATTCAAGGACCACACTCTCCAAAGTCGAATCTCGACAAGGAAGGAAACAACCACTTATGAGTCCTCTCGACTTGTAAGAAGAAAAATCCTCTTGTGAGATCCTTACGACTCTCAAGAGAAAGCACACTTGGGAATCCTCATGATTCCTAAGGAGAAAATATACCTACGAGATCCTCTCAACTCGTAGGGAGAAAAGTCTTTATGAGACCCTCATGGCTCATAAAGTTGAAAAGTCTTAGGCGAAAGACCTGAACCTGTTTCCTAAGCCATCATACCCTACGAAAAGGTCAAGATGGACCATCTACAGGCCACATTCGCCGAAGTTACATGCCACTGAAATGAAGAAGCTACTCACGGGTCCTCACGATTCGTAAGAAAATAAATACCTGAGTGAGATCCTTGTGACTCACGGAGGCGATGAACACTTAGAAATCCTCACGATTTCTAGGGAGAATATGCTTTCCCGACGGTAATGTGACCTGGGAGATCATTTGAAGACGTCTTGTCCATCCCCGAAGGGATCAAAGACACGACATTCACGCGGCTACGCGAACAGCAAGACTGCATATCGGGGAATACATCAGCCAACGCAACGGTACGACGGACAAAAAAACCCTAGTACCACAGACCCTAACGGACCTCTGTCGTAAAGAGCAGGGGTTAACTGTAACATTAGGACAAGTTTGCCTACAATCCCAAGTGAGGTAAACTACAAGCTCCGAAATGAGTTCATAAACTAGAGACTCCGGGATGAGTGAATAAACTATAATCCGAAATGAGTACATAAACTACTTTGCGCCAGATCAAGACATAAAGAAATAGAAGGGAGAAGCTCATGGACCTCAAGGTTTGGAACAATATCCCTTAAGAGTTGAGATTTGAGTCAATGATAGATGACGACGCTTGTGTCCGCTCGCTATCTTCTCAAACCAAGATTCTAAAGGTTATATACCAGTCCGAAACCGGTCATACGCTATGTATTACTCTGGACTACCTAACCCACGTACATACCTACATAGGCAAAGTAGTGGGGGGCATTTGTTCTCGCCAAAAATTTCTGCGCAAAAGAGTCCAAGGTATCAAATGGCAGCGATACGCTTAAGAAAATGCGAACCGGTATTTTCCGGGCTGTATTTTGACAAACTCCCGAATCAGAAACAGCTAAATTCTGATAATATTGAAAGCGTCTCGGAAAACCCTTCGATTTGATATATTATGGGCCTCATAATTCATCCGGGATCAAAAGTTATGAGGCATCACGTGCCCATACGTGACCGGGGATCGCGTGCCCATACGTGACCGGGCCTCACGTGCAGACACGTGACCATTTACTAGCAAAGTCTGTTGGCACTGAATAAAATAAATAATTAAATGGGGTCATGTTCCCGCACGTGATAGGCCTTAAAGCCCACTGAAGTATAATAAAACAGCAAAGAAAAACCCCAATGGGGTATCACGTGCACACACGTGACCAAAGGTCACGTGCTGACACGTGATAATTCCTGATTCTTTAAACCAACAGAATTAAATTCTGGTTAAAAAGCTTAAACAGTGGGGTCACGTGCCCACACGTGATAGGCATTTAAAACTTCTGAACTAATAGAATTAAATTCTAAATTAAGGGAAATCAAAAACCCTTAGATCTTTCCAAACAAAAAGATTGCGCTTTGTAAAGTGGAGCACCGTTGGATTAAAAATCCAATGGTGATTTAAAATCACCAATTCTTAGAAAGATTCTATACAAGGAAAGATTTCCCTGAAATTTTCCAGGAATAACAGATAAAGTATCTTTTGGATTAAAAATCCAATGGTGAATAAAATTCACTGAGTGATCTAAAAGATCATGTTGGTTACAAAAACAACCAAAATCTTTCAATGAAAGATTGACTAAACAAATTGATTCTTTTCTTTCTCCTATAAATAGGAGCCAAGAAGAGAAGAGGGAGGACTTTTTTTTGGAGATATACAAGAACAGAGAGAAAAAAGAGAGGAGAATTTAATTCTCAAGAGAGAAAAACTCTAGGTGAGAAAAAAGATGAAGTTCATTCTACAAGTTCTCACAAAATAAAAAGAGAATTTAATTCTCAATCTAAGAGTTTAACTCTTCTGAATAAGAACTTAGTTCTTCCTAAGGTTGAAGATCTGCAGAAGCAGATCTTCCCATAAGTTGAGAATTTAAGTCTCATCGGGGAGATTCTGCCATACAGATCCAAAACTTAAAGGGAGAATTGAGTTTAAAGAATTTAATTCTTCCAAATTCATAAGAATTTAATTCCTCCAAATGAAACTAGGGTTTAACCCTACATAAGAATTTAATTCTTCTATATACATAGGAATTTAATTCCTTTAAATAAAATTAGGGTTTAACCCTATATAAGAATTTAATTTTTAAACAAAGGATTTAACTCTCCATGCACGTAAAGAGATCGGTACCTAACCTGGTCATGTGGTAACACGTGACCCTCATCCTCAATGAGTAAAAAAGAACGAACAAGTCTAGGTCATGTGCCCCCATGTGACCCTTAAATAGACTCCTTAAGATGAGGAAGAAAAAGCTTGGAGGCAATGCCTCACGTGCTCACACGTGACTCTTAAAATAAAAGAGAACAAAGCCAAAGGCAATACTGATTCAGGGCGCCTCACGTGTCCCCACGTGACCCCTGACAAACACCTTTTTAAAAAGGGCAAATGAGGGAAAACATAGGAATTAATACCCAGTGCATCGGCACTATCACGTGTCCACACGTGATGATCATAAAGATTAAGTGTTTAACACTTATTTGAATATTCTGAGAATAAAATAAAGGAAGTTTGGGCCCAACACTCAAGCGCCTCACGTGACCCCACGTGAGCACTTTTTTTAGTGTTTAACACTATTTTGAGCGCTGCATCCTTAGTGTTTAACACTGTTTTATGCGCATCACGTGGGAGCACGTGATAGCCGAGTATACTCTAGTGTTTAATTCTATATTCAAACCAGTCTTAGCCCAAATTGGCTAAGTCTTCCAGAGGAAGTACCCATTTTGACTGAACCTCAAACACACTTTTGTCTTCCAAAATTGATTATCTCATATGGCATACGAGTGCTTAGCACTCAATACAAGATAAAAAATATGGTCAGAACCCAGACCCATGCTTAGCATTGCTAAATAAATGGGGGCTGAGCCTAGACAAATGTTCAGCAGCCCAAACAAATGTCCAACATTTCAAACCCAATTGGACTTAGCCCAAGTTGGCCATAAGTCCTCAATTCAGATTTAACTGAGCCATGTGCTCATAATCTAATTAATTGATCTTAGTCCCAAATTGGACTACAGATTTCCCAATCAACTTTGGTTCAAAGGTACATCTCTTCACTCCTCTCATATTTGTCGTTGTAATCCTTCAACGTCTTTAGAGAGGTGACGGGTCCCGATAACCAATCATTCCATGGACTGTAGGGTCCTTAAACTCATGGACTATGATGTCCTTAACCTCGACCGTGGGGTCCTTAAGCCCATGGACTATGATGTCCTTAACCTTGGACTGTGGGGTCCTTAAACCCATGGACTATGATGTCCTTAACCTTAGACCGAGATGTCCTTAAACTAACATTGGACCGAGATGCCTTTAAACTAACATTGGACCGTAATGTCCTTAAACTAATGGACCGCAATGTCCATAAACTAAACAATAGAGTTCAAATGCTCTTTTGTTAGATCTAAATGATCCAGTTAAGTTGATCTTAGTCTGAAAATAGACTAACGTATCCTTAGCAAATGTTTAAGTCGATCTTAGTCTCAAATGAGACTAACGTATCCTTAAACCCAACCCCAAACCCAAATCTAAGAAAATACGGATTTGGACTAATCCACGCCCTACGGGCGACAACATAAATTAGTCTCCGTATACAATCCATGGGCAACAAAAAACAAAACAAACACACACGACACGAAGTGACCATCTGGAGAAGGAGAAAGTGGTTACCGCGATGCAGTAGCATAATTAACTGCAGGGGCTTGCGCATGCAGGGAACAACGTCCCCATAATCAAAAACCTCTCAAATGAGGGGGAATCTGACGAAGTCTGCTACATCTGTCGCATCCGTTTAAACCTTCGATACATGGTGTCAAAAATCAACTTGGCATCTTCGGAGAGGTGGACGGATAGCACCAAATAGCATCTGCCCCCAAATTCAGGCAAGACGACCTACGCGGTCGCTTCTCTGTATTCGGAGGAAAACAAGGGTTCCAACCAAGACCGTGTCTACTACTCCATATGAGATATGGTGTGGAAAGAGACCATCTCTTAAAAGAGTTAGGATATGGGGTTGTACGGCTTTTGTCAAAAAGCAGAATCCAGAGAAACTCGAGACACGATCGGTCATGTATAAATTTGTGTGATATAAAAAACATTCATATGGATATCTATTCTACCACAAGGAGGAACAAAAGGTGTTTGTTTCTTAACACGCCGCATTTTTAGAAAATGAAATTTTTACAAACAGTAATGATGGAAATGCGGTAGAACTAGAAGAGGTTCTAGAGATACAAATTACTCATGACGAATTGGTTGAAGCTGATGTTGCAGTAGAACTTCAAGAACCTCAGCCGCTCCGGAGATCTAGTAGAACTTCTCGACCACCGGAGAGATACAATGGGTTTCTCATTGATGGTGATAGAGAAGATTGCATCATGGATGATGATGATTCTACTAGTTTTCAGCAAGCTATCACGAGTGGTGACTCGGTGAAGTGGCTGGAAGCCATGCGATCCAAAATGGAGTCCATGTACACCAACAAAGTATGGACTTTGGACGTTGCACCCCCTGAGATAAAACCCGTAGGTTGCAAATGGATCTTTAAGAGAAAGATTGGTGTAGATGGACAGGTAGAGACCTATAAAGCAAGGCTTGTAGCGAAAGGTTTTCGTCAAAGACCAGGATTGGACTATGATGAAACTTTCTCTCCAGTAGCAATGCTTAAATCCATTCGGATCCTACTTGCTATTGCTGCTCACTACGACTATGAAATCTTGCAGATGGACGTTAAAACTGCATTTCTAAATGGTGATTTAGAAGAATGCATTTATATAGATCAGCCAGAGGGCTTCATTGATAGTAAGAGCAGCGGGAAGGCATGTAGGTTGCTTAAATCCATTTATGGATTAAAGCAGGCCTCACGGAGCTGGAACATCTGCTTTGATGATACAATCAAAGAGTTTGATTTTGTCAAAAATGTAGATGAGCCATGCATTTATCAGAAGATTGTAGGGAGTACTATCACATTCCTCGTATTGTACGTGGATGACATTCTCTTGATAGGAAATGATATTCCTATGCTAAAATCGGTCAAACTATTCTTATCACAAAGGTTCTCCATGAAGGACCTGGGTGATGCCTCGTGCATTTTGGGCATAAGGATCTATAGAGATAGATCCAAGAGGTTATTGGGATTGTCCCAATCAAAGTACATTGACACCATCCTAAAAAGGTTTAATATGGAAGATTCCAAGCGTGGTGCCTTGCCCGCTTGTCATGGAATCACTCTCTCCAAGGACTTCTGTCCGAAGACTGATGAAGAGAGAGCTCGCATGAGCATTATACCCTACGCTTCAGCCGTATGTTCTATAATGTATGCGATGTTATGTACTCGCCCTGATGTAGCTTATGCACTAGCTGTAGTAAGCAGGTATCAATCCAACCCAGGGGTGAAACATTGGATAGCAGTGAAGAACATTCTTAAGTACTTGCGAAGGACTAAAGAACTGTTCTTGTTGTATGGTAATGGGGATCTCCAAATGGAGGCCTTTACCGATTCCAGCTTCCAAAGTGATAAGGATGACAACAAATCTATCTCAGGGTTTGTATTTACCCTCAATGGAGGGGCGGTTAGTTGGAAAAGTTCCAAATAGGATACCGTTGCAGACTCCACGATGGAAGATGAGTATATTGCTGCAAATGATGCTTCCAAGGAAGCCGTCTTGATGAGGAAGTTCATCGCGGAACTAGGAGTAGTTCCAACCATTGTTGATCCAATACCATTGTATTGTGATAATAATAGAGCTATGGCGTTAGCCAAAGAACCAAGGTCCCATCAGAAGTCCAGACACATCCTGAGGCGATATCATTTGATCCGGGAGATTGTAGATCGCTACGAGATCGAGATTCGGAGAGTAGATACAAAGAATAACACCGCGGATCCACTCACCAAGGCCCTTCCACAGCCGCAACATGAGCGACTTTTTGAGATGTTGGGGTATGAGATACGCTAATAATTGGCCTTAGTGCAAGTGGGAGATTGTTGGATATATGTATGCCCTAGAGGCCATTATATGTATAGTGGATGCTTGGACATGTATATATGTATATAGATGACTTTCTTGCTCGACATGATAGTATGCTATCTGGTTTACTTTATCTTGACATGTTCATTTGATCATGCATCTTACTCATTTGGTACATGTTGATAAAGCCCTCAGGATATTTGCTTGACTACTGCGACTATGATGCAGATCATACTAGTGGGACACTTGTAGTTTATGAGCATATCATTGAACTGTTCCTAGTCGTGGGTGTATCGAGACAGGGCATCGATATTCCAGAGTAGACTAGCGTATACCATTCTTGTCCCATATGATGGGCTATGGATGATCCCATATCCATCTGGTGTGGTGACACCAAAGATTGTATGCGGGTGCTCAGTGGAGACTGGGTACACTGAACGGACTCGCCGAGAACTCCTATGTGGTATTATATCTATCGTCGGATAGCAGTTCTCAGGTGACACTGGTACAGGTTAGTCTGTAGACCCAAGATCGTCATAGAGTCTTGTGTGTCCTCCCACTGTACTTTGATCTCCACCCTACCACGGCTCTACTGAGTCATGTAAACAGGTGGACTTTGGGTACAATCCCGAGGCACATGGAGGCAATGAGAGATAGGAGGGGTTTCGTCTCTCTCGGTATTGGGGGTTGATGTTGTGCTATGCTCGATTGGCTATAACGGGAAGTCCCTGGCAAGGGCTGCTGAGATTTACTAATAAGTGTTATTAGTAGTTTCTTGATTTGTTATGAGCCATACACCGGCATGACTTATTGAGTTATTGTGGTCGACAATTCCATCCCTAAACTCGATATGCAGCATATTTGACGAAGAGACCGAACTGTACAGTAAGTGTTGCCAGTTGGCTCGACGGGTGTTTTGACAGCTTCGCTGGTTTTCTTCTGATCGCTCAATACCCGGGTGGACGTTATGTTTAGCTGACCGCTTGCAGCTTGTCGGTGTTTGATATGATCATCACCTACTGCCGGCGTATTGACGAGTCTTAGAGTCCCACACAGGAGTTTTCTAGCTCAGGAGAAAAGATGTGGTGTGCATATGAGATATGCGCAGGGACCCGATTAAATGCGTGTATATGATACCGTATATTAATCGGGCATTTTTCTATTGGTCGGGTCGTATGTGATATGACCGGTTTGTTAAATCAAGTGTTTATTTAACATTTGACTTTTAGCACAATTCTTTATTAAACCCTTTTCTATTTGTATGCATGCATGTATGCATATGTTTATGTTGATGCACATGATGATGTGCATGCACACATACATGCATACATTGTATCATGGTTGATAATACACAAGTGGTGGCAATGCAAGACTCACATAGTTCATTTATATATAGATATATATTAGTTTTGAGAAAAAGAAATAGAAATGAGATTAAATCATGGTTGATTATTTTCTACACTTGACTATACTTTGACCTAATTCAAATCATGGTTTAAATCTCATTTGGCTTTTGACTCAACACTAAAATATCTAGATATTATTTAACCATGGTTTGGCATGAGGGATATATCTTTGTTATTTTTATTTTCTATTATCATTATCTTTGAGAAAAGCTTTGCCATTATCTTCTTCTTCCTCATTCTCTTTCTCTCTTGAGATTTACATAGAGTGAGTTAGTAAAAAAAGAAAGGGTTTTGAATAGAGAATACAAAACACATCATCATTCTACACATCTCTAGCCCATTTGTGTAGGGTGTTTGCTCCACTTCTTTTCAAAGATCAAGTGAAGCAAGGAGCTTTGTGCAAAGGGACTTCGAGTGGATTATCGTGGACGAGGAAGGCCTCTAGCGATCCGTTCCAAACTCTCAAAGGTCCAAGGAGTCAACAAGGGAGGTCTACAAAGGTTGTAATCTCTACACTTAGTGATAGATTCTTATTTGTATGTGACACTTATTCTTTATTACCCTAAAAATTCTAGTTAAGATCCTAGTTTAGTTTACTTAGCACCTCATAAATTTTAATTATGGCATGTGTGATGCTTCCAAACCCTAGATGAGGTGGTGAGGAAACCTAACACTGGCTAGCCACGTATTATGCGTCCGTGGACTGCCGCAGGAAGGCAGTCAGATTTAGTTTTCCGGGTAAGCCCGTTCTTGTTATTTAGGGAGACCGTAACGTCACCCTTCCCAGTTTAATTTCTTCTCTTCGCGCTAGTCAGCTTTTGAGGAAAGGATGTCAGGGATTTTTAGTGTATGTACGTGATGCTGGAGCCACAGAGGTTCCGCTGGACCAGGTTCCGATAGTAAGGGAGTTTTCCGATGTCTTTCCTGACGAGCTGCCTGTTCTACCGCCAGAGCACAATATTGAGTTCTATTTTGACTTGATCCCCGGCACGGGGCCTATTTCTATACCACCTTATCGGATGGCCCCGGCGGAGCTTAAAGAGCTGAAGGATCAGTTGCAAGTTTTGCTGGATAAAGGGCTAATTCGTCTGAGTGTGTCACCTTGGAGAGCTCCTGTCCTGTTCGTCAAGAAGAAAGATGACAGTTTGTGTTTGTGCATCGATTATCGTCAGTTGAATCAGGTTACTGTGCGGGATAGATATCCCCTACCTCGCATTGACGATTTGTTGATCAGCTCCAGGGTGCGGGACATTTCTCGAAGATTGACTTGCGGTCGGGTTACTATCAGTTGCAAGTTCGGAAGGATGACATTCCGAAGACTACTTTTCACATACGTTATGGGCAATATGAGTTCTTGGTGATGTCGTTCGGGCTCACCAATGCCCCAGTAGCGTTTATGGATTTGATGAACCGTATAGTCAGGCCGTTTCTCGATCATTTTATCATCGTGTTCATTGATGACATCTTAGTATGCTCCCGGAGCCGAGAGGGGCACGGGCATCATTTGAGGATCACATTGCAGACTTTGAGGGAGCATCATATGTTCGCTAAATTCTCCAAGTGGGCCTTCTGGCTTGACAGCATTAATTTCTTGGGTCACGTGGTTACGAGAGATGGTATACGTGTGGACCCGAAGAAGATCGAGGCCGTTCGGCACTGGCCCAAACCCGTATCGGTGACGGAGGTTCGCAGCTTTTTGGGTTTGGCCGGATACTACCGAAGCTTTGTTCAGGATTTTTCTCGTATAGCTGAACCGTTGACCGGGTTGACCCGGAAGGGTGTTCCATTTCTTTGGACTGAGGCATGTGAGCAGAGCTTTCAGCAGTTGAAGACTCTTTTGACTACTGCGCCAGTAATTGTTAGTTATATGTATGCCCTAGAGGCCATTACTATACATAGGATGTATATTGTAGTGGATGCTTGGACATATATAGGGATGACTTTCTTGCTCGACATGATAGTATGCTATCTGGTTACTCTTTACCTTAACGTGTATACAGATTGTCTCTCTGTTACATGTTGGTAAAGCCCTTAGGATGTGTACTTGACTACCTGGACTATGATGCGGATCATACTAGTGGGGACATGGTAGTCTATAAGTATATCCTTCAAGGTCCCTAGTCATGGGTGTATCGAGATGGGGCATCGATATACCAGAGTAGACTAGCGTATACCTTCTCGACCCATACAGATGGGCGATGGATGATCCCATATCCATTGGTGTTTGACATTAGAGATGATATACGGGTGCTCAGTGGAGACTGGGTACACTGGACAGACTCGCCGAGATCTCCCAGATGGTATTATACCTTACGTCAGATGGCAGTTCTCTGGTGACACTGGTACAGAGTAGTCTGTTGACCCGAGATCGTCATAGAGTCTTGTGTGGTTCCCACTGTGCTTTGATTTCCACCTTACCATGTCCAAGAGGGCGTGCAAAACGGTGGCTTTTGGGTACAGTCCCGAATCACATGGAGGCAATGAGCGATAGGAGGGGATTCGTCTCTCCCGGTATAGGGAGTTGATGTTGCGCTGTGTACGATTGGCTATAACCGGAAATCCCTGGCCAGGGTTGCTGAGATTTACTGGTAAGTGTTACCTGTAGTTTCTCGAACTGTTATAGACCTCATATCGACACGACTTATCGAGCTATTGGGGTCTGACGTTTACCACCCCGAGGCGAGATATGCGACATATCAGACGATGAGACCGGACTGTACGGTAAGTGTTACTGGTTGGATTCACAGGAGTGTGAGCGGGCTTGCTCGTCGATCTTCTGATCGCTCAATACCCGGGTGGCCGTTACGTTTAGCAGACCGCTTGCGGCTTGTGGGTGTTTGATATGATCATCACCTGCTGCCGGCGTATTGACGAGTCTTTAGAGTCCTACACAGAGGTTTCCTGGCTCAAGCAAAACGAAATAGGAGCGCATATGAGATATGTGCGGGACCGAGAATAATGCGTGTATGTGATACAATATTTCATTCTCGCGATGAATGTATCAATTGGTTGTATGCGATATAACCTAGTTATCGAATCAAGGGTTGATTTGATAAGTCGATACATTGGATATTAGTCGGTTATATGCGATATGACCGGATCGTTAAATCAAGTGTTGATTTAATGATTTAATGCATAATTATATATTTGATATATTACTTTTGCATTAACTAGTATTGGTTCACTTTAAATGGATTTTCTCACTTGATTTGCACAAGTTGTATATGTGATATACTTTTGTGCACTTGATTGTATCATGTTTGATGATACATGTTAACTTGGTTAAGTGTGTGATTAAATAATGGTTAGTTAATGGTTAGGGTTTCATTTGATTTATTTATGCATTTATTTATTTTGTTTTGACAAAAGAAAAAGAGAAAATGGTTCCTTTCAAAGATGAAGCTTGTTGAAGCTTCATGAAGGTTTGACAAAAGTGACCATTTTGTCTTCATGTCTTAACCCAACCATTCACTAACCCTTGTTAATTCTCTACACCTAACCATGGTAGTATTATGATAAGTATTGTTTTTCTTTTCTATTTTAAAATTAACTTATCATAATACTTATGAGCTTCTTCATCTTCTTCTTCAAGAAAAGAAACCTTGCCTTCATCAATGGCAAAGTGAGAAAAAGAGTGTGAAATCCAATTCTAAAGTGAACCCACATCCTATTTCTTCATCCTCTACCACTTGCCAAGTAGTATAGGGTATTTTCTTCACAAGTTTCATGACTTGGTGAAGTAGGAGCTTGATCTTGTGATGCCTCGACGTAGATCATCTTCGGCACGAAGCCGACGACCCAGCCCACCCATTTCTCCGATGAAGCCGATGCTAGAGTCATGGGTTCGATTTGGACAGCGGAGATGACTTCATCACGGAGCTATGGAGGTGGAGGACCGGATCTACAAAGGTTGTATTTCCGTTCTTTTAGTTATATTGTTAACTAGTTGCTTTTGTCGCCTAAAATTCTAGTTAACGATCTAGTCTAGGGTTTCTCGGCACCGTTAAATTTGAAATTGGCGTGGTTGATGCCTTGTGAGACCTCTTGAGAGTGCCTAGGAACCCTATAGTGGTATCAGAGCCTAGCTAGAGCCTTAGGCGATGCTTAGACGATGTTTGAAACCCGATCGAACCCGAAACCCTAACTTTTTCATGCTCTCTGGACTTTTTCTAAAAACTGGGATTTTTCCACATTAAAAATGCTTAAAAAATTCAGCAGGGAATTATAAGAATTACGGTGCAAAATTTAACTCATGAACAGTCCAAACCGCGGCGGAACCGCGGCAGAAGCCTGGCTTCTGCGGCGGTTCCGCGGCAAGATGATGACATCATCATCCCCTGTTTGCACAGTAACTCCTATTTTATTATGCTGGATTTTCTGGGAATTTTTAATATTTATTCAAGAGTTGAATTTTCTGGGGTTGTTTTGGGGATTCGATTATTCGATCGGATTGTCAAACTTTGTCTATGTGTTTTTCCGGATAATTATTGAATATGTTAAAAAGTTCGACCGGTTATAAATACCCAATTTTTCCCTATCGGGAAATTTCCAAGTGTTGGATTTTTCCGTAGTTTAACGACGTTCTAAGTAGTGCAAGTAACGCGATGGTCCCTCTAGAAGACAACAAACCTTAACTCGATTATGTGACCGTCTTGAACTGCCCTTTGAACCTTCGGGTTTGGGGCAGTACGGCGTGCCACATGTAAGGCGTTGGCTTGACCCTTCTACGGCTGGTCCGTTGGTACTGAGGCATGAACTGAATGTTTTTTGACTTGTTTCATGTATTGAGCTGTTTCGGGAAAACTTGGGTGTTTGAATGTTCGATCGGAAAGTTTAACATTTTCTACTTATCTGGAATGGGATACAATAATTGGAATTCACAAGTAGTTATGAGATAACTGAATGAATGTTATAAACACAGCAGTTTAGTCTCACTTGATCGGTTGCCACGGAATTTTGATGTGATCAAAAGTCCGTCGCAATCACGTAGTGTACGCGGATACTCGCCGGGTAAACTTAATAGACAGCCTCGTCCCATAGCCCCGACCAAGTGACTGTAGGAGAACCCCGTCGCCGAAAGCATCCGTTCGGGTGCTCGCGGCAGCAGTGTTCCGCCTTGGTGCACTTCGTCGACGGCATCGGGGGTGCGGCCATCTACTAAAGTTTGCGACGAGTATTCGATCAGGATGTCGGGAATCTTATTGAATTACCCGACTTGATATTGAAAAGAGTTTTCGATAATGAGACTAAAATGCGGGGTTCATAATTGTTAGGCATGTGATATCTAAGGAATTCATTTGGTTGAGGCATGCGATGTCTAAGGTGGTTGCGGATTCCAACTGTTGTAGTTTTACACTTTCTTTTTTGTGACCATAAGTGTAATATGTGATATCGCCGGTTTCGTTGCTATATGTCAACGACAATTGGGATGCGCATATTTACTTACGTTGATGACATGTGATGTTATGTGCTGCTGGATATATTATATTGGATCATCGTGTTTGAATAGCCGGGTTTTTTTTTATGTGAGATGAGTGTTTTTCATTTTCATTCATGTAAAAACTTGTATGTAATATTCTTTTATTGGGGCACTTCCAGGTTGCGGAAGTAGTCACCCTTTGTATATTATTTACTTTTCCGCACTAGGATAGACCCAAGGAGGAGGGCACAAGTAACCGGGTTCTGGAGTCCAGTGGGAGACCAACTCGAGGAGTCGAGGCCGGGTCTCCTAACTCTAGAATTGGTAGGATTGCTTGCCGCTCTCGTAGGGGTCTAGGGGTGTGGGTTTGGCTATTCATCACGACCGTGGAATCCGTGTTTTATACTGGCTCGTATTGAAAACACGGACGTCCTAGTATATCCAATATTTCATATGATTTTTCTGCTGCGATATCTGTGATGTGATCATGTGATGTTCTGTGATAGATACTATATATAGTATATATGATATATTATATAGACGTTACTTATGTTTTACACCCGCGCTAGCCCTGCCCCGCTCTGCCGTTAGTTACCTAACCTAACGGTGCACGAGGGGACATCGAGGCGAATGCGGATGGCATAAGTGAACGTCGTATTTATCTGTGATGTTTAGGTACTTTAAATGATGGGACTTCATTAATATGATTAATGAAATAAAAGAAACCTAAGATGTTGTAGAATCGAATTTCAAAATAAAACAGGTAGCTACAGTTCTTGCTTTGCACAGCGGTATATACGATATATCCTGCACCTTATTCGATGAGGAAAGGACCGAGATCCCTTCACCGCGAGTGACTCCTTTAGCAATAACTGGCAGATGCTACAACCCTCGGTTTGTCTTTTGACTGCTTTTAAGAGTTTTTGCTTTGCACAGCGATGTATATGATATATCCTGCACGTCATTCGACGAGGAAAGGGCCGACGATCCCTTCACCGGGAGTGACCCCTTTAGCAAAACTAGAAAAGCCTCAAAAACACTCCATTTTAAATCATTTGATTCTACAACGATATCAAGTTCATTACGCAAAAGGTTTTCAGAAAAACTTGTCGTAGCCCTCCGTCATTTCAGATATGTACTGGTTAGTATTCGTGCTGCGTTTGTTGACCTCTGTCAAGGCGTAGTGTGCGGTAGCTGATTAGCGCTTATCTGCATAAGCATATGATGTGATTGATTTAGGGTAGTCGTGCGACCTTGTTGACCTCTGTCAAGGGTCGTGCGGGTGGGTTTACTTCAATCAAGAAATGACGGGTTGAACTTGACTAGCAGCCTATGGTTTGTTGACCTCTGTCAAAGTCATAGGACGCTTGGGGAAAAATATTATCGGGAATTTCAAGTGTTGAAATTTGCAATGAGATTGCATACCTTCTATGAGATAGTTGGATCCCGATACCCACTGCGAATAATTGTTACTCCTGGGAGAGTTTTACACAATACAATTAGCCGATCAAGTAGGCGTCTAGATAGGTGTTAACGAGGTTACGCCTCTGGGAAAATGAGGTTTACTGTAATTAGGTTCGTGCGAAAGCACGGGGGACCTCCCTCAAAGTACCGACACTGGCCTGGCTGAAAGATTGGCGAACTTGTAGTGTGTAATTAATCCCGGCTAGTCTTTCCTTTTAGGGTTTGAAGGAAGATTTGATTAAAACAGTGGGAGCCATCCTGATTAGATAAAATAATAACCAATCTATTCTTGCAAGAGCGCACGCTGAGTGTTTTCTTCTCTCTCTCTCCTGGTAGTGACCATATCACGCCTTAATCAAGATAATAAAACGGATTATTGACCGAACCCGCTTGTTATACTAAGCTGGGGAATGTTGGTCCCGCTCCAACTTATAAATGTTATAAGACAGAGCAGGAAATTGGGGAATACCAGATTTCCCGTGCCACCCAAACGAAGAGAGTGCATGCTGATGCATCATCTTCGGGTGTGTTCATTATAAAGAACTGTTTCTCAAATATCCTTTACGTCCTGGGTATATGATACCGGATCAGGATCCCGCATATGTAATCTGTTACATGGGCTACAGATAGGTAAAGAACTGAGAACGGGTGATAAGTTTCATGAGGCAGAAAATGGGGCAAGAGTTGCAGCCAAGTCTGTCGGTCACTGTCACCATGTATTACCAATACATTGATTCTGAACGAATGTTATTAGATACCGAATCTGATATACAAAATCATATCAGTCTCTTTATTAGTAAAGAAATGATAAAATTTTGTATTGTTGGATAATGTTTTGAACATTTCCTATATCAAAAGTTGATCGGTTCAGGCACGTTATCTAAAAGCATTGATGTTCTAAATCAAACTACAGTTCTTAGTATATGGAACTGTAACGCCTTGAAAAGTCGTTTTGGTGTTTTCCTGGAAATCGGTGAAAATTCGGTATTTTTCCGAAAACCGTTCTTTTTGTTATTTTGCAGTTTAGGACTAATTATACCTAATTTGGATAGGTAATTGCTAGTTTTTAGTATCAAATGAGTTAATTATGAAATTCTGGTCGTTTAAAAATTTTCCCTAATTTTTTTATTTTTTAATATTATTTTAAGCCGGTAAGAAAATACATTAATTTAGCGATAAATACAAATTTAAATGGGCTAAATTTAAGCTTTAAAATTATGTTAATTAAAATCTAGTTATAATATAAATTTTTAGTATTTTATTTTGATTTTTAACTAATTTTTATTATGGAAAACGAAATTTATTGAATTTTAAGCTAAAACTTGCAATTTTGGACTTGTAGGGGGTCTTTTTGCATAAAATTTCTTTTGTAAACCCCTCTCTCTCTTCCCTCAGCCCTAGGCCGGCCCCACCATGATCAGGTCCACAAAATTACTTGCCTCACTTTGACTTTATTCATGTGATGAAATGGATTGTTTTGAGAATTGATTAAAATATAGTATTTGGAAGTATGGTGTATTGACTTTGAGGGAGTTTGACTTGGTGATTTTTTCCACACACCCCACACCATCCCCTCTCCCTTCTACTGGCCAAGAGCAGCCCCCCCCCATTCCATTATTTTCCTTCTCTTTTCTCTCTTTTTCTTCAAAAAGATTGCATCAAAATTCAATAAAAAAATCAACAAATCCTTCACTTTTTCAACACAAAACCTTATTCCCTCTCTTCTCAAACCCAAATTGGTTCAAATCTTGGAGAAATATGGCATCTTGGGAGGTTTTAGAAACATAGGGATTGATCTTTTGAGGTATAATTTCTACTCTTTTAAGTTAATATGGTTAGAATTCTTTAATTTAGTTGTTTTAGTGTTAATTTAGTGCTATTTTCATTCTAGTTTTGTTTATAGTTAATGGTTGAGTTAACTAGGGTTTCTTGAAACCATGTTTTAGTTAATTAAATCTTTTAATTAATCTAGTTGTTTACTTAACTAACCTATATGGTTACTTTGCTTAAGTGGCTTGATGTTATGCTAATCTAAGTTAACTTGTGTGAATTTTTCATTGTTGTTGCTAATTGCCAAAAATCAAGAGAAGGGTTTGTGTTGGAATTATGGTTTGATGCATAGTTAATGATTTAAAATTAGTCTAATGGCTAGCTAGTGGGTTAGTTTGGATTGTTGTGTTGGATTGTGTTAATTTTGTCGCTAATTGTCGATGTTTGCACCAAATTTGCAAACTTCTAGCTTACTAGGTTTTTATGTAAATTATTGTGACGAATTAATTGCGATATCTAGATTATATTGTTGGCATATCCTATGACTTTTAGGATGTGTGAGTGCGGATTTTTGAGTAATCGGGTTTTAGTTTTGCCGGGCGACCAAATCGACGATTTTTGCAGTCTTTGCGATTTTCGCGTGTGTTCCGCGCACCTTGTGCACGTTGTACCTAGCTTGTGAACGTGAGTATTTTCGTTAGGGAATTGCGTTGTTCTTGATTTGTAACCTTATGTTTGTATTGATGTAAATTCCAGGTTCGGTCGCGGAGACGTCAGACGCGGCATGAAAGGGGAAAGCGGTGATTGGACGTGACTAGCTAGGGATTCCGGTGAGTAGATGTAACATCTACGGGGGACTATCGTTGGATGGCGCAAGCCGCCCGATAGTTTTAGTAACTAAAAGGGTTCTTAGTGATGTTAGTAATTAGGGGTGTAATACTTATATGATTAATTGCTGCATTCATGCCTTATATTGACATACATATGCGAACCCATTTTATAGGACACCTGCACCATTGCCAGGGTTTTATATGCAGCACGAGCACTATTCATGCTTACACACACACCTTGGTAATTGCCATGCCACCACACTAGATAACCTATAATTTGAAACCTTTTACTAATTGTTGCTTAAACCTGTGCTATTGCCTTTAATTCCTTAAAATGACATCGTAGGATTGCTATTCATGTGCATGTACTTCCTCATATTATTTGTTCATGCCTAGTCTATTAATCATACATCGTAGCTTAATTATTGATACCATATGCATTCATCACCATTGATATATGCACTTATGAGGGTTTCTTGAGATTTTATGATATTTCTGGATTTCGGGAGAAAGCCGCAAAATTTCTAAACTTATTATGTTTTTAAAATATGTAATTGCGGTTTTCTAGTGATGTAAAGTGTCGTCCACCATGAGTTTGCTGTGGTTTTCGAGATCCGTGTCGAGGAGTGGAGGAACCGTCACGGGTACATAGTGGGCACGGTATGGTACCCCGGGGCAAGATGAATATGGTGTTGACGTTGAGCCTGGCAGGGGACGGATTACCTACCGGTGACTTCATTGGGCACGGCGGATATCCAGAGGATACCGACCGGGGCCGCGAGAGGATGAGATATTGATATTGAGATGGGTCAGCCGGACGGCTGAGGCCAGAGACACTATGACATGGATTTATGAGATTTGAGACAGTTTTTAGGTGTCGTTGCTGGACACAGATTGTTGTCGATTCTATGAGTATTATGCTGGCATTTTAAAAGAGTTTCAAAAACAAAAAGGAGATAAAATGTTTCTTATATATACCTATTGAGACCTCAGATATTCATGTTGCATACATACACCTGCTAGTACACTGATGTTGTATACACACCTGCTAGTGCATCCAGCCTTACCTGTATTTTAGATGCTAGAATACTTATGTGCATGCTTTCGATAGCCTGTGTAGATGTTATTTATTACTCACGAGTTGGCAACTCACCCCCGTTGTGCCACAGCCTTTTGCAGGTCCGCTCCGTCAGTACAGTAGCGGCGGGCGCACTTGCTTCTTTTGCCTCTTTTTCCTGGACTCGAGGTTTTGCTCTTAGGTGGGTTATATTACTATTTTTGTACCACCTTGTATATTCTTTGTATCTAGTGTACTCCATCTACTGTATCTACCAGTATTATTGTATATTGACCTAGAGATGAGACTGTGAGGTTTGTGGACTTTTATGCTGTATTTGGGGTCGAGCTCACTTGAGTCGACATGCTGTTTTTCCTATGCTTCATTATGATTATTTCGCATGTTGTTGCCTTATATTGCGTGGGATTTATGACCTCCTTGTGGCGAAGAGCTTGCTCCCGCTTGGGGATGCCTTATTTATTGGATTCATATATATTCTTGTTGTACCCATTTTGGGGGCCAGTATTTACAAAGGAGACTCTGCCGAAATTTTCGGAAAAATTGATATTGTTTTTAAAAAGGGTTTTATATGACTTATTTGATAAACTCTCTTTCAATTGATTGGGTTTTCTTCACTCTTCTGCTTATTTGATTTTGGTTCTGGGCTTTGGCTTACTTATTTTACGGACGCCTTGAGACGCTTCGTAAACTTAAGTGCCAGTCACGTCCGTACCCTGCGGGTCGTGACAAAGTTGGTATCAGAGCCAGGTTTTACCTTTTTGAGTGTAGGATGACCCTTGGTAGATGGAGTAAGTGACTTAAGTAGGGTAACGTAGCGTGTGTATGTCCGCGGCATACTTGCGATACGGTACTCCGCCTAAGTGACTTTAGGATATACTTGCTTGAAAATTCCTTCTTCAATTCCGTGTATCCTATGATCCTATTGCACTGTTCTTATTATCCGTTTTCTTGTAACAGCCACTATGCCGCCGAAGGCTACGAGGGCACAGAGGGCTGCCGCCCGAGACGAGATTCGAGCTGGCTCGTCCGAGACTAGGACTGAGCAGGGTGGTATGCCTACGCCGCAGGGACAGACCGATCCACCTTCCCCAGGCCGTATGGATAGGCTCGAGACTGGTATGGAGGAGTTGCGACAGATGATGGGGGGTATGCAGGAGCTACGTCAGATGGTAGGATCCCTAGTTGCAGCCAGTCGTACACCGAGACCGGACGACGTACCTACTACATCACAGACGACCATGATACCTGCTCCTACTACTACCACCGTGGCCATTCCGGTTTCACTGCAGGATTTCATGAGGCTAAGACCTCCAGTATTCACCGGCACCGAGGCAGCGGAGGACCCACAGACGTTCCTTGACAGTTTAGCCAGGATCTGCCGTTCGCTGAGATGTTCGGATGATCGATGGAAAGAGCTTGCGAGTTTCCGACTAGAGGGTCTCGCCCAGACATGGTGGGAGTCAGTCTTGAGAAGTCGAGCTGCAGGTCTACCGCCTATGACGTGGGCCGAGTTTACAGCGGTCTTTCTAGCTCGTTTCCTTCCAGAGAGCGTTCGTGACGCCAGAGCTCGTAGCTTCGAGGCCTTAGTCAAGACACCTGGGATGACGATGTCTGAGTATGACATCCAGTTTACACATTTATCCCGATATGCTCAGTATTTGGTGGATACCGAAGAGAAGATGGTGAAGAGGTTCGTACAGGGACTTGATGCCCAGCTATATCTTGCCATTGGCGCCCAGCACTACGACACTTATTCAGCTGCTATGTATACGGCATTACGGATGGAGGCACGCATATCACAGACTTCGGCCGTTTCTGGGCCGAAGAGGATTCGCACCGATGTACCGTCTCAGAGGCAGCGCGCCAGATTCCTTCCGAGAGATAGGCCTGGCAGAGGATTTGGACGGGGACAATTATATGGTTCTTATCCCCAGGGACAGCAGCCGTCGCCAGGGTGTTCTGGGTGCGGGAGTCCGCACCATCTTGTCAGAGACTGTCCGGTGAGACGACAGGGAGCAGTGACAGTTCCGCATATGACCCTACCACCATCACCACCCCCTCCTCAGAGAGCCCTACTTCCTACCACAGGCGATGCTCCACGCCAGTTAGGTGCACCCAGAGGCCGTGGACACGGCGGTCCTGTTCAGAGAGGACGAGGAGGCAGAGGCCGAGGTCGAGGTCAGCCCGCTATCGGTGGAGGACAGGCCCGAGTATTTGCTTTGACACCGCAGGATGCGCAGGCATCCAATGCCGTTGTGACAGGTACCTTGCCAGTTTGTTCTTTTGATGCACGGGTATTATTTGACCCAGGTTCCACACATTCGTACGTCTCTACACACTTTGCACCGATGTTGGGCCGTGAGTCGTCATCGTTAGATCATCCGCTTGTTGTTGTTACTCCGGTAGGCGAGTCGTTTGTCGCTCGTTTTGTATTTCGTTTGTGTTCCGTTCGTATCGGGGAGAGGGATTCATCAGTTGATTTGATTCTCCTCGATATGTTGGACTTTGATGTGCTTCTGGGCATGGATTGGCTAGCCACTTGTTATGCTTCGGTGGACTGCCGTGAGAAGGCAGTCATATTTAGCTTTCCGGGAGAGCCAGTCCTTGTTATTCAGGGAGACCGCAGCGTCACCCTTCCCAGCTTGATTTCGTCTCTTCGCGTTGGTCAGCTTTTGCGGAAGGGATGTCAGGGATTCTTAGCGTATATTTGTGATACTCGAGCTGCAGAGGTCCCGTTGGACCGGGTCCCGGTTGTTTGTGAGTTCCCTGATGTTTTCCCTGATGAGCTACCTGGGCTACCACCTGAGCACGACGTTGAGTTCTGCATCGATTTGATTCCCGGCTCGGGGCCTATTTCTATACCGCCTTATCGGATGGCCCCGGCAGAGCTTCGAGAGCTGAAGGAGCAGTTGCAGGATTTGTTAGATAAGGGGCTTATTCGACCTAGTGTTTCTCCGTGGGGTGCTCCGGTCCTGTTTGTCAAGAAGAAGGATGGAAGTTTGCGCTTATGCATCGACTATCGCCAGCTGAACAAAGTTACCGTTCGGAACAGGTATCCGTTGCCACGCATTGATGATTTGTTCGACCAGCTTCAGGGTGCAGGGTATTTTTCGAGGATCGACTTACGATCAGGATACCATCAGCTGCGAGTTCGACAGGAGGATATACCGAGGACAGCTTTCCGCACACGCTACGGCCACTACGAGTTTTTGGTGATGTCGTTCGGACTCACCAACGCCCCAGCAGCATTCATGGATTTGATGAACCGTACATTTAGGCCGTATCTTGACTTGTTCATCATCGTGTTTATCGACGATATCTTGGTGTACTCCCGGAGCAGAGAGGAGCACGAGCAGCACTTGTAGATTACGTTACAGACTCTGAGGGAGCACCAGCTGTTCGCAAAGTTCTCCAAGTGTGCATTCTGGCTGGACAGCGTCGGATTCTTGGGTCACGTGGTTACGAGAGACGGCATTTGTGTGGACCCGAAGAAGATTGAGGCTGTTCAGCAGTGGCCCCGACCTACATCGGTTACTGAGATCCGTAGTTTTCTAGGCCTGGCAGGCTACTACAGGCGTTTTGTTCAGGACTTCTCCCGTATAGCTGCACCTTTGACCGGTTTGACCCGGAAGGGAGTTCCTTTCGTTTGGACAGAGGAGTGCGAGCGCAGTTTTCAGCAGCTACGGACTTGTTTGACTACGACGCCGGTATTATCTTTGCCTTCGGGATCAGGCGGATTTGTGGTCTACTGTGATGCTTCGCGAGTGGGGTTAGGATGCGTATTGATGCAGCATGGCCGGGTGATCGCTTATGCTTCTCGGCAGTTGAAGAAGCATGAACAGAACTACCCCACTCATGATTTGGAGATGGCTGCAGTGGTCTTTGCATTGAAGATTTGGCGACATTACCTATATGGCGAGTCGTGCCAAATATTCACAGACCACAAGAGCTTAAAATACATATTTCAGCAGCGAGACCTGAACCTCAGACAGCGTCGTTGGATGGAGTTGGTGAAAGACTACGACTGCGAGATCTTATATCACCCAGGCAAGGCGAATGTGGTGGCAGATGCATTGAGTAGGAGGCCCGGGGGTAGTCTATCCTTTTTGCGCGCAGTGCAGAGGCAGTCGTCAACAGATTGGCAGATGTTATGCGACAGCCGAGTTGAGTTCGAGTTCACTCAGACAGGGGGATAGCTCACGCATGTTCGTGCACGCCTACAGTTGCTTGACCGTATATATGAGGCACAGCGCAGTGACGACCGTTGCTCAGAGATCATGGCACAGATGGGACAGGGCAGATTTTCCGAGTTCGTGATTGATGATCAGGGGATTTTATGCTATGGATCTAGACTGTGTGTACCAGATACTGATGGATTACGGCGTGACATTCTTGAGGAGGCACACCGATCAGTGTATAGTGTCCACCCCGGTTCCACCAAGATGTACCATGATATGAGAGAGACCTACTGGTGGGACGGGATGAAGAGGGACATTGCGGAGTTTGTATCGAGATGCCTGACTTGTCAGCAAGTCAAGGCCGAGCACCAGAGGCCCGCAGGAGAGCTATAGCCATTACCCATTCCAGAGTGGAAATAGGAGCATATTTCGATGGACTTCGTTGTGGGTCTACCCAGGACCAATCGAGGGTACGACTCCATCTGGGTGATCGTAGATCGATTGCCGAAAGCGGCTCACTTCCTGCCAGTGAAGACGACTTTCAGCTTCGCTTAGTATGCCCAGCTTTACATCGACGAGATCGTGCGGTTGCATGGCGTACCGACTTGTATCG
This sequence comes from Agapanthus africanus, assembly GCA_030015575.1. Taxonomy (NCBI): domain Eukaryota; kingdom Viridiplantae; phylum Streptophyta; class Magnoliopsida; order Asparagales; family Amaryllidaceae; genus Agapanthus; species Agapanthus africanus. The sequence continues at coordinate 170,098,756 of CM057351.1, read as the reverse complement.
TGTCAGATCGAGGCACCCGGTTCACCAGCCGACTTTGGCAGAGACTTCAGGAGGCTTTGGGCACTCGTTTGAGCTTCAGCACAGCGTTTCATCCGCAGACCGACGGACAGTCAGAGCGGACCATTCAGACTCTCGAGGACATGCTCAGAGCGTGCATTTTAGACTTCGGCGGTAGATGAGATCGTCATTTACCTCTAGTGGAGTTCTCCTACAACAACAGCTTCCAGGATACTATTCAGATGGCACCTTTCGAGGCTTTGTATGGGAGGAGATGCAGATCGCCCGTCTGTTGGACAGAGCTCAGCGAGAGCAGTATTTTGGGGCTGCAGCTTGTTGAGGAGACGACAGCGAAGATACAGTTGATCCGAGACCGGATGAGAGCGGCTCAGAGCAGGCAGAAATCATATGCAGACAGGCGCCGTCGCAGGTTAGAGTTCGCAGTTGGCGACCATGTTTTTCTGAGGGTCTCTCCGATGAAGGGCGTGATGCGTTTTGGGCGAAAGGGGAAGCTTAGCCCAAGATTCATAGGTCCCTTCGAGATCCTCGAGCGTGTTGGCGCTGTTGCATATCGTTTGGCCCTTCCATCCAGCTTTCCCGATGTTCACCCCGTCTTCCATGTTTCGATGCTCCGCAAGTACCTTCACGACCCTTCGCATGCGATTCAGCACCCGACAGTCCATCTAGAGCGCGACCTTTCTTTTGCAGAGCAGCCGGTGGCCATCCTGGATCGGCAGGTGAAGAAGTTGAGATCGAAGATTATACCAACCGTCAAGGTCCTTTAGCGTAGCCCGAGCAGCGAGGAGGTTACCTGGGAGACCGAGGGCGAGATGAGGAAGAAATATCCCCATCTCTTTGAAGGTACGCGTAGTTATTTTTAAATTCGGGGACCGAATTTCTTTAAGGGGGGAAGATTGTAACGCCTTGAAAAGTCGTTTTGGTGTTTTCCTGGAAATCGGTGAAAATTCGGTATTTTTCCGAAAACCGTCCTTTTTGTTATTTTGCAGTTTAGGACTAATTATACCTAATTTGGATAGATAATTGCTAGTTTTTAGTAGCAAATGAGTTAATTATGAAATTCTGGTCGTTTAAAATTTTTCCCTAATTTTTTCAATTTTTAATATTATTTTAAGCCGGTAAGAAAATACATTAATTTAGCGATAAATACAAATTTAAATGGGCTAAATTTAAGCTTTAAAATCATGTTAATTAAAATCTAGTTGTAATATAAATTTTTAGTATTTTATTTTGATTTTTAACTAAATTTTATTATGGAAAACGAAATTTATTGAATTTTAAGCTAAAACTTGCAATTTTGGACTTGTAGGGGGTCTTTTTGCATAAAATTTCTTTTGTAAACCCCTCTCTCTTTTCCCTCAGCCCTAGGCCGGCCCCACCATGATCAGGTCCAGAAAATTGCTTGCCTCACTTTGACTTTATTCATGTGATGAAATGGATTGTTTTGAGAATTGATTAAAATATAGTATTTGGAAGTATGGTGTATTGACTTTGAGGGGGTTTGACTTGGTGATTTTTTCCACACACCCCACACCATCCCCTCTCCCTTCTACTGGCCGAGAGCAGCCCCCCCATTCCATTATTTTCCTTTCCTTTCTCTCTTTTTCTTCAAAAAGATTGCATCAAAATTCAATAAAAAATCAACAAATCCTTCACTTTTTCAACACAAAACCTTATTCCCTCTCTTCTCAAACCCAAATTGGTTCAAATCTTGGAGAAATATGGCATCTTGGAAGGTTTTAGTTACATAGGGATTGATCTTTTGAGGTATAATTTCTACTCTTTTAAGTTAATATGGTTAGAATTCTTTAATTTAGTTGTTTTAGTGTTAATTTAGTGCTATTTTCATTTTAGTTTTGTTTATAGTTAATGGTTGAGTTAACTAGGGTTTCTTGAAACTATGTTTTAGTTAATTAAATCTTTTAATTAATCTAGTTGTTTACTTAACCAACCTATATGATTACTTTGCTTAAGTGGCTTGATATTATGCTAATCTAAGTTAACTTGTGTGAATTTTTCATTGTTGTTGCTAATTGCCAAAAATCAAGAGAAGGGTTTGTGTTGGAATTATGGTTTGATGCATAGTTAATGATTTAAAATTAGTGTAATGGCTAGCTAGTGGGTTAGTTTGGATTGTTGTGTTGGATTGTGTTAATTTTGTTGCTAATTGTCGATGTTTGCACCAAATTTGCAAACTTCTAGCTTACTAGGTTTTTATGTAAATTATTGTGACGAATTAATTGCGATATCTAGATTATATTGTTGGCATATCCTATGACTTTTAGGATATGTGAGTGCGGATTTTTGAGTAATCGGGTTTTAGTTTTTCCGGGCGACCAAATCGACGATTTTTGCAGTTTTTGCGATTTTCGCGTGTGTTCCGCGCACCTTGTGCACGTTGTACCTATCTTGTGAACGTTAGTATTTTCGTTAGGGAATTGCGTCGTTCTTGATTTGTAACCTTATGTTTGTATTGATGTAAATTCCAGGTTCGGTCGCGGAGACGTCAGACGCGGCACGAAAGGGAAAGCGGTGATTGGACGTGACTAGCTAGGGATTCCGGTGAGTAGATGTAACATCTACGGGGGACTATCGTTGGATGGCGCAAGCCGCCCGATAGTTTTAGTAACTAAAAGGGTTCTTAGTGATGTTAGTAATTAGGGGTGTACTACTTATATGATTAATTGCTGCATCCATGCCTTATATTGACATACATGTGCGAACCCATTTTATAGGACACCTGCACCATTGCCAGGGTTTTATATGCAGCACGAGCACTATTCATGCTTACACACACGCCCTGGTAATTGCCATGCCACCACACTAGATAACCTATAATTTGAAACCTTTTACTAATTGATGCTTAAACCTGTGCTATTGCCTTTAATTCCTTAAAATGACATCGTAGGATTGCTATTCATGTGCATGTACCTCCTCATATTATTTGTTCATACCTAGTCTATTAATCATACATCGTAGCTTAATTATTGATACCATATGCATTCATCGATATATGCACTTATGAGGGTTTCTTGAGATTTTATGATATTTCTGGATTTCGGGGGAAAGTCGCAAAATTTCTAAACTTATTATGTTTTTAAAATATGTAATTGCGGTTTTCTAGTGATGTAAAGTGTCGTCCACCATGAGTTTGCTGTGGTTTTCGAGATCCGTGTCGAGGAGTGGAGGAACCGTCACGGGTACATGGTGGGCCCGGTATGGTACCCCGGGGCAAGATGAATATGGTGTTGACGTTGAGCCTGGCAGGGGACGGATTACCTACCGGTGACTTCATTGGGCACGACGGATATCCAGAGGATACCGACCGGGGCCGCGAGAGGATGAGATATTGATATTGAGATGGGTCAGCCGGACGGCTGAGGCCAGAGACACTATGACATGGATTTATGAGATTTGAGACAGTTTTTAGGCGTCGTTGCTGGACACAGATTGTTGTCGATTCTATGAGTATTATGCTGGAATTTTAAAAGAGTTTCAAAAACAAAAAGGAGATAAAATGTTTATTATATATACCTATTGAGACCTCAGATATTCATGTTGCATACATACACCTGCTAGTACACTGATGTTGTATACACACCTGCTAGTGCATCCAGCCTTACCTGTATTTTAGATGCTAGGATACTTGTGTGCATGCTTTCGATAGCCTGTGTAGATGTTATTTATTACTCACGAGTTGGCAACTCACCCCCGTTGTGCCACAGCCTTTTGCAGGTCCGCTCCGTCAGTACAGTAGCGGCGGGCGCACTTGCTTCTTTTGCCTCTTTTGCCTGGACTCGAGGTTTTGCTCTTAGGTGGGTTATATTACTATTTTTGTACCACCTTGTATATTCTTTGTATCTAGTGTACTCCATCTACTGTATCTACCAGTATTATTGTATATTGACCTAGAGATGAGACTGTGAGGTTTGTGGACTTTTATGCTGTATTTGGGGTCGAGCTTACTTGAGTCGACATGCTGTTTTTCCTATGCTTCATTATGATTATTTCGCATGTTGTTGCCTTATATTGCGTGGGATTTGTGACCGCCTTGTGGCGAAGAGCTAGCTCCCTCTTGGGGATGCCTTATTTGTTGGATTCATATATATTCTTGTTATACCCATTTTGGGGGCCAGTATTTACAAAGGAGACTCTGCCGAAATTTTCGGAAAAATTGATATTGTTTTTAAAAAGGGTTTTATATGACTTATTTGATAAACTCGCTTTCAATTAATTGGGTTTTCTTCACTCTTCTGCTTATTTGGTTTTGGTTCTGGGCTTTGGCTTACTTATTTTACGGACGCCTTAAGACGCTTCGTAAACTTAAGTGCCAGTCACGTCCGTACCTTGCGGGTCGTGACAGGAACACACACAAGAGGAAGAGTTCAGAAATGAATGAATTCTTCTTGAGGTATTGTAGACTAGGTCATATCAATGCGACCCGACTAGCCAAGTTACATGTAGATGCATATTTAAATCAGTTTGAATTTACATCTTGTGAAAAACTTGCCAGTCATGTCACAAAGATAAAATGACACCAGCTCTGTTTATTGGAAACAGAGAAAGAGTTAGTGAACTCTAGGGATGATACATGTTGATGTATGTAGGTCCCCTGTCTACACATGCCAAGACCGGTTCTTTGTACTTCATTACATTCTCTGATAATCTCTCAAGATTCAGACATATGTTCCTGTTGAAACACAAGTCCGAACCTTTTGAGATATTCACAGAATATAAGTTAGAAGTAGAGAACCAATATACGGGTATAAGTATTATGTCCTTTGATGAGATCAGGGAGGAGAATACTTGTGCATAGAATTTCTGGACTATTCTAAAGGAGAATGAGATTCTCTCTCAGCATTACTCCTCCGTATACACCATAGCAGAGATGGTATATCGGGACAGAGCAGTCACATCCTATATGATAATGTGTGCTCTATGATGAGTACTACTGAGTTACCTATTTCCTTTTGGGAGTTATGCGCTTGAGAAGCTGCATACCTATTGAATAGGGTTCAAATCAAATCAGTTGCCTACCACTTCATATGTGATATGGAAAGGGAAGAGCCCATATCTTAAGTTAGTTAAGATTTGGGGTTGTCCGGCCTATGTCTAAAAGCAAAATCCGGACAAGCTCGAGGTAAGGTCTGTAATGTAGAACTGGAAAGGTTCCAGCTATACAAACTACAACAGATAATTTGGTAGAACCAATGGATTCAGTAGATGCCAACGAACCTCAGCCTCTCCGCCGATCTAGTAGGGTTCCTCACCCACCTGAGAGATACTTTGGTTTCTCTATGACAGTGGGAGCGGGGATTGCATCATGAGATGATGACCCAACTAGTTTCGAGCTGGGCATCAGGAGTGAGACTCTGTAAGAATGGCTGGATGCTTATCGATCTGAGATGGAATCCTTATACACCAACAAAGTATGGACTTTGGTTGCTGTATCTGAAGGGTTAAATCCCCATCAGGAGCAAGTATATCTTGAGAAGATTACTTGGTGTACATGGAAAAGTTGAGACTTTCAAAGCTAGACTTGTTAAAGGTTTTCGTCATCGACCAGGCGTGGATAATGATGAAACCTTTTTCCAGTGGCTAAGCTTAAGTCCATCCAGATCCTACTTGCCACGGCTACATACCATGACTATGATATCTGGCGGTTGGGTGCCATGACTGCTTTTCTAGATGGTGTTTTAGAAGAGTGCGTCTGTAAGTACACAGCCAGGGGGCTTCGTAGACAGTGGGAGAAGCGGAAACGTGTACAAGATGCTTTATAGGATAAAGCAGGCATCGCGGAGTTGGAACGTCTGTTTTGATGTCGTAGTCAAAAAGTTTGACTTCATCAAAATGGTAGATGAACCTTGTATATACAAAAAGGTAGTAGGGAGTATGGTGGCGATTCTCGTAGAGTACGTGGATGACATACTCTTGATAGGGAAAGAGTTTCCTATGCTACGCTCGATCAATCTCCGCTTATCACAATGATTCTCCACATAGGATCAAAGTGATACCTACTAAATCCTGGGTTTTGGATCTATGAGATAGATCTAATTGGATATTAGGACACTCACTAGCTGTAGTGAGATGGTATCAATTGATCCTGGGAAGAATCACTGGAAGTGTTCCAGGGTGATAAAGACGACTGAGTGTCAGTCACAGGCATTGTCTTTACCCTCTATCGAGGGACGGTTTGTTGGAAGAGTTCCAAGCTAGATACCGTGACACACTAGACGATAAAGGCTGGATACATCGCTACTTAAGATGCTACCAAAGAGGCTGTTTGGGTGTATATTGGTTCATGAGATGAACTACGTTCCTACCATTGTGAGACAATGGAGTTGTGGCTTATGCCAAGGGACGTCCGTCCCATCAGTGATCCAGACATATTCTAAGGCAGTGTCACCTGATCGTGGAGATGGTTGATCTCCAGGGGATCAAGGTCAGGAGAGTAGACTCAGAGGACAACACGGCGGATCCACTCACGAAGGCCTATTCCCAGAGAGAGACTTTTATGGGATGGTTGAGTATGAGATACTACAACCACTGCTACAGATGGCCCTAGTGCAAGTGGGAGATTGTTAGTTATATGTATGCCCTAGAGGCCATTACTATACATAGGATGTATATTGTAGTGGATGCTTGGACATATATAGGGAGGACTTTCTTGCTCGACATGATAGTATGCTATCTGGTTACTCTTTACCTTAACGTGTATACTGATTGTCTCTCTGTTACATGTTGGTAAAGCCCTTAGGATGTGTACTTGACTACCTGGACTATGATGCGGATCATATTAGTGGGGACATGGTAGTCTATAAGTATATCCTTCAAGGTCCCTAGTCGTGGGTGTATCGAGACGGGGCATCGATATACCAGAGTAGACTAGCGTATACCTTCTCGATCCATACAGATGGGCGATGGATGATCCCATATCCATTGGTGTTTGACATCAGAGATGATATACGGGTGCTCAGTGGAGACTGGGTATACTGGACGGACTCGCCGAGAACTCCCAGATGGTATTATACCTTACGTCAGATGGCAGTTCTCTGGTGACACTGGTACAGAGTAGTCTGTTGACCCGAGATCGTCATAGAGTCTTGTGTGGTTCCCACTGTGCTTTGATTTCCACCTTACCACGTCCCAGAGGGCGTGCAAAACGGTGGCTTTTGGGTACAGTCCCGAATCACATGGAGGCAATGAGCGATAGGAGGGGATTCGTCTCTCCCGGTATAGGGAGTTGATGTTGCGCTGTGTATGATTGGCTATAACCGGAAATCCCTGGCCAGGGTTGCTGAGATTTACTGGTAAGTGTTACCTGTAGTTTCTCGAACTGTTATAGACCTCATATCGACACGACTTATCGAGCTATTGAGGTCTGACGTTTACCACCCCTAAGCGAGATATGCGACATATCAGACGACTAGACCGGACTGTACGGTAAGTGTTACTGGTTGGATTCACAGGAGTGTGAGCGGGCTTGCTCGTCGATCTTCTGATCGCTCAATACCCGGGTGGCCGTTACGTTTAGCAGACCGCTTGCGGCTTGTGGGTGTTTGATATGATCATCACCTGCTGCCGGCGTATTGACGAGTCTTTATAGTCCTACACAGAGGTTTCCTGGCTCAAGCAAAACGAAATAGGAGCGCATATGAGATATGTGCGGGACCGAGAATAATGCGTGTATGTGATACAGTATTTCATTCTCGCGATGAATGTATCGATTGGTTGTATGCGATATAACCTAGTTATCGAATCAAGGGTTGATTTGATAAGTCGATACATTGGATATTAGTCGGTTATATGCGATATGACCGGATCGTTAAAGCAAGTGTTGATTTAATGATTTAATGCATAATTATATATTTGATATATTACTTTTGCATTAACTAGTATTGGTTCACTTTAAATGGATTTTCTCACTTGATTTGCACAAGTTGTATATGTGATATACTTTTGTGCACTTGATTGTATCATGTTTGATGATACATGTTAACTTGGTTAAGTGTGTGATTAAATAATGGTTAGTTAATGGTTAGGGTTTCATTTGATTTATTTATGCATTTATTTATTTTGTTTTGACAAAAGAAAAAGAGAAAATGGTTGCTTTCAAAGATGAAGCTTGTTGAAGCTTCATGAAGGTTTGACTAAAGTGACCATTTTGTCTTCATGTCATAACCCAACCATTCACTAACCCTTGTTAATTCTCTACACCTAACCATGGTTGTATTATGATAAGTATTGTTTTTCTTTTCAATTTTAAAATTAACTTATCATAATACTTATAAGCTTCTTCATCTTCTTCTTCAAGAAAAGAAACCTTGCCTTCATCAATGGCAAAGTGAGAAAAAGAGTGAGAAATCCAATTCTAAAGTGAACCCACTTCCTATTTCTTCATCCTCTACCACTTGCCAAGTAGTATAGGGTATTTTCTTCACATGTTTCATGACTTGGTGAAGTAGGAGCTTGATCTTGTGATGCCTCGACGTAGATCATCTTCGGCACGAAGCCGACGACTTAGCCCCCCCATTTCTCCGATGAAGCCGATGCTAGAGTCATGGGTTCGATTTGGACAGCGGAGAGGACTTCATCACTGAGCTATGGAGGTGGAGGACCGGATCTACAAAGGTTGTATTTCTGTTCTTTTAGTTATATTGTTAACTAGTTGCTTTTGTCGCCTAAAATTCTAGTTAACGATCTAGTCTAGGGTTTCTCGGCACCGTTAAATTTGAAATTGGCGTGGTTGATACCTTGTGAGACCTCTTGAGAGTGCCTAGGAACCCTACAGTAATACCTTTGCTTTCAGGTTCTGGCGGTTTTGTTGTTTATTGCGATGCTTCTCGAGGGGGCTAGGCCGTGTGTTGATGCAGCATGGCAGGGTTGTCGCTTATGCTTCTCGGCAATTGAAGAAGCACGAGTAGAACTATCCCACTCATGACTTAGAGATGGCTGCGGTGGTTTTTGCACTCAAGATCTGGAGACACTACTTATACGACGAGTTGTGCCATATATTTATGGACCACAAGAGCTTAAAGTATATCTTTCAGCAGCGAGATCTAAATTTGAGACAGCGCCGTTGGATGGAGGTAGTGAAGGACTATGACTGTGAGGTTCTTTATCATCCGGGCAAGGCGAATGTTGTGGCAGATGCTTTGAGTCGGAGGCCCGGAGGTAGCTTGGCTTGTTTGAGCGCAGTTCAGAGACATTCGACGGCAGATTGGCAGATTTTATGTGACAGCCGAGTACAGATCGAGTTTACTTCGACCGGGGGACTGCTTGCCTATGTCCGTGCACACCTATAGTTACTTGACCGTATCCGCGAGGCATAGCCCGGCGATGCCCGTTTGTCAGAGATCATGGAGAAGGTTCGACAGGGCAGAGATTCAGAATTGTGATCGATGATCAGGGATTACTACGATTTGGGACTCGACTGTGTGTGCCAGATTCCGAGGGGCTGAGACGCGAGATTTTAGAGGAAGCACATCAGTCGACATATAGTATTCATCTGGGTTCCACCAAGATGTACCATGACTTGAGAGATGCCTACTGGTGGGAAGGGATGAAGAGAGATGTCACAGATTTTGTTTCGAGATCCCTGACTTGTCAGCAAGTCATGGCCGAGCATCAGAGGCCAGCGGGAGATTTACAGCCTTTGCCCATTCCGGAGTGGAAGTGGGAACAGATCTCTATGGATTTCATTGTGGGTCTACCTAGGACGAGTCGAGGGTATGACTATATTTGGGTGATCGTAGACCGATTGACGAAAGCGGCTCACTTTCTGCCAGTAAAGACCACTTTCGGATTCACTCAGTATGCCTAGATATTTATTGATGAGATTGCGTGACTACACGGCGTCCCGACTTGCATTGTGTCCGACAGAGGCACTCAGTTCACCAGTCACTTTTGGCAGAGACTTCAGGACGCTTTGGGCACCCAATTGAGTTTCAGTACAGCTTTCCATCCGCAGACCGACCGTCAGTCCGAGCGGACCATACAGACTTTTGAAGACATGCTCCGAGCTTGCGTTCTAGATTTCGGTGGCAGTTGTGATCGTCATTTGCCCTTAATAGAGTTCTCCTATAATAACAGCTTCCAGGAGACGATTCAGATGGCACCCTTCGATGCTCTATATGGGAGGAGATGCCGATCACCGGTTTATTGGATAGAGCTCAGTGAGACAGAGGTCAACATATCATAAGTCGCAATTCAAGTTCAACCCGTCATTGTTTTGGATTAACTTAGACCCACCCACATGAGCCCTTGACAGAGGTCAACATGACCGTGCAACTGTCCTAAATAATCGCATATCTATGCAACAAATAAGAATTACCCAGCTACCAAGCACTGTACCTTGACAGAGGTCAACATACACAGCATGAATAATAAGTAATATTTGTAAAAAATGACGGAGGGCTACTACTGGTTTTTGGCGAAAAACCTTTAACGTTATGAACTTGATATCGTTGAAGGAATACAAGTGGTTTTACAAATATATAGTGGCGAAAAATTTTGCTAAAGAGGTCACTCCCGGTTAAGGGATCTCGGCTCTTTCCTCGTCGAATGAGGTGAATGATATTCCAAACTGAATACCACGATGCAAAGAAAAAGAATCGACTATAGTGAAGTTATTATGTTGACACAAACTTTTGCCTAAGGGGTCACTCCCGATGAAGGGATCTCGGCCCTTGCCTCGTCGAATGAGGTGCTGGATATTTATAACCGAATACCACTGTACAGAGCAAAAGAGAACATCTTTAATGTCAGTTTTTAAAAAAAAACTTGGTTCCAACATCATATAGGTTTGTTTTATCCTTGCATTGATAAGAATCAATGCAGTCTCATCAATTAATCACACCAGAAAAGAACGAAAATATATGATGTACGTTTATGCCATCCGCATTCGCCACTAGGTCCCGTCATCACCCGTTAAGTTACTTAACTAACGACAGAGCGGGGAATGGACTAGCGCGGGTGCAAAACATATACAACATCTACTAGTATATATATAAATATATATAACAATCGTCCCAGGCATGATATAAAGCAACATCACAGAAGCATTACAGAAGCAACACAGAATGGTGGATAATCTTGGAGCCTCGGGTTTCACTTGAGCCGCAAATGAGACCCGACTTTCCCTGTCGTGTGGATAGCCTGTGCAATGAAAACCTAGACCCCTACGAGCGCGGCAAGTTACCTGCCAATCCCAAAAGCTGTAGGGTTTCTAGGCACGCTCACAAGGTTCTACGAGGCATCAACCATGCCCGATTAAAATTTTAGCCGTTCCGAACAACCTAAAGCCGGATCTTTAAACTAGGGTTTAGGAAAAAACAAGCATGTTAAACTCTTTAACACTAAGTGAGAGGGATTACAACCTTTGTAGATCCGATCCTTCACTTCTTAAGCTCCGTATTGAAGTCCCTTCGCTGCGATCATCGTGTTCCGAACTCTCGAGAGGCTCCACGAAGAGAAAGATGCAAGCTTTCTTCCGATCTTCGATAACAAAGATGATCTACCTTGAAGTTTGATTAACACAAGATAACACTCACTAAATGAAGTGAACACTCTCATCTAAAGGGCAAGGGTAGATGAGGATGATGAAGTAGGATTTTTGCTCTCATTTTTTTTCATATTCTCACTCACTTTCATCACTTAGCAAAAAGCTAGAAAGCTTTTTCCAAGAAGGAACTCAAGGAAGAAGATGATGGAATCCATTCGTGATGAATAGTGAATTTGTCATGACCCGAAAGAGCACGTGACTGGCCCTTGAACCATATGAAGTCTATAGGACTCCATCCGATCCAAGTAAGCCAAAAGCCCAGAAATCTAAAACCATTTTTAAGAATAAGTAAAGAAACTGGTTTAAAAAAGTGAATAAAAACATGTTTGAAATCAAGGTTTTTAAATAACTAAGCCGAATATGCATTTTAAAACAGTACAGTCTTTTCTAAAAATTTCGGCAGAGTTTCTTTTGTAAAACTGGCCCCGAATGGGGTACAACAAGGATAACAATATATGCAATGATAAAGGCATCCCCAAGCGGGAGCTAGCTCTTCGTCAAATGACGGCCACAACCACACAAGCAATAAGAATATACAACGCCAAGTGGCGAGGATCAAATCCAAAAGAAAGCTCAAAAGCAACAAGAAAACCGCAATACTACTAAGCGCGACTCTAAGGTCGAATAATACATCACTAAAGTCTAGGTCTGAAACAATATACAAGTTTTTGGTTGATGGACAATTCTAGATACAATGAATAAAATAAATACAATGGTGGTTCTTGATGCGAAAGAATCCACCTACCAAAAGCAATTCACCCGCAAGAAAGTAGTGTGCCAGAAATGCCGCAATGAAACCTGTACGGCAGAACCTGCAAGAACTGTGGCACAACGGGGGTGAGTTGCCAACTCGTGAATAGAAATATCTACAAGCAGAAACCGAATGCAAGACATAAACCTAGGTCAACAATCAGTAATATAACCACAAGAGTACATCTGAAGTATGATAAGGTGGCAAGGTAACATCTAAATATGTATGTAGTGCCAGGTACTCAGGTAATAACTTGCCATCAGTATAAGGTATGTCTGCATGAAGTAAATATGAAGAAGTATCAAGGATATGAATACACATATATTAGCGTCCCATACCACTAATATTGGTGTAAGGGTATATATAACAGCGCCCTCATACCCTGTTATATATACAAATGAAGTATGATCAGTGTAAATCCAGTATGTATATGATCCATGTCTGTATATAATCCATGTCTGTATATATGTGGAACCCGTCCACCCGTCACCCACTGACAATAAGCATCATGTATGCAATATGAGGATATAAACAAAATCATGGAAAAACATCATGAAACCCGTGCCTAGCATCGACACATAAATCCTCATCCATCGGGCTCCATCAGTCCGGATCGGCCCGCGGGCTATGTCTGCGGAATCGGCCCTCGGCCCCGGCAGTACGCCCATCTCTCGACTCAGGTCGGTATCCTCCAGATATCCGCCGAGCTCAAATACAATCACCGGTAGGTACTCGCCCGCCTCCAGGCTCAATCGGCAAAACCCATCGATCATCTTGCCGAGGGGAACCATACCGGGCCCACCACGAACCCGCAAACAGATCATACACTCCTCGAATCGGGTTTCAAGCACACGTCTCAGCACCGAGAAAACGCGTGGTGGACGCACCAAAATATCATATCACGAGGTACCGGGTTTTTCAAAATAGAACATCCTTTCTTAAATAATCCCACGGTCCTCAAAATCAGAAATCACATGAAAATCCAACATCAAGAAGTAAATCCAATGCGATGTGCTATGCAATCAATCCATGATGTATGCGACATGTAAAGAAAGGTAATCATGTCAGAAGTCATGCAACAGTACTATAGTGTAGTGGCATGGCAATTATCGATGATGAAGTGTGTGAGCTGGCAAATAGTGTACGTGGAACATACGCATCATCGATAATGGTGCTGGTGTCCTAACAGCATGATAATAATATAGCAATAACATATGCTAGCAATGCGAATAGCATGAATATGCGGGAATCAAATAGTCAACACCACAGTGAAGAATCTACTATGCAAACTACATCTAAGTATCAGGTCAATCAGGAGGGGTAGGTGTGGAAACCACCTAAATCTGAGTCGATAAATATAGATATATAGTCGGTGATCCCGCCTCAACAACATATCGTAGGACATCTTCGAGTTATGAGTGCGGATCTATCATCAATATCGGCTCGTACGCTAAATCATCGTGCGGCATCCCCATAGCTGGGTACGGGTCAACATCTCACTATCTCGTCACATAACAGGTATCACTATCATCAGATCATATAATCTGGGGGGTACTACTCTATGTCTAGTACAAATCGATACCATCAATGAAGTATGCATGCGGGGGTAAACACACATCCCAAGCCCGCAAGAATCACAAGTCAAATCCCAAATATGAATCATATCAAATCACCGATCTCGCGGCACCAAGCCCACATCATCGACTCATCTCCAAAGTCATCCCATATCATCGAACACAGTGCAAGTATAAGTAATATGCAAGGGTGTGCGTGTAGGTGTAATTCTATTCTAGGGTTCGCGACTATGAACTACACTAGTCACTTCTAACCCTACACTATCCATAATACACCTAACTATCATAAAAATAACAACTACGGACTGCGGGGGTGCTATACGCCATCCACCCGACTTCCCCTTGTAGATATAATCTACTCACCTTGCATCATCATTTGCGGACGTCACCACGCATTTGCTTGTCGTCCCGCAGTCTTCATGGGTACCTACATATCAAAGTATCGTATATGCGCATTAAAACCACATCCAAGCTAAAACGGCGCATGAAATCCAAAACGATACGATAAGGGGCCTATAGGTGAGAACCTATGGCACGCCTTCAAAACCACCAATAAATCCTCTATATCGTCGTATAAACGCCAAATAGTCGAGGCAAAACACAATCCACAATTTCAGAATCAAAAATACGGAATACGGAAACACGAATCCAAAATAGCAACTTAGGATATATGTCCCACATTTTACCCTAGATAGAATCAGTCAAAACTAGAAGGACCCTGGGTCAATACTAGAGGAAATAGGGCCAGGCACGCAAAACGAGGAAATTCCTCACTGGTCTGGCCGCAAATTGCGGCCAGAAAGGGAAAACCGGCGGCCGTACCGATGAGTTGGGGGCTAGGGTTCGGGGTGTTGGTTCAATGGTGCCTGCACATGTCACTGTCCACTCAATTTTATTTTCAGGTGCCTCGTATGATAGCATATTCAAATTAACCTTCACAGATTTCATAAATTCCCCCGATATTGGTTTCTAAAATCCGTATTCTGGTTCTAGCTTCAGGTTTTGGGTTCCAATTCATACACTAAGGTGTTGGTATAACCTTAACTGAGCTTAATTTCCCAATACAACACAAGTTTCCTCAAACCCTAACTTGGTTATTCTCAATTCCATAATATCGCACATTATCGATTCAAAACTAAATATGGGGTAAAGGGAATGCTATAACTAAGCTAATGGTTCAGAAAAATACCTCATTTGGCAACTCAAGAATTTTCTTGAGTTGCCCCTAGTGGCCAAAATCCTTGCTTCTTTAGCTCCATGTGTAGATCTAGGGATTGTGCACATTTTTAATGAAATGGATGTGTGGTTTTGGGGTTGTTTTTGAGATGATTTGAGGAGTTGAAGAGGGGAGGAAGATGGAGGAGAGGCAGCAGCAGCAAGCATGGGAGAGGGGGAGAAAATGAGAGGGGGAAAAATGGCTAAGGGTTCAAGTCAATGGTCCATGCCTCTCTCTCTCACCTACTACCAATTCTTTATTCCTTTTCTCTTTTCTTTTCCTTTTCCCTTTTTCTTTAATCCAAAACCTTTCTCACATGAATAGTAAACCCAAAGTAACATGGTAGAAAATGCACAAGTGTAGGAAAAGTGATATGTGCATGGTTTGCACAAAAATGCTAAAAACCGATTAGCGATTTTTAATCGCGATTAGCACTAAGTTAGTGTCAAACTAATCACAAAAACTTAAAGATGTCATAATTCTCTAATTTACCCTATTTTAGAATTTTCCATAATTTTTCTCAAATTTTTCCTATTTATTTGCATTTAATAATTCCAAAATATTAAAATATTCAATAAAATAATATTAAATTATAAAAATTCCTAAAATTAATATTTTACCTTTTTGAAAATTTTACAATCTACCCCCTTAAAGAAATTCGGTCCCCGAATTTAAATTTAAACCCCTAATACTAAAGCAATTTCAGTAATAATCCAATTTGTCGGGCTCCGAAAACATCAATACATAGAGAATATCATAAAAATGTACTGCTCTACTAGAAATCAATCCCCAAAATGCATATATAAGAATATCCTATGCGTCTGGTGCGCAGGGAATCAAAATCCATATATGGGTCAAACAGGTGTACAAAACAACATCTAGGTGCAACTGGTGTGTACGGAACATCTGTCGTAGGCAACGTGTGTGCCTGACAGAAAAAAATCAGGTGCATGTGACATGCACGAAGAATCCCGATTTAGTGCATCTGGCGTGCACCAAAATCGTATATCAAAACACTAAAGGTGCATGAAAACTACGCTGGAAGTGCAAATCAAATCACTGCATACGGTAGGCATGAAATCTCAATCAATATCTCAAATGTAATAACTCTGCGCAAAATATATAAATATCCAGTGGGTGCATGAAACCAATATCATGAAACTCAGTCATCAAAACTAAATCATGCAAACAGAACGCCCAAAATACCGAAATCCAAAATGACGGATACGTGATAATCGAATCACAAAATCACAAATCATAAATACCGTCGTCGGTAGTTCCTCCTTCGAGGTCGAGAAGGAGTCGGTGCATCCACTGCTAGCAGCGCAGGATATCTACTTGCCTCTTGCTCACGGTCTGGCGTCCTCTGACTCTGGGTCCTTATCTTCTTTGCGGATTTCCTATCTCGCAGTCAATCGGCTCATCGGCCCTGTCAGGTGTGCTAACGGGAACAATTCCGTTCTGGCACTTCTCTGGTCATCTCTCGGTCAATCCTCACGACCACTCGTAAGGCAGCATATCACTGGCGTCGGCCTCTGGCTCTCTGAATGCACGTCACACATCTGATCCTGGGTGCAAACATCATTGCAGCAATGTCCTGGAAGGAATCCTGCTCAAGGTCTCTTCCGATCTCGCCTATGTCGAACTGTACAGAGGCTGGCTCTCCTGCATAATCTCTTCTCACTCGATAGACATCCATGTCCTCAGCACAATATTTTCTCAGAAACTGGTCACATCCCAACGTCTCTATAAGCATATCAGGTCTCTAGTCTCGACGGGAAGTAATGACAGCTCGTCAGCGTCTCGCTCGAACCTCTGGTTTCACCTGTCTCTATCGTCATTCATTATGACGTCACGCCATGCATATCTACGCACTGTACTGTTCTCGGCCACTGTCAATCTGAAGTCTCTCACATGGACTCGAAATCGCGTATTCTGTAGCTTCATCCTTCTATAGAAGATGTCAGGCCGAACAGGTCCTCGGGAACGCGTCCCAACCATCGGAGGAATACTCGTCACTCGTCCGTCCTTGATCAATTCGCAACGCATCTGGGTAAGTTCCTTTATCCGAACCTGGTCAACTACCTCGTCGACAATGCCGCAGTCTGGCCTGCTGGGTGTGAGCAATATGACCACTCCTGGGTCTAGGTCCTCTCGTATCGTACTCCAGAAAGGTCCTTTCGAGGTTCCTCTCTCAAATCTCATTCCTGCCGAATTGCCCGGAAGTCATCATCCAATGCTGAAGCTAAAGCTTATTCTGGAACGGCTGCATACTTATCGCGCTTCTTTCTGGAAGATATATCCATATGCAACGCCTCTGGGTGCGTATCACATCTCTGATGTCAGCGGAGTGGGACATCATCTCGTCGAAATATCTTGCGAACTCTTTTCTTTACTCTGCTTCAATGTCGACTTATTCGGACTCGTCTCATCATGGCTGCATGGACAGTGCTCCAACGGCTATCCTCATATCTGGAGTATCCCAAGTAACGCATCCCATCACATAATGTCCGAATGATGTCGAATCATCCGATCGACTCGTCAGAACCTCATAATCCCCCAAGAGATCACATCATGGGTACAGTTTAATAGCATCGAGTACATGCCACAGCGTCGGTGGTCCAGCCGTAGAAGGGCAAACCCAAGCCTCACTAATGGTGCCGCGGAACTACCGCAAACCCTAAGGTTCAAAGGCTTTCACACGGTCATTAAGTCGAGTTAGGGTTTCATTCTTCTAGAGGGTCCATAGAATCACCTGCATGTCTTTCCGTATACTTTAAACTTGGAAAATGGGCTTCTGACATTCGATCATCTCTATCGACTCTCAACGAACCTGCGTGAAGTCGTCTATAGCTGGAAACAATCTATCTGATGACCTCGCATCGGTAAACGAACGAACCACATGTCCTAGTCATTCATCCTCAGGTGACTAGCGACTCGCTATCATCTCTCTAAGTATATGCTCACGCTGCAGTAGCTCCAACCATCTGGGCGATATCTCGTCATTTGCAGCAGCAACTGGCTCATTCGCCTGTACGCCGAACAGCGCCTCAATCCTCCAGGAAAGGCGACACATTGGCGGTCATCTCTAAATCGGTCTGCTCTAGATCTGAGTAAGACTCTCCACACTAGAAATCTTCAACTCAACTGGGCCCGCTCCGGCGCATAAATCGGACGAATCACCTTCGTCTCTCAAATCGGGTAGACTAGCTATCATCTGTCTCATATCTGCCTGAAAGCTCCGGCAATCTCAGCTCGTAAGCTTTGGAAGCGACATCCTGTCAATCTCAGCAACAGCTGGTCCATCTGTCTGCACGGTAGGCGACATCATAATCTCTGAGGTATGCTGTACATCAACAGTCCTCTCTCAACTGGCAGCTCTAACAATGGCCCGATCATCCGGTGCAAAACCAAGCACTCGCCTCCACTAGAGGTCACAATCACCAAAACTAACTCGAGACGTTCCCATGTCACCAGAAAACACAATGGTCGGCCCTCGTACCAGACGAGCTCACACCGGCCGTAACCCTAGCAGCAGCCCAAACTGCGCTCAAACATGGTGACAGGAACCTCAATCGAGTATCAAAGAGAGCACATCAATGGTAAGGAAGAGAACAACAGATCCAAAGGGAATACATGATCATAAGAAGGAACAGCATCAATAAGGGTATGATCATGAAACTAATAGAATCGGGGATCTCAAATGGATGTATAATCCTGGATATAAAGGGAATCACTGATCTCGAAAATATGTACATCCTAAGGTTCCTTAAGCGGAGTGGCGTGTCGTAAGTATGCCGCGGAACATACCAACGGTACGTCACTCTACTTTAGTCACCTATTCCATCAACCAAGGGTCATCCTACGCGACGAAAGTTCGGGTCTAATACCCCCTCGACCAAGTCTAAGTTCCGTAAGGTCAAGCCTAAGTTCCGTATATATATAAACGCCCTAGGCTCCACATAGACAAACTTAGACTCGAACCAAGGTCAACCTGGCTTTGATACCAACTTTGTCACGACCCGAAAGAGCACGTGACTGGCCCTTGAACCATATGAAGTCTATAGGACTCCATCCGATCCAAGTAAGCCAAAAGCCCAGAAATCTAAAACCATTTTTAAGAATAAGTAAAGAAACTGGTTTAAAGAAGTGAAGAAAAACATGTTTGAAATCAAGGTTTTTAAATAACTAAGCCGAATATGCATTTTAAAACAGTACAGTCTTTTCTAAAAATTTCGGCAGAGTTTCTTTTGTAAAACTGGCCCCGAATGGGGTACAACAAGGATAACAATATATGCAATGATAAAGGCATCCCCAAGCGGGAGCTAGCTCTTCGTCAAATGACGGCCACAACCACACAAGCAATAAGAATATACAACGCCAAGTGGCGAGGATCAAATCCAAAAGAAAGCTCAAAAGCAACAAGAAAACCGCAATACTACTAAGCGCGACTCTAAGGTCGAATAATACATCACTAAAGTCTAGGTCTGAAACAATATACAAGTTTTTGGTTGATGGACAATTCTAGATACAATGAATAAAATAAATACAATGGTGGTTCTTGATGCGAAAGAATCCACCTACCAAAAGCAATTCACCCGCAAGAAAGTAGTGTGCCAAAAATGCCGCAATGAAACCTGTACGGCAGAACCTGCAAGAACTGTGGCACAACGGGGGTGAGTTGCCAACTCGTGAATAGAAATATCTACAAGCAGAAACCGAATGCAAGACATAAACCTAGGTCAACAATCAGTAATATAACCACAAGAGTACATCTGAAGTATGATAAGGTGGCAAGGTAACATCTAAATATGTATGTAGTGCCAGGTACTCTGGTAATAACATGCCATCAGTATAAGGTATGTCTGCATGAAGTAAATATGATGAAGTATCAAGGATATCAATACACATATATTAGCGTCCCATACCACTAATATTGGTGTAAGGGTATATATAACAGCGCCCTCATACCCTGTTATATATACAAATGAAGTATGATCAGTGTAAATCCAGTCTGTATATGATCCATGTCTGTATATATGTAGAACCCGTCCACCCGTCACCCACTGACAATAAGCATCATGTATGCAATATGAGGATATAAACAAAATCATGGAAAAATATCATGAAACCCGTGCCTAGAATCGACACGTAAATCCTCATCCATCGGGCTCCGTCAGTCCGGATCGGCCCGCGAGCAATGTCTGCGGAATCGGCCCTCGGCCCCGGCAGTACGCCCATCTCTCGACTCCGGTCGGTATCCTCCAGATATCCGCCGAGATCAAATACAATCACCGGTAGGTACTCGCCCGCCTCCAGGCTCAATCGGCAAAACCCATCGATCATCTTGCCGAGGGGAACCATACCGGGCCCACCACGAACCCGCAAACGGATCATACACTCCTCGAATCGTGTTTCAAGCACACGTCTCAGCACCGAGAAAACGCGTGGTGGACGCACCAAAATATCATATCACGTGGTACCGGGTTTTTCAAAATAGAGCATCCTTTCTTAAATAATCCCACGGTCCTCAAAATCAGAAATCACATGAAAATCCAACATCAAGAAGTAAATGCAATGCGATGTGCTATGCAATCAATCTATGATGTATGCGACATGTAAAGAAAGGTAATCATGTCAGAAGTCATGCAACAGTACTACAGTGTAGTGGCATGGCAATTATCGATGATGAAGTGTGTGAGCCGGCAAATAGTGTACGTGGAACATACGCATCATCGATAATGGTGCTGGTGTCCTAACAGCATGATAATAATATAGCAATAACATATGCCAGCAATGCGAATAGCATGAATATGCGGGAATCAAATAGTCAACACCACAGTGAAGAATCTACTATGCAAACTACATCTAAGTATCAGGTCAATCAGGAGGGGTAGGTGTGGAAACCACCTAAATCTGAGTCGATAAATATAGATATATAGTCGGTGATCCCGCCTCAACAACATATCGTAGGACATCTTCGAGTTATGAGTGCGGATCTATCATCAATATCGGCTCGTACGGTAAATCATCGTGCGGCATCCCCATAGCTGGGTACGGGTCAACATCTCACTATCTCGTCACATAACAGGTATCACTATCATCAGATCATATAATCTGGGGGGTACTACTCTATGTCTAGTACAAATCGATACCATCAATGAAGTATGCATGCGGGGGTAAACACACATCCCAAGCCCGCAAGAATCACAAGTCAAATCCCAAATATGAATCATATCAAATCACCGATCTCGCGGCACCAAGCCCACATCATCGACTCATCTCCAAAGTCATCCCATATCATCGAACACAGTGCAAGTATAAGTAATATGCAAGGGTGTGCGTGTAGGTGTAATTCTATTCTAGGGTTCGCGACTATGAACTACACTAGTCACTTCTAACCCTACACTATCCATAATACACCTAACTATCATAAAAATAACAACTACGGACTGCGGGGGTACTATACGCCATCCACCCGACTTCCCCCTGTAGATATAATCTACTCACCTTGCATCATCATTTGCGGACGTCAACACGCATTTGCTTGTCGTCCTGAAGTCTTCATGGGTACCTACATATCAAAGTATCGTATATGCGCATTAAAACCACATCCAAGCTAAAACGGCGCATGAAATCCAAAACGATACGATAAGGGGCCTATAGGTGAGAACCTATGGCACGCCTTCAAAACCACCAATAAATCCTCTATATCGTCGTATAAACGCCAAATAGTCGAGGAAAAACACAATCCACAATTTCAGAATCAAAAATACGGAATACGGAAACACGAATCCAAAATAGCAACTTAGGATATATGTCCCACATTTTACCCTAGATAGAATCAGTCAAAACTAGAAGTACCCTGGGTCAATACTAGAGGAAATTGGGCCAGGCACGCAAAACGAGGAAATTCCTCACTGGTCTGGCCGCAAATTGCGGCCAGAAAGGGAAAACCGGCGGCCGTACGGATGAGTTGGGGGCTAGGGTTCGGGGTGTTGGTTCAATGGTGCCTGCACATGTCACTGTCCACTCAATTTTATTTTCAGGTGCCTCGTATGATAGAAGATTCAAATTAACCTTCACAGATTTCATAAATTCCCTCGATATCGGTTTCTAAAATCCGTATTCTGGTTCTAGCTTCAGGTTTTGGGTTCCAATTCATACACTAAGGTGTTGGTATAAGCTTAACTGAGCTTAATTTCCCAATACAACACAAGTTTCCTCAAACCCTAACTTGGTTATTCTCAATTCCATAATATCGCACATTATCGATTCAAAACTAAACATGGGGTAAAGGGAATGCTATAACTAAGCTAATGGTTCAGAAAAATACCTCATTTTGCAACTCAAGAATTTTCTTGAGTTGCCCCTAGTGGCCAAAATCCTTGCTTCTTTAGCTCCATGTGTAGATCTTGGGATTGTGCACATTTTTAATGAAATGGATGTGTGGTTTTGGGGTTGTTTTTGAGATGATTTGAGGAGTTGAAGAGGGGAGGAAGATGGAGGAGAGGCAGCAGCAGCAAGCATGGGAGAGGGGGAGAAAATGAGAGGGGGAAAAATGGCTAAGGGTTCAAGTCAATGGTCCATGCCTCTCTCTCTCACCTACTACCAATTCTTTATTCCTTTTCTCTTTTCTTTTCCTTTTCCCTTTTTCTTTAATCCAAAACCCTTCTCACAAGAATAGTAAACCCAAAGTAACATGGTAGAAAATGCACAAGTATAGGAAAAGTGATATGTGCATAGTTTGCACAAAAATGCTAAAAACCGATTAGCGATTTTTAATCGCGATTAGCACTAAATTAGTGTCAAACTAATCACAAAAACTTAAAGATGTCATAATTCTCTAATTTACCCTATTTTAGAATTTTCCATAATTTTTCTCAAATTTTTCCTATTTATTTTCATTTAATAATTCCAAAATATTAAAATATTCAATAAAATAATATTAAATTATAAAAATTCCCAAAATTAATATTTTACCTTTTTGAAAATGTTACAGAATTATTGTAGTAGTTACAAATCTAACCAAGGGTTAAGCATGAAGGAGTTAACCCTTGTAGAGAATTAACTAGAGTTAATTGTTTGGATTGGGTTAACATAATATCTTCACAAAATATCAAGCAAAACACAAAGTCAAAGCTTCATGAAGCTTCATGGAAGCTTCATGCAAAAGCTAACCCTAATCCAAACCCTAACCAAGTTTAAACCCTAAACCATTGTTAAATTTGTAACCCTAACATGTTACAATATTATATATCACATATACAATATATTTTGTAACAATAGAAAATAATACAATTAACATATATCGCATATATATCAATGTATTATCCCATAAGAAAATGAACCTTTTAGTGAGCTAATATTAGTTAATGTAATTTAATATATCATATATATTATTATACATTAAATTATCGAATCAACACTTGATCCGACAATCCGGCTATATCGCATATAACCGACTAATACGATGACCCGGCTATATCACATATATCCGGCCGATATCTCATATCGCGAGAATCCAATACGGTATCACATACCGCATTATCCTTGGTCCCGCACATATCACATATGTGCTCCTACTCCGTTTTGCCTGATCCAAGAAATTTCTGTGTAGGACTCTAAAGAATCGTCAATACGCCGGCAGTAGGTGATGATCATATCAAACACCTACAAGCTGCAAGAGGTCAGCTAAATGTAACAGCCACCCAGGTATTGAGCACTCAGAAGATCAACAAGCAAGCCTGTACATTCTCCTGTGAATCCAATCTGTAACACTCCCGTACAGTCCGGTCTCGTCGTCTGATATGTCCCATATCTCGCCTAGTGGTGGTAAACGTCAGACCCCAGTAGCTCGATAAGTCGTGTCGATATGAGGTCTATAACAGTTCGGGAAACTACTGATAACACTTACCAGTAAATCTCAGCAACCCTGGCCTGGGATTTCCGGTTATAGCCAATCGAACACAGCACATCATCATCTCCCTATACCGGGAGAGACGAATCCCCTCCTATCGCTCATTGCCTCCATGTGATTCGGGACTGTACCCAAAAGCCACCTTTTTGCATGCCCTCTTGGACGTGGTATGATGGAAATTAAAGTACAGTGGGAATCACACAAGAATCTATGACGATCTCGGGTCAACAGACTACTCTGTACCAGTGTCACCGGAGAACTGCCATCTGACGTGAGGTATAATACCATCTAGGAGTTCTCGGCGAGTCCGTCCAGTGTACCCAGTGTCCACTGAGCACCCGTACACCATCCTTGATGTCAAACACCGATGGATATAGGATCATCCATCGCCCATCATATGGGTCAAGATGCGTATACGCTAGTCTACTCTGGTGTATCGATGCCCTGTCTCGATACACCCTCGACTAGGAACAGTTATAGGATGTACTCGTCGACTACCGTGGCCCCACTAGTATGATCTCATCATAGTCCCAGTAGTCGAGTACATATCCTAAGGGCTTTATCAACATGTAACGTAGAGACAATCAGAGTACATGCTAAGATAAAGTACAACCAGATAGCATACTATCATGTTGAGCAAGAAAGTCCTCCCTATATATGTCCAAGCATCCATTACAATATACATAGTATGTACAGTAATGGCCTCTAGGGAATACATATAACTAGCAATCTCCCACTTGCACTAGGGCCATCTGTTGTGGTATCACATACCCAACAATTAGCTGCGGTTGAAGTATCTCATACTCAACCATCCCATAAAAGTCTTTACTGGGAAAAAGGCCTTTGTGAGTGGATCCGCGCTGTTGTCCTCTGTATCTACTCTCCTAACCTCGATCTCCCTGGAGATCAACCATCTCCATGATCAGGTGATACTCCCTAAGAATTATATCCGGATTTCTAATGTGACGGGGGTTCCTTGGCATAAGCCACAACTCCATTGTCACACAATGGTAGGAACGAAGTTCATCTCATGAACTTATATATCCAGACTGCCTCTTTGGTAACATCCTTGGTAACGATGTATCTTGCCTTTAATCGTCTAGTATGTCACGGTATCTAGCTTGGAACTCTTCTAACATACCGTCCCTCCACTGAGGGTAAAGACAATGCCTGTGACTGACATTCAGTCGTCCTTATCACCCTGGAACCTTTCCAGTGATTCTCCCCAGGATCGATTTATACCATCTCACCACAACTAGTGAGTATCCTAACATCCAATTAGAACTATCTCATAGATCCCAAACCCAGGATTTAGGAGGTATCATCTTGATCCTATACGAAGAATCCATGTGATAAGTGGAGATTGACCGAGCGTAGCATATGAAACTCCTTCCCTATCAAGATTATGTCATCCATGTACTCTATGAGGATCACCACCATACTCCCTACTACCTTTTTGTATATACAAGGTTCATCTACCATTTTGATGAAGTCAAACTCTTTGACTACCATATCAAAACAGACGTTCCAACTCCACGATGCCTGTTTTATCACATAAAACATCTTGCACACGTTTCCGCTGCTCCCACTGTCTACGAAGCCCTCTGGCTGTGTACTTATAGATGCTCTCTTCTAAAAACATCATTTAGAAAAGCAGTCATGACACCCAACCACCAGATATCGTAGTCAAGGTATGTAGCCGTGGAAAGTAGGATCTGGATGGACTTAAGCATAGCTTTGAAAGTCTCAACTTTTCCATGTACACCAAGTAATCTTCTCAAGATATACTTGCTCCTGATGGGGATTTAACCCTTCAGATAAAGCAACCAAAGTCCATACTTTGTTGGTGTATAAGGATTCCATCTCAGATCGATAAGCATCCAACCATTCTTACAGAGTCCCACTCCTGATGGCCAGCTCGAAACTAGTTGGGTCATCATCTCATGATGCAATCCTCGCTCTCACTGTCATAGAGAAACCGAAGTATCTCTTAGGTGGGTGAGGAACCCTACTAGATCGGCGGAGAGGCTGAGGTTTGTTGGAAACTATTGAATCTTTTGGTTCTACCAAATCATCTGCTGTAATTTGTATAGCTGGAACTCCTTCCAGTTCTACCTCATGACCACTAATTTCTTCACAAGAAATTCCCTTTCACAAAGGTGGCATGTTGAGAAACAAAACATTTTTGTTCCTCTGTTTGGTAGAAGATATTCCCTTGCGTATGCTTGGGATATCCAACAAACTTCCACAGATCTGACTTTGCCTCGAGCTTGTCCGGATTTTGCTTTTTAAACATAGGCCGGACAACCCCAAATCTTAACAACTTAAGATATGGGCTCTTCCCTTTCCATATCACATATGAAGTGGTAGGCAACTGATTTGATTTGAACCCTATTCAATAGGTATGCAGCTTCTCAAGTGCATAACTCCCAAAAGGAAATAGGCAACTCAGTAGTACTCATCATAGAGCACACCATATCACATAGGGTGTGATTGCTCCGCCCCGATACACCGACGTGCTGTGGTGTATACGGAGGAGTAATGCTGAGAGAGAATCTCATTCTCCTTTAGAATAGTCCTGGAAGCCCGTGCTTTAGTATTCTCCTCCTTGATCACATCAAAGGACATAATACTTATACCCGTATTTTGGTTCTCTACTTCTAACTTATATTCTGTGAATATCTCAAAAGCTTCGGACTTGTGTTTCAACATGAACATATGTCTGAATCTTGAGAGATCATCAGAGAATGTAATGAAGTACAAAGAACCGGTCTTGGCATGTGTAGATAGGGGACTTTCATACATCAGCATGTATCAATCCCAAGAGTTCACTAACTCTTTCTCTGTTTCCAATAAACAGAGCTGTGGTCATCTTATCTTTGTGACATGACCGGCAAGTTTCACAAGATGTAAATTCAAACAAATTTAAATATGCATCTAAATGTAACTTTGCTAGTCGGGTCGCATTGATATGACCTAGTCTACAATGCCTCAAGAAGGATCCGTTCATTTCTGAACTCTTCCTTTTGTGTGTGTTCTATATACTAAGAACTGTAATTTGATATAGAACGTCAATGCTTTTAGATAACGTACCTGAACCGATTAACTCTTGATATAGGAAATGATCAAAACATTATCCATCAATACAAAATTATATCCTTTCATTACTAATAAAGAGACTGATATGATGTTGTATATCAGGCTCGGTATCTAATAACATTTGTTCAGAATCAATGTATTCTGGTAATACAGGGTGATAGTGACCAACAGACTTGGCTGCAACGCTTGCATCGTTTCTATCTCATGAAACTTATCATCCATTCTCAGTTCTCTACCTATCTGTAGCCCATGTAACAAATTACATATGTGGGATCCTGATCCAGTATCACATACCCAGGACGTAAAGGTTACTGAGAAACAGTTCTCTGTAATGAACACACTCGAAGATGATGCATCAGCATGCACTTTCTTCGTTTGGGCGGCACGGGAAATCTGGTATTCCCCAATTTCCTGCTCTGTCATATAACAATTATAAGTTGGAGCGGGACCAACGTTCCCCAGCTCAGTATAACAAGCGGGTTCGATCAATACATCCGTATTATTATCTTGATTAAGGCGTGATATGGTCGCTACCTGGAGAGAGAGAAAAGAAAACATTCAGCGTATGCTCTTGCAAGATTAGATTGGTTATCTAATATATCTAATCAGGATGTCTCCCACTGTTTGAGTCAAGTCTTCCTTCAAACCCTAAAAGGAAAGACTAGCCGGGATTAATTACATGCTACAAGTTCGCCAATCTTTCAGCCAGGTCAGTGTCGGTACTTTGAGGGAGGTCCCCCGTGCTTTCGCACGAACCTAATTAAAGTAAATCTCGTTTTCCCAGGGGTGTAACCCTGTTAACACCTTTCTAGACACCTACTTGATCGGCTAATTGTAATGTGTAAAACTCTCCCAGGAGTAACTCTTACTCGCAGCGGGTATCGGGATCCAACTATCTCATAGAAGGTATGCAATCTCATTGCAAATTTCAACACTTTAAATTCCCAATAATACTTTTACCCCAAGTGATTTATGACCTTGACAAGGTCAACAAACCATAGACCGCAAGTCAAGTTCAACCCGTCATTTCCTGATTGAATTAAACCCACCCGCACGACCCTTGACAAGATCAACAAAGTCGCACGACTACTCTAATCCAATCGCATCATATGCTTATGCAGATAAGCATAAATAGCTACCGCACACTACGCCTTGACAAGGTCAACAAATGCAGCACGAATACTATGAAGTACTTATCTGAAATGACGGAGGGCTACGACGGGTTTTTCAGAAAACCCTTTGCGTAATGAACTTGATATCATTGTAGAATCGAGTGATTTTAAATGGAGTGTTTTTGAGGCTTTTCTAGTTTTGCTAAAGGGGTCACTCTCGATGAAGGGATCGTCGGCCCTTTCCTCATCGAATAAGGTGCAGGATATATCATATATACCACTATGCAAAGCAAGAACTATAGAAGCAATCAAAAGACAAACCGAGTTTGTAGCATCTGTTAGTTTCACTAAAGAGGTCACTCCCGGTGAAGGGATCTCGGCTCTTTCCTTATCGAATAAGGTGCTGGATGTTCTACAAGGAACACCGCTATGCAAAGCAAGAACTAGAGCTACCAGTTTTTAAATAAGTTTCTGCAACATCTTTAGGTTTCTTTTAGTTCATTAATCTCATTAATGAAGTCCCATTTTATTATGCTTCACAAGCATCACTTTTGAAACGAAATCTGCAATATAACATATATCTCATATATATAATATAAACATTCGTCTCAGGCAGTAATATGATCTCATCACAGAACATTGCAGCAGAAGAACATATATGAAATATTGGATATACTAGGACGCCCGTGTTTTAATACGAGCCTGTATAAAACACGGATTCCACGTTCGCGATGAATAGCCAAACCCACATCCCTAGACCCCTACGAGAGCGGCAAGCAACACTGCCAATTCTAGGGTTAGGAGACCCGATCTCGACTCCTTGAGATAGTCTCCCACTGGACCCTAGAACCCGGTTACTTATGCTCCCCGCCTTGGGTCTACCTAATGCGGAAAAGTAAATAATATACAATGGTGACATCATCCTCAACTCGGAAGTGCCCTAATAAAAGAATATTACATACAAATGAATTTTACATGAATGAAAAAGAAAAAACTCTCATCTCACATAAAACCCCCGGCTATTCAAAACACGACGATCCAATATAACATATCACAGCAACACATAATATCTCATATCATCAACGTAAGCAAGTATGCGTATCCCGATTGTCGTTGATGTATAGCAACGAAGCCGGCGATACACCACATACTACACTTACGGTCACAGAAAAGAAAGTGTAAAACTACAACAGTTGGAATCCTCAACCTCCTTAGACATCGCATGCCTAACCAAATGAATTCCTTAGACATCGCATGCCTAACAATTATAAACCCCGCATTTTAGTCTCATTATTGAAAACTCTTTTCAATATCAAGTCGGGCAATTCAAAAAGATTCCCGACAACCTGATCGAATGCTCGTCGCAAACTTTAGTAGACTGCCGCACCCCCGATACCGTCGACGAAGTTCACTAAGGAGGAACACCACTGCCGCGAGCACCCAAACGGATGCTTTTGGCGACGGGGTTCTCCTACAGTCACTTGGTCGGGGCTATGGGGCATGGCTGTCTATTAAGTTTACCCGGCAAGTATCCGCGTACGCTACGTGATTGCGACGGACTTTTGATCACATCAAAATTTCGTGGCAACCGATCATCTGAGACTAAATTGCTATATTTATAACATTCAAATTAGTTATCTCATAACTACTTGTGGATTCTAAATATTGTATCACATTTCAGATAAATAGACAATGTTAAACTTTCCGATCGAATAATCAAACATCCAAGTTTTCCCAAATAGTTCTCAACACTTGAAATTAGTTTAAAAACATCCATCACATGCTACAGTACCAATGGTCCAGCCGTAGAAGGGTCAAGCCAACGCCTCACATGTGGCACGCCGTACTGCCACAAACCCTAAGGTTCAGAGGCAGTTCAAGACGGTCACATAATCGAGTTAAGCTTTGTTGTCTTCTAGAGGGTCCACCGCGTTACTTGCATGACATTCCTAAACTACGAAAAAATCCAACACTTAGAAATTTTCCGGCAGGGTAAAAAGTGAGTTATTGATATCTGGTCGAACTTTTTAACATGATCTAAAAATTACCCGGACAAACTAAACAAAGTTAAATTATCCGATCGAATCAACGAGTCCTCAATACAACCCTTGAAAACTCAACACTTGAGTGGAATTAAAACATTCCCAGAAAAAATTGCCAAGAAAGGACCTAAGAATAAATATATGAAATTCCAGGGACTAATTCAAAATTTTGACCGCGGAACTGCCGCCAAACCCTTGGTTTGGTCGCGGTTCCTCGTTCATATGAGCGAATTAGTGGGCCGTACTTCACAGTAATTCTTAGTTTTTCCTGCTTGTTTTTCTGAGTATTTTTAATACAGAAAAAATCACATTTTTAGAAAATATACAGAGAGGGGTATAAACCGGGTACTCGGAGTTCGATCGGACTTTAAACTTCGCCTAGACTTTGCCTAAAGCTCTAACTTGGCTCTGATACCACTGTAGGGTTACTAGGCACGCTCACAAGGTTCTACGAGGTATCAACCATGCCCGATTAAAATTTTAGCCGTGCCGAACAACCTAAAGCCAGATCTTTAAACTAGGGTTTAGGCGAAAACAAGCATGTTAAACTCTTTAACACTAAGTGAGAGGGATTACAACCTTTTTAGATCCGATCCTTCACTTCTTAAGCTCCGTGTTGAAGTCCTTTCGCTGCGATCATCGTGTTCCGAACTCTCGAGAGGCTCCATGAAGAGAAAGATGCAAGCTTTCTTCCGATCTTCGATAACAAAGATGATCTAACTTGAAGTTTCATTAACACAAGCTAACACTCACTAAATGAAGTGAACACTCTCATCGAAAGGGCAAGGGTAGATGAGGATGATGAAGTAGGATTTTTGCTCTCATTTGTTTTCATATTCTCACTCACTTTCATCACTTAGCAAAAAGCTAGAATGCTTTTTCCAAGAAGGAACTCAAGGAAGAAGATGATGAAATCCTTTTGTGATGAATAATGAATTATTGTAGTGGTTACAAATCTAACCAAGGGTTAAGCATGAAGGAGTTAACCCTTGTAGAGAATTAACTAGAGTTAATTGTTTGGATTGGGTTAACATAATATCTTCACAAAATATCAAGCAAAACACAAAGTCAAAGCTTCATGGAAGCTTCATGCAAAAGCTAACCCTAATCCAAACCCAAACCAAGTTTAAACCCTAAACCATTGTTAAATTTATAACCCTAACATGTTACAATATTATATATCACATATACAATATATTTTGTAACAATAGAAAATAATACAATTAACATATATCGCATATATATCAATGTATTATCCCGTGAGAAAATGAATCTTTTAGTGAGCTAATATTAGTTAATGTAATTTAATATATCATATATATTATTATACATTAAATTATCGAATCA
This sequence comes from Agapanthus africanus, assembly GCA_030015575.1. Classification (NCBI taxonomy): domain Eukaryota; kingdom Viridiplantae; phylum Streptophyta; class Magnoliopsida; order Asparagales; family Amaryllidaceae; genus Agapanthus; species Agapanthus africanus. Next base: position 170,067,117 of record CM057351.1, on the reverse strand, counting down.
ACACTTGATCCGACAATCCGGCTATATCGCATATAACCGACTAATACGATGACCCGGCTATATCACATATACCCGGCCGATATCTCATATCACGAGAATCCAATACGGTATCACATACCGCATTATCCTCGGTCCCGCACCTATCACATATGTGCTCCTACTCCATTTTTCCTGATCCAAGAAACCTCTGTGTAGGACTCTAAAGAATCGTCAATACGCCGGCAGTAGGTGATGATCATATCAAACACCCATAAGCTGCAAGCGGTCAGCTAAACGTAACAGCCACCCAGGTATTGAGCGCTCAGAAGATCAACAAGCAAGCCTGTACATTCTCCTGTGAATCCAATCAGTAACATTCCCGTACAGTCCGGTCTCGTCGTCTGATATGTCGCATATCTCGCCTAGGGGTGGTAAACGTCAGACCCCAGTAGCTCGATAAGTCGTGTCGATATGAGGTCTATAACAGTTCGAGAAACTACTGATAACACTTACCAGTAAATCTCAGCAACCCTGACCAGGGATTTCCGGTTATAGCCAATCGAACACAACATAACATCAACTCCCTATACCGGGAGAGACGAATCCCCTCCTATCGCTCATTACCTCCATGTGATTCGGGACTGTACCCAAAAGCCACCTTTTTGTACGCCCTCTTGGACGTGGTATGATGGAAATCAAAGTACAGTGGGAATCATATAAGACTCTATGACGATCTCGGGTCAACAGACTACTCTGTACCAGTGTCACCGGAGAACTGCCATCTGACGTGAGGTATAATACCATCTGGGAGTTCTCGGCGAGTCCGTCCAGTGTACCCAGTCTCCACTGAGCACCCGTACACCATCTTTGATGTCAAAAACCGATGGATATGGGATCATCCATCGCCCATCATATGGGTCAAGATGCGTATACGCTAGTCTACTCTGGTGTATCGATGCCCTGTCTCGATACACCCTCGACTAGGAACAATTATAGGATGTACTCGTCGAGTACCGTGGCCCCACTAGTATGATCTCATCATAGTCCTTGTAGTCGAGTACATATCCTAAGGGCTTTATCAACATGTAACATAGAGACAATCAGAGTACATGTTAAGATAAAGTACAACCAGATAGCATACTATCATGTCGAGCAAGAAAGTCCTCCCTATATATGTCCAAGCATCCATTACAATATACATCGTATGTACAGTAATGGCCTCTAGGGCATACATATAACTAACAAAAGCGAGGCAACCCCAATCAACAACGTGAATGGGCCACCCAACACTTCATGGAATCCGGTAACTTGGGCACCCCTCCGTGGGTCAACCTATACCCCCTACTAGTGCGGCGAATAGCCCGCCAATTCTAGAGTAAGGTCCCCTCCATCTCAACACCATGAGATGCGGAGCCATTGCCCTCTAGAACCCGGCTATTCGTGCACTCCACCGCGGGGTAATCCTAGTACATAAAAGAAAAAAAAATATGTACAAGGGTGACATCGACCTCAACCCGGTCGTGCCCCAAACAAATAATATACAAACTGGCATAGACGGCAGTCCATATGTCGGACGCTCGCCCCGTAATATCAAATGTACAAATGAAACTAAATTGTACTAACATTGCACTCATGCTATCCACCATGACGATCCAACCACAACCACAGCACAACACAGAACATCAACGTGAATGTCACGTTCGCAAACTCATCTAAAAGGACATATAGCAATTAGATGAGTTCTACCGCTCTAATGACATTCACAGTCGCAGATAGTAATTTATGTACTGTATACATTTAAACAATGTTAAATTATCAACTTCGAAACACCCGAATTGCTCCTGAGGAAAAGATAACATAATATCGAAAATGGGATAAACAAGCAATACCACTCCACCAATATTCCAGAGACTAGAAAACACCAAAAATCTCAAGTCCAAACTCCAATAAAAAACCGGCCTCACCCGTTTTTTGCACATCTCACCGGGTCAAATCCGGCGGTTTGGGATCGTATTTGTGGTGTGTTCTAGTGGTCACTCAAGTAGTCTTCTGCAGTTCGTAAAATTTTTTTTGAAGACTTTTAAAAATCGACAGAAACTGAAATATTCAGTGCACTGTTTCGGGGTTGTTACGGTTTCGATACTTTAACATCGTCTAAAACTGCGAGTAAGGGGTTTACGGGTTGGCTCTGATACCATGTTGGGTTACGGCAGTGCCTCGGCCATCAAACCATGACCAAATGCGAAACAAAATTTTTCTAAATTGGCGCTACCATTACCCGATGCCCGGATCTACCCTAAACCCTATACTAGCAAGCATATAAAAAGTTAGGAATGGTTATACCGAGTTGATCCGTGTCCTTCGGTCTTCAACCTTCAGCCCAAGCTCCTGGTGGTTCCTTGATTGAATTTGGTTGCCGGTTTTCTTCCGTCTATGATGATCCACCTGAGGGAAACGACGCATGCTTCAGCCTCGCCAAGCTAGGCAACCGACGCTCTAAGGTTGCTAACAATGGAGAGTGGAGGTGTAGGAATGTGTCACTATAATTTTCCTCTCATCACAATGCTCAAAAGAGAAACTCAAGAAGATGAAGGAGGTGAGGAAACATGTGGCATGAGCAATTAAAGAAATGTGCTAAGTATTTTCTCCAAGTGAGTGAGAATATAATGAACCATGAAGCAAGTGAAGAAATCAAGAGAAGAAAAGAAATGAGCTTTTCCCAATGAAGAAGTGGCTGCCCCCTCTCTCTCTCATACACACAAAATATCTCATCTCTTTTTTCAACAAACAATTCCAAGCCATACCACTCTACATGCTCAAGCCCATGCTCATGCCAACTCACCCTCCACCTCATTTCCTAAATTGATTTTCTAAAAAGAAAATCAATTAATGAGGTGGCCATTTTCTAGAAACTATTCCGTATAAATACAGAATGCAGCCCGGTATACGTATTGAAATACATATACGTGTATTCGTACGAAAATACGAATAGACAAGAGAGAAAATGAATAGTGAACAATAATACTAGAATACATATATATAAATACATATATATAAATTATTAAATCAAAACCTGATTTAATAATCCGGCTTAATCCTAAGCCGCCAGTATTATCAACCGTCCGATTAAAGTCTGTGCAGCCTGTACATATATTTAATCGGACACCTGTATGTACCAACATACATGTAACATTTCAGAAAATATAAAATATTATTTTTGGAATTTAATACTAAAATAATATTTCCCGAAAACTGCCTGATTTGCGAAATTGGGGTTTTCGAAAAAGGGTATAAATATATACCAATAATTGTGAAATAAATGGAAATTAAAATGATTTATTCATTTAAAAATATATTTAAAGGATTTGGCATTTTTAAAATTTATTATATGCAATTTGGATAAAAACCCGATTAGTGCACTGCTAATCGCGATTAAGCCAAATCCGTGTTTCTACAGTTTTTCATGGTTAGTGCACCATGACATGTTACATGTTATTTCATTTGTGTTGTTTTATTTGGGTGTATGTGTTTTTGGTGAGAAAAGAAAGGGAAAAAGGTGTAATGATGATTTGGAGAGAGAGAGGGGACACAATGATGAGAGGTAAGCATGCTTGAGGAGAGAGAGAGAGAGAGAGAAAGAGAGGTAAGGCTCCACCCCCACCTCATTCTTGACTTCATTTCATTTCTTCAACTCCCTCATCGTTCTTCATCTCCTTCTTCCTCCACCTCACTACCCATGGAAACCATCTCCAAAACCTAATCAAAACCCCAAACTCCTTTCATTAAAAATGATCCCCACCTCACCCTCATCACATTGGACCCATCAAAGATAGATTTTGAAGACGTGGGACTTCTAAGGTTTTGCTTGGTGGCATTAATGAGGTATAATTTCTACCATTTAGTTTAGTTTTTAGTTTGTTATATTCTAGTTTAGTTTAGAAGTCGTTTTAGCGTGGAATTGTGATGTTGGAAAATTCTAGTGAAGGGTTTGGGTGTTTGTGTAGATTTAAGGTGTGTAGTGGCTATTACAAACCTTAGGGACTAAATTCAAGAGCTGGAATTGAGTGTAGTAACCAAAATATGGATTTAGGAATTGATCCATGTCGGTTTTGCGACTTTTAGCGTACCTACAGGTAATCTGGGATGACCCGGGGGATTTCTGAGTTTAGCAAACAATACCAGGGACCAAATTAGGGAACTAGGAGACCACCCTACGAAGACGAAGCCCAGAGGAGCCTAGGAGGCTGAACTTGCCGGAATCTGGGGCCATGTCGCCGGCCAAGTGGGGTGGGTTGGGTTCTAGGTTGGTCCAGTAGCTCATATACTCTTTGTACTACACCCTATATCTGTTTGTGCACCTTGTTTTGGCCTGAGTCAAAATCTGGAAGCACTTTGGTGTGATTTTGGCTATGTTTCCGTATTTTGAAATGTTTAGTTTTGATATTTGGATTTGTATTTGGTTGTTGGATGTTTGTACATCAACAAGGGTTGTTTGGTTGGTTTTGTACGCGTAAGCTATAGGTTCTGACCTATAAGCAATGCGCGTGCCGTTTGGATTTCAGAACTTGATTTTAATAGCGTTGTGATTTGTGTTGTTATTGTAGGTACCTTCGCGAGGATTCCGAGGCGACCGAGTGTGGCGTCATCGACTTCGGCAAGCGAAGACCAATGTGAGTAGATCTATATCTACGGGGGAAGTCGGGTGGATGGCGTATAACACCCCCGCAAAGTTTTGGTGGAAACCGATTTGTAGCATATGGTTAAGAAAACCTAGAGTAGCAACTAGGATTAGAATTAAAAGATAGCTATAGAAACCATATTAAAATCTAAAGGATAGTTAGATGTGTTTGATATGACTAATACATGATGATGGGATTTGAGGATGACGTTTGACGATATTGCCGTTTAGGGTACTATAGGACTAGATAGCCGACGTAGATGTGTCATCCGAACCACACCTATTTCCAAACTAAAGAATCGTATGCATCTTTTAAAAATGTACCGTGAGGGTTGTTACGGATTTTCAAATGATATCTTTTCCTTAAAAACACCGTCGCCCCTACTTTCAAAACTACGATTCGCTTCTTTTAAAAACTGATTGTATGGTTCGTGTGTGTGTATTAGATTAGATACTTATGCTTATAGTAAAGGTAGAATGTATTTGTAAAGTTGCCATTGTGTGAGAGATAGATGCGATGAAAAGAGAATACGATTTGACATGTGATATGATGATATGTTGGTATACGGATGCGAGTCGATTGAGATGATTGATACCTTGCCGGTCCCCTGATATGAGATTGTTATGGATGTGACTTGGGACATAGGTATATAGATATATATAGAATGTCGTGAATCATATGTGATATGTCGTATGTGATGTTAGGTCCGTACCCCTCATTGTCGTATAGGATAATAGGATCCAAAATGTTGTAATGCCGCCGTACGATGATTTTTCTGTGCGTGATGAGTTTGACTTGATGATTGATCCATACCCTTGATTAGAGGATTCCGTACGATGGATTATATCGTACGTGACGTTGTGTGGCTAGATGCCGATGGATAGATTCACCGACTCGGTCATGTTAGATACGTATACCCGTCAGCATTTGCATATGATTTACCTTATGCTGCATTCATGTTATTCGCATTGCATTATTTATACCTGTGATAGTACACCTGCACCATTATCGATGATGCGTATGTTACACGTACACAGATTGTAGGCTCACACACTTCATCATCGATAATTGCCATGTCACTACACAGTAGGATTGCTGCATCATGATATGACTTTTCGCATAACATACTTGCGTATATACCACGTGTACGTCCATATTGGCGCACATACATATTGTACACTCATGTTTGCGTATATACCCACTTGTACACTCATACTTGCGTACATACATATTGTACACCCATACTTGCGTATATACCACTTGTACATCCATATTGGCGCACATACATATTGTATACTCATGCTTGCGTATATACCCACTTGTACACTCATACTTGCGTACAAACATATTGTACACCCATACTTGCGTATATACCACTTGTACATCCATATTGGCGCACATACATATTGTACACTCATGCTTGCGTATATACCCACTTGTACACTCATACTTGCGTGCATACATATTGTACACCCATACTTGCGTATATACCACTTGTACATCCATATTGGCGCACATACATATTGGACACTCATGCTTGCGTATATACCCACTTGTACACTCATACTTGCGTACATATATCTTTGTGCATCCATGCCTATATACATACTTATTGCACATACATAGACGATGTTGCATTTGACTTTGGATAATTGGGAACCGCAGGATATATTTAAAAAACTGGAATCATTTTAAAAGAGCGGTTTTCCCTTAATAAGTCATATTACTGTTCCATGTTGCATGATATACGGGTATGCTTACATTTATATCATATGTCGCATACATCATGCCTTATGATTTTACACATTGAGATATGCTGTACACATGTCACTTGGGTTAGTGAATAGTGAAGCAAAAAACCTGTCGACTATCAGTGAAGCAAACAACCTAAACTAATGGCCGCGGAACCTAAGGTATTAGTGAAGCAATGATACCTTACATTGTATTCGCATACTTCATGCCTTATCATTTTAAAAGAGCGGGTTTCCCTTAATATGTCATATTACTGTTCCATGTTGCATGATATACGGATATGCTTACATTTCTATCATATGTCGCATACATCATGCCTTATGATTTTACGCATTGAGATATGCTGTACACATGCCACTTGGGTTAGTAAAGAGTGAAGCAAACAACCTGTCGACTATTAGTGAAGCAAACAACCTAAACTAATGCCGCGAAAATCATGCAGGTAATTCTATGGAGCCCCAAGAAGTACGAGAGCCTGTCTCTTCCAAATGGCCGCGGAACCGCCATGTGTACAACATATCTCAATGCGTAAAATTATAAGGCATGATGTATGCGACATATGATACAAATGTAAGCATATCCGTATAGATTAGTGAAGAGTGACATGTGTACACCTGTCGACTTTAGGTTGTTTGCTTCACTAATACCTTGATTAGTGAAGAGTGAGCTTGAGTGTGATAGACTACAAAGTAGATCATCTTCGGCATCGAAGACTTCGTGCAAGCTCGATCCTTTCTTCAAGTGGAGTCAATGAAGAGTTCTATGGACTACTACTTGGAGCTTTAGAAGTGAAGGACTTGGTCTACAAAGGTTGTAAACTCTCTTCACTTAGTATAGAACCTTTTTTCTTACATTGAAACCCTAATTCTCTAGTTAGATTCTAGATTAGTATGCTTTAGACCTCTAGATTTTTTAAAATTGTATACTTGATTCACTTTGAATCTAGTAGAAGTGTTAATACATACTTTAATGGTATCAGAGCTAAGCTAGAGACTTAGGTGAAGTCTAGACGACGTTAAAGTGTTCGATCAAAGTTTTAAAACCCGTTTCATACTAGTTTCTGTCCAATATTTCAAACGTTGAAATTTTCCAGATTAAAATTATTCAAAAAATCATGCAGGTATTTTTATGGAGCCCCAAGAAGTACGAGAGCCTGTCTCTTCCAAATGGCCGCGGAACCGCCACATAACCCATGGTTTAGCCGCGGTTCCACCACCAACTTGGAGCGTTTAGGACTTATATTTATTCTGTTGCTCCATTATGTCATTTTCGACTTTCTGGGTATTTTTAGTGAGGCTCAAGCTGTTGAGCTTTCTGTGATTTTCTGGTGTTTGAAATATCGATCGAAATGTTTAACATCGTCTAGATAGTCAGGATATGTGATACAATTTTTGGAATCCACATTTATTAGTTTTGTGAAAACTAGTTAGCGATTTGTAAATCTAGTATTTTAGTCTCATTTGATGGATTGCCACGGAGTTTTGATTCGGATCAAAACTCCGTCGCAATCTCGTATTGTACGTGAACACTCGCCGGGATACACTACTAGATAGCCACGCCCCATAGCCCCAACTAAGTGACTATACGAGAACCCCATGGCCAAAAGCATCAACTCGGGTTCTCACGGACACGGTGTTCCGCCCAAGTGCACTTCGTTGACGGCATCGGGGGTGCGGCCATCTACTAATGTTCCAGACGAGCATTCGATCATTTAATCGGGAATCTTGTTGAATTACCCGATTTGTTTTTGAAAAGTGTTTTCAATTTTAGACTTAAATGCAAGGTTTATAGGGTTAGGCATGAAATCCAGAATATGAGATAATCCGAGTTTATGATGTCTAAGGATGATGCAGATTCTAATTATCGTAGTTTTCATTTCTTTTCTGCGACCGTAAGTGTAATATGTGGAGTATCCTCGATCTCGTTGCTATACGTCAACGATATTAGGGATACACATATTTACTTACGTTGATGACATGTGAAGTTGTTTTGTTGCTACTGATATGTTATATTGAATCGTCGTGATTGAATAGACGGGGGGGTTTGCGTAAGATGAGAGGTTTTCTATTTTCATTCATGTAAAATTTGTATGTAATATTCTTTTATTGGGACACTTTCGGGGTTGGGGTTGTTGTCACCATTTGATGTATATTATTTACTTTTCCGCATTAGGATAGACCCAAGGCGGGGAGCACAAGTAACCGGGTTCTAAAGTCCAGTGAGAAGTCATCTCGAGGAGTCGAGACCGGGTCGCCTAACTCTAGAATTGGAAGGGTTGCTTGCCGCTCTCATAGGGATCTAGGGATGTGGGCATGGCTATTCATCACGACCGTGGAATCCATGATTTTCATTACTGGCTTAATCTAAAACACGGACCTCCTAGTATATCCTATATTTCATATGCTTGCTTCTGCTAATTTCTAATATGACGTGATCATATAACTGCGTGAGATGAATGCTACTTATATATATGATATACTAGTAGACACTATTATGTTTTGCATCCGCGCTAGTCCTGACCCCGCCCTGCCATAAGTTAAGTAACCTTAGGGTGAAGACCCGGGTCCTTGTGGCGAATGTGGATGGCATATATGTGTGTTTTATTTTCGTTTCTTCTGTGATGTTTAGGAAACATAAATGATGAGAAGTCATTAGTGAGATTAAAGAAAAGAAAGAAACCTAAAGATGTATAATCAATTTTTTCAAAAAGGTTGCTCTAGCTCTTGCTTTGCATTGTGATATTCCTTTATGAATATCTAGCACCTCATTCGATGAGGAAAGAGCCAAGATCCCTTCACCGGGAATGACCTCTTTAGCAAAACTAGCATATGCTACAACCCACTCAGTTTATTTTGAAAACTACTCGATTTTAAAAGCGGAGCTTAAACCACTCCTTTTCAAATCACTAGTTTCTACAACGATATCAAGTTCATTACGTTAAAGGATTTCTTCAAAACTACTCGTTGCTGGGTTCGCTTATCACCGTGACACGGTTTTGGCAAGCATCAAGTATGCTATTTTAAAATTTTAGGGGGCCGAGCGAGCCCGAACCGAGGATCTAACTAGAGAATTAGGGTTTAACTAAGCAAGTAAGCAACTTTACTCTAAGTGAACAACGAATACAACCTTTGTAGACCGTTCCTTCACTTATAAAGCTCCATGTAGTAGTCCCTTAGCTCCAAGTAGTGGTCTTTCGGACTCTCGTTAGGCTCCACTAGGCGAAAGGAATAAGCTTGCTCAAGGATCTTCGAGGCCGAAAATGATCTACGTCGAAAAATCTCTAACTCAAGCTACCTCATCACTAATTGATGAACAAGTGAAGAAACTACGTATACTTAATGGCTAGTTTGGTATAGATTGGTGAAGTAGGAATTTTTCTCACTTTAGAATTATTTTTCTCCTTTTCTTTTTCTTCTCACTCAAAACTAGAGAGCAAGAATGGAGATGAAGAAGAAGATGAATGAATCAAGTGTGAACCATGGGTGAGAAAATATCTTATATCAACTCATGTAGAGACTAAACCATGGCTAAAGATAATGGTTAGGTTAACAAATATCTAGAGTAAAACAAAATTAGTGGACTAAAGTTAAAACTTCTCCATGCTTCCACAAGCATCTTAGCCATGCTAATTTCCACCTAATTTTGATTTTCCCCTTAATATTTAAATACCCAAATTATGTTAAGTTAGGTATGAGTCTCATACACCCAAGTCCAACGTATCATCTAGCATGACACATATTAAATACATTAATATATATCACATATACATTTAAATGTATTTGGAGAAAACATTTTCTTAAGTGAGCTAATATTAGTTAATGGATATTAATATATCAAATATATAATCATACATTAAATTATTAAATCAACACTTGATTTAATAACCCAGCTGTATCGCATACAACCGACTAATATCATATATATGTATATCACATATACATATAACATATCATTGAATCAACACTTGATTCAACAATCCGGTTATATCACATATAACCTGTATCGTGAGATTAGAATACGGTATCACATACATGTATTAATCTCGGTCCCGCACATATCACATATGTGCCCTACTTCGTTTCGCATGAGCTAGGAAAGCTCTATGTAGGACTCTAAAGACTCGTCAATCCGCCAACAGTAGGTGATGATCATATCAGTCACCCACAAGCCGTCAGTGGTACTAGCTGGATGTAATGGCTATCCGGGTATTGAGCGATCAGAAGATCAACAAGCAAGCTTGTCCATACTCCCGTGAATCCAATAAGTAACACTACCGTACAGTCCGGTCTCTTCGTCTGATATGTTACATATCTAGTCTGGGGGTGGTTAACGTCAGACCCCAATAACTTGATAAGTCATGCTGATGTGAGGATCATAACGGGGTGAGAAACTACTGATAACACTTACCAGTAAATCTCAGTATCAGCCCTGGCCAGGGACTTCCTGTTATAGCCAATCGAGCACAGCGCAACATCAACCCCCAATACCGGGGAAGATGAATCCCCTCCTATCGCTCATTGCCTCCATATGACTCGGGACTGTACCCAAAAACCACCATTTTGCACGCTCTCTTGAACATGGTAAGGTGCAAATCAAAGCACGGTAGGAATCACACAAGACTCTATGACGATCTCGGGTCTACAGACTAACCTGTACCAGTGTCACCAGAGAACTGCTATCTGACGATAGGTATAAAAACATCTAGGAGTTCTCGGTGAGTCCTGTTCAGTGTACCTAGTCTCCACTAAGCACCCGTATACAATCTTTGATGTCAAACACCAATGGATGTGGGATCATCCATTGCCCATCAAATGGGTCAAGAAACATATACGCTAGTCTACTTTGGAATATCGATGCCCCGTCTCGATACACCCACGACTAGGAACATTTAAAGGATGAACTTGTGGACTACCCTGGCCCTACTAGTATGATCTGCAACATAGTACTGGTAGTCAAGTACATCCTAAGGGCTTTACCAACATGTGAGAGCAAGACAGTATCACAATACAAGTCTACATGTTAAGATAAAGAGCAACCAGATACCATATTATCATGTCGAGCAAGAAAGTCCTCTCTATATATGTCTAAGCATCCATTATAATATGCAATCATGTACAACAATAGCCTCTCGGGCATACATACAACTAACAATCTCCCACTTGCACTAAGGCCAGTTGTTGTATTATCCCATACCCAACATCCCGAAGAGTCTCTTAAATTGTATATGGGGAATGACCTTCGTGAGTGGATCCGCCGTGTTATTCTTCATGTCAAATCTCCTGACCTCGATCTCCCGGCGATCAACTAACTCCTGGATCAGGTGATACCGCCTCAGAATATGCCTAGATCGCTGATGAGACCTGGGTTCCTTGGCTAAAGACACAGCTCCTTTGTTATCACAATACAAAGGTATTATATGCTTAATGTATGGAACCACACCAAGTTCAGTTATGAACTTCTTCATCCAGATGGCCTCTTTGGCAGCATCGTTGGTAGCGATGTATTCAGCCTCCATCGTCGAGTCCGCCACGGTATCTTGCTTGGAACTCTTCCAATATACCGCCCCTCCATTGAGGGTGAAGACAAAACCCGAGACCGACCTAGAGTCGTCATTATCACTCTGGAAGCTCGAATCGGTAAAGGATTCCACTTGGAGTTCACCGTTACCATACACCAAGAATATTTCTTTAGTCCTTCTCAAGTACTTAAGAATGTTCTTCACAGCTGTCCAGTGATTCTCCCCAGAATCCGATTGATACCTGCTTACAACATTAAGTGTGTACGCTACATCCGGTCGGGTACATAACATCGCATGCATGATAGACCCGACTGCCGAAGTATAGGGTATCCCTTGCACGCGGTCCCTCTCCAAATCAGTCTTGGGAGGCATCTCTTTGGAGAGAGTGATTCCTGAGATCGTGGGTAAATTCCCACGCTTGGAATCTTCCATGCTAAACCTTTTTAGTATGGTGTCAATGTACCTAGATTGGGACAATCCCAACATCTGCTTAGATCTATCACTAGTTCTTAATCCCCAGGATGTAGGAGGCATCACCCAGATCCTTCATGGAGAATCTTTATGATAAAAAGAGGTTGACCGAGTGCAGCATATGAACATCATTTCCTATCAAGAGTATGTCTTCCACGTACAATACGAGGAAGACAACCTTACTATATGCAACCTTCTTGTATATACAATGTTCATCTACGTTTTTGATGAAGTCAAACTCTTTGACTGCCACATCAAAATAGATGTTCCAACTCCGCAATGCCTGCTTTAACCCGTAGATTGATTTAAGCATCTTGCACACCTTTCCTCCGCTCCCAATGTCCACGAAGCCCTCTGGCTGTGTCATGTACACGCACTCTTCTAAATCACCATTTAGAAAAGCGGTCTTGACGTCCATCTTCTAGATTTCGTAGTCATGGCATGCAGCGATGGCAAGTAGGATCCGGATGGACTTAAGCATAGCCACTGGAGATAAGGTTTCATCATAATCCACACCTAGTCGTTGACGAAAACCTTTTGCAACAAGTCTAGTTTTGAAAGTCTTAACTTTTCCATCTACACCAAGTTTCTTCTTTAAGATCCATTTGCTCCCAATGGGTTTTACCCCTTCGGGAGCAACTTCTAAAGTCCATACTTTGTTGGTTTACATGGATTCCATCTAAGACCGCATTGCATCTAGCCATTTCACAGAGTCCCCACTCGTGATAGCCCGCTCGAAGCTAGTTGGGTCATCATCTTCCATGATGCAATCCTCTCTCCCACCATCAATGAGAAAACCATAGTATCTCTCAGGTGGATGAGGAACCCTACTAGATCGGCGGAGAGGCTGAGGTTCGTCGGGAACTATCGAATCCTCTGGTTCCACCAAATCTTCTATTGTAGTTTGTGTAGCTGGAACTCTTCCAGTTCTACCTCTTTGCCACTAATTTCATTTTCAAGAAATTCCTTTTCTAAAAAGGTGGCATGCCGAGAAACAAACACCTTTTATTCCTCGGTGTTGTAGAAGATATACCCTCGCGAATGTTTGGGATATTTAATAAACTTACACAGAAATGACCTTGCCTCGAGCTTGTCTGGATTTTGTGTTTTCATATATGGCGGACAACCCCACATCTTAACATAATTAAGACATGGTCTTTTTCCTTTCCATATCTCATATGGAGTGGTTGGCATAGATTTGGTGGGAACCATATGCAATAGGTCTGCAGCTGTCTCCAGTGCATAACCCAAAAAGGAAATATGCAACTCAGTGGTACTCATCATAGAGCGCACCATATATAATAGGGTGAGATTCCTCCGCTCCGATACACCGTTGTGCTGTGGTGTATATGGTGGAGTAAGCTGAGAGAGAATCCCATTCTCTTTTAGATAGTCACAGAATTCCGTGCTTAAGTATTTTCCTCCCCGATCAGATCGTAGGATTTTAATACTTTTTCCTGTTTGGTTCTCTACTTCACATTTATATTCCTTGAATTTCTCAAAAGCTTCATACTTGTGTTTCAACAGGAACACATCTCCGAATCTTGAGAGATCATCGGTGAATGTAATGAACTACAAAGAACCATTCCTGGCATGTGTAGACATGGGACCGCATATGTAACGTTTTGAAAATCGTTTAGGTGGAATTTCGGATAATCGGTAAAATACTGGTGTTTTCCGTAAAAACCAAGGTTTAATTATTTTTCAACATAAAATTAAATATACATATTCTAGCTATGTAATTGCTAGTATTTATTATTTATTGGGTCACTTGTAAAATTTCCAGTTTGCTAAAATGATTTCCGTAATTAATTATTTTAAATATTATTTTAAGCCTTCACTAATACATTTAATTAGTGATAATTACAATTTTGAATGGGTTAATACAAGTTTTGTACATCTTGGAACATTAAACCAAAGCGTAACATGTGGTTTTTGAAATGAAAGAAATTGTCAAGTTGGTTCTTGAAATTTAAAGAAAAAGGTTAAATGGAAAAAGGGATATAATAAAGACTAAGAAGCTTGGTCTTGTTGTTTGAGTTTGGGCTTTCTTTACTTTGGAAAATTACACACACACCCACACAAAACATCCCCCACTTCTTGCTGGCCGAAATGGGGCAGCCCCCAATCCCCAAGTCCCCACTCCTTAGGTCAAAGAAAAGATAGATTAAAGGAAAAAGAAATGTTTAAAGAAGTGAGGTATTAAGATATTGAGGTATGGGTCTTCTCTCTTTCTTTGACTTCACACCTCACCCCTCCCCTCACCAAACCAGCCCCCCCATTGTGCTCGGCCTCATGTTGCAGCAGCCCCCCTGCTACTTCCTCATTTCTTGTGTTAAAAATTGCTCAAAAATCCACTCAAAATTTCCAAAATTCTTCAATCCAACCCTTACCCATTTTTCTTTGGTCTATCCAGCATGGATCTTGGTGCAAAATTAGCAATTTGGAGGTCAAGTTCCATGTTTGATCTCTTGGATTGGAGGTATAATCCTAAGTCCATGTTTTGTGTGTTGATTAATTACCTTAAGTTAACTAATTAAGTGTTTAATTATGGGTTTATTTGAGAGTTCGGAAATTCAAGTGAGGATTTTGAATTGAGTTAGGGTTGTGATCATTTGTTCATGGTTGTGTGATGTATTTTTGTATCTCAGGACATGCAAAATGTAATCTTGTTGCTAAATTTGAAATTTGTTACTTGAGAATTTGTCTAAATCATATGTTTATGCAAACTAAGGTTTAGATATTATGAAAATATTTGAGATTTAAAATCTAGTTAGGGTTTGCATCACATTATTAACATTATAAGTTGTATTTTAACACCTTAGATCATACAAAACTTAGTCTAGTTATTGATTTGTGTACTTTTACTTTAAAATTGTTAAAATTGGATAAAATTGCAAACTAAATTTTATGGATTAATACAAATTGGTGTGATAAAATTATAGTAATGGTTCGTATGACTTAGTTATGATATTTAGTGAATATTGTGGCCACTAGTTTTGTTTAAACATCAAGTTTCGAACTAAAACGGTTATTTGCGGCTTTCTAGGTTTTCGGAAATAAATCGACTTGGTTAATTTTAAGATTTGATGATTTGCACCCTATTTCTTATAACTTTTAGTGAGTTGTGAAACCACGATTGGTGCGTTTGGGTTTTTCTCGATCAATCGGCGTTTGTACGTCGATGTCGAGGGTTATTTGGTTCTTTTGCATGAGCGGACCATAGGTTTTGACCTATGTGAGATTCGGGCGTCGTTTTGGTCATGAGTCGGATTGTAATGCGATACGATGTGTTATGATATGTAGGTACCCTCACGAGGACTTCGAGACGACAAGCAAGCGCGTGGCGACATGGCATCGGTAAGCGAAGATCAAGGTGAGTAGATATATATCTACGGGGGAAGTCGGGTGGATGGCGTATAGCACCTCCGCAGTTTCGTAATATAGAACGTGAATGCGTTATAAATATTATATATATATATATATATACGAATGTGATATGAAATGACTTTGGGTTAGTATAGTGTACTTGTAAGATAGTGTTTAGTTATAGTTGCGAACCCTAGAGTAGTGATTTGCATACACGCACGCGCACACACTTGCATACTTTTATTACTTGTGCGTATATGGGGATATGTATATATATATACACACACATAGGTATGGGACTACGTATATATATATATATATATATATATACGTATACATTTACATATATACGTATACATATACATGGATGATGAGGATAGTATATGATATTTGGAGATGAGTCGATGAGATTGGGCATGGTGCCACGAGATCGGTGATATGATTTGGTTCGTATTATGAGATACGACATGATTTTATAGCGGGTCCTTAGGCGGTGTGTTTTCATACACACGCATACATATATATAGATGGTATCGGTTTGTACTAGACTTTAGATCAGTACCCAGATCATGATATGATGATAAGGATACATGATAAATGTGATATTTGACCCGTACCCAGATTGGGATACCGCACGATGGATTTACCGTACGAGCTATATATTGATGATAGATCCGCACTCTTGACTCGAGGATGTCATGTTATATATTGTATCTTAGGTGATACTATTGAGGCGGGATCACCGGCTATTATATGTTATATATATATCGACCCAGACTTAGGTGGTTTTCCTTACCTTTTCAATTAGTCTGTTAGTTAGACCTATAGTTACTTGTAGATGTTAGACTAGACCCGAGTCATACATATTCAAAACTAACGAATCGTGAATATTTTAAAGACATGCCAAGGGATATTACAGATATTTCAAAAGACGTACCATTTTTTAAAAACACCGTTGCCCCTATTCCTAAACACCACGATTCGTGCTATATCAAATGCAAAGACTGTATGACTCGATTTTATATAAACATATTTTTCTTATAACTGCGTTTACTATTCATTTTCCGCATGTTCATAATATTCATATCGCATTGCATGCATATACTTGTGCTGTTATTGTTATTATGAAACCATGCTGTCAGGACACCAGCACCATTACCGATGATGCGTATGTTCCACGTACGCCTGCTTGCCGGCTCACACACATCATCATCGGTAATTGTCATGTCACATACACATTAGAAAATACTATTTATTTGACATCGCTTGTTAGCTGATAGTTTCGACATATCATTACTGTGCTAGTTTAGACATTTCAGTTATTACTTTGCCATTTCATGCATATTATTATTCATTGTTATGCATCATTTTAGGGACAGTCCGGATTGCCGGAGCCCAATATTTTATTCACTGTTTATTTGTTCTCAAGATTCGGATTTTCCATGTGATTTATGGATTTGGAGAAACCGCAAGATTTTATAAACTAATTATCATTTTTTAAAATGAAAGTTGCGGTTTTCTCATGATATGATTTGAGATATGTCCACCATGAGTTTTCTCGGCTCTTGAGCGATATCATACACCCGATTCGAGGAGGAGGATGAACCGTCTGTGGGTGCATGGTAGACCCGGTGCGGTACCCCGGGGCAAGAAGGTCGCAGATGATGGCGTTGGGCCTGAGATATGGGAGTACTACTGACCGGTGATTTTATTGTGACTCGTCGGATATCCGGAGGATACCGATCGGAGTTTGGGCCAGTCCGGATAGCCGGAGCCCAGGGGCCAGTCCGGATAGACGGAGCCCCAGATATTGTGATTTAAGATATTGTGTCGATGCTAGAAACTGATTTCTGATGATTGCGTTGATGATGTTTCGATTTTAAACAGAAATCTTATTGAGATAATAAAACAAATTCTCATTTATATGTATTCTGTTTCCATGCATTCAAACATCATATATGTGACATACTGCTACTTGAGGCACTGGCACGAGCACATGGGATCACACTTATGAATAGATGTTACCCTTGACATTATTATTATATGCTTCAGGTCATATTATATTTTTACACATATGTGTATATGGTTCAGGATTTTATTTGAGGATTTTACTGATCGTATTGACCTAGAATTGAGTCATACATACGATTTCTGCTCGGTGATGTTTTCTACTCACGAGTTGGCAACTCACCCCCATTGTGCCACAGTTTCTTGCAGGTTTTGCCGTACAGGTTTCATTGCTGCTTTCTGGCACACTGCTTCCATTCCGGGTGATTGCTTTGGTAGGTGGGTTCACACGCATCGTGACCACCCTCGTACATTTATTATATTCAGTTGTATCTAGTAACTCCATCAACCAGACTTGTATATTTTATCGACTTAGAAGACCATTGTGTATTCTTTCGACCTTAGAGTCGCGCGTTGTATTGTTATTATGGCTTTTCTTGATGTTTTTGAGTTTCCTTTTGTCACGACCCGAAATATTAGCCCGTGACCAGCACTTAAATCACGCAACGACTAAAGACATAACGTAATTGAAGTAAGCTGAAACCCAGAAATCTAAACTTTTTTAAGAAAATAAAAGAGGTGCAGTTTTGAAAAAGGTATAAGGAAAACAACCGGTTTATTAAATGCATGGATAATAGAACATGAAAATGCAAGTGAATTTATTAGCTAAAAAACATTTTTCTTCTTTTAAAAATTTGGGCAGCACCTCCCTTGTATATTTTGATCCAAAACCACAATACAAGATAATGATAAAGGCATCCCCAAGCGGGAGCTAGCTCTTCGCCAAACGGCGGATTCACAACCACGCAAGTAATGAAACAAGTATTTGACGCCCAACGGCGAAGATCAACACAACAGATAATGAATAAAGCAAAACATCAATCCAATAAGCGAACATAAAACCCATCGCTCAAGTCTCGCAACTACAAGTCTCGCAACTACAAGTCTCACTAAGTCTCATTACTTATACAATTACAAATTTTGACTGATGGAGTCCACTGGATACAATATGAAATATAAATACAAGAGGGGGCACGATACAAATGTCCCACCTACCCAAGCAAAACACCCGAATTCAACTGTGTTCCAGCGATGCCGCTACTAATCCATGCGGTCAACCTGCAAGAACTGTGGCACAACGGGGGTGGGTTGCCAACTCGTGAGTAGAAAAACATCTACAAGTAAAAATCGAATAAACAACGACTCCTAGGTCAACTATATCATAAAGGTAATACTATGATATCTAGGGTGACTGTATCTACATACGTGCCAATAATGTAATCAATACCTATATGTATGCGGATATAATCCAATAATAATCAATGTATGTATGCATGCGGATCTCGTCCAACCATATAATCAATGTATGTATGCATGTGGATCTCGTCCGACCATATAATCAATGTATGGATGCATGTGGATCTCGTCCACAGGTTAACCAATGACACAACAATATCATGCAAGTAAATATTTTAAACGCATATGCATGAAAGTATGAAGATATAAATCAACGTGTGCCCCTCTCGACACATCAAAATCATGGAACCTGAGTGTCCAATCTCGACACTCGAAAACATCATGAAACCCGTGTCCAGCATCGACACGTAAATCCTCATATATCTCGGGTTCCGTCAGTCCGGATCGGCCCATCTCATCTTTCGACTCCGGTCGGTATCCTCCGGATATCCGCCGAGCCCAAATACTATCACCGGTAGGTAGTAGTCCCTCTTCCAGGCTCACCGTCTACTGCACAACAATCTGTTCTCACCTGGGGTACCATACCGGGTCTACCATGTACCCGCAATCGGCCTCATCCAGCTCCTCGAATCGGGTTTCACATGTCACACGTCTCAGAACCGAGAAAACATGTCACGACCCAAAATACCACATGACTGATACTTGAATCATGTAAAGTCTATATGACCACACCTAATTCAAGTAAGCCGAAAACCCAGAAATCTAAACCATTTTTATGGAAAGTGAAAGAAAAACTTGTTTAAAGCAAGTGGTTTAATTAATCGTGAATCGAATTAAACGTTTAAAAGCAACATCAGATTTTCCCGAAAATTTCGGCAGAGTCTCCTTTGTAAATACTGGCCCCAAACGGGTACAAACATGAATAATATACATAAAGGAATCCCCAAGCGGGAGCTAGCTCTTCGTCAATTGACGGTCACAACCACGCAAGCAATATAATATAGAACGCCAAGGGCGAGGATCAAAACTCAAAAGGAAACTCAAAATCATCTAGAAAACACATAATAATACAACGCGCGACTCTAAGGTCGAAATAATAACAACTGGTTTTCTAAGCCTGAAATAATATACAAGTCTGGTTGATGGAGTTACTAGATACAACTGAAATAATAAATGTACAATGGTGGCTACGATGCAAGTGAACCCACCTACCAAGGCAATCACCCAGAATGAAAGCAGTGTGCCAGCAAAGCCGCAACGAAACCTGTACGGCAAAACCTGCAAGAACTGCGGCACAACGGGGGTGAGTTGCCAACTCATGAGTGGAAAACATCACAGAGCAGAAATCTTATGTATGACTCAATCCTAGGACAATACGATCAGTAAAATATATCCTCAATATGATAAGGTCTGAAGCATTATAAGGTGTCAAGGGTAAACATCTATACATAAGTGTAATACAAAGTGCTCGTGTCAGTGCCTCAGATAGCAATATATCATAAATATGAGGTATGAATGCAATATAATGAAAACAGAATACATCATGAATGAGAAAAACTGTTTTCTTAATTTAGTGAGATTTCTGTATATTTAACATCGAGGTATCATCAATGAAATCAATATGGAATCAGTGTCAAGCATCGACACAAAACATAAGTCTCAATATCTCAATATCTCAGGCTCCGGCAATCCGGACTGGCATGTATCCTCGAATCTCAATATCTAGGCTCCGGCTATCCGGACTGGCCCATATCATCAAATCTAAAAACCTCAGGCTCCGGCTATCCGGACTGGCCTGTACTTCGATCGGTATCCTCCGGATATCCGTCGAGTCACAATAAAATCACCGGTCAGTAGTGCTCCCCTGTCTGAGGCTCAACGCCATCATCTGCGACCTTCTCGCCCCGGGGTACCGCACCGGGTCCACCATGCACCCACAGACGGTTCCTCCTCCTTCTCGAATCGGGTGTATGATATCTCTCAAGAGCCGAGAAAACTCATGGTGGAAATATCTCATATCATATCATGAGAAAACCGCAACTTTCATTTTAAAATGATAATCAATTTATAAAATCCTTGCGGTTTCTCCAAATCCAGAAATCTCATGTAAATCCGAAATCCAAAACTGAACAATCAATAACAATGAATACTGGGCTCCGGCAATCCGGACTGGCCCTTTTTATATTGCATGGAAAATGAATATATAAATATGCATGAATATCACAATAAATAAATGCAATATCTAATCTAGCACACTAATAATATATCGGAACTATTAGTTAACAAGCGATGTCAATGAAACAATAATCTCTAAAGTGTGCGTGACATGGAAATTACCGATGATGATGTGTGTGAGCCGGCAAGCAGGTGTATGTGGAGCATACGCATCATTGGTAATGGTACGGGTGTCCTGACAGCATTATTTTTATAATAGCTAATGTAAACACGATATAAGCATGCAATGCGATGCGATCAGTAAAATAAATGGCAAATGAATAGTAAATGCAGCAATAATATGCAGAACATGAATAATAACGCAACATGTATGAATATAAACATTAATGTATATGAATCAATACAGTTTTATCATTTGAAATAACACGAATCGTGGTGTTTAGAAAATAGGGCTACGGTGTTTTTAAGAAAAGGTAAATCCTTTGAAATATCCGTAGAATCTCTTGGCCTGTCTTTAAAACACCCACGATTCATTAGTTTTGAAATAGGTATATATCGAGTCTAGCCTAACATCTACAAGTAACTACAGGACTAAACTAACAGACAAATCGAAAAGGGTAAGGAAAACCACCTAAGTCTGAGTCGATATATATATATAATAGTCGGTGATCCCGCCTCAATAGTATCCCATACGATACACTATATAATATGACATCCTCAAGTCAAGAGTGCGGATCTATCATCAATATAGCTCGTACGGCATCCCAAATCTGGGTACGGGTCAAATATCACATTATTTCATTATTCCTCTGGTATCCTTATCATCACATATCGTGAACTGGGGTACTGATCTAAGTCTAGTACAATAATGATACTATCTATATATGGAGGCGTGTGTATGAACGCATCGCCCAAGGACCCGCTAAAAATATCGTGTCGTATCTCATAATACGAACCACGTCATATCACCGATCTCATACCACCATGCCCAATCTCATCGACTCATCTCCAAATATCATATACTATCCTCATCATCCATGTATATGTATACGTATATATATATATACATACTCCCATACCTATGTGTTTTTATATATATGTACATATCCCCATATACGCACAAGTAAATAAAATGTATGCAAGTGAGTGTGTGCGACTAGGAAATTAACTAACGACACTATCACTCAAATTCTTCTAAAGCAATTCTAGCTAAGTATACACATCTTATAATACCAAATAAGTATATATTTATACATAACATAACACATTCGCGTTCTATACTACGAACTGCGGGGTTGCTATACGCCATCCACCCGACTTCCCCCGTAGATATATATATCTACTCACCTTGATCTTCGCTTGCCGATTCCGATGTCGCCACGCGCTTGCTTGTCGTCTCGAAGTCCCCGTGAGGGTACCTACATATCATAACACATCGTATCGCATTAAAATCCGACTCATGACCAAAACGACATACGAATCTCACATAGGTCAAAACCTATAGTCCGCTCATGCAAAAGAACCAAATAACCCTCGACATCGGCGTACAAACGCCGATTGATCGAGAAAAACTCAAACGTACCAATCGTGGTTTCACAACACACCAAATATTATATGGAATAAGTTATAATTGTAAGCCCGCGGCGGCGCCCCGGCCGTCAATCCGACGCCGGAATGCGGAAACGGTGATAAACTTTAATTTTGCGGACTTAGCAAACCGGCACCACCGCGCACTAAACATCCGGATCGTAACCATTAACAAGTCTAAGCTAACTACAAGAAGGGGAAGAGATGTACCGACTGATCCGAGTCCTCCGGTCTTCATCTCCACTCCGATCTCCTCGCGGGATCTCCGTCCGTCTCCTCCTCGTCGGAAAGGGCACCACATCGCCTGTAGCTTTTACGGGCTCCCACCTCAATACCGAGGCAACTCGGGCGCAAAGTAGGCTAGCCGACGCGTCCAAAATATGCTGTAGGAAGTGTAGTGCAGAATCATAGTCTCTTTTGGGGTTGTTGCCATTTGAAGATGATGGAGGAAACAAGATAAGAAAAATGGTGCTTGCATTTTTCTTAACATGAAATGAGATCAAGAAATCTCCTCTCTCAAAGATGAAGCTCTCTTCTTCTCTTTTCTTCTTCTCACTTTTATAAAAAACTCACACCCATAGAAAATGGTGGAGGAAAGATTATCAAGCATGAAGGGAGGTGATGGTAGGAGCATAAGTGGCGACCACACCCAAAATGAAATGATAACAAAAGCAAATCAAACCTCACTTCATTTCTAATCACTTCTAATCCTTTCTTATCAACAAAAAGCAAGTGAAAAGACTAAGAAAGAATCAAAATGATGGTAGAAAAGAAAAGATGCTTTCATAATTAAAACATATGCAAGAAAATCCTCCACAATGTATTATTTGCAAACTTGCAAATAACACCCTCCATCGGAAAAGTCCGGCCGGGAAAGAACAAAGGAAAACCGGCCGGAACGGAATGCAAAATGGCAACTCCAGAAAACTGGTCCCGTAATAAATTACAGGAAAACCCCGATACTGTGCATACACACCCGCATCTGTATTCCGTCTGGATACAAATGCAAAGAGACAAAATCTACACTGTACTAAACTAGGATCCGGCTTAAACTAAAGCCGGCTAGTAATATCCGTCCGATCCTGATCCGTGCAATACCGCACGTATCTGATCGAACCCTGCTATATAACCATACGGCCACTAGTACTAACCGTCCGATCCTGATCCGTGCAATACCGCACGTATCTGATCGGACCCTGCCATATCTCCATACGGCCTCTACAGCGTTTCGCCCGAAACTTGAGTAACTGAAAGTGTGGTGGACTCTAAAGACTCGTCAATACTATGGCTGTGGATTTAACCACTAGCACGTCAGAGGTTTAAGCCAATACGTGACGGGCCACCAGCTATTGACTAAAAGGGACGTCGATGAGTGAACTCATCCTGACACCCTACTGAGCCTGTCAGTGACAATATCCGTACAGTCCGGTCCGTTCGTCTATGAGCATCGCATGTCGGGCCTAGGGGGTTGGTAAAAGTCAGACCCCCAAAAGCGGTACAAGTTGTGTCGGAGTGTAGCCCAGAACACCCTGAGATACTACTGGAATACCTACCAGTAAATCTCCTGCCTTGGCCAAGGACTTCGTGTAATGGCTCTCCTAGACACAGCGCGACCTCACCCCCAATACCGGGAGAGACGAACCCCCGATGATCCGCTCACTGCCTCCATGTGGCTCGGGACTGTACCCAACTAAAACCTGTTTGCACGACTCCTTTGAGCCGTGGTAGGGTAGTAATCAAAGCACTGTGGGAACTCACACGAGACAAATGACGATCCCCAGGTCGATTAACTAACCTGTACACATGTCACCTGGGAACTGCTATCTGACGTCAGGTATAAGACCAACTAGCATGTTCCCGACGAGTCCTGTCCGGTGTACTCATAACCCAATGAGCACCTGTATACATCTTAGGTGAACCAACTGACACCAGTGGCTTATGAGACCGGCCACCGCCCCTCGTCGGGGTCTCGACTGTATACACTAGTCTACTCTGGAGTATCGATGCCCTGTCTCGAAACTCCTACGACTAGGGACCTTTTAAGGATGTGCTTATAGACTACCAGCTCCCACGTATATGATCGCCCTCATACTGCCGGTAGTCAAGCAAGAATCCTAGGGGCTCTATCAACGTGCAATAGCGACATGTCAGGTCACTTTAAAGCAGTGCACGATGATAAAGGTAAACCAGATAGCATACTATCATCTCGAGTAAGACTGTCCTACCGGGATAGGTCCTCCCCTCAATCATTGCAATCACGTGCCTGTGATCTAATAATTGACTCTGAGGGCACTATCTCCAACAATCTCCCACTTGCACTCAAGGCTAATTATTGCGATGTCGCATACTCACAGCCCGTGTGATACCGAACACCCAACTCCTCTACTAGTCAGTCTCACAAAGCTCGTTTGCGAAACTATTGCGTTCGAGGAATAGCCTCAGTGAGTGGATCCGCTATGGTGTTTCTTTCTATGTCTCTCTATAGCTCAAGTTCGCGGAGAAAGCCATCTCCCGAAATGAGCAATACCTGTCTTAGAATGTTTGGATGTCTGATGGGACCTAGCTCATAAGTGAACTCTAAATCCAAACTTCTTAGACTGTATTGTCAACTGAACTTAATCAGTATCCTGCGCCATGCCTTCCCTCAGTATCGACCTGGACCACCCGTCCAAAATACTGCCCCTCGTCAGAGGGAAAACTATAACTCTGACAGCCACTCTGCCATCCAGGTCACCTTGGAAGCCTGGAATGATAACCGTCTCCTAAAGGAGGCTGCCGTTATCAATTCCCTAGAACATCAACTTATGTTCTAAAACTGCTTCCGATTGTGACGACCAAAGTATAACCGATCGTAGTATAGGAATATTACTTCCTATTCTGTGTATGTCATCAAAAACCAGGACATCACACCCTACTACCTTCTTAACAGATCCATCCCCTATTCTGATGAAGTCAAACCTATGACTGTCACATCAGAAATAGATGATCTATCTCCGCTATATCTGCTCTAGTCAATAAATAGACATAAGCCTGATGTCCACCAATGCTTCCGCTGCTCCCACTGACTACGACAACCCTCTGGCAGAGTCATATAGACGTGCACTTCTAAAGCCAGTTTAGAACAACACTATACTCATCCTCCTGCCGGGTCTCACAGTCTGGAACAACAGCAATGGCAAGTCTGGGTAAACAAGAACCTCCCTGCCACCGTCCTTGAGCATACCGGAGTACCTCTCGAGTGCCTGAGGTTACCCACCTTATCTGCGGAGTGGCCAATGGAATGTCAAACCAGATTGAATCTTTAGGATCTTATGAAATCTTCAGTAATCGTTTGTGGTTCTGGAATCACTTCCAGTTCTACCATACTCCCACTACTGCTTTTCTGAAAAAATCCATTTTTGATAAAACTGTGGCGAGTCAAGAACAATATCACTATTGATCTTCCAGATGGTAGAAAGTCAACCCTCGTCATAGCCCGGGTCAACCCACAAACAGCCATTACTGAAACGTGCCTTGAGTTGTCCAGAGTCTGGTTTTAAGCATAAGCCGGACAACTCCCCGTATCTTAACAATGTCAAGATATGAATTGTTCTATATCCAAGAAACAGAGGCACTGATTTAATTGAACCAGATTCAAATCATGCAGCTGTCTTCAGTTCATGTCAACTAAATGGAAGGAGGCCGATCGGCGTTACTCAACTTAGGAATGCTTCCAATTATGAGTAACCTGAAAGAGAAGCAAGTTCTCTTAACCATTACTATCAACTGAATACCATGTACAAGTATCTACATCTTCGATCACTTTGAAGAATCCCGATACTTGCAACACATGGTTCTCTACTTTATTATTATACCTATAACTCCTCAAAACTTAGACCCTGTGTTTCTACGAAACACATGTCTAAGAACTAGAGAAGTTAAAAGTAAACAGAATATAGTACGAGGACCAACCCCTCTGTCCTAATGGACACAGGACAATATACAATACTCTGTATAAGTCCCCTGAGTGTAGTGACTCAATCACTGTGTGTCGTAGGTTGAAAAATGTACTTTTGGTTAAGAAGAATCACACCGTTGTTCAATGCTCCTTACCTAACCATCCACCGGTATAGGTAAATGTCATAGACATAATTTCAAAAAGGTATGTCTCACTCTATAAAAATAGACGTACAGATATATCAATTTGAAATTGGTGCACAACAACGGATATTCAAAACCAAATATTCGCCGACCGGCAAACAACCCAGGTGACTTCCTCAAATATCACCAATTACAACGAATCCCGATATAATGAGGATGATCACCTAATTCCCAATAACTTACTCCCACTCATCATGTGTAAAACCATACAGATGTGAGAATCTTACCTGGTAAATACATACCCTGGAGCAAGTGTCTAATTGGGAAATCAGTTTTCTTTTAACAGTACACAGTGAACCTGAAACATTGAAATGTTTCGATGGGGTATCCTGGTATTTCTAGTAATGCATCTTCCATTATCCAGATTCACAACTATAACCGTATAATTCTTTGCCACTTCTCCAAATCCCTTTATCTGTCTTTAGTCATTACCTTCTGTACACCCCTTTAGGCCAAATGGTTTTCTTCCTTCCCTACCGTTCGGCACCAGCCTATGGTTTGGAAGAAGACTAGCCAATAAGCATAAAGGGTGTACTGTCCTAATCCTAGGAGCACTCGCAACGCGAGAGAAGGTGAAGATAAAAGACACCTGAATGTACTTTATTCCTATTTCTCCTGAACCAGGATCCATCCCCGAACTGGAACAAGTTCCTTTCGAGTTCGTATATAAACATACGATGGATTATCCTATAAACTGGGATCTTCGTAGTGATACGGAGTGTCCTGGAGAAATACAAAGGTGATTTGGGATTGGCGAAGAAATACTTGGTTTGGTCGTGAATATCAGTCGCAATTTACTTTGCCCTCTTACTAATCCCTTGCTTTGTCTGAACTTAATACCTTCTGTACACCGTTTAGGCTAACTGGTTTTCTTCATTCCCTACCGGTCGGCACCAGCCTATGGTTTGGAAGAAGACTATCCAATTTGCGTAATAGGTGTACTACTCCTAAACCAAGGAGTACTCGCAACCTGAGAGAAGGTGAAAAGAAAAGACAACTGAATAGTCCTATCCGTTTTCTCCAGAACCAGAAACCATCCTCGAAGTCCTTCGAGTTCGTATATAACCATACGATGGTTTTGTCCAATGGAAGTGGACGTTCGTAGTAATACGGGGTGTCCTGGAGAAAAGGGTAAAAGTAGGAGTGGCAATGAGGTCTGCAACTCTGACAATCCAAAAGCCAGTGTTAAGAAGGTTCGGTCAACTTGGTCACTGAGTCATAATCTAGGGTCGGGTCAATGGTCGCTGCCAGAGAGAGAGAAAAGAAACACTCAGCGTGCACTCTAACCTAGATCAGAATGGTTGTCACTTTATCTAATCTGGAAACCTCCCACTGTAACGTCAAATTCTTCTCCAAACCTGAAAGAAGAATTAGCCGGGATCACCCGAGGAGTAAGCCAACTCATCAGTGGGAATCGGGATCCAACTATCATCGCATGATAACGTGACGGAGTCCGCTCACGTTATCATACTCCAGAAGGTATGCGCATATCTGGCAAGTTTCAGTTCTTTTGAAACTCCCGATGTGATTTTTACCCCATGCTCTTATGACCTTGACTAAGGCCAACAAATCATAAGTCACATGTCATGTTCTACCCGTCATTGTCCAGGTTGATTTGAATCCACCCGTACAAGCCCTTGACTAGGGCCAACAAGGCTATACGACTGTCCCAAACCAACACATCTATCTATGCAGCATATGAATATCCAATAGCTACCAAACACCGTGCCTTGACTAAGGCCAACAAACACAGCTTGAATACTATTGACTACCCATATGAAACGACGGAGGGCTACGAATGGTTTCTGGCGAAAACCTTTAACGTAATGAACTTGATCTCGTTGAAGGAACGGATAGCTTTTTAGAAAATATAGTGACGAAAACCTTTACTAAAGAGGTCACTCCCGGTGAAGGGATCTCGGCTCTTTCCCCGTAGAATGGGGTGCAGGATATTCCAAATGAATACCGCGATGCAAAGCAAAAGTAATCGGCTATAGTGAAGTTACTGCCCTGACGCAAACTTTTGTCTAAGGGGTCACTCCCGGTGAAGGGATCTCGGCCCTTGCCTCGTCGTCTGAGGAGCAGGATATTCCAAATGAATACCACGATGCAAAAGAAAAGTGAACGTCCTTGCAATAACAGCTTTTTGAAAGGTGTTCCAACAACATCAGAATAGGTTTGTTTAACTTGCATTGATCCGAATCAACGTAGTCCCATCAATTAATCACACCACAAAGAACGAAAATATACTGACGTACGTATATGCCATCCGCATTCGCCACTGGGTCCCGTCATCACCCGTTAGGTTAGCTTACTAACGGCAGAGCGGGGACTGGACTAGCGCGGATGAAAAACATATACAACATCTACTAATATATATACCAATATATTATATTCGCTCAAGGCGTGATAAGAAATGCAACATCACAGAAATGTACAGCATCACAGAACAATACAGATATCTGGGATCCCCGGGTTTCACAGAGCCACTACTGAAACCCGACGTTCCCCTGGTCGTGTGGATAGCCTGTGCAATGAAATCCTAGACCCCTACGGGCGCGGCAAGTCACCCGCCAAGACCTGAAGCGAGGCGGCCCTCTTCAGCGACGTGAATGGACCACCCGGCACTCCACGGAATCCGGCAACTTGGGCACCCTTCCTGGGTCAACCTGTACCCCCTACGAGTGCGGCGAATAGCCTGCCAATCCTAGAGTGAAGCCCCCTCCGTCTCAATGCCATGAGATGCGGGCTTGTTGCCCTCCAGAACCCGGCTATCCGTGCACTCCTCCGCGGGGTAATCCTAGTACAGAAAGTAAAATATACATACACCGGGTACATCGACCGCAACCAGGTCGTGCCCCAAAAGAATAATACAAACAGGCAGTGACGGCAGTCCACATGTCGGACGCTCGCCCTGCAATAACAAATGTACATAATACAACAACACTGTACTAGCATTGCATCCAGGCTATCCCCCACGACCGATCTGCAACATCACAGCATAAACATAGAACATCAACGTGAAAATAAAGTTCGCAAATCCGTCTAACCGGGCTATAGCAGTTAGACCGGATTTACCGATCAAGTGACATTCACGGTCGCAGATATAATATAAATACTGTGAAAAATGTGTTTAAAATTTTCCGATTGACCAAAAATTAACAAGTGGGCCCCAAACAAATACTGCAGCAGTCACAGAAATAATTGGCCCAATTTTAATATTCCAAAACCCCTAATTTCTCCCCTGAAGCCCACTGGAAAATTTTGGCCCATTGACCTCTCTAGACTGCGGCGGAACCGCGGCCCAATAGCTTGGTGTGGCCGCGGTTCTGCGCTCTGTATGAGAGATCAATTTATCGAATTTTCCCAGAGTTCTTAGAATTTGTTGTACATCAGTTTTATGCAACCTGAAAAATTTTTGGACATCAAAAAATCTTAACAGAAAACTGATGTGAACTAAAACGTAGATTTTGGAATTTTGGTCGATCGGAAATGCAAAACACATCAAACGAAGCTAGACGAAGTTAATGGCGAGGCTCTGATACCACTGTAAGCCCGCGGCGGCGCCCCGGCCGTCAATCCGACGCCGGAATGCGGAAACGGTGATAAACTTTAATTTTGCGGACTTAGCAAACCGGCACCACCGCGCACTAAACATCCGGATCGTAACCATTAACAAATCTAAGCTAACTACAAGAAGGGGAAGAGATGTACCGACTGATCCGAGTCCTCCGGTCTTCATCTCCACTCCGATCTCCTCGCGGGATCTCCGTCCGTGTCCTCCTCGTCGGAAAGGGCACCCCATCGCCTGTAGCTTTTACGGGTTCCCACCTCAATACCGAGGCAACTCGGGCGCGAAGTAGGCTAGCCGACGCGTCCAAGATATGCTGTAGGAAGTGTAGTGCAGAATCATAGTCTCTTTTGGGGTTGTTGCCATTTGAAGATGATGGAGGAAACAAGATAAGAAAAATGGTGCTTGCATTTTTCTTAACATGAAATGAGATCAAGAAATCTCCTCTCTCAAAGATGAAGCTCTCTTCTTCTCTTTTCTTCTTCTCACTTTTATAAAAAACTCACACCCTTAGAAAATGGTGGAGGAAAGATTATCAAGCATGAAGGGAGGTGATGGTAGGAGCATAAGTGGTGACCACACCCAAAATGAAATGATAACAAAAGCAAATCAAACCTCACTTCATTTCTAATCACTTCTAATCCTTTCTTATCAACAAAAAGCAAGTGAAAAGACTAAGAAAGAATCAAAATGATGGTAGAAAAGAAAAGATGCTTTCATAATTAAAACATATGCAAGAAAATCCTCCACAATGTGTTATTTGCAAACTTGCAAATAACACCCTCCATCGGAAAAGTCCGGCCGGGAAAGAACAAAGGAAAACCGGCCGGAACGGAATGCAAACTGGCAACTCCAGAAAAATGGTCCCGTAATAAATTACAGGAAAACCCCGATACTGTGCATACACACCCGCATCTGTATTCCGTCCGGATACAAATGCAAAGAGACAAAATCTACACTGTACTAAACTAGGATCCGGCTTAAACTAAAGCCGGCTAGTAATATCCGTCCGATCCTGATCCGTGCAATACCGCACGTATCTGATCGAACCCTGCCATATAACCATACGGCCACTAGTACTAACCGTCCGATCCTGATCCGTGCAATACCGCACGTATCTGATCGGACCCTGCCATATCTCCATACGGCCTCTACAGCGTTTCGCCCGAAACTTGAGTAACTGAAAGTGTGGTGGACTCTAAAGACTCGTCAATACTATGGCTGTGGATTTAACCACTAGCACGTCAGAGGTATAAGCCAATACGTGACGGGCCACCAGCTATTGACTAAAAGGGACGTCGATGAGTGAACTCATCCTGACACCCTACTGAGCCTGTCAGTGACAATATCCGTACAGTCCGGTCCGTTCGTCTATGAGAATCGCATGTCGGGCCTAGGGGGTTGGTAAAAGTCAGACCCCCAAAAGCGGTACAAGTCGTGTCGGAGTGTAGCCCAGAACATCCTGAGATACTACTGGAATACCTACCAGTAAATCACCTGCCTTGGCCAAGGACTTCGTGTAATGGCTCTCCTAGACACAGCGCGACCTCACCCCCAATACCGGGAGAGACGAACCCCCGAAGATCCGCTCACTGCCTCCATGTGGCTCGGGACTGTACCCAACTAAAACCTGTTTGCACGACTCCTTTGAGCCGTGGTAGGGTAGTAATCAAAGCACAGTGGGAACTCACACGAGACAAATGACGATCCCCAGGTCGATGAACTAACCTGTACACATGTCACCTGGGAACTGCTATCTGACGTCAGGTATAAGACCAACTAGCATGTTCCCGGCGAGTCCTGTCCGGTGTACTCATAACCCAATGAGCACCTGTATACATCTTAGGTGAACCAACTGACACCAGTGGCTTGTGAGACCGGCCACCGCCCCTCGTCGGGGTCTCGACTGTATACACTAGTCTACTCTGGAGTATCGATGCCCTGTCTCGAAACTCCTACGACTAGGGACCTTTTAAGGATGTGCTTATAGACAACCAGCTCCCACATATATGATAGCCCTCATACTGCCGGTAGTCAAGCAAGAATCCTAGGGGCTCTATCAACGTGCAATAGAGACATGTCAGGTCACTTTAAAGCAGTGCACGATGATAAAGGTAAACCAGATAGCATACTATCATCTCGAGTAAGACTGTCCTATCGGGATAGGTCCTCCCCTCAATCATTGCAATCACGTGCCTGTGATCCAATAATTGACTCTGAGGGCACTATCTCCAACAATAATTCACCAAAAGCTCAAACCCACTTTAAAAACTATTTTTCCAAAAACCTAGTAAGCAACAAATTCCCATTTTAGTTCAAATCGAGATATTTTAACAATTCTAGCGGCCACAAAGCTCACTAATTATCTTAATTAGGCCACACCAATATCCACTAGATTTTAACCTCACTTATTTCCATTAATCCCAAAACCTAGTTTGCTAAAAAAGCTTAATTTGGACAATTTAAAAATGGCAATTTACAAATTAACAACTAGATTAAGTTTTCCATGTCATAACATGTTAACCTACATCTTGTAATTATAATTGAGTGAACAAAAACCTAACCTAGCTCAAAACCCCATCTCTTGAAATTTCAAGTTTGAATATAGAACCAAAATTAAACACCGAAATTAATTAAATTGAAGTAATTAAACAACAACTTAAACATGGGTTGGGATTTATACCTCACAAATATGAGATCAACATGAAACTAAGCCTCCCAATCTTGCTTCCATGCCCTAAGATCCATGCTTGAATGGCCAAGGAATAATGGGTAGAGATTTGATTAGGGATTAGTGAGGTTTTGTATTGATTTTTGAAGCAAAAATGAGGAATTTTAGAGAGGAAAGAGATGAGGCAATTGGGGGGCTGCTACTGTACATGGAGAAGGGCTCGGTCAAGTTTTAAGAGGGGAGAGGAAATGGGTGTGGTGAGGGAAAATATCAAGGAAATAAAACCCATACCTCACACATAACACCCCATGCATTCATTGTTTATTGTTTTCATTATAATTTTATTTCCTTTAAACTTGAAGTGGGAAATCTTGGGCAGCTTGCCTGCAGATTTTCGGCCAGAAAAGAGGGATGAGAGAGAGTGTGGTGGGTGTGGGTGAGTGTGCAGATGTTTTTCCAAGTCAACATAACCCATTTCTCAAGTCAACAAAGCCCAAGTTCATTTCTTTATTAAACTCTTTAATTTTCTTTCTTTGCATTTGAGGTGAACAAAATTTGGGGGGTTTCCTGCAGTGCTCTCGGCCAAGGGAGGGGAGGAAAATGGGAATTTGTGAGTGTAGAATTTTCCATGACAATAAAACCCCTCAAGTCTCATTATTGCAATTTACAACATTCCCTATTTTATTTTATTTTATATTTTTCTAAAACCATCGTTACAACTTCTTTTCATTACAAAAACCACATGTTAAATTTTGGTTTAATGTGTCATGATGCACGAAACTTGTATCAATCCATTCCAATTTGTAATTATCACTAATTAAATGTATTAGTAAAGGCTTAAAGTAATAAAAAAAATAATTAATTTCGGAAAATATTTTAGTGAACTAGAAATTTACAAGTGACCCATTAATTACCAAATACTAGAAAATTACATAGCTAAAATAGGTATATTTAATTTTATGTTGAAAGATATTTATATCCTGGTTTTTACGGAAAACACCGGTTATTTTACCGATTATTCGAAATTTCACCTAAACGATTTTCAAAACGTTACAAAACGCATGGTGGACGCACTGAAATATCATATCAAGAGAAACCGGGTTTTTAAAACAGTACATGCTTTCTTTTGAAATAGCCACGGTTCTCAAATGCAGAAATCTCATGAAAACAACATATCTCAATGCGTAAAATCATAAAGCATGATGTATACGACATATGATAAAAATGTAAGCATATCCAAATATCATGCAACATGGAACAGTGCTATGACATACAAAGGGAAAACCGCTCTTTTAAATGGATCCAGTTTTTAAAATATAACATGCGGTCCCCAACTCTCCAAAATCAAAACCAGCATCATCTATGTATATACAATGCGTATGTACGAAGGCATGGATGCACAAGATATATATATGCATACAAGTATGAGTGTACAATATGTATGTGCGCCAATATGGATGTACAAGTGGGTATATACGCAAGTATGAGTGTATGTGCGCCAATATGGATGTACAAGTGGGTATATACGCAAGTATGAGTATACAATATGCATGTGCGCCAATATGGATGTACAAGTGGGTATGTACGCAAGTATGAGTGTACAATATGCATGTGCGCCAATATGGATGTACAAGTGGGTATATACAGAAGTATGAGTGTACAATATGCATGTGCGCCAATATGGATGTAAGAGTGGGTATATACGCAAGTATGTTATGCGAAGAGTCATATCATGATGCAGCAATCCTACTGTGTAGTGACACGGCAATTATAGATGATGAAGTGTGTGAGCTGGCCAATCTGTGTAAGTGTAACATACGCATCATCGATAATGGTGCAGGTGTACTAGCACATGTATAAGTAATGCAATGCGAATAACATGAATGCAGCATAAGGTAAATCATCAGCTACAAGCTATAAGGTATACGTGTCTACAAGACCGAATCGGTGAATCTATCGATCGGCATATAGCCTCACAACAACACGCACGGTACAATACATCGTACGGCGGCTTCTAGTCAAGGGTATGGATCAAACATCAAGTCAAACTCATCACGTACGGAAAATCATCGTACGGCGGCATTAACCAAATGGGATCCTATCATCCTATATGACAATGAGGGGTACGGACCTAATGTCTCGTACGGCAATCACACATGACTCACCACATATATAAATATATATATCTATGTACCTATGTCCTTGGTCACATCCACAACAATCTCATATCAGGGACCAGCAAGGTATCAATCATCTCAATCGACTCTCATCCGTATACCAACATATCATCATAACACATGTCAATCGTATTCTCTTTTCATCGCATTTATATCTCACAAAAGGTCAATATACATTTACATTCTACTATTACTATAAGCATGCGTATCTAATCTAACATACACACCCGAACCATACGATCAGTTTTTAAAAGACGCGAATCGTAATTTTGAAAGTAGGGGTTACGGTGTTTTTAAAGAAAAGATATCATTTGAAAATCCATAATGTCCCTCAAGGTATCTGTTTAAAATATGCATACGATTCTTCAGTTTGGAAATAGGTATGGTTCGGATGCACGTCTACGTCGGCTATCTAGTCCTATAGTACCCTAAACGGCAATATCAACAAATATCATCCCCAAATCCCGTCATCACATATTAGTCGTATCATATCACTCCTAACTATCCTTTAGTTTCTAATATGATTTCTCTAACTATCCTTTAACTCTATCTATAGTTCTCTATTTAAAGGTTCCCTTAACCATATTCTATATAAAAATCGGTTTCCATCAAGTTTGCGGGGGTGCTATACGCCATCCACCCGACTTCCCCCGTGGATATAGATCCACTCACCTTGATCTTCGCTTGCTGGAGTCGATGAAGCCACGCTCATCCTCGTCATCTCGAAGTCTATGTGGGGTACCTACATATCACATTCGCAAAACCTTCTTAAAACCAAGTCGGAAAACCAAAACGGCACACGTTTCGCTCATTGGTTAAAACCTATAGCCTTGCATGCAAAACACAACCAATAGCCCTAGCCATTGACGTTCAAACGCCACACGACGGAATTAAAATATCAAATATCAAAACTCAAGTTAAAACGAAGTCGGAAAACTATGCAGCAACTCAAGAAAACAACTCCAGATTTTACCCTAGGTGAAATTAGCCAATTGTGCATATGGGAGGGGTCTAGTTTACAGCTAAAGGGACCACAGAACAAATATGAAGGAAATCCCTCCTTCCCTGGCCGCAAATTGCGGCCAGAAGGGATAAATTTGCGGCCACACTAAGGGTATAGGGGCTGGGGTCTTTAGGGTATACTCCTGGTTGCCTGCACGACTCCCAGTTATCGCTAAATAATTTTCAGGTCACCCGGGTTATAGCAGATCACCAAAACACATCACAATTTCCATAATTTTCCGATATCGGGGATTTCTAAGTCCGGGTATTTGTTTCTAATCCGGGTCTAGGCCAGTAAAAACACCTCTCAAGTCTAAGTAAATACCCACTACTGGTTATAGGTCCACAAAGTAACCCATCCCTTCTCTTGAATTTCCAAACATCACAATACCACACTAAAACAACTCCTAAACTAAACTAAAATGATAAGAATACATAACTAAACTAAATGGAAGGGATTTTACCTCATGGGTGCAGCTCAAGAAAAACCCTAGCTCTCCAAAGTCATCAAAATCCTACTTTGCTTGGTCCAAAGTGTAGAGAGTGAAGAGGGGATCAACTTTTGTGAAGGGGGTTTAGGGTTTTGGTTAACATTTGGAGACGATTCCTTGGAATGGAGGTGGAAGGAGATGGGGCTGGAGGAAGATGAAGAAAGAAATGTAATGGGGGAAAATGAAATGGTGTGGTCGCCCTCTCTCTCTTCCCTCTCTTATCCTCACCCACTCTCTCACTAATTACCTTTTTGCTCTTATTTCTTTTTAATTTAAAAACCAAATCACATAATACCCATAAAACAACACAATGAACATGCAACCAGATGAAACATTTCCTGGTGCACTAACCATGAAAAACTGTAGGAATACGGATTTGGCCTAATCGCGATTAGCAGTGCACTAATCAGGTTTTATCCAAACTGCATATAATAAATTTAAAAATGCCAAATCCTTTAAATATATTCTAAAAATGAATAAATCATTTTAATTTCCAATTATTTCACAAATATTGGTATATATTTATACCCTTTTTCGAAAACCCCAATTTCGCAAATCGGGCAGTTTTCGGGAAAAATATTATTTTAATATTAAATTCCAAAAATAATATTTTATATTTTCTGAAATGTTACAATCTTCCCCCCTTAAATAAATTCGGTCCTCGAATTTAAATTTAAACCCCCAAAATCTAAAACATTTCAATAATCAGCTCAAATCAACGGGGCTCCGAAATCACGAAAGATATAGACATAACACAGCGCACCGTGTGCGCCTGAAAATGAGTATAAAACTCAAAATCGAACTCCGTCAAGCGTCACGCAAATCATCGGATTTGCACGCATATCATCGGAGTTACAGTGGAGATACAAATCTCGAAATCCACTACAGAAATTCGAGGTACACTAGTCAAATACTATAATACGTGTATAATACGCATCCTTGAAAAAAAACTCCAAAATCTGAATAAAACACATGCAAAATCTTTTCTAAATCGCTGCGTGAATGCGTAACTCACGACATAAGTGACGGACGTTGATTTGTAAAGTAATAATATATGTCCATATATGTTTTGCTCAAATATACGTTCCGCCGTTTTAGAATATCTCAAAAGGTCTTTCTTTGTAAACGTTCGTGTCGTTCACGGACACGTAGGAAATAGCGAGACTATAGATCCCTTTTTTTTGAAAACCTCTTGTTAACTTTTTAGTGTATGCAAAATACTCAGGTACTGTCCCCAGATCAGTCCTGTTTGGTTATTACACAATATAGTGCCCAACATGAAAACAAAGTGCTCAAAAGCAAAATCAGCCTCAAAAGGCGTATCCAACAATCACGTGCGTCTGGTGCGCACGAAAATCAAATCCAAACACATGTGCCACTATATGCACAAAGCAAAACTAAGTGCAATGGGTGTGCACGAAACATTTGTCCAGTGCAACGGGTGTGCACGACAACAATATCTGGTGCATCTATTGTGCACGAAAATCTCAAATCTGGTGCATCAAATGCGCGAAATACAAGTGCGGTGCAACCAATGCACGAAAATCATATTAATAACTCTAATGCGTATAAGAACGACACCGAGTGTACCAAGGTGTATAAATAAAAAACGTGTGCAACTATGAGCATAAATCCGTATCATTGCACTACAAGCACATGTGAGCTATACCGAGTGCAAAAATCAAATCATCCGTATGAAATCCACGAAATCATAAACACATGCTACGAAGGTACAAAATCGACATCAAATGTAATACATATGCACAAATCGCAAATCAACACAACGGTGTATAAAATATATATCAAGTACGATAACTATGCGCAAAAATGTAATTACCCAGCAGGTGCATCCATGGTGCACGAAAACAATATCATGAAACCCAATCATCAAAACTCAAATCCAAGCGATATAAGCGTGATACATGGATCACAACGCAAATCGCAAAAACTGACATTGTGGTACACCTCCTACAATGTCGAAAAAAGAACCGGTGCGCCTAAAACCGGCAGAACAAAAACATCCACTTTCCTCCTGCTCACGGTCTGGCGTCCTCTGTCTCTGGGTCCTCATTTCTCTGTGAATTCACCAATCTCGCAATCCATCGGCTCGTCGGCCCGGTCAGGTGTGCTAACGGAAACGATTCCACTCTGGCACTTCTCTGGTCATCTCTCGGCCAATCATCACGACCACTCGTAAAGCAGCACGTCACTGGCGTCGGCTTCTGGCTCTCTGAATGCACATGACACAACTGATCCTGGGTGAAAATCTCATTGCAGCAGTGTCCTGGAAGGAATCCTGCTCAAGGTCTCTTCCGATCTCGCCTATGCCGAACTGTACGGAGCCTGGTACTCTTGCATAATCTTTTCTCGCTTTCTGGGCATCTGCGTTCTCAGTACAGCTTTTCCTCGGAATTTGGCCGCATCCCAACGCCTCTGTATACATATCGGATCTTTCATCTCGACGGGGAGTAACAACAGCTCTTCAGCATCTCACACGAACCTTTCGTTCCACTCGTCTTTATTATCGTCCACTTCGATGTCACGTCATGCTATCTGCGTACTGCAAATGTCCTCGGCTACAGTCAATCCGGAATCTCTCACACGGACTCGAAATCGTGAACTCGGTATCTTCATCACTCTGTAGAAGATCTATAGCCAAACACGTCCTTAGGAACTCGTCCCAACCATCGGAGGAATACTCGATACTCGACCGTCCTCGATCAACTCACAACGCATCTGGGTGAGGTCCTCTACCCGAAGCTGGTCATCCTACCGATCTCTTATCAGATGATATCCGGACGACGTCAAAATTTCGATCGAGTCATCAAAGTCCCATAATTTCCCGAAAACACAACACCTGAGCATAGTCTAATAATATCTGGTACATACCACAGTACCTACGGACCAACCGTAGAAGGGCAAACCCAAGCCTCACTGCTGGCACCGCTAAACTTCCGCAAACCCTAAGGTTCGAAAGCGGTTCCATGGTTATCATGTCGAGTTTGTTAGTTATATGTATGCCCTAGAGGCCATTACTGTACATAAGATGTATATTGTAGTGGATGCTGGGACATATATAGGGAGGACTTTCTTGCTCGACATGATAGTATGCTATCTGGTTACTCTTTACCTTAACGTGTACACTGATTGTCTCTCTGTTACATGTTGGTAAAGCCCTTAGGATGTGTACTTGACTACCTGGACTATGATGCGGATCATACTAGTGGGGACATGGTAGTCCATAAGTACATCCTTCAAGGTCCCTAGTCGTGGGTGTATCGAGACGGGGCATCGATATAACAGAGTAGACTAGCGTATACCTTCTTGACCCATACAGATGGGCGATGGATGATCCCATATCCATTAGTGTTTGACATCAGAGATGATATACGTGTGCTCAGTGGAGACTGGGTACACTGGACGGACTCGCCGAGAACTCCCAGATGGTATTATACCTTACGTCAGATGGCAGTTCTCTGGTGACACTGGTACAGGTTAGTCTGTAGACCCGAGATCGTCATAGAGTCTTGTGTGATTCACACTGTGCTTTGATTTCCACCTTACCACGTCCAAGAGGGCGTGCAAAACGGTGGTTTTTGGGTACAGTCCCGAATCACATGGAGGCAATGAGCGATACGAGGGGATTCGTCTCTCCCGGTATAGGGAGTTGATGTTGCGCTGTGTTCGATTGGCTATAACCGGAAATCCCTGGCCAGGGTTGCTGAGATTTACTGGTAAGTGTTACCAGTAGTTTCTCGAACTGTTATAGACCTCATATCGACACGACTTATCGAGCTACTGGGGTCTGACGTTTACCACCGCTTGGCGAGATATGCGACATATCAGACGAACAGACCGGACTGTACGGAAAGTGTTACTGGTTGGATTCACAGGAGTGTGAGCGGGCTTGCTCGTCGATCTTCTGATCGCTTAATACCCGGGTGGCCGTTACGTTTAGCAGACCGCTTGCGGCTTGTGGGTGATTGATATGATCATCACCTGCTGCCGGCGTATTGACGAGTCTTTAGAGTCCTACACAGAGGTTTCCTGGCTCAAGCGAAACGAAAAAGAAGCGCATATGAGATATGTGCGGGACCGAGAATTATACCAATATGTGATACTGTATTCTATTCTCGCGATTTGTATCATTGGTCGGTTATATGTGATATAGCCGGGTTACCGAATCAAGTGTTGATTCGATACATTGATACACTTGATATTAGTCGGTTATATGCGATATGACCGGATCGTTAAATCAAGTGTTGATTTAATGATTTAATGTATAATTATATATTTGATATATTACTTTACATTAACTAGTATTAGTTCAGTTAAGATGGATTTTCTCACTTGATGTGCACATTGTATATTTGATATAGTTTTGTGCACTAGTTTGTATCATGTTTGATGATACATGCAAACTTGGGTGTATGTTTGATTTAAACCTTGGTTAAGTAAATGGTTAGGGTTTTAATTTATTCATTCATTTATTTATTTATTTCATTTTGGCAAGAAATGAAATGGTTGCTACTTTTGTTTTACATTGAAGCTTCATGAAGCTTTGAAAAAGTCTACCATTTTTGTTTCATGCCTAACCTAACCATTCACCTAACCTTAGTTTACTCTCTACACATAACCATGGTTGCTAATATGATAAGAATCACTTATTTTCTATTATTCAATAATTCTTATCATATTATCATCTTCTTCTTCTCCTTCTTCAAGAAGAAAGAAGCTTGCTAGCTTCAATGGTGAAATGAGAAAAAGAGTGAGAAATCCAATTCTAAAGTGAACCCACTTCCTATTTCTTCATCCTCTACCACTTGCCAAGTAGTATAGGGTGTTTTCTTCACAAGTTTCATGACTTGGTGAAGTTGGAGCTTGATCTTGAGTTGCCTCGACGTAGATCATCTTCGGCATCGAAGTCGACGACCTAGCCCGCCCATTTCTCCGATGAAGCCGACGCTAAAGCCCGGGATCCGATGATCGCAGCGAGGGGACATCATCACGGAGCAATGGAGGTGGAGGACCGGATCTACAAAGGTTGTATTTTCCGTTCACTCTTAGTTAAGTTGTTAACTAGTTGCATATTTCGCCTAATCTCTACTCAACGATCGCATTAGGGTTTCTCAGCACCGGAAATTTTTGAATTT
The DNA here is from genome assembly GCA_030015575.1 of Agapanthus africanus. Classification (NCBI taxonomy): domain Eukaryota; kingdom Viridiplantae; phylum Streptophyta; class Magnoliopsida; order Asparagales; family Amaryllidaceae; genus Agapanthus; species Agapanthus africanus. Next base: position 170,025,178 of record CM057351.1, on the reverse strand, counting down.
GGCATGGTTGATGCCTTGTGAGACCTCATTAGTATTCATAGGAACCCTACAGTGGTATCAGAGCCTAGCTAGAGCCTTAGGCGATGCGTAGACGGAGTTAGAAGTCCGATCGAACCGAAACCCTAACTCCAATATGCACTCTGTACATTTTTGAAATTCGTGGATTTTTGTAAATTAAAAATGCTTAAAAAATTCAGCAGGAAATTCTAAGAATTACGGTTCAAAAATTACCTAATGATGTGTCTAAAGCGTGGCGGAACCGCGGCATTAGCCAGCTATTGCGGCCGTTCCACGCCCATTTAGTCTCTTCAGTCAACCATTTTTGCACAGTAACTTCTTTATTTAAATGCTGAGTTTTATGGGAATTTTTAATATTTACTCAAGAGTTGAGTTTTCTGGGGTGTTTTGGAGCTTCCATGATTCGATCGGATTATCAGACTTTGTCTATATGTTTTCCGGATAATTTGTTGAATATGTTAAACTGTTCGACCGGATATAAATACCCAATTTTTCCCCTGCCGGAAAATTTCCAAGTGTTGGATTTTTCCGTGGTTTAAAGACGTTCTAAGTAGTGCAAGTAACGCGATGGACCCTCTAGAAGACAACAAACCTTAACTCGATTATGTGACCGTCTTGAACTGCCCTTTGAACCTTCGGGTTTGGGGCAGTACGGCGTGCCACATGTGAGGCGTTGGCTTGACCCTTCTACGGCTGGACCGTTGGTATTGAGGCACGAAGTGAATGTTTTTAAACTTATTTCATGTGTTGAGCTGTTTCGGGAAAACTTGGGTGTTCGATTGTTCGATCGGAAAGTTTGACATTTTCTATTTATCCGGAATGTGATACAATACTTGGAATTCACAAATAGTTATGAGATAACTGAATGAATGTTATAAACACAACAGTGTAGTCTCATTTGATCGGTTGCCACGGAATTTTGATGTGATCAAAAGTCCGTCTCAATCACGTAGCGTACGCGGATACTCGCCGGGTAAACTTAAAAGACAGCCTCACCCCAAAGCCTCGACCAAGTGACTGTAGGAGAACCCCGTCGCCGAAAGCATCCGTTCGGGTGCTCGCGGCAGCGGTGTTCCGCCTTGGTGAACTTTGTCGTCGGTATCGGGGGTACGACTGTCTACTGAAGTTTGCGACGAGCATTCGATCAGGATATCGGGAATCTTGTTGAATTTCCCGATTATGTATTGAAAAGTGTTTTCAATTTTGAGACTAAAATGCGGGGTTTATAATTGTTAGGCATGCGATGTCTAAGGAATTCATTTGATTAGGCATGCGATGTCTCTGGAGATTGCGGATTCCAACTGTTGTAGTTTTACACTTTCTTTTCTGTGACCGTAAGTGTAATATGTGATATCGCCGGTTTCGTTGCTATATGTCAACGACAATTGGGATGCGCATATTTACTTACATTGATGACATGTGATGTTATGTGTTGCTGGATATGTTATATTGGATCGTCGTGTTTGAATAGCCGGGGGTTTTTATGTGAGATGAGTGTTTTTCATTTTCATTCATGTAAAATCTTGTATGTAATATTCTTTTATTGGGGCACTTCCAGGTTGAGGAAGTTGTCACCGTTGATGTATATTATTTACTTTTCCGCACTAGGATAGACCCAAGGAGGAGGGCACAGGTAACCGGGTTCTGGAGTCCAGTAGGAGACCAACTCGAGGAGTCGAATCCGGGTCTCCTAACTCTAGAATTGGTAGGGTTGCTTGCCGCTCTCGTAGGGGTCTAGGGGTGTGGGTTTGGCTATTCATCGCGACCGTGGAATCCGTGTTTTATACTGGCTCGTATTGAAAACACGGACGTCCTAGTATATCCAATGTTTCATATGATTCTTCTGCTGCGATATCTGTGATGTGATCATGTGATGTTCTGTGATAAATACTGTATATAGTATATATGATATATTATATAGACGTTACTTATGTTTTACACCCGCGCTAGCCCTGCCCTGCTCTGCCGTTAGTTACCTAACCTAATAGTGCACGAGGGGACATCGAGGCGAACACGGATGGCATAAGCGAACGTCGTATTTATCTGTGATGTTTAGGTACTTAAATGATGGGACTTCATTAATGTGATTAATGAAATAAAAGAAACCTAAGATGTTGTGGAATCGAATTTCAAAAATAAAACAGGTAGCTACAGTTCTTGCTTTGCACAGCGGTATATGTGATATATCCTGCACCTTATTCGATGAGGAAAGGACCGAGATCCCTTCACCGGGAGTGACTCCTTTAGCAATAACTGGCAGATGCTACACACTCGGTTTGTCTTTTGATTGCTTTTAAGAGTTTTTGCTTTGCACAGTGATATATATGATATATCTCGCACCTTATTCGATGAGGAAAGGACCGACGAACCCTTCACCGGGAGTGACTCCTTTAGCAAAACTAGAAAAAGCCTAAAAAACACTCCATTTCAAAATTCATTCGATCCTACAACGATATCAAGTTCATTACGCAATAGGTTTTCAGAAAAACCTGTCGTAGCCCTTCGTCATTTCAGATAAGTAGTAGTTAGTATTCGTGCTGCGTTTGTTGGCCTTTGTCAAGGCGTAGTGTGCGGTAGCTAACTGGTGCTTATCTGCTTATGCATATGATGCAGATTGGATTAGGGTAGTCGTGCGACCTTGTTGGCCTTTGTCAAGGGTCGTGCGGGTGGGTTTAATTCAATCAGGAAATGACGGGTTGAACTTGACTAGCATCCTATGGTTTGTTGGCCTTTGTCAAGGTCATAGGAGGTTAGGGGAAAAATATTATCGGGAATTTCAAGTGTTGAAATTTGCAATGAGATTGCATACCTTCTTTGAGATAGTTGGATCCCGATACCCGCTGCGAGTAAGAGTTACTCCTGGGAGAGTTTTACACATTACAATTAGCCGATCAAGTAGGTGTCTAGAAAGGTGTCAACAGGGTTACGCCCCTGGGAAAACGAGGTTTACATTAATTAGATTCGTGCGAAAGCACGGGGGACCTCCCTCAAAGTAACGACACTGGCCTGGCTGAAAGATTGGCGAACTTGTAGAGTGTAATTAATCCCAGCTAGTCTTTCCTTTTAGGGTTTGAAGGAAGATTTGATAAAAACAGTGGGAGCCATCCTGATTAGATAAAATAATAACCAATCTGATCTTGCAAGAGCATACGCTGAGTGTTTTCTTCTCTCTCTCTCCAGGTAGCGACCATATCACGCCTTAATCAAGATAATAAAACGAATATATTGACCGAACCCGCTTGTTATACTGAGCTGGGGAACGTTGGTCCCGCTCCAACTTATAATTGTTATAAGACAGAGCAGGAAATAGGGGAATACCAAGATTCCCATGCCGCCCAAACGAAGAAAGTGCATATGATGCATCTTCTTCGGGTGTGTTCGTTACAAAGAACTGTTTCTCTGTATCCTCTACGTCCTGGGGATTTGATACCGGATCAGGATCCCAGATATGTAATCAGTTACATAGGGCTACAGAAAGAAAGAGAACTGAGAACGGGTGATAAGTTTCATGAGGCAGAAAACGGTGCAAGTGTTGCAGCCAGGTCTGTTGGTCACTGTCACCCTATATTACCTGAGTACATTGATTCTGAACAAATGCTATTAGATACTGAACCTGATATAAAAAATCATATCTGTCTCTTTATTAGTAAAGAAACGATAAAATTTTGTATTGTTGGATAATGTTTTGAACATTTCCTATATCAAAAGTTGAACGGTTCAGGCACGTTATCTAAAAGCATTGATGTTCTAAATCAAACTACAGTTCTTAGTATACAGAACACACACAAGAGGAAGAGTTCAAAAATGAACGAATTCTTCTTGAGGTATTGTAGACTAGGTCATATCAATGCGACCCGACTAGCTGAAGTTACATATAGATGCATATTTAAATCAGTTTGAATTTACATCTTGTGAAACTTGCCAGTCATGTCACAAAGATAAGATGACCATAGCTCTGTTTACTGGAAGCAGAGAAAGAGTTAGTTGAACTCTTGGGATGATACATGTTGATGTATGAAGGTCCCCTGTCTATACATACCAAGAACGGTCCTTTGTACTTCATTACATTCTCTGATAATCTCTCAAGATTCAGACATATGTTCCTGTTGAAACATAAGTCCGAACCTTTTGAGATATTCACAGAATATAAGTTAGAAGTAGAGAACCAAAATAAGGGTATAAGTATTATGTCCTTTGATGTGATCAAGGAGGAGAATACTTGAGCACGGAATTCCTGGATTATTCTAAAGGAGAATGAGATTCTCTCTCAGCATTACTCCTCCGTATACACCATAGCACGATGGTATATCGGGGCGGAGCAAAGGCACCCTATATGATATGGTGTTCTCTATGATGAGTACTACTGAGTTTCCTATTTCCTTTTGGGAGTTATGCGCTTGAGAAGTTGCATACCTATTGAATAGGGTTCCAATCAAATCAGTTGCCTACCACTCTATACGAGATATGGAAAGGGAAGAGCCCATATCTTAAATTGGTTAAGATTTGGGGTTGTCCGGCCTATGTCTAAAAGCAAAATCCGGACAAGCTCGAGGCAAGGTCTGTTATGTAGATCTGGAAAGGTTCCAGCTATACAAACTGAAGCAGATGATTTGATAGAACCAAAGGATTCAGTAGATTCCAACGAACCTCATCCTCTCCGCCAATCTAGTAGGGTTCCTCACCCACCTGAGAGTTACTTCGGTTTCTCTATGATAGTGGCAGCGAGGATTGCATCATGAGATGATAACCCAACTAGTTTTGAGCTGGCCATCAGGAGTGGGACTCTGTAAGAATGGCTGGATGTTAATCGATCTGAGATGGAATCCTTATACACCAACAAAGTATGGACTTTAGTTTCTTTATCTGATGGGTTAAATCCCTATCAGGAACAAGTATATCTTGAGAAGATTACTTGGTGTACATGGAAAAGTTGAGACTTTCAAAGCTAGACTTGTTAAAGGTTTTCGTCATCGACCAGGCGTGGATAATGATGAAACCTTTTTCCAGTGGCTATGCTTAAGTCCATCCAGATCCTACTTGCCATGGCTACATACCATGACTACGATATCTGGCGGTTGGGTGCTATGACTGCTTTTCTAAATGATGTTTTAGAAGAGAACGTCTATAAGTACACAGCCAGAGGGCTTCGTAAATAATGGGAGCAGCGGAAACGTGTGCAAGATGTTTTATGTGATGAAGCAAGCATCGCGGAGTTGGAACATCTGTTTTGATGAGTTAGTCAAACAGTTTGACATCATCAAAATGGTAGATGAACCTTGTATATACAAAAAAGGTAGTAGAGAGTATGGTAGTGATCCTCGTAGAGTATGTGGATGACATACTCTTGATCGGGAAGGAGTTTCTATGCTACGCTCGGTCAATCTCCGCTTATCACAATGATTCTCCATATAGGATCAAAGTGATACCTACTAAATCCTGGGTTTTGGATCTATGAGATAGATCTAATTGGATATTAGGATACTCACTAGTTGTAGTGAGATGGTATCAGTTGATCCTGGGGAGAATCACTGGAAAGGTTCCAGGGTGATAAGGACGACTGAAAGTCAGTCACAGGCATTGTCTTTACCCTCAGTAAAGGGACGGTATGTTGGAAGAGTTCCAAGCTAGATACCGTGGCATACTAGACGATAAAGGCTGGATACATCGCTACTTAAGATGCTGCCAAAGAGGCAGTCTGGATGTATATTTGTTCATGAGATGAACTTAGTTCCTCCCATTGTGTGACAATGGAGTTGTGGCTTATGCCAAGGAACGTCCACCCATCAGTGATCCAGACATATTCTAAGGCAGTATCACCTGATCATGGAGATGGCTGATCTCCAAGGTGATCGAGGTTAGGAGAGTAGACTCAGAGGACAACACGGCGGATCCACTCACAAAGGCCTTTTCCCAGAGAGAGACTATTATGGGATAGTTGAGTATGAGATACTACAACCACTGCTACAGATGGCCCTAGTGCAAGTGGGAGATTGTTAGTTATATGTATGCCCTAGAGGCCATTACTGTACATAGGATGTTTATTGTAGTAGATGCTGGGACATATATAGGGAGGACTTTCTTGCTCGACATGATAGTATGCTATCTGGTTACTCTTTACCTTAACGTGTACACTGAATGTCTCTCTGTTACATGTTGGTAAAGCCATTAGGATGTGTACTTGACTACCTGGACTATGATGCGGATCATACTAGTGGGGACATGGTAGTCCATAAGTACATCCTTCAAGGTCCCTAGTCGTGGGTGTATCGAGACGAGGCATCGATATAACAGAGTAGACTAGCGTATACCTTCTTGACCCATACAGATGGGCGATGGATGATCCTATATCCATTAGTGTTTGACATCAGAGATGATATACGGGTGCTCAGTGGAGACTGGGTACACTGGACGGACTCGCCGAGAACTCCCAGATGGTATTATACCTTACGTCAGATGGCAGTTCTCTGGTGACACTGGTACAGGTTAGTCTGTAGACCCGAGATCGTCATAGAGTCTTGTGTGATTCCCACTGTACTTTGATTTCCACCTTACCACGTCCAAGAGGGCGTGCAAAACGGTGGTTTTTGGGTACAGTCCCGAATCACATGGAGGCAATGAGCGATAGGAGGGGATTTGTCTCTCCCGGTATAGGGAGTTGATGTTGCGCTGTGTTCGATTGGCTATAACCGGAAATCCATGGCCAGGGTTGCTGAGATTTACTGGTAAGTGTTACCAGTAGTTTCTCAAACTGTTATAGACCTCATATCGACACGACTTATCGAGCTACTGGGGTCTGACGTTTACCACCGCTAGGCGAGATATGCGACATATCAGACGAACAGACCGGACTGTACGGAAAGTGTTACTGGTTGGATTCACAGGAGTGTGAGCGGGCTTGCTCGTCGATCTTCTGATCCCTCAATACCCGGGTGGCCGTTACATTTAGCAGACCGCTTGCGGCTTGTGGGTGATTGATATGATCATCACCTACTGCCGGCGTATTGACGAGTCTTTAGAGTCCTACACAAAGGTTTCCTGGCTCAAGCCAAACGAAATAGGAGCGCATATGAGATATGTGCGGGACCGAGAATTATACCAATATGTGATACTGTATTCTATTCTCGCGATTTGTATCATTGGTCGGTTATATGTGATATAGCCGGGTTACCGAATCAAGTGTTGATTCGATACATTGATACACTTGATATTAGTCGGTTATATGCGATATGACCGGATCGTTAAATCAAGTGTTGATTTAATGATTTAATGTATAATTATATATTTGATATATTACTTTACATTAACTAGTATTAGTTCACTTAAGATGGATTTTCTCACTTGATGTGCACATTGTATATTTGATATAGTTTTGTGCACTAGTTTGTATCATGTTTGATGATACATGCAAACTTGGGTGTATGTTTGATTTAAACCTTGGTTAAGTAAATGGTTAGGGTTTTAATTTATTCATTTATTTATTTATTTATTTCATTTTGGCAAGAAATGAAATGCTTGCTACTTTTGTTTTACATTGAAGCTTCATGAAGCTTTGAAAAAGTCTACCATTTTTATTTCATGCCTAACCTAACCATTCACCTAACCTTAGTTTACTCTCTACACATAACCATGGTTGCTAATATGATAAGAATCACTTATTTTCTATTATTCAATAATTCTTATCATATTATCATCTTCTTCTTCTCCTTCTTCAAGAAGAAAGAAGCTTGCTAGCTTCAATGGTGAAATGAGAAAAAGAGTGAGAAATCCAATTCTAAAGTGAACCCACTTCCTATTTCTTCATCCTCTACCACTTGCCAAGTAGTATAGGGTGTTTTCTTCACAAGTTTCATGACTTGGTGAAGTTGGAGCTTGATCTTGAGTTGCCTCGACGTAGATCATCTTCGGCATCGAAGTCGACGACCTAGCCCGCCCATTTCTTCGATGAAGCCGACGCTAAAGCCCGGGATCCGATGATCGCAGCGAGGGGACATCATCACGGAGCAATGGAGGTGGAGGACCGGATCTACAAAGGTTGTATTTTCCGTTCACTCTTAGTTAAGTTGTTAACTAGTTGCATATTTCGCCTAATCTCTAGTCAACGATCGCATTAGGGTTTCTCGGCACCGGAAATTTTTGAATTTGGCATGGTTGATGCCTTGTGAGACCTCATTAGTGTTCGTAGGAACCCTACAGAGTTAGGGTTTCATTCTTCTAGAGGGTCCACAGAATTACCTGCATGTTCTTCCGAATACTTAAACTTGGAAAACTGGGTTTCTGACATTCGTTCGAACTTTTTAACTTCGCCTATACAACATGTGAATATCTCTCGTCTGCATGTTAACCAATTCCTCAATCTTCCAAGAGAGGCGATACATCACAGTCATCTCTGGATCTGAGTAAGACTCTCCATACTGGAAATCTTCAACTCAACCGGGCCTGCGTCGGCGCATCAATCTGACGAATCACCTTCGTCTCTCAAATCGGGGTAGACTAGCTATCATCTATCGCATCTCTGCCTGGAAGCTCCAGCGATCTCAGCTCGTAAGCCCTGGAAGCGACATCTCATCAATCTCAGCAATAGCTGGGTTATCTGTCTGCACGGTAGGCGACATCACAATCTCTGAGGTATGTTGTACATCAACATTCCTCTCACAACTGGCATCCTCTATCAATGGCCCGATCATCCGGTGCAACGCCAAACACTCTCCTCATCCAAGAGGTCACAAAACAAATACTAACTCGAGACGTTCCCGTGTCACCAGCAAACATGATAGTCAGTCCTCGTACCAGACGAGCTCGCCCTGACCGCAACACTAGCAGCAGATCAATCTGCGCTCAAACTATGGTGACAGGAACCTTAATCGAGTATCGAAGAAAGCAGATCAACGGCATGAAAGGAAACGACAGATCCAGAATGGATACATGATCATAAGAAGGAACAACATCAATAAGAGTATGATCATGGAAACGAATATAATCAAGGATCTCAAATGGATGTATAATCATGGGTACGAAGAAAACCATAGATCTCAGAATATGTACATCCTAAGGTTTCTTAAATGGAGTATCGTATTGTAAATATGCCGCGGAACATACGTACGGTACGTCACTTTACTCAAGCTACCTACTCTATCAATCAGGGTTAGCCTATGAAACGAAAGTTGGGGTCTAATACCCCCACCCCCCCGTTCAAGTCTAAGTTCCGAAAGGTCAAGCCTAGGTTCCGAAATATTTTACGCCCCAGACTCCACATAGTCAAACCTAAACTCGAACCAAGGTTAAACCTAGCACTCCGATACCAACTTTTTCACGACCCGAAATATTAGCCCGTGACTAGCACTTAAATCACGCAACGTCTAAAGGCGTAATGTAATTCAAGTAAGCTGAAACCCAGAAATCTAAACCTTTTTAAGAAAATAAAAGAGGTGCAGTTTTGAAAAAGGTATAAGGAAAACAACCGGTTTATTAAATGCATGGATAATAGAACATGAAAATGCAAGTGAATTTATTAGTTGAAAAACATTTTTCTTCTTTTAAAAATTTGGGCAGCACCTCCCTTGTATATTTTGATCCAAAACCACAATACAAGATAATGATAAAGGCATCCCCAAGCGGGAGCTAGCTCTTCGCCAAATGGCGGATTCACAACCACGAAAGTAATGAAACAAGTATACGACGTCCAACGACGAAGATCAACACAACAGATAATGAATAAAGCAAGACATCAACCCAATAAGCGAACATAAAACCCATCGCTCAAGTCTCACAACTACAAGTCTCACTAAGTCTCATTACTTATACAATTTTTAGTTTTGACTGATGGAGTCGACTAGATACAATATGAAATATAAATACAAGAGGGGGTCACGATACAAATGTCCCACCTACCCAAGCAAAACACCCGAATGCAATTATGTGCCAGCGATACCGCTACTGATCCATGAGGTCAACCTGCAAGAACTGTGTCACAATGGGGGTGAGTTGCCAACTCGTGAGTAGAAAAACATCTACAAGTAGAACTCGAATAAACAACGACTCCTAGGTCAACTATATCATAAAGGTAATACTATGATATCTAGGGTGACCGTATCTACATATGTGACAATAATATAATCAATACTTATATGTATGTGGATATAATCCAATAATAATCAATGTATGTATGCATGTGGATCTCGTCCAACCATATAGTCAATGTATGTATGCATGTGGATCTCGTCCAACCATATAATCAATTTATGTATGCATGTGGATCTCGTCCATGGGTCAACCAATTGTTGGGATTCCCTTGCACCTAGTCTAGGGTTTGGTAGCATCACTCATGCCATTTTAAGGGTTTGGAGAGGTGCAAAGCAAACAAACCATGAATCTTTACTAGAATTTTTAGGGTAACGAAGTTTGTATCACAAATAAAGAACTATCTATCATATAGAGTTTAGGATTACAACCTTTGTAGTCCGTTCCTTCGCTTCATAAGCTCAGTGTTGAGGTCCATTCGCTGTGATCATCAAGAACTCCGACTCTAGAGAGGCTCCATGAGGTGAATGAGGCATCTTGCTTGTAGTCTTCATGATCTAAGATGATCTACCTTGAAGAATCTCTAACCCAAGCTTATACTTCGCTAATGAAGTAATTAAAGAAGTGAACACCCTAATCTAAGTGGCTAGAATATATGAGGATGATGAAGTAGGAATTTTACACTCTTTTGTTTTCAATTTCTCACTATTAATCACCACAAACTAAAAAGCTAGTGAAGCTTTTTTCAAGAGCAAGAAGAAGATGAAACCTTTTGTGATGAATAATGAAAATTATTGTTATGGTTACAATTGCAACCATGGGTTAAGAATGAAAGCCTTAACCCTTGTAGAGAATAAACCATAGGTTAAGGGTTTGGGTTGGGTTAACAAATATCTTCGTAAAATATCAAAGCAAGATGACAAAGTCAAAGCTTCATGAAGCATCCACAAACCTCATCCAAACACTTAACCCTAATCCAAACCCTAACAAGGTTTAAACTCAAAAACTTTGTTTCATTTGTAACCCTAACTTATTACAATATTATATATCACATATATAATATATTATGTAACAAAAGAAAATAATACAATTAACATATATCGCATATACATCAATGTATTATCAAGTGAGAAAAAGAATCATTAAAGCGAGCTAATATTAGTAATGTAACGTAATATATCACATATATAATTATACATTAAATTATCGAATCAACACTTGATCCGATAATCCGGCTATATAACATATAACCGACTAATATAACAAGTACCAATTCATCGAATCAACACTTGATCCGATGACCCGGCTATATCACATATACCCGGCCGATATCATATATCGTGGGAATAGAATACGATATCTCATATCGTATTATTCTCGGTTCCGCACATATCACATATGTGCCCTTACTCCGTTTTGCCTGAGCCAGGAAACCTCTGTGTAGGACTCTAAAGAATCATCAATACGCCGGCAGTAGGTGATGATCATATCAAACACCAACAAGCTGCAAGCGGCCAGCTAAACGTAACAGCCACCCGTGTATTGAGCGATCAGAAGATCAACAAGCAAGCCTGTACATTCTTCTGTGAATCGAATCAGTAACACTACCGTACAGTCCGGTCTCTTCGTCTGATATGTTGCATATCCAGTCTATGGGTGGTAAACGTCAGACCCCAGTAACCGATAAGTCGTATCGATGTGAGGCTCATAACAGGTCGAGAAACTACTGATAACGCTTACCAGTAGCACTCCATATCAGCCCTGGCCAGGGACTTCCAGTTATAGCCAATCGAACACAGCACAACATCAACTCCCTATACCGGGAGAGACGAAACCCCTCCTATCGCTCATTGCCTCCATGTGATTCGGGACTGTACCCAAAAGCCACCGTTTTGCATGCCCTCTTGGACGTGGTAAGGTAGAAATCAAGGCACAGTGGGAATCACACAAGACTCTATGACGATCTCGGGTTTACAGACTAACCTGTACCAGTGTCACCGGAGAACTGTTATCTGACGATAGGTATAATACCATCTAGGAGTTCTCGGCGAGTCCGTTCAGTGTACCCAGTCTCAACTGAGCACCCGTAAACCTTCTCAGATGTCAAACACCAATGGATATGGGATCATCCATCGCCCATCATATGGGTCGAGAAGCGTATACGCTAGTCTACTCTGGAGTATCGATGCCCTGTCTCGATACTCTCTCGACTAGGAACAGTTATAGCATATACTCTTGGACTACCCTGGCCCCACTAGTATGATCTGCATCATATTCCCAGTAGTCGAGTACATATCCTAAGGGCTTTATCAACATGTAAGAGCAAGACAGTAAACCAATACGAGTCAATATGTTAAGACAAAGTGAAACCAAATAGCATACTATCATGTCGAGCAAGAAAGTCCTCTCTATATATATCCAAGCATCCACTATAATATACATCATATGTACAACAATGACCTCTAGGGCATATATATAACTAACACCAATGACACAACAATATCATGCATGTAAATATTTTAAACGCATATGCATGAAAGTATGAGGATATAAATCAACGTGTGCCCCTTGCGACACATCAAAATCATGGAACCTGAGTGTCCAATCTCGACACTCGAAAATATCATGAAACCCGTGTCCAACATCGACACGTAAATCCTCATATATCTCGGGCTCCGTCAGTCCGGATCGGCCCATCTCATCTCTCAACTCCGGTCGGTATCCTCCGGATATCCGCCGAGCCTAAATACTATCGCCGGTAGGTAGTAGTCCCTCTGCCAGGCCCACCGTCTACTGCACAGCAATTCGTTCTCGCATCGGGGTACCATACCGGGTCCACCATGTACCCGCAATCGGCCTCATCCAACTCCTCGAATCGGGTTTCACATGTCACACGTCTCAGAACCGAGAAAACGCATGGTGGACGCACTGAAATATCATATCAAGAGAAACCGGGTTTTTAAAACAGTACATGCTTTCTTTTGAAATAGCCACGGTTCTCAAATCTAGAAATCTCATGAAAACAGCATATCTCAATGCATAAAATCATAAAGCATGATGTATGCGACATATGATAAAAATGTAAGCATATCCAAATATCATGCAACATGGAACAGTGATATGACATACAAAGGGAAAACCGCTCTTTTAAATGGATCCAGTTATTAAAATATAACATGCGGTCCCCAACTCTCCAAAATCAAAACCAGCATCAACTATGTATGTACAATGTGTATGTACGTAGGCATGGATGCACAAGATATATATATGCACATAAGTATGAGTGTACAATATGCATGTGCGCCAATATGGATGTACAAGTGAGTATATACGCAAGTATGAGTGTACAATATGCATGTGCGCCAATATGGATGTACAAGTAGGTACATACGTAAGTATGAGTGTACAATATGCATGTGCGCCAATATGGATGTACAAGTGGGTACATACGCAAGTATGAGTGTACAATATGCATGTGCGCCAATATGGATGTACAAGTGGGTACATACGCAAGTATGAGTGTACAATATGTATGTGCGCCAATATGGATGTACAAGTGGGTATATACGCAAGTATGAGTGTACAATATGCATGTGCGCCAATATGGATGTACGGGTGGGTATATACACAAGTATGTTATGCGAAGAGTCATATCATGATGCAGCAATCCTACTGTGTAGTGACACAGCAATTATCGATGATGAAGTGTGTGAGTCGGCCAATCTGTGTAAGTGTAACATACGCATCATCGATAATGGTGCAGGTGTACTACCACAGGTATAAGTATTGCAATGAGAATAACTTGAATGCAGCATAAAGTAAATCATCAGCTACAAGCTATAAGGTATACGTGTCTACAAGACCGAGTCGGTGAATCTATCGATCGGCGTATAGCCTCACAACAACACGCATGGTACAATACATCGTACGGCAGCCTCTAGTCAAGGGTATGGATCAAACATCAAGTCAAACTTATCACATACGGAAAATCATCTTACGACGGCATTATCCAAATGGGATCCTATCATCCTATATGAAAATGAGGGGTACGGACCTAACGTCTCGTACGGCAATCACACATGACTCACCACATATATAAATATATATATATATATCTATGTACCTATGTCCCTGGTCACATCCACAACAATCTCATATCAGGGGACCGGCAAGGTATCAATCATCTCAATCGACTCTCATCCGTATACCAACATATCATCATAACACATGTCAATCGTATTCTCTTTTCATCGCATTTATATCTCACAAAAGGTCAATATACAATTACATTCTACTATTACTATAAGCATGCGTATCTAATCTAACATACACACCCGAACCATACGATCAGTTTTTAAAAGATGCGAATCGTAGTTTTGAAAGTAGGGGTTACGGTGTTTTTAAGGAAAAGATATCATTTGAAAATCCGTAACGTCCCTCATGGTATCTGTTTAAAAGATGCATACGATTCTTTAGTTTGGAAATAGGTATGGTTCGGATGACACGTCTACGTCAGCTATCTAATCCTATAGTACCCTAAACGGCAATATCAACAAATATCATTCTCAAATCCCGTCATCACATATTAGCCGTATCATATCACTCCTAACTATCCTTTAGTTTCTAATATGATTTCTCTAACTATCCTTTAACTCTATCTATAGTTTTCTATTTAAAGGTTCCCTTAACCATATTCTATATAAAAATCGGTTTCCATCAAGTTTGCGGAGGTGCTATACGCCATCCACCCGACTTTCCCCATGGATATAGATCCACTCACCTTGATCTTCGCTTACTGGAGTCGATGACTCCACGATCATCCTCGTTGTCTCTAAGTCTACATGGGGTACCTACATTTCACATTCTCAAAACCTTATTAAAACCAAGTCGGAAAACCAAAACGGCATACGTTTCGCTCATAGGTTAAAACCTATAGCCTTGCCGGCAAAACACGACCAATAGCCCTAGTCGTTGACGTTCAAACGCCACACGACGGAATTAAAATATCAAATACCAAAAATCAAGTTAAAACGAAGTCGCAAAACTATCCAGCAACTCAAGAAAACAACTCCAGATTTTACCCTAGGTGAAATTAGCCAATTTTGCATATGGGAGGGGTCTAGTTTATAGCTAAAGGGACCACAGAACAAATACGAAGGAAATCCCTCCTACCCTGGCCGCAAATTGCGGCCAGATGGGATCAATTTTTGGCCACACTAAGGGTACAGGGGCTGGGGTCTTTAGGGTATACTCCTGGTTGCCTGCACGACTCCCAGTAATCGCTAAATAATTTTCAGGTCACCCGGGTTATTGCAGATCACCAAAAACATCACAATTTCCATAATTTTCCGATATCGGGGATTTCTAAGTCCTGGTATTGGTTTCTAATCCGGGTCTAGGCCAGTAAAAACACCTCTCAAGTTTATGTAAACACCCACTACTGGTTATAGGTCCACAAAGTAACCCATCCCTTCTCTTGAATTTCTAAACATCACAATACCACACTAAAACAACTCCTAAACTAAACTAAAATGCTAGGAATACATAACTAAACTAAATGGAAGGGATTTTACCTCATGGGTGTTGCTCAAGAAAAACCCTAGCTCTCCAAAGTCATCAAAATCCTACTTTGCTTGGTCCAAAGTGTAGAGGGTGAAGAGGGGATCAACTTTTGTGAAGGGGGTTTAGGATTTTGGTGAACATTTGGAGATGATTCCTTGGAATGGAGGTGGAGGGAGATGAGGTTGGAGAAAGATGAAGAAAGAAAAGTAATAGGGGAAAATGAAATGGTGTGGCTGCCCTCTCTCTCTTCCCTCTCTTATCCTCACCCACTCTCTCACTAATTACCCTTTTGCCCTTTTTTCTTTTTAATTTAAAAACCAAATCACATAATACCCATAAAACAACACACTGAACATGTAACCAAATGAAACATGTCATGGTGGACTAATCATGAAAAACTGCAGGAATACGGATTTGGCCTAATCGCGATTAGCAGTGCACTAATCGGGTTTTATCCAAACTGCATATAATAAATTTTAAAAATGCCAAATCCTTTAAATATATTCTAAAAATGAATAAATCATTTTAATTTCCAATTATTTCACAAATATTGGTATATATTTATACCCTTTTTCGAAAACCCCAATTTCGCAAATCGGGCAGTTTTCGGGAAAAATATTATTTTAATATTAAATTCCAAAAATAATATTTTATATTTTCTGAAATGTTACACCTTTTGAGTTTTGATCCTCGCCCTTGGCATTGTATATTATATTGCTTGCGTGGTAGTGACCGTCAATTGATGAAGAGCTAGATCCTGCTTGGGGATGCCTTTATGTTTATTATTCATGTTTGTACCCGTTTGGGGCCAGTAATTACAAAGGAGACTCTGCCGAAATTTTCGGGAAAATTTGAAGTTGCTTTTAAACGTTTAATGCCATTTATGTTATTTAAACCGCTTGCTTTAAACAAGTTTTTCTTTCACTTTCCTTAAAAATGGTTTAGATTTCTGGGCTTTTGGCTTACTTGAATTAGGTGTGGTCCTATAGACTTCACATGATTCAAGTGCCAGTCACGTGCTATTTTGGGTCGTGACAAAGTTGGTATTAGAATGCTAGGTTAACCTTGGTTCGAGTCTATGTTTGACTATGCGGAGCCTAGGGCGTTTTTATATATACGGAATATAGGCTTGACCTTACGGAATATAGACTTAGTCGAGGGGGTATTAGACCCGAACTTTCGTCGCGTAGGTTGACCTTGGTTGATGGAGTAGGTGATTTAAGGAGAGTGACGTACCGTGTGTATATTCCGCGGCATACTTACGATACGCTACTCCGCTTAAGAAGCCTTAGGATGTACATTTCCTTGCACAGCATTATATTCATTCCTATAATCTATCCTCATCGATATTGGTTATGGTTTTCCTTCCACGATTACACAGGCAGAGAGAGCTATGGCTAGAGTTGCATCAGCACGAGCTCGTCATGGATGAGGACTGACCAGGGCGTGATTCCAGGGACATACGATTATAAGGTTACTAGGCACACTAACAAGGCTCTACAAGGCATCGACCATGCCAAAATTAAATTTTTATGTGCCGAACAACCCTAAGCAAGATCGTATACTAGAGTTTAGGCGAATCAATTAGCAAGTAAACAACTTTACTCTAAAGGGAATACGAAATACAACCTTTGTAGATCGGTCCTTCACTTCTAAAGCTCCTTGATGAAGTCCCTTCGCTGCGATCAAGGTTCTCCCGGACTCTTGCATGGCTTCACGAGGCGGAAGATGCGACCTTGCTTGAAGTCTCCGAGGCCGAAGATGATCTACGTCGAGGGAATTCCGACTCAATCTCCTACTTCACCAACTAGAGAATTAGTGAAGTAAACATCCTAAACTAAAGTGCTAGTCTAGTAGAGGATAAAGAAATAGGAAGTGTGTTCTCTTTGGATTTTTGTTTCTCACAATCTATCTCACTTATTTCAAAACCCTAGCAAGCTTTTTCTCTTGCTCAATGAAGAAGAAGATGATGAACCAAAGAAAAGAAAATGAGGATAATGATTAAGTGAGAGTGCTAACCATGGTGAGTGAGTATCATATACTAACCCTTGTAGAGCCATAACCATAGCTAAGTGTGTGATGGTTAGGTTAAAGTCCAAAGTAAAAACAAATCTAGTGGACTTTAGTCAATGCATCCACAAGCTTCCACAAGCTTCATGCATTTTCTAATTTTCCACTAATTTTGTAATTACTTTTAAACATTAAACCCAATCATAACAAATAGGATGGTGTATGTCTCATACACACATGAATGTTGTATCATCAACCATGATACAATATGATAACACATTTTAACATATATCATATATATGTTAAAGTAGTGTGCATGCGAGAAAAAGCCCTAAGTGAACAAGTGTTAGCAAGTGTAAATTAGTATATCTAATATACAATATACACTTAATTATTAAATCAACACTTGACTTAATAATCCGGTCATATCACATATAACCGGCTAACATCCAATGTATCGCCTTATCGAATCAACACTTGATTCGATAACCCGGCTATATCATATATATAACCGACCGATACAAAAAGTCGCGAGAATAGAATACGGTATCACATACACGCATTATTCTCGGTCCTGCACATATCACATATGCGCTCCTATTTCGTTTTGCCTGAGCCAGTAAAACCTCTATGTAGGACTCTAAAGACTCGTCAATACGCCGGCAGTAGGTGATGATCACATCAAGCACCCATAAGCCGTCAGCGGTACTAGCTGGACGTAACGGCTACCCGGGTATTGAGCGATCAGAAGATCAACAAGCAAGCCCGCTCCAATTCCTGTAAAAGCCTGCCGGTAACACTTCCCGTACAGTCCGGTCTCCTCGTCTGATATGTCGTATATCAAGTCTAGGGGTGGTAAACGTCAGACCCCAATAACCGATAAGTCATGCCGATGTGAGGCTCATAACGGGTCGAGAAACTACTGGTAACACTTACCAGCAAATCTTTAAATCAGCCCTGGCCAGGGACTTCCCTGTTATAGCCATTCGAGCACAGAGCAACATCAACCCCCAATACCGGGAGAGACGAAACCCCTCCTATCGCTCATTGCCTCCATGTGACTCGGGACTGTACCCAAAAACCACCTTTTTGCACGCCCTCATGGACGTGGTAAGGTGGAAATCAAAGCACAGTGGGAATCACACAAGACTCTATGACGATCTCGGGTCTACAGACTAACCTGCACAAGTGTCACCAGAGAACTGCCATCTGACGTAAGGTATAATACCATCTGGGAGTTCTCGGCGAGTCCGTCCAGTGTACCCAGTCTCCACTGAGCACCCGTATACCATCTCTGATGTCAAACACCAACGGATATGGGATCATCCATCGCCCATCTCATGGGTCGAGAAGCGTATACGCTAGTCTACACTGGTATATCGATGCCCCGTCTCGATACACCCACGACTAGGGACCTTGAAGGATGTACTTATAGACTACCATGTCCCCACTAGTATGATCCGCATCATAGTCCAGGTAGTCAAGTACACATCCTAAGGGCTTTACCAACATGTAACGATAAGACAGTATAAAGAGACAAGTATACATGTTAAAGTAAAGAGCAACCAGATAGCATACTATCATATCGAGCAAGAAAGTCCTCTCTATATATGTCCAAGCATCCAATATAATATACATCATCTGTACAATACTGGCCTCTAGGGCATACATACAACTAATAATCTCCCACTTGCACTAGGGCCAGCTGCTGTAGTATCGCATACCGAGCATCCCGAAGAGTCTCTCAAACTGTATCTGGGGAATGGCCTTCGTGAGTGGATCCGCAGTGTTGTTCTTCGTGTCAACCCTCCTGACCTCGATCTCCTGGCGATCAACTATCTCCCGGATCAGGTGATACCGCCTCAGAATATGCCTGGATCGCTGATGGGACCTGGGTTCCTTGGCCAAAGCCACCGCTCCATTGTTATCGCAATACAAAGTTATTGGATGCTCAATGGATGGAACCACTCCAAGATCAGTATGAACTTCTTGATCTAGACAGCCTCTTTGGCAGCATCATTGGCAGCGATGTATTCAGCCTCCATCGTCGAGTCTGCCACGGTTTCCTGCTTGGAACTCTTCCAGCTAACCGCCCCTCCGTAAAGGGTAAAGACAAATCCCGACTGCGACTTAGAGTCGTCCTTATCACTCTGGAAGCTCGAATCGGTAAAGGACTCCACTTGGAGTTTTCCGTTACCATACACCAAGAGAATCTCCTTAGTCCTTCGTAAGTACTTGAGAATGCTCTTCACAGCTGTCCAGTGACTTTTTCCAGGATCAGCTTGATACCTACTCACTACACTTAGTGAGTATGCTACATCGGGTCTGGTACATAGCATCGCGTACATGATAGAGCTTACTGCAGAAGTATAGGGTATCCCTTGCATGCGAGCTCTCTCCAAATCAGTCTTGGGAGACATCTCTTTGGAGAGAGTGAGCCCTGAGATCGTGGGTAAAAACCCACGTTTGGACTCTTCCATACTAAACATCTTTAGTATGGTGTCAATGTACCTGGATTGGGACAATCCCAATATCCGTTTAGATATATCTCTATAGATCATAATTCTCAATATGCAGGAGGCATCACCAAGATCTTTCATTGAGAATCTTTGTGATAAGAATAGCTTGACCGATTGCAGCATAGGAATGTCATTTCCTATCAAGAGTATGTCGTCCACGTACAATACGAGGAAGACAACCTTACTCTCTGCCACCTTCTTGTAGATACAAGGTTCATCTACGTTTTTGACGAAATCAAACTCTTTGATAACGACGTCAAAGCAGATGTTCCAACTCCGCGACGCTTGCTTTAATCCATAAATGGATTTAAGCAGCTTCACACCTTCCCGCTGCTCCCACTATCTACGAAGCCCTCTGGCTGAGTCATGTACACACACTCTTCTAAATCACCGTTTAGAAAGGCGGTCTTAACATCCATTTGCCAGATTTCGTAGTCATGATATGCAGCGATGGCAAGCATGATCCGGATGGATTTAAGCATAGCCACTGGAGGAAAGGTTTCGTCATAGTCCACACCTGGTCTTTGACGAAACCTTTTGCAACAAGTCTAGCTTTGAAAGTCTCCACTTTCCCATCTACACCAAGTTTTTTCTTGAAGATCCACTTGCTCCCAATGGGTTTTACCCCTTCAGGAGCAACTTCCAAAGTCTATACTTTGTTGGTGTACATGGATTCCATCTCGGACCGCATTGCATCCAGCCATTTCACTGAGTCCCCACTCGTGATGGCCTGCTCGAAGCTAGTTGGGTCATCATCAACCATGATGCAATCCTCGCTCCCACCATCCATGAGAAAACCGTAGTATCTCTCAGGTGGGTGAGGAACCCTACTAGATCGGCGGAGAGGCTGAGGTTCGTTGGGAACTACCGAATCCTCTGGTTCCACTAAATCTTCAGTTTGAGTTTGTGTAGCCGGAATTTCTTTCAGTTCTACCTGGTCGCCACTAATTTCTTTTGTAAGAAATTCCTTTTCTAAAAAGGTGGCATGTCGAGAAACAAACACTTTTTGTTCCTCAGTATGGTAGAAAAGATATCCATGTGAATGTTTGGGATATCCCACAAACTTGCATAGAACTGACCGTGCCTCGATTTTGTCCGGATTTTGCGTTTTAACATAGGCCGGACAACCCCATATCTTAACACGTTTAAGACATGGTCTCTTTCCACTCTATATCTCATATGGTGTGGTAGGTACAGATTTAGATGGAACTTAATTCAATAGGTATGCCGCTGTCTCCAGCGCATACCCCCAGAAAGAAATAGGTAACTCAGCTGTGCTCATCATAGAGCGCACCATATCTAATAGGGTGCGATTCCTCCGTTCAGATACACCGTTGTGCTGTGGTGTATATGGAGGAGTCAGCTGAGAGAGAATCCCATTCTCTTTTAGGAAGTCCAGGAATTTATTGCTCAAGTATTCACCTCCTCGATCAGATCGAAGGATTTTAATACTTTTCCCGGTTTGGTTCTCGACTTCTTGTTTATATTCTCTAAATTTCTCAAAAGCTTCTGATTTGTGTTTCATCAGGAACACATATCCGAATCTAGAGAGATCGTCAGTGAATGTAATGAAGTACGCAGAACCTTCCTGGCATGTATAGACATAGGGCCGCATACATCACTATGTACCAGTCCCAAGAGTTCCGTAACTCTCTCTCCGTGTCCCTTAAACGGAGTTTTGGTCATCTTGCCTTTGAGACATGACTAGCAAGTGTCATAAGATGAAAATTCAAACGGATTTAAATATCCATCCTTATGCAACTTAGCTAGTCGTGTCATATTGATGTGACCCAGTTTACAATGCCACAAGAAGGATTCGTTCATTTCTGAACTCTTCCTCTTGTGTGTGTTTGTTATACTTAGAACCGTTGATTGATTTAGAACATAAATGCCATTGCACAACGTGCCTGATCCAACCAACTTTTGGTTAAGGAAAATGTTCATAACATTATCCTGTAATACAAAATTATATCCCTCTTTACTCAACAAAGAAACTGATATAATGTTGCATATCAGGTTCGGCATGAAATAACATTCGTTCAGAATCAATGTATTACCATTTGGCAATACAAGGTGATATTTCCCGACGGTTTTAGCTGCAACAATTGCACCGTTTCCAACCCTTATGTCTTTATCACCTTCTCCAAGTTCTCTACCTTTCCTAAGCCCATGTAACTGATTACATATATGGGATCCAGATCCGGTATCTAATACCCAGGACGTAGAGCAAATGGAGAAACAGTTCTCTGTAACGAACACACCCGAAGAAAATGCATCAACATGTACTTTCTTCATTCGGGTGGCATGGGAATCCTGGTATTCCCCTATATCCTGTTCAGTCTCATAACTCTTATAAGAAAGAACGGAACCAACGTTCCCCAGCACAGTATAACATGCGGGTTCGGTCAATACATCTATATTATTTTCTTTATTATGGCATGATATGGTCGCTACCTGGAGAGAGAGAAGAAAACACTTTAGCGTATGCTCTTGCAAGATCAGATTGGTTATTATCTTATCTAATCAGGATGGCTCCCACTGTTTTTATCAAATCTTCCTTCAAACCCTAAAAGGAAAGACTAGCCGGGATTAATTACACCCTACAACTTCGCCAATCTTTCAGCCAGGCCAGTGTCGGTACTTTGAGGGAGGTTCCCCGTGCTTTCGCACGGACCTAATTAAAGTAAACCTCGTTTTCCCAGAGGCGTAACCTCGTTGACACCTTTCTAGACACCTACTTGATCGGCTAATTGTCCTGTGTAAAAACTCTCCCGGGAGTAACAATTACTCGTAGTGGGTATCGGGATCCAACTATCTCATAGAAAGTATGCAATCTCATTGCAAATCTCAACACTTGAAATTCCCGATAATATTTTGCCCCTAACCCCTATGACCTTGACAAAGGCTAACAAATCATAGGATGTTAGTCAAGTTCAACCCGTCATTTCTTGATTGAATCAAACCCACCCGCACGACCCTTGACAAAGGCAAACAAGGTCGTACGACTACCCCAAAACAATCTGCATCATATGCATGGACAGATAAGCACCATTTAGCTACCGCACATTACGCCTTGACAAAGGCCAACAAACGCAGCACGAATACTAAATAGTTCTTATCTGAAATGACGGAGGGCTACGACAGGTTTTTATGAAAACCTATTGCGTAATGAACTTGATATCGTTGTAGAATCAAGTGAATTTCGAAATGGAGTGATTTTGAGGCTTTCATAAGTTTTGCTAAAGAGGTCACTCCCGGTGAAGGGATCTCGGCTCTTTCCTTATGGAATAAGGTGCAGGATATTGTAGGGTTCCTAGGCACACTAATGAGGTCTCACAAGTGATCAAACATGGCCAATTAAAATTTTACAAGTGCCGAGAAACCCTAATACGGATCGTTAACTAGATGTATAGGTGATGCGATGAAAGTAAACAACTTTAAATTAAATGAAAGAAGCTACAACCTTTGTAGATCCGATCCTCTACCTCCTAGGCTCCATGATGACGTCCCTCCGCTGTCCAAATCGAATCCATGACTCTAGCATCGGCTTCATCGGAGAAATGGGCGGGCTAGGTCGTCGATTTCGATGCCGAAGATGATCTACGTCGAGGCATCACAAGATCAAGCTCCCACTTCACCAAGTCATGAAACTTGTGAAGAAAACACCCTATACTACATGGCAAGAGGTAGAGGATGAAGAAATAGGAGGTGGGTTCACTTTGGAATTGGATTTCTCACTCATTTTCACAAGTTGCCATTGATGAAGGCAAGGTTTTCTTCTTGTTGAAGAAGAAGAAGAAGAAAGAATATGATAAGTGTTAATTAAAAATAGAAACAATATGATACTTATCATAATCTTAACCTTAGTTAGGTGTAGAGAATTGACTAAGGTTAGGTTGAATGGTTAGGGTTAAGCATGAGACAAGAATGGTGGACTTGTTCAAAGCTTCAAGAAGCTTCAACAAACAAACAAAGAAAGCCACCATGATTTATTTATCTTTCCAATATGAAAAAATAAATAAATGAATAAGATAAAAGTAAACCCTAACCACTAACTTAACCATGGTTTAATTTTTTACACAAACCTAAGTGAGTATGTATCATCAAACATGATACAAACAAGTGCACAAAAATATGTCACATATACAATGTGCATTTCAAGTGAGAAAATCCATTTAAAGTGAACTAATATTAGTTAATGCAAAGTAATATATCAAATATATAATTATGCATTAAATCATTAAATCAATACTTGATTTAACGATCCGGTCATATCGCATATAACCGACTAATATCCAATGTATCGGCTTATCGAATCAATCCTTGATTCGATAACTAGGTTATATCGCATACAACCAATCGATACATTCATCGCGAGAATGGAATACGGTATCACATACACGCATTATTCTCGGACCCGCACATATCTCATATGCGCTCCTATTTCGTTTCGCTTGAGCCAGGAAACCTCTGTGTAGGACTCTAAAGACTCGTCAATACGCCGGCAGCAGATGATGATCATATCAAGCACCCACAAGCCGCAAGCGGTCTGCTAAACGTAACGGCCACCTGGGTATTGAGCGATCAGAAGATCGACGAGCAAGCCCGCTCACACTCCTGTGAATCCAACCAGTAACACTTACCGTACAGTCCGGTCTGTTCGTCTGATATGTCGCATATCTCGCCTAGGGGTGGTAAACGTCAGACCCCAGTAGCTCGATAAGTCATGCCGACGTGAGGTCCATAACATTCGTGAAACTACTGATAACTCTTACCAGTATATCACTGCAACCCTGGCCAGGGATTTCCTGTTATAGCCAGTCGAGCATAGTGCAACATCCACCCCCAATACCGGGAGAGACGAATCCCCTCCTATCGCTCATTGCCTCCATGTGAATCGGGACCGTACCCAAAAACCACCTGTTTGCACGCTCAGTAGAGCCGTGGTAGGGTGGAAATCAAAGCACAGTGGGAGACACACAAGACTCTATGACGATATCGGGTCAACAGACTAAGCTGTACCAGTGTCACTAGAGAACTGCCATCTGACGCGAGGTATAATACCATCTGGGAGTTCTCGGCGAGTCCGTTCAGTGTACCCAGTCTCCACTGAGCACCCGCATACCATCTCCGATGTCAAACACCAATGGATATGGGATCATCCATCGCCCATCACATGGGTCGAGAAGATATACGCTAGTCTACTCTGGAATATCGATGCCCCGTCTCGATATTCCCACGACTAGGAACAATGAAGGATGTACTCATTGACTACCCAGGCCCCACTAGTATGATCTTCATCATAGTCCTGAAATTCGAGTACACATCCTAAGGGCTTTATCAACATGTAATCAGAGAGACAGAAAGTATACATGTTAAGATAAAGAGCAACCAGATAGCGTACTATCATGTCGAGCAAGAAAGTCCTACCTATATATGTCCCAGCATCCACTACAAAATACATCCAATGTACAGTAATGGCCTCTAGGGCATACATATAACTAACAATCTCCCACTTGCACTAGGGCCATCTGTAGCAGTGGTTGCAGTATCACATACTCAACCATCCCATAAAAGTCTCTCTTTGGGAAAAGGCCTTCGTGAGTGGATCCGCTGTGTTGTCCTCTGAGTCTACTCTCCTTACCTTGATCACCCTGGAGATCAACTATCTCCATGATCAGGTGATGCTGCTTCAGAATATGTCTGGGTCACTGATGGGATCATGGTTCCTTGGCCAAAGCCACACTTCCATTGTCACAAAATGGTGGGAACCTAGTTCATCTTATGAACCAATATACACCCAAACTACCTCTTTGGTAGTATATTTAATAGCGATGTTACCATCCTTTATCGTCTAGTTTGCCACGGTATCTGGCTTGGAACTCTTCCAACATACCGTCTCTTTACTGAGGGTAAAGACAATGCCTGTGACTGACATTCATTCGTCCTTATCACCCTGGAACCTTTCCAGTGATTCTCCCCAGGATCAACTGATACTATCTCACTATTACAAGTGAGAATCCTAACATCCATTTAGATCTATCTCATAGATCCAAAACCTAGGATTTAGGAGGTATCACTTTGATCCTATATGGATAATCTATGTGATAAGAGGAGATCGACCGATCGTAGCATAGGAAACTTCTTTCCTATCAAGAGTATGTCATCCACATACTCTACGAGGATCATTACCATACTCCATACAACCCTTTTGTACATACAAGGTTCATCTACCATTTTGATGAAGTCAAACTCTTTGACTACCACATCAAAATAGATGTTCCAACTCCGCGATGCCTGCTTTATCCTGTAAAGCAACTTGCACACGTTTCCGCTGCTCCCACTGTTTACGAAGCCCTCTGGCTGTGTTCTTATTGGCGTTCTCTTCTAAATCATTATTTAAAAAAGTAGTCATGGCACCCAACCACTAGATATCGCAGTTATGGTATGTAGCAGTGGCAAGTAGGATCTGGATGGACTTAAGCATAGTCCCTAGAAAAGGTTTCATCATTATCCACACCTGGTTGATGACTAAAACCTTTAACAAGTCTAGTTTTGAAAGTCTGAACTTTTCCATCTACACCAAGTAATCTTCTCAAGATATACTTGCTCCTGATGGGGATTTAACCCTTCAGATATAGCAATCAAAGTCCATACTTTGTTGGTGTACATGGATTCCATCTCAGATCGCTAAGCATCCAGCCATTCTTACAGAGTCCCTACTCTTGATGGCCTGCTCGAAACTAGTTGGGTCATCATCTCATGATGCATTCCTCGCTCCCACTGTCATCGAGAAACCGAGGTATCTCTCAGGCAGGTGAGGAACCCTACCAGATCGGCGGAGAGGCTGAGGTTCGTCGGGGACTATAGAATCCTTTGGTTCTGTCAAATCATCAATTGCAGTTTTGTATAGCTGGAACCTTTCCAGTTCTACAGAACTGACCTTGCCTCGATTTTGTCCGGATTTTGCTTTAGACATAGGCCGGACAATCCCAAATCTTAACTTACTTAAGAGATAGGCTCTTCCCATACCATATCTCATATGGAATGGTAGGCAGTGATCTGATTCGAACCTAATTCAATAGGTATGCAGCTTCTCAAGCGCATAACTCCCAAAAGGAAATAGGTAACTCAGTAATACTCATCATAGAGCACACCATATCTAATATTTTGCGATTGCTCCTCCCCAATACACCATTGTGCTGTGGTGTATTCAGAGGAGTAACACTGAGAGAGAATCTCATTCTCCTTTAGAATAGTCCAGGAATTCTATGCACAAGTATTCTCCTCCCTGATCTTATCATAGGACATAATACTTATACCCGTATTTTGGTTCTCTACTTCCAACTTGTATTCTGTGAATACCTTAAAAGCTTCGGACTTATATTTCAACAGAAACATATGACTGAATCTTGAGAGATTATCAGAGAATATAATGGAGTATAAAGAACCAGTCCTGGCATGTGTAGACAGGAGACCTTACATACATCATCATGTATCAGTCCCAAGAGTTCATTAACTCTTTCTCTGTTTCCAATAAACAGGGCTATGGTCATCTAATCTTTGTGACATGACTGGCAAGTTTCACAAGATGTAAATTCAAACTGATTTAAATTTTCATCTAAAATGTAACTTCATCCAGTCGGGTCGCATTGATATGACCTAGTCTACAATGCCTCAAGAAGGATTCGTTCATTTCTGAACTCTTCCTCTTGTATGTGTTCTGTATACTAGGAACTGTAGTTTGATTTAGAACGTCAATGCTTTTAGATAACGTGCCTGAACCGATCAACTTTTGATATAGGAAATGTTCAAAACATTATCCATCAATACAAAATTTTATCATTTCTTTACTAATAAAGAGACTGATATGATTTTGTATATCAGGTTCGGTATCTAATAGCATTTGTTCAGAATCAATGTATTGGTAATACAGGGTGACAGTGACCAACAAACTTGGCTGCAACACTTGCCCCAGTTTCTGTTTCATGAAACTTATCACCTGTTCTCAGTTTTCTACCTTTTTGTAGCCCTATGTAACAGATTGCATATCTGGGATCCTGATCCGGTATCAAATACTCAGGATGCAGAGAATACTGAGAAACAGTTCTTTGTAATGAACATACCTGAAGGAGATGCATCATATGCACTTTCTTCATTTGGGCGGCATAGGAATTCTGGTATTTCCCTATTTCCTGCTCTGTCTTATAACAATTATAAGTTGGAGCGGGACCAACGTTCCCCAGCTCAGTATAACAAGCGTGTTCGGTCAATACATCCATATTATTATCTTGATTAAGGCATGATATGGTCGCTACCTGGAGAGAGAGAAAAGAAAACACTCTGCGTGCGCTCTTGCGAGATTAGATTGGTTATTTATTTTATCTAATCAGGATGGCTCCCACTGTTTTTATCAAATCTTCCTTCAAACCCTAAAACGAAAGACTAGCCAGGATTAATTACACTCTACAAGTTCGCCAATCTTTCAGCCAGGCCAGTGTCGGTACTTTGAGGGAGGTTCCCCGTGCTTTCGCACGGACCTAATTACACTAAACCTCGTTTTCCCATAGGCGTAATCCCGTTGACACCTTTCTAGACACCTACTTAATCGGCTAATTGTAAAGTGCAAAACTCTCCCAGGAGTAACAATTACTCGCAGTGGGTATCGGGATCCAACTATCACATAGAAGGTATGCAATCTCATTGCAAATTTCAACACTTGAAACTCCCGATAAAGGTTTTTACCCCTAGCACCTATGACCTTAACTATGGTCAACAAATCATAAGTACTAGTCAAGTTCTACCCGTCATTTCGTGATTAATTAGACCCACCCACATGACCCTTAACTAAGGTCAACAAAGTCACGCGACTGTCCTAACTAATCGCATCATATGCGGTGTAGGAAGACATCACTTAGCTACCGTACACTGTGCCTTAACTAAGGTCAACAAACACAGCACGAATACTAAGTACTCTACTTCCTAAAATGACGGAGGGTTGCGGCTGGTTTTTGTGAAAACCTTTAACGCTTTGAACTTGATCTCGTTGCGGAATCAAATGGTTTTTAAATGGAATGTTTTTGAGGCTTTTCTAGTTTTGCTAAAGGGGTCACTCCCGGTGAAGGGATCGTCGGCCCTTTCCTCGTCGAATGAGGTGCGGGATATATCATATATATCACTGTGCAAAGCAGAAACTATAGAAGCAATCAAAAGACAAACCGTGTTGTAGCATCGGCCAGTTATTGCTAAAGGAGTCACTCCCGGTGAAGGGATCTCGGTCCTTTCCTTATCGAATAAGGTGCTGGATGTTCTACAAGGAACACCGCGATGCAAAGCAAGAACTGTAGCTACCTGTTTTTATTTTGAAATTCGATTCCACAACATCAATTAGGTTTATTTTCTTTCATTAATCTCATTAATGAATATCCCATCATTTAAGTTACCTAAACATCACAGATAAATATAACGTACGCTTATGCCATCCGCATTCGCCTCAATGTCCCCTCGTGCACCGTTAGGTTAGGTAACTAACGACAGAGCGGGGCAGGGCTAGCGCGGGTGTAAAACATAAGCAACGTCTATATAATATATCATATATACTATATACTATATCTATCACAGAACATCACATGATCACATCACAGATAACGCAGCAGAAAATATCTTATGAAATATTGGATATACTAGGACGTCCGTGTTTTTAATACGAGCTAGTATAAAACACGGATTCCACGGTCGTGATGAATAGCCAATCCCACACCCCTAGACCCCTACGAGAGCGGCAAGCAACCCTACCAATTCTACGGTTAGGAGACCCGGACTCGACTCCTCGAGTTGGTCTCCCACTGGACCCTAGAATCCGGTTACTTGTGCTCCCCTCCTTGGGTCTATCCTAATGCGGAAAAGTAAATAATATGCAATGGGTGACATCTTCCGCAACCTGGAAGTGCCCCAATAAAAGAATATTGCATACAAGGTTTTATATGAATGAAAATGAAAAACACTCATCTCACATAAAAAAACCCCGGCTATTCGAACACGACGATCCAATATAACATATCCAGCAACACATAACATCACATGTCATCAACGTAAGTAAATATGCCCATCCCAATTGTCGTTGACATATAGCAACGAAACCGGCGATATCACATATTACACTTACGGTCACAGAAAAGAAAGTGTAAAACTACAACAGTTGGAATCCGCAAACTCTTTAGACATCGCATGCCTAAACAAATGAATTCCTTAGACATCACATGCCTAACAATTATAAACCCCGTATTTTAGTCTCATTATCGAAAACACTTTTCAATATCAAGTCGGGCAATTCAACAAGATTCCCGACATTCTGATCGAATGCTCGTCGCAAACTTTAGTAGGCGGCCGCACCCCCGACGCCGTCGACGAAGTGCACCAAGGAGGAACACCGCTGCCGCTAGCACCCGAACGGATGCTTTCGGCGACGGGGTTCTCCTACAGTCACTTGGTCGAGGCTATGGGGTGAGGCTGTCTATTAAGTTTACCCGGCGAGTATCCGCGTATGCTACCTGATTGCGACGGACTTTTGATCACATCAAAATTCCGTGGCAACCGATCATGTGAGACTAAACTGCTATGTTTATAACATTCAATCAGTTATCTCATAACTATTTGCGAATTCCAAGTATTGTATCACATTCCGGATAAATAGAAAATGTTAAACTTTCCGATCGAACAATCGAACACCCAAGTTTTCCCGATACAGCTCAACACATGAAATAAGTCTAAAAACATTCAGTTCGTGCCTCAGTACCAACGGTCCAGCCGTAGAAGGGTCAAGCCAACGCCTCACATGTGGCACGCCGTACTGCCCCAAACCCTAAGGTTCAAAGGGCAGTTCAAGACGGTCACATAATCGAGTTAAGGTTTGTTGTCTTCTAGAGGGACCATTGCGTTACTTGCACTACTTAGAACGTGATTAAACTAAAGAAATATCCAACAATTGGAAATTTCCTGGCTGGGGAAAAAGTGGGTATTTATATCTGGTCGAACTTTTTAACATATTCAAAAATATCCGGAAAACACATAGACACAGTTTGATAATCCGATCGAATCTACGAACTCCCAATACAACCCAGAAAACTCAACTCTTGAGTCAGATTTAAAAATTCCCTGGAAAACCAGCACTGCAAAATAGGAATTACAGTGCAGAAATTAACTGAAGAAGTGACAAATTGGCCGCGGAACCGCCGCATTAGCCATGCTATTGCCGCGGTTCCGCCGCTCTATGATGGAATCAGGTGCTCGAAATTTACAGTAATTCTTAGATATTCCTGCTTATTTTTCTGCATATTTTTAATCTGGAAAAAACCCAGTTTTTGAAAAAAGTCCAAAGAGCATTTTGGAGTTAGGGTTTCGGTTCGATCGGACTTCAAAATCAGTCTGTGCATCGCCTAAGGCTCTGATACCAATGTAGGGTTCCTAGGCACACTAATGAGGTCTCACAAGTGATCAAACATGGCCAATTAAAATTTTACAAGTGCCGAGAAACCCTAATACAGATCGTTAACTAGATGTATAGGTGATGCGATGCAAGTAAACAACTTTAAATTAAATGAAAGAAGCTACAACCTTTGTAGATCCGGTCCTCTACCTCCTAGGCTCCGTGATGACGTCCCTCCGCTGTCCAAATCGAATCCATGACTCTAGAATCGGCTTCATCGGAGAAATGGGCGGGCTGGGTCGTCGACTTCGATGCCGAAGATGATCTACGTCGAGGCATCACAAGATCAAGCTCCCACTTCACCAAGTCATGAAACTTGTGAAGAAAACATCCTATACTACTTGGCAAGAGGTAGAGGATGAAGAAATAGGAGGTGGGTTCACTTTGGAATTGGATTTCTCACTCATTTTCACTAGTTGTCATTGATGAAGGCAAGGTTTTCTTCTTGTTGAAGATGAAGAAGAAGAAGAAAGAATATGATAAGTGTTAATTAAAAATAGAAAACAATATGATACTTATCATAATCTTAACCTTAGTTAGGTGTAGAGAATTGACTAAGGTTAGGTTGAAAGGTTAGGGTTAAGCATGAGACAAGAATGGTGGACTTGTTCAAAGCTTCAAGAAGCTTCAACAAACAAACAAAGAAAGCCACCATGATTTATTTATCTTTCCAAAATGAAAAAATAAATAAATGAATAAGATAAAAGTAAACCCTAACCACTAACTTAACCATGCTTTAATTCTTTACACAAACCTAAGTGAGTATGTATCATCAAACATGATACAAACAAGTGCACAAAAATATATCACATATACAATGTGCATTTCAAGTGAGAAAATCCATTTAAAGTGAACTAATATTAGTTAATGCAAAGTAATATATCAAATATATAATTATGCATTAAATCATTAAATCAATACTTGATTTAACGATCCGGTCATATCGCACATAACCGACTAATATCCAATGTATCGGCTTATCGAATCAATCCTTGATTCGATAACTAGGTTATATCGCATACAACCAATCGATACATTCATCGCGAGAATGGAATACGGTATCACATACACGCATTATTCTCGGTCCCGCACATATCTCATATGCGCTCCTATTTCGTTTCGCTTGAGCCAGGAAACCTCTGTGTAGGACTCTAAAGACTCGTCAATACGCCGGCAGCAGATGATGATCATATCAAGCACCCACAAGCCGCAAGCGGTCTGCTAAACGTAACGGCCACCCGGGTATTGAGCGATCAGAAGATCGATGAGCAAGCCCGCTCAAACTCCTGTGAATCCAACCAGTAACACTTACCGTACAGTCCGGTCTGTTCGTCTGATATGTCGCATATCTCGCCTAGGGTTGGTAAACGTCAGACCCCAATAGCTCGATAAGTCATGCCGACGTGAGGTCCATAACATTCGTGAAACTACTGATAACTCTTACCAGTATATCACTGCAACCCTGGCCAGGGATTTCCTGTTATGGCCAGTCGAGCATAGCGCAACATCCACCCCCAATACCGTGAGAGACGAATCCCCTCTTATTGCTCATTGCCTCCATGTGAATCGGGACTGTACCGAAAAACCACCTGTTTGCATGACCCAGTAGAGCCATGGTAGGGTGGAAATCAAAGCACAGTGGGAGACACATAAGACTCTATGACGATCTCGGGTCAACAGACTAAGCTGTACCAGTGTCACCAGAGAACTGCCATCTGACGCGAGGTATAATACCATCTGGGAGTTCTCGGCGAGTCAGTTTAGTGTACCCAGTCTCCACTGAGCACCCGCATACCATCTCTGATGTCAAACACCAATGGATATGGGATCATCCATCGCCCATCACATGGTTCGAGAAGATATACGCTAGTCTACTCTGGAATATCGATGCCCCGTCTCGATATTCCCACGACAAGGAACAATGAAGGATGTACTCATTGACTACCCATGCCCCACTAGTATGATCTTCATCATAGTCCTGGAAGTCGAGTACACAACCTAAGGGCTTTATCAACATGTAATCAGAGAGACAGAAAGTATACATGTTAAGATAAAGAGCAACCAGATAGCGTACTATCATGTCGAGCAAGAAAGTCCTACCTATATATGTCCCAGCATCCACTACAATATACATCCAATGTACAGTAATGGCCTCTAGGGCATACATATAACTAACAATCTCCCACTTGCACTAGGGCCATCTGTAGCAGTGGTTGCAGTATCACATACTCAACCATCCCATAAAAGTCTCTCTTTGGGAAAAGGCCTTCGTGAGTGGATCCGCTGTGTTGTCCTCTGAGTCTACTCTCCTTACCTTGATCACCCTGGAGATCAACTATCTCCATGATCAGGTGATGCTGCTCCACAGATAAATACGACGTACACTTATGCCATCCGCATTCGCCTCGATGTCCTTTCGTGCACCGTTTGGTTAGGTAACTAACGGCAGAGCAGGGCAGGGCTAGCGCGGGTGTAAAACATAAGTAACGCCTATATAATATATTATATATATACTATATACAGTATTTATCACAGAACATCACATGATCACATCACAGATATCGCAGCAGAAGAAACATATGAAACATTGGATATACTAGGACGCCCGTGTTTTATTTTGAGCCTCTATAAAACACGGATTTCACGGTCGCGACGAATAGCCAAACCCACACCCCTAGACCCCTACGAGAGCGGCAAGCAACCCTACCAATTCTGGAGTTAGGAGACCCGGACTCGACTTCTCGAGTTGGTCTCCCACTGGACTCCAGAACCCGGTTACTTGTGCTCTCCTCTTTGGGTCTATCCTAGTGCGGAAAAGTAAATAATATACAAAAGGTGACATCAACCTCATCCCGGAAGTGCCCCAACAAAAGAATATTACATACATTTTATTTTATATGAATGAAAATAAAAACTCTCATCTCACAAAAAAAATCCCGGCTATTCAATACGCGACGATCCAATATAACATATCCAGCAACACATAACATCACATGTCATCAACGTAAGTAAATATGCGCATCCCAATTGCCGTTGATATATAGCAACGAAACCGGCGATATCACATATTACACTTACGGTCACAGAAAAGAAAGTGTAATACTACAACATTTGGAATCCACAATCTCTTTAGACATCGTAAATCCGAAATATCCCATATTTCGCATTTCATGCCAAACTGTGTGAATTCCACATATTGTATCACATTCCAGATAAATAGACAGTATTAAACTTTCCGATCGAATATTCAAATACTCAAGATTTCCATTACAGCTCAACTCTTGAGCGGAGTTCAAAGATTCCAGAATACGTCACAGTAGCAACGGTCCAGCCGTAGAAGGGTCAAGCCAACGCCTCACATGTGGCACGCCGTACTGCCCCAAACCCTAAGGTTCAAAGGGCAGTTCAAGACGTTCACATAATCGAGTTAAGGTTTGTTGTCTTCTAGAGGGTCCATCGCGTCACATGTACGTTTTTCCGAAAGATTTAAACCCAAGAAAAATTCAACACTTGAATGTTTTTCGTGCCGGGAAAAATTGAGTTAATGATATCCATTCGAACATTTTAGTACTTTCTTAATTATCCGGAATAACATAACAAAATTAAATTCTCCGATCGAATCGACGATTACAAAATAAACCCCAAAATACTCAACACTTGAGTTAGGTTAAAAAATACCCATAAAATAGCAATAACAGAGAAGGGTATTACTGTGCAAAAAATAAAACATAAGCTCACTGTACGGCCGCGGAGCCGCGGCACAAGCAGGGTATTGCCGCGGTTCCGCGGCCATCCGTACGACTCACTTTGTCATTTTGCACAATAATTCCTAAAATCACCTGCTCAATTTTTTAGGTATTTTTAATTCCAAAAAATCACAGATTTTGAAAAAAGTCCAGAGAGGGGGTTAAAATTGCGTATTCGGGTTTGTTCGGAGTTTTAACTTCGTTAACACATTGCCTAATGCTCTAGCTAGGCTCTGATACGACTGTAGGGTTACTAGGCACACTAACAAGGCTCTACAAGGCATCGACCATGCCAAAATTAAATTTTTATGTGCCGAACAACCCTAAGCAAGATCGTATACTAGAGTTTAGGCGAATCAATTAGCAAGTAAACAACTTTACTCTAAAGGGAATACGAAATACAACCTTTGTAGATCGGTCCTTCACTTCTAAAGCTCCTTGATGAAGTCCCTTCGCTGCGATCAAGGTTCTCCCGGACTCTTGCATGGCTTCACGAGGCGGAAGATGCGACCTTGCTTGAAGTCTCCGAGGCCGAAGATGATCTACGTCGAGGGAATTCCGACTCAATCTCCTACTTCACCAACTAGAGAATTAGTGAAGTAAACATCCTAAACTAAAGTGCTAGTCTAGTAAAGGATGAAGAAATAGGAAGTGGGTTCTCTTTGGATTTTTGTTTCTCACAATCTATCTCACTTATTTCAAAACCCTAGCAAGCTTTTTCTCTTGCTCAATGAAGAAGAAGATGATGAACCAAAGAAAAGAAAATGAGGATAATGATTAAGTGAGAGTGCTAACCATGGTGAGTGAGTATCATATACTAACCCTTGTAGAGCCATAACCATAGCTAAGTGTGTGATGGTTAGGTTAAAGTCCAAAGTAAAAACAAATCTAGTGGACTTTAGTCAATGCATCCACAAGCTTCCACAAGCTTCATGCATTTTCTAATTTTCCACTAATTTTGTAATTACTTTTAAACATTAAACCCAATCATAACAAATAGGATGGTGTATGTCTCATACACACATGAATGTTGTATCATCAACCATGATACAATATGATAACACATTTTAACATATATCATATATATGTTAAAGTAGTGTGCATGCGAGAAAAAACCCTAAGTGAACAAGTGTTAGCAAGTGTAAATTAGTATATCTAATATACAATATACACTTAATTATTAAATCAACACTTGACTTAATAATCCGGTCATATCACATATAACCGGCTAACATCCAATGTATCGCCTTATCGAATCAACACTTGATTCGATAACCCGGCTATATCATATATATAACCGACCGATACAAAAAGTCGCGAGAATAGAATACGGTATCACATACACGCATTATTCTCGGTCCTGCACATATCACATATGCGCTCCTATTTCGTTTTGCCTGAGCCAGTAAAACCTCTATGTAGGACTCTAAAGACTAGTCAATACGCCGGCAGTAGGTGATGATCACATCAAGCACCCACAAGCCGTCAGCGGTACTAGCTGGACGTAACGGCTACCCGGGTATTGAGCGATCAGAAGATCAACAAGCAAGCCCGCTCCAACTCCTGTAAAAGCCTGCCGGTAACACTTCCCGTACAGTCCGGTCTCCTCGTCTGATAAGTCGCATATCAAGTTTAGGGGTGGTAAACGTCAGACCCCAATAACCGATAAGTCGTGCCGATGTGAGGCTCATAACGGGTCGAGAAACTACTGGTAACACTTACCAGCAAATCTCTAAATCAGCCCTGGCCAGGGACTTCCCTGTTATAGACAATCGAGCACAGCGCAACATCAACCCCCAATACCGGGAGAGACGAAACCCCTCCTATCGCTCATTGCCTCCATGTGACTCGGGACTGTACCCAAAAACCACCGTTTTGCATGCCCTCATGGACGTGGTAAGGTGGAAATCAAAGCACAGTGGGAATCACACAAGACTCTATGACGATCTCGGGTCTACAGACTAACCTGCACATGTGTCACCAGAGAACTGCCATCTGACGTAAGGTATAATACCATCTGGGAGTTCTCGGCGAGTCCGTCCAGTGTACCCAGTCTCCACTGAGCACCCGTATACCATCTCTGTTGTCAAACACCAATGGATACGGGATCATCCATCGCCCATCTCATGGGTCGAGAAGCGTATACGCTAGTCTACACTGGTATATCGATGCCCCGTCTCGATACACCCACGACTAGGGACCTTGAAGGATGTACTTATGGACTACCATGTCCCCACTAGTATGATCCGCATCATAGTCCAGGTAGTCAAGTACACATCCTAAGGGCTTTACCAACATGTAACGATAAGACAGTATAAAGAGACAAGTATACATGTTAAAGTAAAGAGCAACCAGATAGCATACTATCATATCGAGCAAGAAAGTCCTCTCTATATATGTCTAAGCATCCAATATAATATACATCATCTGTACAATACTGGCCTCTAGGGCATACATACAACTAACAACGATTGCATAGAGGCATCGTTTATTTGTGTTTTCGCGCCATGAGCGTTTGATGGATCAGCACCAGAGGATTGGGCTACTGTTGGAGGCCAACCAAAATGTGATGACCGTCGATGCACCGATTATTTGATGATTGAGGCACTGTTCAGCGTGCGGACAAATGAGCTAGTTGTTGCTGCGAATGACGAGATATCGCCCGAGATGTTGGAGCTATTGCCGCACGATTTGTACTTAGAGATATGATAGAAGATTGCTAGTCACCAAAGATGAAAGACTAGGACATGTGATTCATTTCCTACCTCAGTTCGAGGTCATCAGATTGATTGATTCCAGCTAGAGACGACTTCACGCAGGTACGTTGAGAGTCGATAGATGACGATCGAATGTCAGAAACCCATTTTCCAAGTTTAAACTATTCGGAAAAACAAGCAAGTAATTCGGTGGACCCTCTAGAAGAATGAAACCATAACTTGACATAATGACCATGAGAACGCCTTGGAACCTTAAGGTTTGCGGTAGTTCAGCCGTGCCATCAGTGAGGCTTGGGTTTGCCCTTCTACGGCTGGTCCATAGGTACTGTGGCATATACTGAATATTATTGGGGGATTATGGAACCTTGACAAATCGATGGGGAGGTTCGACGTCATTCGGATATAATGTGATGGGATACATTGCTTGGGATACTACAGATACGAGTATAGCCATTGGAACGCAGCCCATGTTGCCACGAAGAGACGGATCCGAATCAGTCGACATTAGAGAAAAGTGGAGTAAGAGGTTCGTTCGAGATCTTGATGAGATGACGTTCCACTCTGCTGACATCAGAGATGTGATACGTATGCAGAGGCGTTGCAGATGGATATATCTTCCAGAAGGAGTCGTGACGATTATGCAGGCGTTTCGGAGCAAGAAACAAAGTTAGTAAAGGACGATGACTTCCGGGCAGTTCGACAGAAACGAGATTTGCGAGAGACTTCGACAGAACCCTTCTGGAATACTATACGAGAAGACTTGGACCCAGGAGAGGTCATATTTCGCACACCCAGCAGGCCAGAGTTCGGCATCGTCGACGAGACATGTTGTGAGTGACCATGACAGTTGGCCAGAGATCTTTAGAGGATGTTCTAGAGCGGGACTATTTCCGCTATCTTTGATTTCGATATTTTGGATGATTTAATTGCATGATTGAGATTTTGTGCACCCCAGTTGCACTTGACTATGATGTTATTTGAGACGTTGATTTGATTTCATGCCTATGGTATGCATATGATTTGACTTATGTTTTCGACATAGTGTTTGGAATAGTTTTCATGCACTTCTAGTATTTTGATTCGATTTGGTGCACGTTGATGCACATGATTGTAAGATTTTATCCCACGGTATACCTGATTTGGATTGAGATTTGTTGTATACCATCGATTTCGATTGCGATATTCGATATTGTTTTCGTGCACCTTGTGCACTTGATTTGGATCCGACGCGCTTGATGCAATTTTGGTGCACTCCAGATGCACTAAATCGGGATTTTCGTGCGTATCGGATGCACCTGATGTTGTTGTCAGGCACACCCGTTGCCTTTGACAGGTGTTTTCATGCACACCCGTTGCACTTAGATTTTGTTTCTGTACACATGTATGGCACATTCATTGATTTCGATTTCGGTGTGCACCGGACGCACGTGGCATTATTACATGTACTATTGAGTACGATTTCTCTTGAGCATTACGTTTTTATGATATTTACTATTTGATATAGTGACTGAGCATGACTAGTCCAAGGACAGTACCTGAATATATTTTTGCATGCATTTCTTCAGATGTTTTGACGAGTTTACACCGACGCGTACTATGTACATGTTATAGCTTTGAAGTATATCATATTGGTTCGTATTGGATTTTGACATTGTTGTCTTCACCATTACTCCGATGATTGCGGGAAGCATGACGGAGTTTTGATTTTTGGTTTATATACTCGTTTTTCATGCGCATGCATTGCGCTACGATGTGTTTTAGGTATTTATGATTTCGGAGCCCCGAAGATTTGAGTGTTTTGCTAAATGTTTTAGTATTTGGGGAGTTTTAATTTAAATTCGGGGACCGAATTTCTTTAAGCGGGGAAGATTGTAACGTTTTGAAAATCGTTTAGGTGGAATTTCGGATAATCGGTAAAATACTGGTGTTTTCCGTAAAAACCAAGATTTAATTATTTTTCAACATAAAATCAAATATATATATTCTAGCTATGTAATTACTAGTATTTAGTATTTATTGGGTCACTTGTAAAATTTCTAGTTTACTAAAATTATTTCCGTAATTAATTTTTTCAAATATTATTTTAAGCCTTCACTAATACATTTAATTAGTGATAATTACAATTTTGAATGGGTTAATACAAGTTTTGTACATCTTGGAACATTAAACCAAAGCGTAACATGTGGTTTTTGAAATGAAAGAAATTGTCAAGATGGTTCTTGAAATTTAAAGAAAAAGGTTAAATGGAAAAAGGGATATAATAAAGACTAAGAAGCTTAGGCTTGTTGTTTGAGTTTGGGCTTTCTTTACTTTGGAAAATTACACACACACCCACACAAAACATCCCCCACTCCTTGCTGGCCGAAATGGGGAAGCCCCCCAATCCCCAAGTCCCGACTCCTTAGGTCAAAGAAAAGATAGATTAAAGGAAAATGAAATGTTTAAAGAAGTGAGGTATTAAGATATTGAGGTATGGTTCTTCTCTCTTTCTTTGACTTCACACCTCACCCTTCCCCTCACCAAACCAGCAGCCCCCCCATTGTGCTCGGCCTCATGTTGCAGCAGCCCCCCTGCAACTTCCTCATTTCTTGTGTTAAATATTGCTCAAAAATCCACTCAAAATTCCCAAAATTCTTCAATCCAACCCTTACCCATTTTTCTTTGGTCTATCCAGCATGGATCTTGGTGAAAAGTTAGCAATTTGGAGGTCAAGTTCCATGTTTGATCTCTTGGATTGGAGGTACAATCCTAAGTCCATATTTTGTGTGTTGATTAATTACCTTAAGTTAATTAATTAAGTGTTTAATTATGGGTTTATTTGAGAGTTTGGAAATTCAAGTGAGGATTTTGAATTGAGTTATGGTTGTGATCATTTGTTCATGGTTGTGTGATATATTTTTGTATCTTAGGACTTGCAAAATGTAATCTTGTTGCTAAATTTGAAAATTGTTACTTGAGAATTTGTCTAAATCATATATTTATGCAAACTAGGGTTTAGATATTATGAAAATATTTGAGATTTAAAATCTAGTTAGGGTTTCCATCACATTATTAACATTATAAGTTGTAGTTTAACACCTTAGATCATACAAAACTTAGTCTAGTTGTTGATTTGCGTACTTTTACTTTAAAGTTGTTAAAATTGGATAAAATTGCAAACTAAATTTTATGGATTAATACAAATTGGCGTGATAAAATTATAGTAATGGTTTGTATGACTTAGTTATGATATTTAGTGAATATTGTGGCCACTAGTTTTGTTTAAACATCAAGTTTCGAACTAAAACGGTTATTTGCGGCTTTCTAGGTTTTCGGAAATAAATCGACTTGGTTAATTTTAAGGTTTGATGATTTGCATCCTATTTCTTATAACTTTTAGTAAAGGGTACTTGTAAGATAGTGTTTAGTTAGTTTATTAGTCGTGAACCCTAGATTAGTGATTTGCATACACGCACACGCACACACTTGCATACTTTTATTACTTGTGCGTATATGGGGATATGTATGTATACACACACACACACACACATAGGTATGGGACTACGTATACATATACATGGTTGATGATGATAGTATATGATATTTGGAGATGAGTCGATGAGACTGGGCATGGTGCCACGAGATCGGTGATATGATTTGGTTCGTATTATGAGATACGACATGATTTTATTGAGGGTCCTTAGGCGGTGTGTTTTCATACACACGCATACATATATATAGATGGTATCAGTTTGTACTAGACTTTAAATCAGTACCCAGATCATGATATGATGATAAGGATAACAGATAAATGATGAGATAAATGTGATATTTGACCCGTACCCAGATTGGGATGCCGCTCGATGGATTTACCGTATGAGCTATATATTGATGATAGATCCGCACTCTTGACTCGAGGATGTCATGTTATATATTGTATCTTAGGTGATATTATTGAGGCGGAATCGCCGACTATTATATGTTATATATATATCGACTCAGACTTATGTGGTTTTCCTTACCTTTTCGATTAGTCTGTTAGTTAGACCTATAGTTACGTACTTGTAGATGTTAGACTAGACCCGAGTCATACATATTCAAAACTAACGAATCGTGAATATTTTAAAGACATGCCAAGAGATACTACGGATATTTCAAAAGACGTACCATTTCTTAAAAACACCGTAGCCCCTATTCCTAAACACCACGATTCGTGCTATTTCAAATGCAAAAACTGTATGAATCGATTTTATATAAACGTATTTTTCTTATTGCTGCGTTTACTATTCATTTTCCCCATGTTCATATTATTCATATCGCATTGCATGCATATACTTGTGTTGTTATTGTTATTATGAAACCATGCTGTCAGGACACCAGCACCATTACCGATGATGCGTATGTTCCATGTACACCTACTTGCCGGCTCACACACATCATCACCGGTAATTGTCATGTCACATATACATTAGAAAATACTATTTATTTGATATCGCTTGTTAGCTGATAGTTTCGACATATCATTACTGTGCTAGTTTAGACATTTCAGTTATTA
This sequence comes from Agapanthus africanus, assembly GCA_030015575.1. Taxonomy (NCBI): domain Eukaryota; kingdom Viridiplantae; phylum Streptophyta; class Magnoliopsida; order Asparagales; family Amaryllidaceae; genus Agapanthus; species Agapanthus africanus. The sequence continues at coordinate 169,982,570 of CM057351.1, read as the reverse complement.
CTTTTCCATTTCATGCATATTATTATTCATTGTTATGCATCATTTTAGGGCCAGTCCGGATTGCCGGAGCCCAATATTTTATTCATTGTTTATTTGTTCTCGAGATTCAGATTTTCCATGAGATTTATGGATTTGGAGAAACCGCAAGATTTTATAAACTAATTATCATTTTTTTAAATGAAAGTTGCAGTTTTCTTATGATATGATTTGAGATATGTCCACCATGAGTTTTCTCGGCTCTTGAGCGATATTATACACCCGATTCGAGGAAGAGAAGGAACCATCTGTGGGTGCATGGTGGACCCGGTGCGGTACCCCGGGGCAAGAAGGTCGCAGATGATGGCGTTGAGCCTGAGACAGGGGAGTACTACTGACCGGTGATTTTATTGTGACTTGTCGGATATCCGGAGGATACCGATCGGAGTTTGGACCAGTCCAGATAGCCGGAGCCCAGCGGCCAGTCCGGATAGCCGGAGCCCCAGATATTGAGATTTGAGATATTGTGTCGATGCTAGACACTGATTTCTGATGATTGCGTTGATGATATTTCGATTTTAAACAGAAATCTTATTGAGATAATAAAACAAATTCTCATTTATATGTATTCTATTTCTATGCATTCATACATCATATATGTGACATACTGCTACTTGAGGCACTGGCACGAGCACATGGGAACACACTTTTGCATAGATGTTACCCTTGCTATTATTATTATATGCTTCAGGTCATATTAGATTTTTACACATATGTGTATATGGTTCAGGATGTTATTTGAGGATTTTACTGATCGTATTGACCTAGGATTGAGTCATACATACGATTTCTGCTCGGTGATGTTTTCTACTCACGAGTTGGCAACTCACCCCCGCTGTGCCACAGTTTCTTGCAGGTTTTGCCGTACAGGTTTCATTGCGGCTTTCTGCACACTGCTTCCATTCTGGGTGATTTCTTTGGTAGGTGGGTTCACTCGCATCGTGACCACCCTCGTACATTTATTATATTCAGTTGTATCTAGTAACTCCATCAACCAGACTTGTATATTTTATAGACTTAGATGACCATTGTGTATTCTTTCGACCTTAGAGTCACGCGTTGTATTATTATTATGGGTTTTCTTGATGTTTTTGAGTTTCCTTTTGAGTTTTGATTCTCGCCCTTGGCGTTGTATATTATATTGCTTGCGTGGTAGTGACCGTCAATTGACGAAGAGCTAGCTCCCGCTTGGGGATGCCTTTATGTATATTATTCATGTTTGTACCCGTTTGGGGCCAGTATTTAGAAAGGAGACTCTGCCGAAATTTTCGGGAAAATTTGAAGTTGCTTTTAAACGTTTAATGCCATTCATGTTATTTAAACCACTTGCTTTAAACAATTTTTTCTTTCACTTTCCTTAAAAATGGTTTAGATTTCTGGGCTTTTGGCTTACTTGAATTAGGTGTGGTCCTATAGACTTCACATGATTCAAGTGCCAGTCACGTGCTATTTTGGGTCGTGACAGCATACATCACTATGTATCAGTCCCAAGAGTTCAGTAGCTCTTTCTCCGTTTCCAGTAAACGGAGTTTTGGTCATTTTACCTTTGAGACATGACTGGAAAGTTTCATAAGATGTAAATTCTAACGGATTCAAATATCCATCCTTATGTAACTTATCTAGTCGTGTTGCATTGATATGACCTAGTCTACAATACCACAAGAAGGATTCGTTGATTTCTGAACTCTTCCTCTTGTGTGTGTTCTGTACATTAAGAACTGTGTTTTGATTCAGAACGTATAAACCATTACATAACGTACCAAACCCAATCAACACTTGATTTTGGAAAATGTTCATAACATTATTCTCTACTACAAAGTTATATCCTTCTTTATCTAATAAAGAAATTGATATTAAATTGCATATCATAGAGGGTGCATAATAACAGTCGTTCAAGATCAATGTATTCCCATTTGGTAATACAAGGTGATATTCACCAACTGGTTTGGCTGCAACACCATTCCCTACTTTTAGAGAATGATCACCTTTTCCCAGTTCTCTACCTTTCATTAGCACATGTAACATATTACAAATATGTGATCCCGATCCAGTATCTAATACCCAGGACATAGAGTGTACTGAGAAACAGTTCTCGGTAATGAACACACCCGAAGAAGATGCATCAACATGCTCATTCCTCGTTCAGGTCAGGTAAGAATCCGGATATTCCCCTATTTCCTGCTCAGACTTATAACAATTATAAGATAGAGCGGAACCAACGTTCCCCAGCTCAGTATAACAAGCGGGTTCGGTCAATACATCCATATTATTATCTTGATTAAGGCGTGACATGGTCGCTATCTGGAGAGAGAGAGAAGAAAACACTTGGCGTATGCTCTTGCAAGATTATATTGGTTATTATCTTATCTAATCAGGATGGCTCCCACTGTTTTTATCAAATCTTCCTTCAAACCCTAAAAGGTAAGACTAGCCGGGATTAATTACATTCTACAAGTTCGCCAATCTTTCGGCCAGGCTAGTGTCGGTACTTTGAGGGAGGTTTCCCGTGCTTTCGCACGGACCTAATTAAAATAAACCTCGTTTTCCCAGAGGCATAACCCCGTTGATACCTTTCTATTCACCTACTTGATCGGCTAATTGTAAAGTGCAATACTCTCCCAGGAGTAACTCTTACTCGCAGTGGGTATCGGGATCCTACTATCTCATAGAAGGTATGCACTCTCATTTCAAATTTCAACACTTGAAATTTCCGATAATGTTTTGCCCCTAGCGTCCTATGACCTTGACGCAGGCCAACAAACCATAGTCCGCTAGTCAAGTTCAACCCGTACATTTCATGATTGAATTAAACCCACCCGCACGACCCTTGACGCAGGCCAACAAAGTCGCACGACTACCCTAATCCAACCGCATCATATGCAGCAGATAAGCACTAATTAGCCACCGCACACTATTCCTTAACGCATGCCAACAAACGTAGCACGAATACTAAATAGTACTTATCTGAAATGACGGAGAGCTACGACAGGTTTTTAAGAAAACCTTTTGCGTAATGAACTTGATATCGTTGTAGAATCGAGTGATTTGAAAATGAGTGGTTTAATCTCCGCTTTTTAAATCGAATAGTTTTCAAAACAAACCGAGTGGGTTGTAGAATTTGCTAGCTTTTTGCTAAAGAGGTCATTCCCGGTGAAGGGATCTCGGCTCTTTCCCTATCGAATGAGGTGCTGGATATTCATAAAAATACCGCTATGCAACGCAAGAACTAGGCTACCTTTTTGAAAATTTGATTCTACAACATCTTTTGGTTTCTTTCCTTTTCATTAATCTCATTAATGAAGTCCCATCATTTATGCTTCCTAAGCATCACAAATAAAGAAACGAAAATACTTATACAACGTACGCTTATGGTATCCGCATTCGCCACGAGGTCCCGTCATGCACCGTTAGGTTAGATAACTAACAGCAGAGCGGGGGCAGGACTAGCGCGGATGCAAAACATAAGCAACATTTATTATATATCATATATATAATATAAAGCAATCGTCTCACGCAGTTATATGATTTCATCACAGAACATTGCAGCAGAAGTCAACATATGAAACATTGG